>CM076581.1:386794923-387516368 GCA_034641835.2 Pinus albicaulis | reverse complement strand
AAGGAGCAAAGGCATCAAAGGCAGCAAAGGATCAAAGGCAACAAAAGAGAAAAGACAGCAAAGGCAACAAGCTTGGGTCAAGTCGTGAACGCATGGGTCAAGTCGAAATGTTTTGTGTTTAGAACAGTATAGGAGGGTGCGTGCAGTTGAACGGGTCAAGTCAGGTCGCGTGCATATAATGTGAATATTGTATTGTATGAATACGAATAGTGAACAAAGTTCCTATGCACTTCGCTGGATATCAAAGTATGGCAGAATGAGTTTGATTACCGACGCGATTCTATTGACAGAAATCAGTGTGCGGGTGGAACAGACGGTGAAGATCAAGTCGTAGAAATGATAGCGAGTGATGGACGAACCAGATCACAGAAGACGGTTGGTGCACATCGCAATTGGTTACTTTTATATTTTACTTCTTAAGACATCGCAAGTTATATTCTTTAAGTTGTGATGCGATGAGGAGCCACGTTTCAGGCGGTGGTCCTTGCGCATATCGCATAGCGCAAGTGATATGGTATTACAATTAACGGCAGAAATGTAAACTTGTGAAGTTTGATGTGATAAGATAGAGAAATCGTGAAATGCGAAGTGCAGGATAAGACATCGCAAGTTATATTGTTTAAGTTGCGATGCGATGAGGAGCCACATGTTGGGTGGAGGTCCTTACGCATATCACATAGCGTGATGCAGGGGCATTAGACCCTAGCCAGCAATGTAGGAGTTTTGTCCACATGTTGTGGCTAGGAGGGTTTGAAAACCATCGAATTGTTATAGCTAGGTGTCAATACCTTAGCTGATTGTATTATTAGATCAGCTAGAGTCGTAGAAGTCGAATAGCTCAGCTAGTCTAGCTATTATATTCCAGTTAGTTGAATTATTTTAATTAGGCTGTTGATTTCCTAAAACGGTCCTCTCAGAGGTACCGAAGAGTCATATGTTTATGTATATAATTGTAATCCCTTGGATGTATAGAGGAGGAGAGAAAAGAGAGAACGAGCAGATATTTTTGCAATGAAACTCTGTGTGTTAACAATTGTTTCCAGTTAAATGATTTTAATGTTCATTGGCCATCGAATTGTCTTCAATTCTTATTAATGAAGAAATTGTTTGATTGAGAAATGATTGTACACGGGTTCAATGTGAAATCGTTGAGAATGGTGATTGTATACTTCCGCATTATCTGTTTATTGTTCCGTGAATTGGTTGGATAAACCCTGCGAGTTAAATTCCACCGTAGGTCCTCTGTCTGTATCTTTATCATGGAAATTCCCACTGTATAATCGTAACGAATTTTGTTGAAATGAAACCGAGTTATAGACTGGAGTTAAGGCATAAGAAGGACATCCCAAACCTGACTCGACCTTTGGTTAATCACTGTAGAAAAACCACGAGTGGATTCCCAAAGGCAGATTGCCCATCTCGCACCACTTTCGCAGAGAAGGCGGTATTCCCCGAATTGAAGCGATTCCATAGAGCCTTCGACACGTGGTGCTGGATGGGAGTAAAAAACCACCTTTCCGTATTCTCATCGCACGTTAAAGTTAGTCCGAGGACGCCGAGCGATATCGACGAGAGCCGTTGATCTGGCGCAGAGTCATCAGACGGTGGTTGCACGACGAAGATGTCTGGAACTTAACCTAAGGTACGGGCGCACATTTGATTGGCTATTGAGTGTGGAGGCGGGACCCAGAGCCAAGGCCTATTTATGAGTCATTTATTCGGAAAGCGTTGATTTTAATATAAGGTCCGAGGGTCTAACCATTGGTTATAAAGTGCGGGGATCATATATATATGACGAGAATATAACATAACATCCGAAGTCGTGATTGTATTTATTTGTCAAATTCAATTGAATTTGATAAATAAAATAGAGGGAAAATAAAGAGCCATGCAGGATAAAAGAAAGGAAATTCCCACAGAGTCACGTCACAGTTGACCAGCTCTCCTCAGGGCCGACTTTTAGCTGTTGCTGCATCATTGTGGTATCAGAGTTGTTGTTTGAAGTTGTTTTTCCTGACATGGCAATCCGAGTTGGTAGAGGTGTTGGTAGGAGAATACCTGTTGCCAACGCTGAGGTGTTGGGGATGTTGCAGAGGGTCGAGGCCAGAATATATGCCATGGAGCGAAGACAACCCAGAGACCTAGAAGACATTAGTGAACCTGAAACAGAAGAAGCTGAAGAAAATGTTGAAATTCCTCCTGACATGGGACTCAAAACTGTTCTGGGGTCTGCAGTTAAGCCCAGAATTGAAGTTTCGAGTTATGCAGGGGGGTTGAACCCAGAAGAACTAGTGGACTGGATAAATGAATTGAACAAGTGCTTTGATTATGAAGAAATAAGTGAAGATAAGAAGGTCAAGTTTGCAGTAACAAGGCTGAAAGGACATGCTGCACTTTGGTGGGATGGAGTGCAGGCAGAAAGGAGGAGAGTTGGCAAGCAACCTATCAAGAGCTGGACCAGAATGATGGTTAAATTAAAAGGTAAATTCTTACCTAGTGATTACCAACTGAAATTGTACAAGCAAATGCAGAACTTGAGACAGAGGTTGCTGACAGTAAAAGAATACAGAGAGGAATTCTACAGAGTAAGAATAAGGGCTAGGCAATTTCAAGACACACCTGAGAAGACTGCCAGATATGTGAATGGTCTCAAGCTGGATATCCAGGATGAGATTGGTCTCTTGTCTCCTAAGACAGTGGAAGAGGCCTATTAGATGGCCTTCAAAGCAGAGGAGAAACTCCTGAGGAAATAGTCTGCCAAGAAGAGAGGTACTTTTCGGGGAAAGGGAAGTCAGGGTGGTAGAGGAAAGTCTGCTACACCCAGGGATGGAGCTAATAGTAGCTCACCTCAGAATGCATCTATAGAGGATGATGCAAGGGGAAGAAGGGGTTCTTATAGACGGAAAGGAAGAAGAGGTAGAGACAGAGGCAGCGGTAGAGAATTGAGGTGCTATAGATGTCAACAAGTGGGACATAAGCACTATGAGTGTCTGGAGAATGTGGGTGCTGGTCTAAGGAATGCTGTTGTTGCCCAGGCTGGAGAAGAAGCAGAGATCGAAGAAGAAATTCTTCCAGAGAGGGGAGAATCCTTGGTGGTAAATAAGGTTCTGTTGAAACAAATAAAAGTCAGGCAAAGGCGTTGTTGAGAATATGAAAAATTCAAGGGAAGTCTTGCCCGACTAGTCATTTATAGTGTGAACAATCTGATTTCAACGAGGTAGTGAGGTAATAGAAAATTTGAAGTTCAAGACAAGGGAGCACCCAACTCCCTATAGGGTGTCCTGGTTGCATAAAGGACATCAGCTGGTTGTGAAAGAACAGTGTGAGATAGAGCTGCAAATAGGAAAATACAAAGATAAGGTCTTGTGTGATGTAATGCCCATGGATGTGTGTCATATACTGCTGGGCAGGCCTTGGAAGTTTGACAGAGAAACAGTGCATGATGGCAAGAAGAACACTTACAAGTTCTTCAAGGATGGGGTACATCATATATTGCTACCCATGGAAACTAACCAGTGATGATTGATCCAAGAACCCTTTATTCTTCTTTGAGTGGAAAGGAATATTTACGGCCAGATAGAAGAAAGAAGAGGTGGGTTTTGGCTTTGGTTGCAAACCTAAGTAATTCTTACTTCTACAAATATTTCTGATTTGCCAGTAGAAATCCAAGAGATGCTAGATGATTATTGTGACATTATTGTGGATGATTTACCTGATGAGCTGCCACCTGTGAGAAAGATTAGCCATCAGATAGATTTTATCCCTGGTTCAAATCTGCCAAATAAGGCAGCCTACAGAATGACTCCCAAGGAAAATGAGGAAATCAGGAGACAAGTACATGAGTTGGTGGACGCGGGACTGATTAGAGAAAGTCTAAGTCCATGTGCAGTACCAGCGGTATTGAGCCCAAAGAAAGATGGAGGCTGGAGGATGTGTACTGATTCCAGAGCAATTAATAAGATCACAATCAGGTACAGATTTCCTTTGCCCAGAATTGAGGACTTAATGGACTGTTTGATTGGTGCTAAATATTTCTCAAAGATAGATTTGAAGAGTGGATACCATCAGATTAGAATAAGAGAGGGTGATGAGTGGAAAACTGCTTTTAAGAAAAATGAAGGATTATATGAATGGATGGTAATGCCTTTTGGGTTGTCAAATGCACCAAGCACTTTTATGAGACTTATGAATGAAGTATTGAAAGAATTCATTGGTAAATTTGTGATAGTGTATCTAGATGATATATTAGTTTTCAGCAGAACTAGAGAAGAACATTTAAGGCATCTTAATCATGTGTTGAAGAGGCTGCACCAAGAGAAACTGCTGATAAATTTGAAGAAATGCTCATTCATGAAGGAAGAGTTGGTGTATTTGGGTTTTGTTGTTTCTGAAGAAGGATTGAAGATGGACCCAGAAAAGGTTAAGGCAATTGTAGAATGGCCTTCACCCAGGAATGTCTTTGAGGTAAGAAGTTTCCATGGACTTGCTAGTTTTTACAGAAAGTTTATAAGAAAATTCAGTAAGATTAATGCACCCATAATTGAGACAAAAAAGAAGAGCAAACAACCATTTAAGTGGACTGCTGAAGCAGAAAGAAACTTTAAAGTTTTGAAGCAAAAGATAACAGAGAAGCCTGTTTTGATTCTGCCTGATTTTACTAAACCATTTCAAGTAAAATGTGATGCCAGTGGAGAGGCCATTGGAGCTGTGTTGAGTCAGGATGATAGGCCTGTGGCATATTTCAGTGAGAAGATGAATGACACCAGAAGAAAGTATTCCTCTTATGAGAAGGAATTCTATGCAATTGTTCAGGCATTGAAGAAGTGGAGACATTATTTGATGTCCAGGGAATTTATATTATATTCTGACAATCATGCTTTGCAGTATATTGTACAACAGCCCAAGTTGAAACATAAGCATGCTAAATGGGTTGAGTATCTCCAAAGTTTTTTTTTTTTTTTGAAACATATAAGTGGTCAAGCCAATAAAGTAGCTGATGCTTTGAGTAGGAGGCACATGCTTGTTCAAGAAACAAATTTTGAAGTTGTAGGATTTGATTTTCTCAAGGAATTGTATAAGACAGATCCAGATTTTAAAGAAGCATTTGAGGCATGTAGTAACCCTGTTTTAACATATAGAAGCCAGTGGCTGGATTATTTCCTGCAGGAGGAATTGTTATTCAGAAGAGGCCAACTGTGTGTACCAAAATTTTCCATGAGAGAAAATTTGATCAAAGAGAAGCATAGTGGTGGACTTGCTGGACACTTTGGTACCGATAAGACTTATGAGCAGCTGAGTCACTTTTATTTCTGGCCCAAGATGAGAACAAAAGTGGATACGTTTGTGAAGAATTGCAAGGTTTGTCAATATGCTAAAGGAAGGAGCCAGCATGCAAGATTGTACACTCCCTTGCCTATTCCAGACAGGCCTTGGGACATGGTGAGTATGGATTTTGTTCTAGGATTTCCCAAGACTCAGAGAGGGAATGATGCAGTATTTTTTGTAGTGGATAGATTCTCCAAAATGGCACATTTTATTCCATGTTATAAAACTAGTGATGCCACCCATGTTGCTAACTTTTTCTTCAAAGAAGTTGTTAGATTGCATGGGTTTCCCAAGAGTATTGTTTCAGACAGAGATACCAGATTTGTGGGTCATTTTTGGAGGACATTGTGGAAGAAACTTGGTACTAAACTGAGTTTCAACTCAGCTTACCATCCTCAGACTGATAGAAAAACTGAGGTAGTGAATAGGAGTCTGGGAAATTTATTGAGAAGTCTTGCAGGAGAACATCCCAAGCAATGGGATCAAATTTTTCCCCAGGTAGAATATGCATATAATGACTCACCAAACAGGAGCATAGGGCAGATTCCATTTCATATTGTTTATGGAATGCACCCCAGAGGAATATCGAGGAGTCAGAAATCGAAATCAAATAAGAGTGAAAATGGTGAGAATTTGCTTGAGAGATCCCAGGAGCCATACATGAACAAGTGAAACGTATACAAGCGGCAACATCATTCGCAAAACGGAAGATCAGGGAGACTTGAAACTGTAAAAATTTCCATTTAAAATGCAAGATGAGGTTTGCTTTTATAAAGAAAGGAGAGATTCCTAAAGAAGCAGTATAACAAATTGAAGTTCAAAAAGATTGGGCCATGCAAGATACTTAGGAAGTTTTCTGCAAATTATTATGAGATTGAATTACCTCCTGATGTTGGAATATCTCCCATTTTTAATGTTGCATATTTTTACAAAGTATGAAGATGATGGCGCAGAAGAAAGAGCAGCAGACAAGGAACAAATTGAGTGGAGAGAGCAGCTACCTCCAGCACAGCCATTGCAACTAGAGAAGATATTGGATCAAAGGGCATTCAGAAGGACCAGAGGACGAGAGTACTTTCATTACTTGATCAAATGGAAGGATAAGCCAGAGGAAGATGCCACTTGGATGACTGAATAAGTGTTGCAGAAGATAGGCAAATCAGTGGGAGAGCTCATGGACAGGAGCCCATGAAGAAGATTTCCCTCGGGAGTCTGATGCAGAGGCATTAGACCCTAGCCAGCAATGTAGGAGTTTTGTCCACATGTTGTGGCTAGGAGGGTTTGAAAACCATCGAATTGTTACATCTAGGTGTCAATACCTTAGCTGATTGTATTATTAGATCAGCTAGAGTCGTAGAAGTTGAATAGCTCAGCTAGTATAGCTGTCATATTCCAGTTAGTTGAATTATTTTAATTAGGCTGTTGATTTCCTAAAATGGTCCTCTCAGAGGTACCGAAGAGTCATATTTTTATATATATAATTGTAATCCCTCGGATGTATAGAGGAGGAGAGAAAAGAGAGAACGAGCAGAGATTTCTGCAATAAAACTCTGTGTGTTAACAATTGTTTCCAGTTAAATGATTTTGATGTTCATTGGCCATCGAATTGTCTTGAATTCTTATTAATGAAGAAATTGTTTGATTGAGAAACGATTGTACACGGGTTCGATGTGAAATCGTTGAGAATGGTGATTGTATACTTCCACATTATCTGTCTATTGTTCCGTGAATTGGTTGGATAAACCCTGCGAGTTAAATTCCACCGTAGGTCCTCTGTCTGTATTTTTATCATGGAAATTCCCACTGTATAATCGTAACGAATTCTGTTGAAATGAAACCGAGTTATAGACCAGAGTTAAGGCATAAGAAGGACATCCCAACCCCGACTCGACCTTTGGTTAATCACTGTAGCAAAACCACGAGTGGATTCCCAAAGGTGGATTGCTGATATCGTACCACTTTCGCAGAGAAGGCGGTATTCCCCGAATTGAAGCGAATCCATAGAGCCTTCGACACGTGGTGCCGGACGGGAGTACAAAACCGCCTTTCCGTATTCTCATCACACGTTAAAGTTAGTACGAGGACGCCGAGCGATATCGACGAGAGCCGTTGATCTGGCGCAGAGTCATCGGACGGTGGTTGCACGATGAAGATGCCTAGAACTTAACCTAAGGTACGGGCACACATTTGATTGGCTATTGAGTGTGGAGGCAGGACCCAGAGCCAAGGTCTGTTTATGAGTCATTTATTCGGAAAGCGTTGATTTTAATGTAAGGTCCGAGGGTCTAACCATTGGTTATAAAGTGCGGGGATCATATATATATGCCGAGAATATAATATAACATCCGAAGTCGCAATTGTATTTATTTGTCAAATTCGATTGAATTTGATAAATAAAATAGAGGGAAAATAAAGAGCCACGTGGGATAAAAGAAAGAAAATTCCCACAGAGCCACGTCACAGTTGACCAGCTCTCCTTAGGGCCGACTTTCAGCTGTTTCTGCGTCATAGCGCATGTGATATGGTATAACAGTTAACAGAAAAAAATGTAAACTTGCGAAGTTATGATGCGATAAGACATATAAATTGTGAAATGAGAAGTGCGGAAGATGACATGGAAATATGACGTGGCAATGACATGGCGATGATGTGGCAGTGATGTGGCAATGATTTGGCAGTGACATAGAGATGACGTGGAAGTGACGTAGAGATGATGTGGAAGTGACGTGGAGATGACATGGACTCGGCCTGCATATCGCATATGGAAAGCTTAGGAGGATAAGCACACAAGAATCATGTTAAAATGTCGAAGTGCCAAATGCGATAAGAGTATCGGATGCGATATACTTCAAAGCTAAAGTCTAGAGGATTTAAATTTTGGTGTTGGACCCATTCGCATACCGCACATTGCTATAAGCAATTATTATATTTATATGTTAAGGAATCACAAGTTAATTGTTTTAAGTTGTGATGCAATAAGAAGTTCGGTTTGCGATGCGATGTGATCGCATATCGCATATGATAAGAGGAAACTTGTTATTGCTATGAGCTAAAACTTGCGATATGCGATAAGGAGTGGATTCGATGTAGCTCCAAAGTTAAATTGCAAAGGATTTCAAATCTATAAGCAAGGCTTTTTAGTTACGAAATCGCATCGGAAGGAAAAAGGAGAATATAACGTAAAACCAATGGAATGCCGAAATGCGATTGAAAGGCGGACACAATACATTATTCAGAGGTAAATATGAATTTATTTAAAGTCTGGGTTTAATGTGTGTTCGTTGTTTTTATGAAGAAAACCCTAGAATTGGAGGTTGACTTGGGTAACAAAGGAAAAGGCTGAACGCGGGAAGAAAAGACCCGGGTAAGTAAAAAATTGTGCAGAACAGTGACCCGACTATAGAGTAACGGTGTATTGCGGTCGATTAATAACAAAAGTTTGAACGCAGGAAGAAGGAGACTTAGGTAGATGACTTGACACAAAGAAAAGGAGCAGAAGGCTGAACGTTGTGGGAAAGAGAAGGAAGGAAGATAGACAGAGTCGGGCAAAAGGCCGCTGTGCAACACAGTTAGAATATAACAGTAGAAACATAAAAGACAAAGGGACAATAAGCAGAAGAGGACAAATGCACAACAAAGATAAGAAGTTGAAGGGGCTGAGTTGAAATATTTTTTATGAATGTAAATTTATTGATGTATTTTATATTTTTTGTGATGCAAAGGCAAGTCTCCAAGGAAAAGAAAAACTCCATTTGATACTGAATAAATGTATATATTATTGTAACATTCTAAATATGCTTAATGAGGAAATGAGTGGGTGGAAGGCAAAGAGTCATGCATGTTCACTTCATATTCCCATATACTATGCAAACAACCATGAAATTATCTCTATAAATGATGTTATTGCAACGTGCATAGTGGTTAGAGAGTGGAAGAATGAGAGTGAGAAAGTAGAGATGATGTGCACATCCATAGCTAATATGAAGCAGATATGAAGGTTGAAAAGGCAACAGTGAAGGAGTAAAACAAAGCTGATATCCAAGTAAATCAGCATATGATTTTATTGTAGTGTGAGGGAGTTCGAGCTTCCGTATCAAGTTGTAGCTTGATAGATGTCCAGTTGTAGTTGGTTGAGGTAGGAGCCTCCTATGGGTTGTAGCCTGTAGAAAATAGATGGGAGTTGGAGCTTCCTTACAAGTTGTAGTTTGTAGAAATTGAGGTAGTAGCCTCCTGTAGGTTGGAGCCTACAAAAAATGAGTTGTGGAGGGAGTTGGAGCTTTCCTTTACATCACAACAATAATAAGATGTGGTTTTCTCCCCTATGGGTTTCCACTTATATTTGTTGTTTATGTGCATGATGATTATGTGTTGATGTATTGTGTTTAATCTGCTTATCACTTACTGCCCACATATTAATTTTGTTGATTCATTATATATTAAGTTGCTTATGTAATGGAGGTGTTAATAAGTTTAAAGAAAAGAGTTTTAAATATCCATGAATGTACTAAACTGATTCACCCCCCTTGCTCTCAATTTAGCTAAGGGTTCATCACTTCTATCTACACAAATTAGATAAATATATTGAAAAAAAACCCTTGGTAGTATATACCATAAGGTAAATTATTCAATTTATAGTTGTAAAGAAATGATGGTTATCATGTCATCCATGAGACCCTTACAAACACAAAGAAAATAAAATAAAATAAATAACTAAGCACATAATGAAATAAACATATAATTTTGGCATATAATAATGTTTTTTATGAAATGTATGGTAAATTTATCAATGTCATGCATTCCAAATCCAACCTACAATCAATCAAAGAGACCACATAACTTGGGCACTTATAAATATCTATAAGGAAAAATGAAATAAATAATATAGTAACAATTTATCCTATGATCGTTTCAGTTTATTCAAATTATATGTACTAGAATATAAAATACAAGGCTAAAATAAAAAAATAAAAAATATTAACTATCAAATTGCATAAAAAAAATGCAAAGTTCTTCAATCTCGTTCACACAACATGTGTGTAGAAACCATAACAACATAAGTATCCTTCACCTCCAAAAACAACTAACATGTATGTAGAAACCATAACAGCGTAAGTATCCTTCACCTCCAAAAACAACTAACTTGCTCTCAAATGAGAAACAAGGATTTTTTATATACAAAAAGAACAAATAAAGATTTTTACAAATTTTTTTTACCATTTCGTCTTTTTTCAAATATCTTCAAATATTTAGTCTTTTTATTTAACGTGAACCAAAAGGATTTTTCCTTAAATTGGCATTACACATAATTCTTCATTGACTTAATTTGCTCAATTATTTAATAAATTTGCAATTAACTCCATGACATAAATAGAAAATGAGTTTTTAATTATTACATTTTATTTACCTTATTTCTTTATCTGAAATAGTGGTTTACATAACTTTGTTGCTTTAATCTTTCCGCAGTAAATCAAGGTAAATCCTTTCAAATTATATTAAAATGTCTTCGAGTGCATTTTATGCATGTGAATTCACGTGGGTGAATGTTTTTTTTTTCAGAAGAAAAAACGCTGTTATATATAAATATAAAACAGTACATAATCAAAAACATCTCCAGCATGTATAAAAACAGCTAGATAACCACCATAGACAGCCAAAAATAAGGCCACCCCATCACAGAACGTATTGTGTCCATAACAAAATGCTCAGCTCATGAAGCGAGCAGGAGGAAGAAAAAGGTAATGATTGAGCAGATTAACAAAAGATATAAACAGGATATGAAATACCAAAGTATAAGCCATAGACAAAAGTTGACTGTAGATAGCAGTTGCAGGAAGATGAGCGTGATCGATCCAGATGTGGCATATGAAAAAAGTGTGGATCAGAAAGCTATAATAAGAAAAACAGGGATAACAAGAATATGCATATAGATTTCATGTGATAAAAAAAAGGAAGGGATATAGCAGAAAGAAGTGATATAAAGGCAGAAGCATTGCAATTCACGTGGGTGAATGTAAATTAAAATAAATTCCCAACCCAAAACATTTACGTAATTTAATAAACCTTTTATGAAGTTAAATGACATTTTGGATGAAATAAATCATAGTTTCGAGTGGAGAAGGGCTTTGAATCTTTTGGGTAAGGTGTAGAACTGAATGGATCCAATAGTATGAAATGATTTAATTAACGGCTCTTGACAATTCGGAGGAGAAGTTGGTGGTAGGTTAATGGCCCTTATTTGATTTTTGTAGCTAGTTTTCGAATAAATCATATTGATGGTTGACGCTAATGAGATTTATTTTCAGGATGGGAAGTTGGTGGTAGGTTAATGGTCTTTATTTGATTTTTGTAGTTAGTTTTCGAATAAATCATATCGACAATGTTTGATGGTTGATGTTTTGAATTTATTAATGAGATTTATTTTCAGGATCAAGGTAAAAAACCAGATCTCTGCAGAACAAGAATGAAAAAATTGATCTATGAAGGTGAATTTAAAACCTTAGATTATATATATATATATATATATATAAAGTTAAGTCTTCACTCCTTATATACAATCGTACATAAATGGTAAAATGATGTAAAACTCTTTGAAATCTCAGTTAAATTATGTTTATTGCTGAATAAATTTACCCATAAAATTTAGATGTTACATTCATGAGTGATAAAAAGATGTAAACTAGGTAATTTATCAAGAAGAATTTGTATTAACGTGATAATATTATTTTTGTGTCTAGTAAAGAAGGTTTTTACCAATGCAAAAAAAATTATAATATTTAAAAAAAAATTCATTAAAACTATATATAATATTATGCCCACAGAGTGATGAGGAGAGAGAAACCCTAAGTAAAAATATAAGCTCAATAATATCTAACGATTAAAATTAAAATTGATTTATGGCTCACATTTATATTTTGTGCGAAAGTATTTGGTGAATTAACTTTCTTGCTTAACACAATAGCATATGCACAATGTGAAATAAAACAAATTTTTCTTTATATTAATATGATTCTTTTAGACTTTGGGTGGCAAGTGGGGAGGGGGAAGGGGTTCTTATAACCCCTGATGGGAAAATTGAAGAATGGTATGCATGGGGCCTTGGCAAGAAAACGAAAAACAAAGTTGAGGCATATGGCCTCCTCTTTGGTCTCACTATTGCTCAGCAAAAAAAGATTAGAATATTGAACATTATGGGAGATTCCCTCCTTATAATAAAGAGCATGCTCAATAATAGGGAGGCTAAAAACTCAATGTTGAACCAAATTTTGAAAAGAATCAAGTGTAGTTGCAATAGCTTTGAAAGAGTCAACTTCTATCACATTTTAAGAGAGATGAATGGAGAGGTTGATGCCCAAGAAACGTAGCTTGCTAGATTGAAGAAAGCAGGAACCTTATCAATGGGATCGAAAGGTTGTAGGACATCCCATAGGTGCTATGATGGGCATAATTGAGTTGGTGCACTCAACCCTCTCTAATCGCAAGGAAAAATGCATAAATAATAGTATTTTAAAGGACTATAGGGATAATGGTGGGCAATTTCTCCTCCCTAGCATATTTTATCCATTATTCCCCCCCTCCGTCCCTCAATCCCTCACCCCTTACACTTAGCTTGCCCTTCGCTTCACCCTCCCCCACCTTCTCCACTCCCCTCTGCCTTCTTTCCATCACATCCTTCATCGTACTCCCGATGGTTGGCGCCTCTAATTGGCAGCAGGTGGAATTGTACTGACACCACAGTAAGAGATCTTTTGCAGTATGTTTCCGTTAAAAAGCTACACGACAGAGATGACGAGATGATGAGGACAGGTGGAGTTGGAATGGGGATGGCATGGGAAGCAGCAGGCTCTATCCAAGCACTATGGCTTGCCACACGAAATAGTCTTTTCCAATTCTATATAAGCCCTTTGTGTGTGAGCCAAAATTATATTTGGATCACTGGAGCAGCCGATCAAGTGTGTGGCCATTAAATCGTAGCAGCCTGATGTCGATCCTGGGAGGGTTGCAATCATGGGAATAAGCAGAGCACCAAGAGGGAATTATCATCCAATCAGTCACCATTGGTGCTATATAAGAAACAGCAGGCACCTCCATAACAAAGTAGAGAAAATACTATGTTCTTAGGAGGCTAGCAGGTCGGCTTGGTGAATTTTCTGGGGTGGTGCTATGAGAGTTGGGAGGTTGACAGTAAGTGGGGAATTGCTGCCCTTATCATTTATTGGGCTGAGTTTAAGTGTAGGGTGATCTCAAAATTTGGGTGCATGCACCTGTGGATGGCTGAGGATATTTTAGGGAATTAGAATTGGGATAGATAAAGTGCAGAGAACATTAAGGGCTCAGTAGCTATATTTGAATTCCAGTATGAAGAAACATATAAAAACCAGTGGTAAGCCTTTGCTGACATACCAGGAATCTGAGTGGTACTCTAAGACAATGGGTTAGGACGAGGCTTTAGAAACTTGTTTATGCGTTCAATCTCCTGAAACAGTGGCTTTATCAGTCAGTGTTGAGATTCAACAATAAATTTTTGGCACCCATGATCCTAGTGAAAATTAAGCACCTACACTAGGATGGGGCCACAAGCTATTTTTAGGTGCATGTCTATTTTTATTATCCCTTAATTTAGGTGGAAATAAAACTATAATATATTCTCAATGTGGACTTGAAATAGTTAATTGAAGTGGAAAAGTCAGTTAGCTAAGTGAATTTCGAGTTAGAGGTTTGTTGGTGGGACATGCAGAGTAATTATAGTTGTAACAGGGTGATTCTAGTTGTAACAAATTTCGAAGTGTAGTGGTGCATGAGTTTGTGCAAGTTGTAAATAGTTTAACTCAGTTAAGTGACTTAAACTCAGTTGTGCTAGTTGTAACTGAAGATACACTAGTGAGAGATCAAGTGAATTAAATATTAATTAATTCACATGCAACTAAATATTTACTAATATTAGTTGCATGCATGCCAGATCCAGTGGAGACCTAAATGAGTTCTAGGTGAAAGGGAAGTTGACTATTAGTTGTGACATTATCCGCTTGCACACATGCAAATAAACACACATTGGATGTGCCCATGATACTTGTGCATTCAAGGCAGGCAGGATTGCATCAATTCAAGGATTGCATTCAGCAGGGATTGTGCAGTGAAGGCAGGCTGTCTGGAGATAGTAAATTGGCTAAGGGATTTGCCAATTTTTGTATGACAGTGTGAGACAATTAGCTGATGTACTGAGGGCTCTTGTGAGAAGAGTTTTGTATGTAATTATTTCATGATCCATGATATAATATACAATATAATATAGTGGGGTTTTTTTAGTTGTAAGCTTTCACTGGGAAATTATCTGTGTTGTGTGTGATTGATCTTTCTTCATGTTCATGTGATTAGCAATTGTGTTTTTAATTCCGCAAAAGATTTGTAGAAGCGATTCAGTATTTAACTTTAGCACATTGTTGGATTGGGTTAATCTAAGATATACATGCATATTGTATAATTTCTACATGGTATTAGAGCATAGGAAATTGCAGAACTGAAGCAGGAGATGAGTTTGTGACTGGATAGAATTCGAATTTGCAGAAAGAATTTCTTGGTGCTACAACTGATTCAAGATCAAAATGGCTTTCAATGGCTTGAGGTTAGAGTATGCACTTGAGGGCATCTCGAACTACATTTCTTGGAAGGACAGGATGGAGGTAGTACTCGAAGACAATGGCTTGAAGGAATTCATTGAAAAATATGTTCCTAAGCCAGATGTTGTAGATGCTACCAATCTTGATGCATGGAAAAAGAAGTGGAAAAGGCGAGGAGGATCCTGTTGGAGGGAGTACAAGAACACATTGTCTCAAGCCTCCAAGGGAAAACCACACCATATGCTATGTGGAAGGTTTTGACGGATCTATTCCAAAGAAGCAGCAACCATAGGAAATTGGCACTCAAAGTTAAAATTAAGAAGATCAAGATGGAAAAGGGCAACACCATTCCAAAGTATCTCACAAAGTTTGTCCAATTTAGGGATGAACTAGGGAGTGTGGGAATAACAGTCATTGATGACGATTTGGTGATTTTGGCTCTCCTAGGACTTCCTAAGAGTTGGCACAATTATGAATACTTTGTCAACAGATGGGAAAAATTTCCGGATTGGGAATGATTGTGGTCGGATCTAGTGCAGGAGAAGTTCAGGCGGAACACCAGAGATGGCTCTTCATCAAAGAATAATGATGAAGAGGATTGTGCTTTGACTACCAAGGCGAAGAAGGGGAGGGGGAAGAAATTCCATTCTAAATCTGAGTTTAAAGGAAAGAAGCAGGACATGTCCAAGGTGAAGTGTTTTCATTGTCACGAACATGGGCATTTTGCTACTAATTGTCCACAAAAGAAGAAGAACAAGAAGGTTGCTGGATGTGAAGTTGGTGAGGCCCTTGCCTTGAATTTTGAGCTTGAATTCTCCTTGATTGCATGCATGGTGTCAAGTGCATTGGGATCAATGTGGTATTTAGATAGTGGCGCTTCATTTTACATGGCGGGAGACAAGGAACTTTTCAGTGACTTGGAGGAGAAAGATCTCCAGATGCATATTGAGATGGGCGGCGACAGACGGTACAGTGCTACCAGGATTTTTACCATTACCTTTCAGAGGGATTCAGGTAAACAATTTCAATTAAAATATGTGATGCATGTACCAAGTGTGAAGAAAAATTTGGTCTCAGTCGCAATGTTGGAGGACAGAGGCTATGATGTTGTTTTTAGTGATGGAAAATATTTCCTGCGACATAAAACAATAGGTCAAGCCAAGAGGATAGGGATTCGAGTTAATAATATCTACAATTTGGAGGTAGATTGTTGTGTTGCCATGGTGGGCAAGGCGGAGAAAGTGGTGAGCCTGGATGAGGGAAAATTATGGCACAGGCGATTAGGTCATCTTCATCATGGAGCCTTGAAAGTCATGCAATAAATATCTATTGGACTTCCAATGGGAACACTTTTTCAGTTAGATCAGTGCAAGGGTTGCACCATGCGGAAGTATGTAAAGTCCACCTTTCATGAGAACGATAATCGTGATTCAAGGATCCTTGAGAGAGTTCACAAAGGGGTGTGTGGACCATTCTCGGTTGCTTCAACAACAAAACATAAGTACTATGTAATATTTGTTAATGAATTTTCTCATAAATGATGGATCTTATTCATGTAGAAGAAAGATCAAACATTCTCTAAGTTCTATGAATTTAAAGCATTGGTGGAGAAAGAGTCGGGGAAGCAAGTGCAGGCTCTTAGGAGTGATAATGGTGGAGAATACATCTCTAATGAATTCAAGAAATTCTGCAACAAAGAAGGAATTCGAAGAGAACTCATAGCAACTCATAACCCACAGCAGAATGGGGTCGCGGAGAGGAAGAACATAATGATTGTGGGTGCATCACGGGCGATGTTGCATGATCAAGGCCTACCAATGAATTTGTGGTTGGAAGCATGCAACCCTATGGTTTATGTGCAAAACCGTTGTCCTCATAAAGTACTTGACATGAGTACACCTGAAGAAGCTTTCACTGGTAAGAAACTAGATGTTCACACTTTAAGATTTCTGGTGCATCTATTTATGTGCATGTGACCAAGGATGCTAGGAAGAAGCTGGAACCGACTATTGAATTTGGAATTTTTGTGGGTACACAGAAACACCCCATAATTATTGTGTATATTTTCCAAACAACAGAATGACTATTGTGTTATGGGATATAAAATTTGATGAGGGGAAAGCCATGCAATTGTCCCTTGAGAGGGAGCTGGAATTGCATGCGGAGGAGGAACTACTGGTTACCAAAGATGAGTCTCAAGACGTGGATCAACCACATGAGGAGGTTCATGGAGTGGAGGAAATCACTCATGCATATTCATCCATCATAAATGGTATAAAGTGCACCACCAAAGTTGATAGGATGAGACTTGATGCTGCAGAGAATGTAGGAGCCCCTACTTCACAGTGCAGACAAAGACAGTCTCCTGAATGATTTACTGGATATATGGCTCTTATGAGAAAATGTATTGTGAATGAACCAAATTCCTTTCAGGAACAAGTGTAGCAACCTACTTGGGTTGATGCAATGGTGGAGGAGTATGACTCCATTGTCAAAAACAGTGCATGGGAAATTGTCCCAAGACCGACAGATAAATCAGTGGTAGGTTAGAGATGGATCTAAAAGGTAAAGCAAGCTGCTGATGGGAGTGTGGAGAAATACAAGGCCAGATTTATGTCCATGGATTTCTCACACATTGAGGGGATAGATTATGATGAGACTTTTGTGCCTGTCACAAGGTGCTCTTCCATAAGGACCATCCTTGCACTCTCTGCGCATATGGGTTGGCGCATTCATAAGATGGATGTGAAAACTGCATTTCTCAATGGGATCATTGATGAAGAGGTGTACATAGATCAATCTGAAGGTTTCTATATGTTCAACAGCGAGTCACATGTGTGTAGACTCAAAAAAATGTTGTATGGGCTTAAGCAAGTGCCACATGCTTGGTACATTCGGATAGATAGCTATTTCACCAGACTGGGCTTCACCAAAAGTGAAGCAGATGAAAACTTGTACCAGATCGTGGTTGAGGGTAAGCTATTGATCATTTTTCTTTATGTTGATGATTTAATTTTGACTAGTAATGAGCAGTTGATACAATCATTCAAGGAGGATCTTGCAAGGGAGTTTGAAATGAAGGATATGGGCCTCCTTCATTATTTCCTTGGATTGGAAATATGGTAGAAGGATGGTGAAATTTTTGTGTCTCAAGGAAAGTATGCAAAGGAGATATTGGGTAAGTTTAACATGGAAAGTTGCAAACCCATGGATACTCCTCTTCCAGGAAACTAGAGGAAAGAGGATGCTACTTCTGGAGAGGTAGTGGATGTTATTGTCTATCGACAAATAGTGGGTTCGCTAATGTATCTAGTGAACATGAGACTAGACATTTGCTATGTGGTTAACCAGCTGAGTTAAGTTATAGTTAATGCTACCAAGCTATTTTAGAAGGCGGGGAAGCATGTCCTGAGATACCTGAGGGGCACACCTGAGTATGGTCTATGGTACAGAAGAACGGATGGAGTGAAGTTGCATGGATTCACGGATGTGGATTGGGTTGGAATTCCATCAGACAGAAAGAGCACATCAGGGGGGATATTTAGCATTGGCTCTACAGTTGTTTCTTGGTATAGAAGGAAGTAGATATTTGTGGCACTCAGTTCAGCGTAAGCGGAATACATGGCAACAAGCCAAGCTGCATGTAAGGCTATCTGGATGAGAAATTTCTTGGTTGGTTTGTTTGGTTCTCAGATGGATCTGATGGTAATTCATTGTGATAATCAGAGTTGTATTAAACTCTCAATTAATCTTGTGTTTCATGATAGGTCCAAGCATATAGATATATGGTACCATCATCTCAAATATTTTGTGCAGAGGAGAATCATGTTGCTTCATTATATTCCCACGGAAGATCAAGATGCAGATATTCTGACGAATGTGCTCACCAGGAGCAAATTCGAATACCATAGAGATAGGATCAGGGTGAAGGATAATCCCTTTCTTGTTGAGAGGGAGTGTTGAGATTCAACAAGAAAATTTGGCACCCATGATCCTAGTAAAAATTAAGCACCTACACTAGGGTGGGGCCACAGGTTATCTTTAGGTGCATGTCTATTTTTATTATCCCTTAATTTAGATGGACATTAAACTGTAATATATTCTCAATGTGGACTTGAAATAGTTAAATGAAGTGGAAAAATCAGTTAGATAAGTGAATTTCGAGTTAGAGTTTGGTTGGTGGGACATGCAAAGTAATTCTAGTTGTAACAGAGTTCAAAGTGCAGTGGTGCATGAGTTTGTGCAAGTTGTAAATAGTTTAACTCAGTTAAGTGAGTTAAACTCAGTTTTGCTGGTTGTAGCTGAAGATACACTAGTGATAGATCAAGTGAATTAAATATTAATTAATTCACATGTAGTGATCTCACATGCAACTGAATATTTACTAATATTAGCTGCATGCATGTCAGATCCAGTGGATACCCAATTGAGTTCAAGGTGAAAGGGAAGTTGAATATCAGTTGTGAAATTATCCGCTTGCACACATGCAAGTAAAAACACATTGGATGTGCCGATGATACTTGTGTATTCAAGGCAGATAGGATTACATCGATTCAGAGATTTCATTCAGCAAGGATTGTGCACTTAAGGAAGGCTGTCTGGAGACAGTAAATTGGCTAAGGGATTTGCCAATTTTTGTATGACAGTGTGAGACAATTAGCTGATGCACTGATGGCTCTTGTGAGAAGATTTTTGTATGTAATTGTTTCATGATCCATGGTATAATATACAATATAATATAGTGGGATTTTTTAGCTATAAGATTTCCCTGGGAAATTATTTGTGTTGTGTGTGATTGATCTTTCTTCATGTTCATGTGATTAGCGATTGTGTTTTTAATTCCGCAAAAGATTTGTAGAAGTGATTCAGTATTTAACTTTAGCACATTGTTATGTCGGGTGAATCCAAGATATACATGCATATTGTATAATTTCTACAGTCAGTGTTAGTGAGGGACTTAAAATGCAGAGGACTGCAAGGCAAAGGCAGGGGAAAAATAAAAAATAAAAAACTGAGACAAAAAGTAGCATGGAGATGGAGGTGGAGACATGGGGAGTAAGACGCAAATTCTCAGGGAGGGAAATCGAATATATCTTGCCCCGGACAACTGTTGCCTCACACAATTGCAATCATTGCAAACATGAGCACCTGGAATTATGGGACTTCTTGGAGGATTTGAAGAAAATTCTTCAATTACAACAAGAGGATGGCTTGGAACGCAGAGATAAAGAAGAAAAAAAGAACAAAAATATCAGCCAACTGGAGGATGAAATATATGCTTTGTAGGGCCAAACTGAAGACCTGAAGATCCAGCTGAAAGGGAATCCCACCATCTCGGAAGAGGAGCTGAGCAGCCTAGACCTGAACCAGCGAGCCAACCCTGATGACTAACTATCTTTTAGTTTTCTATGAATAAATTTCAATGTATATTTTTTCTTGGCTTGTACTGTAGGATATATAGCAGAGCAACAACAATATTGAAGTTGCATTTTGTAAGTTTTAAATTCATTTGGGCCAGCCCTGCTATGGATGTAACTATTCAACCAAATTTGGGGAAAACTTGAACATGTAATCTCTCAGCCTTAGCCGCGACCATATATATATATATATATGATTCTTTTAGAATTCATAAAAATTTGGTTTATAATATGTACTACAAATAATTTCAAAAGTCAAATCCCTTTATATATCTTTATCCTTTATTTTCCCTCTTTTTGTTCACAATGTTTCCCCCTTTTTTGGATTTATTTTCCCATTATGTGGACAACATAGTTTAATTATGGTTGTTAATAGCTTCTAGTGGTGTATAATGTCTAATTAGTTAATCATTTGATTCATGAGAATATATGTTTACATGTGATTAATAATATTATTATTATTAAAATAATTAAATAATAATAATAATACACATACACATTCATATTCATAAGTGACGTTATTTAAACAACGTTGCTTTAGTATTAATATCATCATTCACAGTTTAAGTTTGGTTTTAAAGCATTTTACTAATTTATTATTTTGTATGATTTAGGGATAAACTATAATAAGAGGGTCAACATGTCAAACATGTGTTTAATTGGTTGCGTAAGACCTCTAGCAAGAGGATGAAAATTTATGTGAGGTAGAGTCCACAGAAGTAGCCTATTTTTCAAGAGGATCAAATTGGAAACACCATTCAGCGCCTACAAGGGATGGTGCCTCTCTGTGAGGCAGCAAGTACCATAGACTTGGTGCCTTCTAAATTTGGCATGGATTCAATTCGTTTCAAAAACATCACTTCCTTTGAAATGCAAAATATTAGTAGGTAGTAATAAATGATAAATGCTCCCTAGATTCGAGTGACAGAAGTGGCATGCATGATAATCATCTCTCCCATGCCCTTGAGGACAGAGATATACCGCGTAGAGCCTCACCCGTTGTGGATCCTCAAACCGTTAGCCATCCGCACGAGACAAACGGGATAAGTCATGATTATGAGATGATGGGTACAATGTTACCCTCTCCAGAGTATCCCTCTGCAACAATCATCATAAATGATTAACATGATTGATTTGACTATCAGCCATCACTCTTCCCTCGAGCCTGCTCAGGAAATTGGTTATGGCACGCAGCCGCGTGCGAGGCTCACTCATGATCATCCCTCTCGCATGTGTCCTGAACCTTATAAAAGGATGGGCCCTTAGCCCAAAGAGATTCACATTAAGTTCCCTTAATCTCTCCTTTTGACTCTATTTTTTCCCTCCCCCGCCACCAGTCCACCGCGCAACCCTCTGCCTAGCGTTGCGCTGCGCAAACTCCTCTGGGCTATGACTACCCAGCCTACGCATCTTAAACATGGCAATTATAGTCCTCTAGTCTTAGTGATTGTCTGTCCTCCTGCTGCGCACCCTTACTTTGAAGCCTCTCCTTTGCTTGAGTAGGAAATGGCACCCATATTGCGCCAAAGAACCATCCGCGGTGGACAGAGAGGGGCTCTCCCCGGACGTTACCACTGTGGAATGAACAAATTTTTGGAGTCTATTAAAGACTCCTCCTCCGGAAACTTGCCTAGATAGAACCCCGATCCTAAGCTGGAGGAAGAAGCTCCTGCACAAGCTGCGCAGAGAGGTAGATGCGGTCCCTGGAATTCTACCATAGCGCACCAGGTGCAACCCCCGCCTCACAAGACTGATCCGCTGTCGGCTTAGGAGGAGGAAGATGATCAAACTGATGTTTGGATTATGGATCATGACAGCACTTGGATGCGCGTCCCTGACGCTGAGGATCCGGAGTCCCCATCCTCTACGCACTAGTCCCTAAACCTACGCGTCCAGTAGCAGATTGTGAGGAAGTGGTTGCGCAGGCGTATGCCTGCCCCATAGAAGAGGAAGCACCTAATAGTAATGATGAAGCTGAAAATGAGGACTATGAAGTTGCTCAGTTCTTGGTTTTTTTCATGCATGCTACCACGAGGGAATCTCAAGCTATACTCTTGCTTCTGCACATTTTGTAATATCTGGATACATTAGTGTTGTTGCACATTTTGTAATTTCTTGTCTCAAGTACTTTCCGAGCTGGTTTCCTCCACGGAGGCAGCCCCAAAACCAAGAAACTAAGGCTGGGATTGGTTAAGCACAACTTGCCAACCTCGCCTTTAGCATATGTAATGTTTCTCTTCTCGAATTAATATAGAATAGCCTAATTTACAAAAAAAAATAAAAATTGATAAACGCTTCATGAATCTCTACTAACAAATAGGTGAATGTGTTCCTATTCTAAAATTTATATAACACGGTTAATAATTTATATTTCAGTGCCATAATAAAGGCTTGGAGGCTTATTAGTTTCATTACTTAGTTAGTTTTAACCTTGTACGAGGTATGAATACAATCTCCCTGCAAAATCAACCCATTCATTAGATGCATCATGGAGATTGACTGGTGCGCAAATTGACATCCGACATAATGTATGAGCCTTTGATTGGTTAAATTTTCCATCGTTGGATAGTTTCAGGTGGTAGGGACGCCCTTAAGTCAGGTGCCAGTTGTGAATTGAATTAACATTCGTTGATGGATTCGAGACTTAACAACTGTGTGATTGTTTCAGGTCACGAAAGAAAAATTAATGCCCGTGCTCATTGGGGCTGAATTATCAATAGCCATTACATTTTTTTATCCCAATAAAAATATGGCATTCATCCTAGTTTTTATATCAAAAGGATGAAGAAGGTAATTGATGTTTCCTTAAGTTGTTATAAGATATAAAGTTATAACCATTGATTTAAATGAATTTACGCCATTATATGGTAACCAATGGATGATTTTGGGCCTCCTACCATAGTGCAAATAATTTCTAACAATAACTTAGCACAAATTTTGCAAAAATTCATGGGTACATAACTGATTTCTAATGAAAATAAAAACGTATTAGAAATTTTAGGAAGAGAGAAAGTTAGTTTCATGTGTTTTTTTTTTGGGAAGATATGTCATTTATGCTCTACAAATAATAATTCTTTCTTACATTTCAAAACCCTTTATTGGTTAACATGGAGGAGGAAAAGAGGTTTCAAATGCAGAAAATACAAACTCTAGCCTATCCCAGAAAAAAAAGAATGAAGATCCTTCGCATCTTACTATTTTGTATGACCAACAACAAGAATGAGATGATAACTAATGATATAAGATCCAAGTAATGAAGTCAATGATCCAAGCCAATATTAATATATAATACATTTATTCATACCCTTAAATCTACTAAGGTAATTATGATAATTAATTAGGTCTCAAAAATCGCAATTTTGTGTGTCTCGTCCTTCATGGGAGAATTTCAAAACCATATATAGATTATTAAATTCTTACAGTTACTAATTAATAGTTTGTAAAATTTATCAGTACTAGTTTTAAGATCACATGTATTACATTTGTTTCAGAATAAAGTTTAACCAAAAATTTTGAGACAAGTTATTAGGGATTTTATTTCCCCATTTGTTTCCAATACATGAGTTTCCATAATTGGACATTCCTCCACTGTCAACGAGTGTCCATAGCCCTACAAGAGTCACCCACTATCGTGACTAAATAAATTTCATCACTTTTTCATTCACGGATACATGTTTTGCAAAATATTTTCTTTCATTAATAATTATGGAATGATTACGCACTAGGATAACCTAGTACCATAGATATTGATCCACTATTGGTGGGCGTCCTTAGCCCCGACGAAGTTATTTTCATCCTCCATTGAAAAAGAATCAGTTTCCATAAATAAATATTAGTATGGTTCTTAAGGAAGGTCTCATGCATGGAGCATATTTATAAATAACTAGTACAATAAATAACCTCAATATTCATTAGATTTCGTAAATTTCAAACATTATGTTTATAGATTTGTACTTATAAGATAAATATCTTAATATATTCATGTGTAATAAGTACAAATAATATAGAGATGTGGTAAATAAAATTCTCAACATGTGTTGAGATTGCAACAAGATGATGAGCTTAGTGGAAAGAAGTCGCCTTCACTAAGTGGGCCCGCAAGCTATTTTTGGCGCAAAGTCTATTTTTAGACATATGGATCATGATCTATAAGTTGTGAGATGTTATTTATGGATGGTTGGTCATGTTGGTAAAAATATATGGACCTCTATTTTTAGACATATTGGGCGGAATCTATTTTTAGATTGCCAGTCTAAAAATAGATATGTCGAATATTATTAGCTCTTAATAATATTTGGACTATAAACATTATATTATTCTCTTGGAGCACTTCAGTTAAGTGCACAGATGTGGCACAGGAGCTGACAGAAGGAATTACGCTATTCCTGAGGGTTAAGTGGAGCTATTGCATGGATACTTCAGTTAGAACTCATGTGAGAGAGTTTGGTGAAGTTGATTGAGGAAGTTAATGGAGTTGTGTTCAGTTTAACTAATCTAAACATAGTTGAGCTAGTTGTATCTAGTCTAACTGATTGATACACTAGTGAGAGTGGTGTGAATTAATTATCAATTAATTCACTAATTATAAACTCATTAATCAACTAAAGAATACATTAGTTAACTTCAGTGCATGGACAGTTTCAGTGGAGACCAGTGAAGAGATAGGTGAAAGAGCAGTGTGACTATCAGTTGTGACTATATTGTTGCATGATTTGCAACAACCAGTGATTGGAGATGCCAATGAGGATTGCGCAGTACAAGCCAGGTGGTTTGAAGTTATTTATGAGCCATTCTTCAGCATTGATTGCGCAGTAGAGGCAGGCTATCAGGTGGCAGAGATTGGAGCATGTGTTTTGCTAGATCTAGCAGTTAATTGTATGGTGGAACATCTTGAAAGCATGAGAACTTTGTGCTGATAGACCATTACTGATCTCTGTGACACACTTCATCACCTCCAGAATGGTTGAGGTTTTACAACTTCAGCTTTCCATAAAAACGCATCGTTAATATATAATGTTACATTATTGATTTAATGTGCATTTTTGAATATTTTTATTTCCGCAATTAATGATCAATGGTAGAAGAGATTCTATATTGTGCATGGAGTTAAAATAGTGTGTGATCAGGAGAATCTTGGTGGATAACATATCAGTTATTAAAATTTCTACACAACATGAACTTTGAAACAACTACAGGGACGATGTCTGAGCCTTTTAGCAAAATTATTTACCCTTCAACCAAGTGTTATGAACACATCGATATGAAATATACTAGGGAAAGATTTTCAATCTATAACTCATTTTTGGAATGATAACCTAATGTCTTTAAGATGTGAGGATTTCATATTTATCTCATCCTAAATTGAACAATCATAAAGTATATGTAATTTATTTCTATGCATGATTTATACACATGTGTTTTTAATAGCCATACTACTCAAAGAAATGATAAAGCTAATGCAGCCAAGTTAAAAGCTTACTAGCTACATGGTTCCTATTTTTGGGATTCATACCTATAAAAAGAGTAATATGATCAATTGTTGAAAGAAACATGATAAAAATTCATTTACCAGGCCATCATGAAATATGCTTGATGAGTAACATGAATAAATTTTCTCAAAATATTTACTCATATGCTCTTCAACAAAATCACATTGTTCTATGTGAACATGTGATGCATAAAACCCTAAAATGTTAGTAACCTATTCATGAAAACAATTTGTGTATGCTTATTCCTCATGGCTATCATGTATTTTCATTAGGTTAGTCATATTATAATCTGAAAATAAGTAGACAACAATAAGTTTCAACATATTAACAACGATAAGTTCCAAAGTATAATATATTTGTTGTACAATACGATTATCATAAATAGATTCAATATAAGGAATATGGAAGAGTTTTGTATCAGTTATACCTTAATGTTTATTAGTATGGAAAGGATCATAATTACGCAATGACTGTGAACCAGAACCTATATCAAAATCATCTCATATTTTAAGATTGTGATAGAGGATTAGTCGCTCATAATCATACTTATCGTATATGAGTGGTTTAGAATAATTAACATAAACGTCAAATGAATGGATATTAGAATTACTGAAAACACCATCACAAACCCTTTCATTTGTTTGAAAAAGCTCTTCCATAGTTGATGATTGATTTGATTAATCATGAATGGATAATGTTGACGTGGTTATGGACATAATTTCTTCCTTGACATTTCTTGCTTCAAAAACTTTATTAATACTATTATCGGGGGAATTAAATAAAGAAAAACCCAATTCAACATTGGTCATTAAATCATTAGATTATTTAAGTTTAAGTTGGTAATAAAAACTAGATCTAAATCCCTGTTCAATTAAAAAATAATCTTGTGAATCAAGAGAGGGCAAATGCATTTCATTAGAATCATTAGATTCATCCTTCCAACTTATAACTTCATCATTAACATAACATTCACGTTCTTCCGTTCTTGAAACCCTAATTTAGAATTATTACAATTTTGTTCAAATGGAAACAATCTTCAAGAAGTAATTTATAAGGATGCATAATTCTATAATGTTCATGAAAAATTGCATGAAAATCTTTAAGGAAGAAATATTACTAGGAGGAAGCCTCCTATAATAGTTTCGTGCACTACCTTCCAAAGACATCATGAACAATTTCATGAGTACAGCCTCATGGTAAACCCCAATCTTAGGAATGCAGTGGTGGAACATAATTAGATGTTGAGAAGGATCTTCGTCTTCATATTCTTGAAAGCGGGGAAGGTAGCGCTCCCATACATCTATTTTGGGCATTTCAATTAGAAAACCCGGTATATTAGAAAAAATTAGCAAACCAAATTGTTTGGATACAAATACCCAATAAAAATTCATTTAAACAATCAAGGAGTCATCAAGTGAAAATTTAAACAAGAAATATTTGCTTGAAACCTTTAAAGCACGTGTTATTGTGATCCATCCACTAGCAGGTCATAGATTTAACCATTTTTCAATTTCCAAGGAAGAAAAATCTTTACACTTCGATCCTCGCCAATGGCGTCAGAAGAATGTTGATTTTTAAACTGTATCAGCAATGAAGGACAATCTAGAAAGACATTCAATAATGATATGAATCCTCTCGCTTTAGGTTAAAATGGTTGGTCTCCCTTCACCTCAGGGGATGTTCCCTATTTCTATTCTCAAAATGTATTCAAATAAACATATATATATATATAGGGTCAGATTGATGATATGAGAATATAATGAGTGGTTAAGTTTTGTTATTAAATGGAACTTATATAAATTATATGAACTTAATGTAAAATTAAGGATGCAGTTATGATAAATAATATAAAAAAAACACAAAAAATGACATAACGAAGTAAATGGAAAATAAAGAAAAGGTAAATGTAAAAGCACATGTAATCCTTGGTAATAAATCATATTTACACCCCCGGATGCGGGTGATTATCAAGGCTGATAAGTGGGTGGGCTTTTGGGTTTTGAAGTGGCATAGCCACATGGCCACCCACTGGTCTCAGCGATGGGCATTAAATTGCTCCAACCGCTCCCACACCCGCAACTTAATTCAACCCATTTTCCAATGCCATTGCCATTCCTTCAAAATGAATGCGTAGGGTTGTCTTCCTCCTCCTCCTGGTTGTCTTCCTCCTTCGCCTAGTCGTCTTCCTCCTTTGCCTCAGCCCCTGAGCTGCAACTGCCCCCCTGGAGTCATGGAACCAAGCTCCCTCACGCCTACAGGGCGGCGCTGCAGTCTCCTCTGCTGCATTGAGGTGATCCCTGGTCTCCATTTCTCGTAGAGTCTACTCTGTCGTCTGAATTTCACCTCTGCGGACAGATTTACCCCTGCTTCAACGCCCTCGTCTCCTTGGATTCCTCACCCTGCTGCTTCTTCGGCTCAGAGTTCACACCCTCCCCACTGCTCCACCATGCCTCGTCTCCTTTTAACCTACTGTCATTAATCCTTTTCTTCTTCTCCTTGAAGTGCTTGGGCCTCTAGGTTCTTGTGGCAGTTTTTGGAAAAGTGGCCATATTCATGATACATATTGCACTTGAAGGCCAGTTGATCATAGTCCAATTCCTAGATATGGGACCAATTATCCATACAAAGAGTTACAACAGCTAGAAGGCCCTTATCATGATCCACCTCAACACAAATACGAGCATAGGAAAAGAGACCTTCCTTGGGCTCTGAACATTTTATGTATTTCCCAAGGGAGTTGCCGATGAGTCTGAAAGTTGCATCGTTCCAACATTGGAGGGGGAGGTATGATAGCTTAACCCAGACTGAGACAAAGGTGGGTACCTCACACTCAGAGTTAAAAATCGGGCTCCAATGGTCCAGGTACAACCCTTGAGTCCCCATGAAATACAAACTACTACGAAAGACCAGATCCCTGTCAAGTTTATTATCAAAGTAAAAGTTAAAGAAACCCTTCCCACATAAAGAGGAGATGACCACTCCTTTGATCAGGTGGTTCTAGTTTTTCTCCACCCAAGACGAAACTGTATGAGCGGAGGGACACATGCGCATAAATTGGCTGATCAGACCCTGATCCACAATTTTAAGAGCTCAAGAGTGGGCCTAGGGGGTGCAAATTTGAATCTTGGGGATCTCTTCTGCGCACTTCATGAACTTAGATGACCCCTATTTGCTAAAACACAGAGCATCCGCCACCAATAAGTTGAAAGCTGAAAAATCCTCTAGGGAAGGCCCCTCTTGGGAGGGCATAACATAGGGGTGGATAGCCAGCCTGAGAAGTCTGACAACTAAGGGACCTCCACCACGCTGAGGACCCCGACTTCGCAGGCTAAAAAAATGAAAAAAACAGTTAGGCAGAAAAGTAGTGTGGATCCCTAGGGGAACATGAGATTTAGGCCCAACCCACATGAGGCCAGAGGGTAGAAGCATGCACAACATACCCGTAGAAACAAATCCAACAACCCTAAGCCATACCAAAACCGTCGCTCTACAAAATTTGATTTCTTATAGAACTCAACATCAGAAAGGTCTAACTTATTAAGAAGGAAACTTAGAATAGTTTCATGTTAGTTGCAAAGAGTCTTTTTTATATTATTGCATTAATAGCATAAGCATATAATAATCCAAAATGATGGGGTTAAATGCAAAGTTTAGAAACAATTCGTACATATTTAAATTATTTCAATAAATAGATTTTTAAAAATAATAAAAATCATTTTTATAAACCTTAAAGAGCTCTCTCTCTTTACTATCTGAATGATTAATGTTTATGCAAACCCAATTATTGCAACGAGTGTACATGAATGATTTAAAGTCATTTATTAAACTTTATGACATTTAACTGAAATCATTCATGTGAAACCATCCTTTATCAAATATGTCGATTACATTAAAAGAAGGCTAAGGTTGAAATATTATATTGAACCATATGTTATTATACCTGCCGCCAGCAGGTATTACGCATCAGGTTGGCCTCTGATGTGACATTAATTTATCTTTCAACAAAAAAAATTTACAATCTTCCTATAGTTAAACTTTAATATTTATTATTATTTATTTATTTTAATTTATTTTTCTTTGATTCTATTGGTTGCAAATTTCCACTTCTTATTGCAAATGGTTGTACGAAAGGCGACCGATATTAAATTGTAGTGTATACCATCGCACCTGCCAATGAAAAGAAAATTGATAGCGCTAGTACTATGGTGCCACATTCACTTATCTCACGTGATGAACATGTGACTCCTCGGGCCCTGTTCTACGACGTAGAGAGCAGGGGTAGAATTCACTTTCCTCTGCTCTGGGTCCGTCACATTGCACCAGGCTCGATATCTACTTTGTGTCCATCACATTGCACCATCTGCCACTCCTTATGCATTCAGACAAAACCTCTGCCGGCCAAACCCTCCCTCCAAATTCACCTCAGTCGCATTTTCTAAATGAAGAGCGGTGATATATATTTGTTTGATTATTTTTATTTTTTTCACGTGTCAGTAGTTTGATGCCTCCAATCCCCGATAGTCAATAAAGATTGTCTATGCATCGACAAAGTCATAAAAAGTCTCCGCGGTGATGTAAAATTTCGGTGGTACAAGAAGCTGAAAGAGTACAGGCAAGCAAATATTATTCAACATTCAAATACCCACAACAGGCGCTTAAACAATGCTAGGAGGTCTATTAACCACATATCCTTCCTAGCCCGATATAAGTCCTCATTCCATGTGACCGCAGGGGTGCCTCGGAGGGCATTTGAGTGAGCATTTTCTCGTTCAAGATGACTGGGGAGATGGAATTTCCGGTAAGCTATGTGGAATCCATCGAATTTGGGTCGAATGGGCCTAGTTTTAAATTGGGTTCGCGACTTTTATAAATTAGCTTTCTTTTGAAACTCTTCCGCACCTACTGTTTTGTTTTCAACCGTTCGTTCCAGCAAACAACTATCATTCTTTTTCACCCTAAATTCAAACAAACAACTCTCAGTTGTCATTCGTTCCAACAAACAACTGTCATTGTTTTTCACCCTAGATTCAAACAAACAAATCTCAGTTGTCATTACACTGAAGGATGCACGCTGCGCGCCATGTTTGCAAATGGCGGGTTATGTTTAATGCCTGTACTGACTTTAATCAACCTATTCTGGTTCCTGGTGCATTAGTAATGCTACAAGAGTATTCTGCATTACCTGGTTTTCAAGGTGCTTCCACTCATCATACAATCCAAAGTTCAGGTACCTCATTTATTTTAATATTACCACATAGCAACATTGATATATTTCTGCCGGAAACTCTATATAATTCTTTCACTGTATACAATGCCAGGTATATTGTTTTGCCTGTTTAGTGTCAGGGTTTACTAATGGGTTTGGCTCGGCGACCAAATGTAACTGTGGGGTCTTTTTACGAATTCCTGTAACGCATTATTTATACATGTTCGTACTCACATTTTATGATGATTGAACATGGTGCTAATCTTCTCCCATTTTTTTTGAAGCAGGGTTTCCTGAGAAAAGAATATTCACCGAAGTTGTTCGTTATGCCTACAGCTTATTTTCCATCTGCAAAATAGTAAGGTTTAGGTTACCTAAGACCCCCTCAACAACATTCTATACAATTTCCCTTTTCGTTCATTTCTTTCCAGAGTCTATTACTGTATTTAACGACTAAAATTTATTCTATTGTGACAGGCTTCTGGGTGTAGTCTCCTGGTTTTCACTCAACCTGGAAAGGTAACAATTATGCTCCTTAACTCAAACATTTTTCTTTTCCTTGGGTTCTAAAATTTGAATGGAATAACTGAACTAACCCCCTCTCGGTTCTCTCCTTGCTTGTAGGTTTGGTTTTATGTCGTTTGTTTCTTGGCTCACCAAAATATGTTATGGCATGATTTACTAATGTCTTTCTTCCATGTCAGTATCCAGTTAGCTATTCGCCCTTGTCCATGTCGAGTTTATATTTTTTTCCCTGAGTAGTTTATTGAGTTATTTTCCAACGATCTAGTTGTAAACAATATTCGTCTTTAAAATCTAATTTTATTTCAGCTCTCTATTATATCGGTTGGAGCTATGGTTATAACTCAACGATGCCGATTTTTCTAATACTTGTAGAACCACAACGTATATTTACCCTGTTTTCCCAGTTTATTGAGTTATTTTCCAACGATCAAGTTGTATACAATATTCGTCTTTAAAATCTAAGAGTTATTTTCCAACGATCAAGTTGTATAAAATATTCGTCTTTAAAATCTAATTTTATTTCTGTTCTCTATTATATCTGTTGGAGCTATGGTTATAACTCATTGCATGTTTTTTTGCCGATTTTTTCCAATACTTGTAGAACCACAACGTACATTTACCCTCTTTTCCTAGAGATTTTATGAGTTATACATTATAGTAATTATTATTCATTTTTAAGAGTTATACGTTAATATTTATTAAAATTGTATTTTTATAAAAGAAAATAAAATTGAGAAAAAAACTAAACAAATAAACAATTTAATAATTTATATTTAAATTATTATTATTATTATTTTTTATGTAAACATTGAATCGATATAATTCGGAAGATCTTTTTTGATATTAGCAAAATTATTCTAATAAATGTTTTTTTCTGTTCTTCTTTTAATACGAGCACAATGTTAATAAATGTTTTCAATTTTTTTTTTTTTTTTTTCTTTTAGTTTTAGTTTGTTAATGAATGTTTTTTTGTTTTTCATTTAATGCCAACACAATTTATATGGTATTGTATTTTGTAAAATATCATTGTTATTTATTATTTTTTATTAATATAGTCATGGTATGTAGTCATTTCCTTTACATACTAATACATATAATATTTAACATGAAATTTTAATTTAAAGTGTAATTTTATTTCATATTAAAAAAACTAATAATTATATATATATGTGTTTAATTTAATTTAATATAAAAAAAATATTAAATTATATATATATATATATAAAATTATAGTTGTAAATTAAATTTTTAATTAAATAGTTAAATTTCATTTTTTAATTTAATTTTAATAAAATTGATTAAATTTTTAGTTTAATAAAAAATATCTTTATATTATTTTAATATATTTTTAATTATTTTTTAAATTTAAATTTATTAATTAAACTTTTAATAATTTAAATTGTTTAATTTGATATCCTTAATTTATATTTATATTTTTTAACTTAAATTTATATAAAATATAAAAAATACTATTGCTTAGAACAATCTCTGCACTCTTCATTATAGACAACATTTTTTTAATGTACATAATAATTATTAGTAATAAGAGAATCATATCTAAGCAACGGTAGTAGTAGAATATCACACACACACACACACATATATATATATATATATATATATATATATCATACTTTTTGTTAGTGTCATACTCATATTGATGCTAAAAATGAGATAAGCATATGTAGCAGATCTAATCTACACATCAAATGCATATGCTCATGGGCCGTCCTAGTAATTATCAATTGGTTACCATCATCAACACAAAAGTTGTTTTACTTTAATTTAAATAGATTTAAACTACTACTATATAGCACATAAATTTTTAATTTTTCTTTAATTTAACTATATTTAAACTAATCTAAACACCAACTTTATTACAAAGCAAATCTTCATAAACATGCTCAAACTAAAATTGCAACATTTCTATATTTACATTAAGCTGCAAGTAGTAGCTACTCTATTTCCCTTGTTAAAGTAAAATGTGAAGTCCCACTTCACACTTAACATATTTTTAAGTCATCCACTAGTCCTACACCCGAAGTAAATTTCGATCGTCCATTTAAAACCTTTTCAACCTTTAGACTCTATCGATTCAAATTAAGGCCATTAACCTACCACTGGATTCCCATATAAATTGGCAAGAGTCGTTGGTCAAAGCATTTCAGATCATTGGATCCATTTGGGTCTGCACCTTGCTCGAAAGATTTGAAGCCCTTCTCCGCCTGAAACTATGATTTATGTCATCCAAAATTTCATTTAACTTCACACAAGGATTATTAAATTACGTAAATTTTTTGGGTTGGGAATTTATTTTAAATTACATCCACCTACGTGAAATTAACTTGCAGAAAATGCACCCCAGGACATTTCCGTATAATTTGAAAGGATTTACCTTGATTTAATACGGAGAGATTAAAGTATCAAATTTACGTAAAAATCTATTCCTGAACGAAATTAAAGAAACAAGGTAAATAGAATGTATTAATTACGAATTAATTCATAAGTTTTCTTATGATTTATTAAAGGAATAATTTATATTTGTATCATGCAAGGAGCTAAATGCAAATTGATTAAATAATTGAAAAAAATTATTCAATGAAGAATTATGTGTAATGATAATTTAAGGAGTCCTCGAATGTGGGTGATAGCAGGAGTATGAATGATAATCGCCTTTCCCACACCCATGAGGATGAAGATTTGCAGCGCAAGTCTTCACCCGCTGTGGATCTTCAAGTCAGTAATCATTTGCATGAGATGAACGAGATAAGGTATGATGAAGACACGCTTGGAAACCATCGCCCCCTCTAGGATACCTCTTTGCAACAATCATCCTAAATGATTACTCGGATTGACATGGCGATTGGCCATAAATCTTCACTTGAGCCCACTCATGAAAACAGTTATGGCACACAGCTGCGTGTGAGGCTCAATCATGCTCCACCCCTTCGCATGTGTCATGGACCTTTTAAAAGGAAGGCCCCGTAGCACAAAGAGATACACAATCAGCTCCTTTACTCTTTTTTGTTGATTCTGCTCTTTCCCTCCTGCGCACCCAGTCTGCTGCGCAACCCTCTCCCTAGAGTTGCACCGCGTAGAAATCCCTGTGGTGCAATTTATCCAGCCTGCACATCCTACCCCAGCTCCATCTGTCCTACCAGTGTCATAAATCTGCACGCACCCATTACCCCCACCCCTTGATGCGCTTTATCCCTCAATGTTCCCCCTGTCCTCTTGTGCTTCTCCCTTGCTTCAATACTCTCCCCTTGCTAAGCACCACCCCATCTCTGTCACACCTCTGCTTCAATGAACCATGACACCTAGGTTGTGCCAAGGAGCCATCCGTGGAGGTAAGAGAGGGGTGCTCCTCAGTCGTTACCACTGTGGGACGGATAAGCTTCTAGAGTCCGTTGAAGGCTCCTCCTCAGGCAGTTACGCTGGACAGAGCCCCGAACCTGATCAAGAGGAGGAGGCTCCCATGCAGGCTTCGCTGAGAGGTAGAGGTGGACCATGGAAATCCACCATTGTGCATCAGGCGCACCTCCCACCTCGCAAGACCGAACCTCTTCCCGATTAGGAGGATGAGTGTGATGACACAGATGTTTGGATGATGGATTCTGAAGGTACTTGGATGCGCGCCCCTAACATAGATTACCCAGTGGCTCCCATCCTCTGTGCATCAGTCCCCAAACCTACGCATCCACCCACTGATACAGAGGAAGTGGCTGTGCAGGCGTACGCTTACCCCATAGTGGAGGAAGAGCTAGACAGTGATGATGAAGCTGAAGACTAAAGACTGCAAAGTTGCTTGGTTCTTCCTTGATTTTTGTCATGATTTCTATCACCAAGAAATTTCAATTTATACTTATGCTTTTGCATATTTTGTAATTGTTGGTTACTCTAGCGCTTCTGCGCATTTTGTAATTTTCTGTTTCAAGTATTTTTCGAGCTGCTCTCCTCCACGGAGACAGACCGAAAATCGCGCAACAAAGGCTAGGATTGGTTAAGCACAAATTACCAACCCAAACTATAGCATATGTACTGTTTCCATTTTCAAACTAATATTGATTAGCCTAATTTACCAAAAAAAAATGATAATTTAAGGAGAAATCCATTAGGTTCACATCGAAGAAAAAGACCAAATCTCAGAAGCTATTTGAAAAAAAGGAGAAATAATTTCTGGAAATAATTTTTGTTTCTTTTTATTATTATTATGTAGTTTAAAAGACATTTATAAAAACAATTATTTTTATATATTTATATATAAAAAACCTTTGTTTCTCATTTGAGAGCAGTTTGGTTGGATTTGTAGGTGAAGGTGACTTATGATGTTATGGGTTCCTACACACATGTTTTGTGAGCCAAATTGAAGAAATCCATAACTTTTTATGCAATTTGATAATTAATATTTTTTTCTTTGATTATTTTAGTATTGTAGTTTATATTATGGTACATAGAATAATTTAAATAAACTGACACGATCAAATGATAAATTGTTCTTATATTATTTAATTCGGTTTCCTTTCTAGATATGTATATTATTTGAAGTTCCCAACTTATGATGTCTCTTTGATTGATTCTAGCTTGAATTTGGATTGCATGGCATTGATAAATTTACTATACCCTTCATAAGAAACATTATTATATGTCAGGATTATGTGTTTATTTTATTATGCGATTATTTCTTTATTTTATGTTCTTATCTTTGTGTCTGTAAGGGTTTGATGGCTGACATGAACACCATCAATTATTTACAACTATAACTTGAATAATTTACTTTCATGTATATACTATATGGTGTTTTTCTATTCAATATATCTATCTAATTTTTGTATATAAAAGTGCCAGAATACATAATATTGAGATAATTTCTTTGAACTTGTTAAGGTAAATATGATTTATTACCAAGGATTACATTTTTTTTTACATTTACCTTTTCTTTATTTTCCTTTAACTTTGTTATGTCATTTTTCTATGTTGTTTTTATATTATTTATCATAATTGCATCGTTAAGTTTAAATTAAGTTAAAGAATCACAAAATTTACATAAGTTCCATTTAATAGAAAATATTAACAACTCATTCTTTTAAAAACACTCTCATATCATTAATCTTCCCCTATATATTTGCTTATTTGAATACATTTTGAGAATAGATGTTGTAAAACCATCTCCAAAATAGAAGAAAAGAGAGATCAATGCCTTAGAAATCAACCACTTCGAGGGGGAAATCTCCAATACATTACATAAATTAACAATTCTTGGATGATACAAATGATCAAAACCTCCTTCTATATATACGAGTCCATGGGGCCACAATATAATCCTAGCCGACCTAACAATAATAATTTAAGGGCATAATAATAACAATATTGGGGTTACAAGGGTATAATAATAACAATAAGGGGGCTATACTAATAACAATAAGGGACTAAAGTAGTAATATAGGGACCTAACATGCCCCTCTCCTTCAAAAATGTGTTGTCCTCAATGCTTGAGTAGCTCTGGGTGCTTCTATATAAAATTTTCATCCTCCCATGTAGAATCTTCAGTGGGTAAGTTCTTCTACTTGATGAGATACTCTGAAATTGATCGATTTCGTAGTTGTCGAGTTCTTCTTTCTGTGACCGCTTCAAGTTCTAATATGATTTTTCCTTCCTGATCAAGTTCTAGAAATATTGTTTGAACTGGAAGATTTTCACCTATAACCTTCTTTAAGCATGAAACATGGAAAACTGGATGCACTCGCTAAGAAGTAGGAAGCTCCAATTTGTATGCCATAGTAACAATATTTTGCAACACCTTGTAAGGACCATAGTACTTTGGCGATAATTTATTATACTTCTTAGCTTGCTTGAGGGACATTTGTTTGTATGGTTGTAGCCGTAAAAATACCCAGTCTCCTACGTCAAAACTTCTCTCACTGTGATGTTGATCTTCCTGTTGTTTCATTCGATTTTGTGCCAAATTTAGGCTATCCTTTAAGAGTTTGAGAACTTCTTGTTGATGCTCGATGTGATCTTCCACTTCTTGAACCTTAGAATTTTCTCTTAAATATAATGTGATGGAAAATGGATGACATCCATAAAGTGCCATAAATGGGGTCATTTTTGCTGCAGTATGGAAGGAAGTGTTATACCACCATTCAACGAGAGGTAACCACGACATTCCTCATGATTTCAGCTTTGCCCTCTAAACATTTTAGCTTCTGAACCTTCGTATAAATTTTTTTATAGCGAAAATGCCACGATGATCTATTTGGAGCAGCGAAACCCTAGAATGCAAAGTTCTGATACCAAATGTTGTGAAACCAACTCCAAAATAGAATAAAAGAGAGATCAACGCCTTAGAAATCAGCCACTTCAAGGGGGAAACCTATAATACATTACATAGATGAACAATTCTTGGATGATACAAATGACCAAAACCTCCTTCTATATATAGGAGTCCATGGGGCCACAATATAATCCTAGCCGACCTAACAATAATAATTTAAGGGCACAATAATAACAATATTGGGGTTACAGGGATACAACAATAACAATAAGGGGGCTATACTAATAACAAGAAGGGACTAAAATAGTAATATAGGGACCTAACAATAGAAACAAGGAATATTTGATGAGGTGAAGGGAGACCAACCATTTTAACCTAAAGAGAGAGGATTCATATCCTAATGAATGTATTTCTATATTGTCCTTCGTGATTGGGAAAATTTAGGAACCAACAGAAATAACATGATTTAATCATGTAACCTAATGAAAAATTATATGAACATAACACATTTTCCACTAAGATAATTGTTGGACTTATCAAATGCATCACCTTGATAATTCTTAATCAATTATGTAAACACATATTATTTATTCATTCTCAAGAAACATGGTTATAGTCCAAGACACTAATACATGCAACGAGTATGCAAATGGACACAATGCAAATCAAGAGGAAGCAGAAAGAGCCTTGGCTATCTTCTACCCTATATGTACTAGAAAACATGCTCGAAATGAATTTCTATTGAATGTTATAGAGGTTTTTGTTAGTCTGTGAAGAGAATCATGCCATAGATAAGTGTCCCTCCTTACTTGGGCTCATAGATGTATATCAAGGCGGGGAAGTAGGACCCGAGCAACTCTGTTTCATAAATCAGAGAAGGCCTTAAGGGCCTAGGTCATATCAGTAGGGTATGAAAGGTGCACCTTACTCTTATTACCATAATAATAAGAATGCACCAATGCATTCTTGGTACACCTCCACTCCTCCATCATGGCCTACACCTCCTACTTGGCCCTACGACCCTCCATATCACCCTAAGTCTATGAACAAACCATTTCAGAAGTATGTTCCTCAACCACCTCAGTGGAGCAACCCATCACAAGGGTGGAGTCCTCAACATAATCAACCACCTGCTCTATTGCCTCCAACCCAACCTCAACCTCAACTCACTCGTTCTAATCCACCCAAGCTGCCTTAGATGCTTCCATAGCCCAATCCAAACTCGAAAAAAAGTATACATAGCAGGTTTACAATGCAAAGACATCTTATCCATATTATGTTGTGGAGATACCCTAGATCAATCTTAGGTCAGGAAGAGTAATCTCGGACAATCATCCTCCGTCTTCACCTGCAGAGGTTGAGGAGAAAAAGGAATAAAGTAACACTTAGATCCAACAACCTCCTTTTCCTGAGCACTTGATCCACTCTAGTCAGCACATCCTAGAGGAGACTGAAATTCTGGGAGAATTGAAAAATTTGTGTGTAAAAATACCCCTTATCCATGCCATTAAGGATGTCCCTATTTACAATAGGCTCATTAAGGAAAATTTATTTAAGAAAACCGAGAGAAAGAAGAAATATACCCCCACCATCAATGTAGTAGGATAATTGTCTGACTTAATGTTGGGAAGGGTGATATTTCAGAAGTACCTGGACCTTGGTAGTCCAATTGTATATGTACACATAGATGGTTTCATAGTCCCCAATACTTTGATTGATATCAGGGCTTCCATCAATGTAATGACCAAGGAAACTATGCTTTAACTCAACCTCCAAGGGACTTTGAGGAAAACCACAATGTTTTTGCAACTTGCAAATCAGTCCATAGTAGTTCCAGAAGGAATTGTTGAGGATGTTATGGTCTCAATCGACTCTTGGGAGTAACGTACATATTTCCCGATTCTCCAGCCAAAAACTAAGTTTAACGCATGTCCTCTCATTTCAGGAAGACCTTGGTTGGCCACTACCGATGCTCATATCAGATTTCAGGCTAGAAAAATGACTATAAAGAATGGGCCCTTGTCTAAACAATTGATATGATATCCTCATGCCCAGCCTTCCATTGACCATGACCTACCTTTATGGTTGGAGGATTAAGAAGAAGAATATGAAGTATACATCACTACTCCCTACCCCATTTGTACCATAGATACTGTTCTTAGAGGGGGACAACCTAATGAGGATGACCTCATCGATAAAATCATTTAGAACCAACCCCCCACTACCATTGGCTGGGCCACAATCCTATGCAAGAATGAATTGGCTACATCGTTGTAATTAGAACTAGAGAGCGAGGTAGAATCATCAGTTGTAATCGTTCTTTTTGTCACCCTGGGTCCTTCATTCTCAAAAAGCATATAGACATCTTCCTAAGAGGTGCTCCAACATCTAAATTATAGACCATGTTGGAAAATAATCCAGGAATTTCAGTGCTTTCTATTGGAGGAGAAACCAGTTGTTGTTGAACTGCATGTTTATTATTTGCTCTAGCTGCCTTAGACATATTTTATAAACTTTGGTTATCGGGACTTACTTGCAATGGAAAACACAAGAATAAACGATAATTTATTTACTAGAGAGTTCTTCGTGCAAATAACTAATTTTTTATAAGATTTATGTCTTTAAGTTAAAATTGTGATGGTATCAAGCTGTAATGATTGAGTCATTTAGAGCTTCGAAAAACCATAAATTTTTTACTTTTTGCAATTAAATGATAAACGTGAATTCACGTGGGCCCTGCACAAATCATCATATCAGAAGATTTTTATCGGATAAATCCTGTGGTCACACCTTAAAATTTATGATATTCAGGACTTCCGATATATATTATTCAAATATATAATAATTGTAAGTGAAGTGGGAAGGTACATCAAAGGTTTTATATCGAGGAATGAAATATCAAATATTTTAATGAGTGCCATCCAATATAAAAAGTTATGATATGAATAAAGAGAGGAATATCAGAGGATTGAGATGTCGAAGGGGAGGAGAATCAAAGATATCAGGTATCAGGAATGTGAGGCATAAAATACATTGTGGCATCAGGGAGATTTTGGGATAGCGAAAGGGTTAAGTATCAGAGATATCAAGTGTTAGAGGTTTTGTGATGGAAATTGTTTAAAAGTTACGATATACTAGAGTTCGATATGCCACGTGACAATATGGTGGGGCCAACGTTTCTTTAAAATATTAAAAAAGGAAGCATTTGTGTAGCTTTACACTAGATATCGGGAAAATTTGATTTGGGTAATGTTTTATTGTAACTTTCCTATAAGGAATTTGACGATATTAAAGAGATCTCATAAAAATCCTCCGATAATGTGTTTTAAAAAATAAAATCCTATTAGGTTTTTATGAATGATAATGCTTGTGTGGTTAATCTCCCGTAAGAAAGTTCTGATAAGGAAGGTCCTCATGCGAGAAGGTGTTTTATTTAGAACCAAGTAATTTTGTTAGGATTTAAAAGGGTCCCCATTATTTTTTAGTTAGCTACCATGAAAATTAATAGGGGGTCGTTGAGTACTATAACACAACCCTATGACATATATTTCGTCACGTCAATTGCTGGGGGGGAATACTCCAAATGGATCATCATCTTGTAGGAGTTTGATTTCGAATTCATAAAATCCAAGTCCAATATATACTTCATTTTTTATGAGCTAATATGTGACCTTCCCTCTACTAATTCAGAATCGACGTCTAAAAATTCGATTCTAGATGAGCCATTTTTTATGATCTTGTCATCTAACCCATGTTATGGAGACATTTATATATCTCTAGACCCATACTTTTTGATCTGATAACTCTCACTCTGAACAATGATGTATTCAATACCAGGCCAAGAATTACATCATCATTGACGTCACCCTTTTGTGGTATTGATACAGTTTTCCTAAGGTGCCTTACGCATGAGGAGGCAAGGAAATTACTTAATGAATACCACTCAAGGGAATGTGGAAGTCATTTGTCTGGTTATGCCATTGCATAAAAGATCCTACATGTTGGTTACTTTTGGCCCACCATATTTCACGATTGCATTCTCACTGTCCAAAAGTGTCATGCATGCTATATTTATGATTGTAAGAACCATGTTCCACCCACTCCTTTGCATTATGTTATTTCTGTAGGTCCTTTTGTGAAATGGGGCATCAGTTTCATGACATGTAACCCTCACTCGATCGAGGGTCATGGATATACCATTGTAGCGGTAGATTATTTTACTAAATGGGTCGAGGTTGTGCATACATTTAACAATGTAAAATAAAGAGATAAGGAGTTCAAAAATATTAGGGAGGAATTGCATCAAGACAAGAAAATGAATCATCGAGAAGTCATATCCATGAAAAATTAGTTGGGTAAAGCAAAGAAAATGGAAGCCATTTTATCAATCCATCTTGAAAAAAGACATGATAAATTGAAAAAACTTGAAGAAAAAATTGGAAAATACAAGGAAGAGGTCTCCTCCCATAAATATCAGCTGGAAGAAGAAAAGAAACAAGCACAAGGAGCTGAAAAGGTGATGGAAGTTTTGGCCCTCCTCGAAAGACACGTAGGTGAAATAGAAAGGAAAGAAATGTTATGGAATACCAAATTAAAGAAAATGATGAAGACACATTTAAATTAAAATTAGATGTCATCACTCTCAAGGAACAAACATGTGAAGCAACAAGGATGAAGGAAAAACTGGAGAATAATCTAGAAAAGAAGGATGAAGAATGCAAGAAGATGAAAGAAGAAATTGATTTACTAACTAAATAAGTTGATCAATTGAACAAGAGTCTAAAGATCTCTAAAACCCTAAATGACATCCTAATTCACAAAATACTGCCCTTTATAAATCACGTCTTGGTTATGTAGGTAAACCCTCAAGAAAAAATGATGCAAGCTCTTGAAGCGGGGTTCCCTAGGGTGAATTTTGAGAAATTTTTTGTATGTATTTTTGGTTATGCATGATGCGCGGAAAGGTCAAGGGGCTTTGGGGTGGGTCAAAGTCCCTTTTTTATGTAAATGGGTGTTAAGGGAAAACTGTGGCCTCCAACCATGGTTTGAGACCATAGTATCTGTGCGCTGAAGGAATATAAATATAGATAGATCAAAGATAGTTGATAGTTCATGTTGTTGATCTAAGTAAGTGATACATTTTTGTAAGGGTTTTTAGTCTGGGTTGGGTAGAAAGGCTCCTGTTGGCTATGTGCACAGAAACATAGTCCTGGTTGTGTGCAGACTCCACTGGCTATGTATGCGGAAGGGTAATTATAAGGGAAAGTTTGACTATAATAAACTGTTTGGATCTAATACAAAGACTGTTTTTGTCAACCAAATGTGTTATGTGTCTAATATTTGAGTTATTTTATTACTGCTTATTGATTTAAGGTCGCTTTACTTTTGTTATGATAAATTGTATCTGTGTGATTAAATCTATCCTTTATGCATGAATATATGTTGATGGTTAAGTATATGAGTAGATATTCTTAAGATATTGTGCATTGTGAAGATCTGATTCTGTTATGTGTATTTGTGACGAAGTTGATCTGAGATGTTGTTTATCTGTTATGCGCATTATCTATGTTTGCGATAGAATTGATCTGATAAGTGTTGATCTAAATATGCACACATTTGTTTATAATCTGCAATACGTTTTGTCACAAAAATGTTTAGGGACACCACATCAATTTCTTCCTCAGGGTGCAGAAACCTGGTTCCAGCACCCTCCCATACTACTTCGAGTGAGACATTGATCTACGCAAGCAGGTAATTTCTAAAAGGGCTAGTAGTTGGAGGGTTTGTTGGTTGTGTTATCACTCCCTCCAACTTCCCAAGGCTGAGAGTGGGATTGAAGGAAGGTAAACACAAAATAGGCTTTAGGTCAGGTAGCTAGCCCTACCAGGATGAGAGAGGGCTCTCTCAATGTCACTTTGTAGTCAATTAAATGACTAAAAATTTAATGATCTTAGGCTAGGTATGTAAGCTAGTAATTTTTTTTTTTTTAATGTTTTTGTGCTGGATATGAATGACAGTAAGGAGACTAGGTCTAGGGTTTAAAGTCTGAATTCAAGCTCAATTTGCAGAGAATATGGATGAGGCCATGTAGGTATATTGAAAGCATGTTTAGTTTTTCAATGTGTATAGGATGAAATGATAGAAAATATGAATGAGCCATGAGGTGAATTAATTCATTTAAAAGAAGAGAGACATATAATGTAAATTTTGTTAAGACAAAGCATGAAAAGGCATGATTTCTGCTTATATCCTGACAAGATAAACACATAGAAGCATGTATATGAAAGATGAAAACACATCATTAAACATTATAAGATAAACATACATATAAAGAAAAAATTCTCCAAGGCATACCACAAGTTTCTCAAAATAAATTCTTCAACATTGTCTTTGATTTCATTCTAAAAGGCTTGTATAATAGCTCCACTGCAAAACAACTATCCAACCTAACAAAAGACTAAAGTGGGTCTACTTATAGAAAATATTAACAATGACATCTCATAGGGTCGAAATCCCATCCAAAATACATCATAATTACATAAGATGAGTCACTTCCTAGAGTATAGGGAGGTTAGAAACCATTCCCTCAAATTCAGCTAAAGACTAGGAGTGTGTGTCCCCCACATTAAATTACATGTTTCTTCATGATAAGAGGAAAAAAACAACTCAATTACTCCAATTCCATCTCAAAGGACAAAAAAACCTTGAAAATATGAATTTTTCCGGGCTTGACGAGTGTGTTTAGGAATCCTATGTGTAAGGTCCCACCTTACCCACCATCAATAAGATAGAGAAGTAGATGTAACATAAACACTAATACTCATTTGCACAATATCCTAAAGAATTAGTCACTGTAAAATTGTTTCCAAGAAAAAACCCTTTTTTTTATGAAAGCTTTAGATAATACAAGAAACAACTGCCTTATTCATACTTTAGAAAATTATTAAATTCATTTTCACATTCATACCAAAAACTTGCAGACATAGGAAGCTACACCCATTAACTAGTTTATTTATAATTTACAGTAACATAAAAAAAACAGTAACTAAGAATTTTACACTAACAATTTATATGCACAAAAGCTAACCATTCAATACTTTTGACAAACACTTTGCAGACATGCATTCTACACTCATTGAGCTCTTATGACAAACACTTTGCAAGCATGCAATTAAAAGTCATTGAGGCATTTTGTCAAACACTTAGCAACAATGAATTTAAGATTATTCTTCAACATATTTATCTCATAAAATTCAGAAATTTAAAATTTAAATGTTTCCATCTTAAAACAGGGACTAAATAATCTTAGTCTTTCATCAAAGACTCAACAACAGGCGCACATAACTCACAACAACAATCTTCCAAATCGCCCAGATTTCCGATTTGGGTTCTAAAAGGCATTTTTTTTGGAATGAAATTAGGGGTTACATGGCCATTAGGCACGGATACCCCCTGATGTTGGGCTGAATCGAATTAAAAATGCCCAGGAATGTGATTCTTGAAAACAACAAAAATTTATAGCCTAAATGTTTCATTTATGACTTTTGTCAAAAATATGGAATGAAAACTTACAAATACACCTCTACATGAGGAAAAACAACCCAGAGTTATGCTACTAAGATATGCTCATTGAAATCACACATTTCTAAATCCACCATATGAGTTCTTGAAACATTTTACCACCCACAAGCTAATTCATTTGACATGATTTGACAAGCTTTTTGCACCAATTGCTACAATTTAACAAACATATGGCAGCTCTGAATGCTACAACCATTAAGGCTTTCTGTCAAAATTCTGATAGTACTAATATAACAACTTGAATAACAAAACATTGAATTATTGATAAGAATATGAAACATAAGCCATAACTGAAATTTATCTCCAACTTACCTCAAGCATTTGATCTTCAAAACCATATTTTAGTTGCCATTAATTTGCACTTTCTTTTAAGGGTTGATTCTGTAATTCCTCCAGGTATATTTTGGGTACATGTCCATTTTCTTACTTCTGATGTAAGCTACAAGTTAGCACTTATTCATGCATAGATAACATTACTCATTCACAGATTTTTTCAAACACTTTGCAAACTATCCTAAAACCATTTCTAAAACATGCATGTAATTACTTGAAACAAAACCATAAATCGTGAAATACTTACCCAAGTCCTTTGGAATTTATTTATTGCAATTACCTTCAACAATATTTGGCTTTCCTTTCTCAAATGCTACAATACCAAGATTAGTACCATAAACTACACCAATAATAACTCCAATATTGAGATCTAAACATCCATATATATAGATTAATCTAGCCTTCATTTTTAACTCAATAATATTCTAGATAACATAAGCCTAAACCAAAATTAGATGCTTACAACAAGTTAAATGTCTACTTTTTATTTTATGCTAAAGCTATACTATAATTTTAGGACAATGGAAATTATACCTGAAGAGATATTCAGCTCCAATCGTTGAGAATATGATCCACCTTCAATCCCTTAACCAACTCATTTGAACCATCTGGTTTTCCACCCAACCATATCTAGGGAGAACTACTCCCCCTGGAACCCCCGACCTATAAAAGCTCACAAATAGTACCAAAATATAGCAGTAGAGAGAAAGCGAAGGCAAGTTGAGGAAGATAAGTTTCAATTCCTCCAAATACCACTTATGGTCAGTTGCACCATGTATAAATACTTAGTAATTTAGTTTGGGGATTTCGAATTCATTTCAAAAGAAATTGGCTACTCTCCAAGTCCCTCCCTCTCATAATTTGTTTTTTCAAATCTCTCCAACTCTTGCTATCACCATGCACCCCCCTAAGTGAGAATACATGAGGCACATATATAGGAGGAGCAACAAATTCTTGTCATAAAAGAGGAGTAATATGCATGCCTTGTATTCCTTTTAGAAGAGTGTAACTCATGCCATTAAGGATAGGTATGCATGCCTCCATTAAGGAGAATGTAACATATGCATTAAAGAGAGTGTAAGAGGAATATTTTATGACATGTATTTAATGAGTGTAAGAGGAATATGCCATTCTTTGATGAGTGCATAAAAGAGAGTGTAATGTATAATTAAAAGAGAGAGGGAGAAATATTTACATAGAGCCATGAGAATCATCAAGGAGAGAGGTGTGAAGTGATTGAGGAGATATAATTCCCTTTTAATAATAATATCAGTCTCATAAAAGGTAATAATATTAATAATATTGAGGATTAAGTCGAGATTGAACTATTACGATTGATTAATCATAAGTTAAGTGAATTTCCTTCATGTATACTTGATTACCCATTGATTGGAGGTGATTTGCTATTTTTGGAAACTCATACTTGAAATGGTAGACATGACTTTCTATTTTTGAAAGTCACTCCAAAATTGTTAGGAATGATATTTTATTAAGGAAATTCATCCGTGAGCTGCCCATGAGTGGTATTTTTCTTCCGGATAATGGAGATTCCACACCCGTATTGTATGCAGCCCCGTGCCTTAGTAGATTGAGGACTCCGCGCCCTGATCTACTCTAAAAATCCAAGATTCCACACCTTGATCTTTTTAAATATTCAAGACTCCGCGCCCTAATCCTTTTATTATATATCCAAGACTCCACGTCTTTTTATTTCATGGATTTAGGACTCCGCACCCTAATTTCCATGGCTTCTCATCTACTTTGCTTTGAAACTCCAAACTTCACCTTAAGGTACTGATTGTGAGCTCATACCCATCTGATGGTTCATTGGTAAGTTCTTCTTCCAAGATCTACACACATCACAATCTCATAGATCAAATAAATCAAATGAATTTCATAATTAACTTATTCACATTTTACCAAATATTATGCATGACTTCCACAGTCATTTTTGTTTTGGAGAAATGACTTCCGCAGTCATTTATAACTTGAGCATCCTTGTTGGAAATGACCAAGTCCCCTGCCACATAATGCTTAGTACGAGATTACACACATATAATCATACAGATCATGTATCATCCGTAAATCATAATTAACCATATGTTCCACATAAACATGATCATCCATGGATCTATGCCTCAATCTTGAATCACCATTCATGTCATACACCTATGTCCAAAATAGGATACCCAAAGAGAAAACATTGCTAATATGCTCTTAACCTAAATCAATTCTTATACACACAACCATAGATATTATCATAAGCACACAACAAATAAGCGGCCCAAACTAGGGCTATAGCATATAAGCATGTACATAAGCCTTTCATGCATAATATTATACCATTATATCAAAATCACCATCTCTAAGTGTCATCAAAGCTATCTCACCAAGAAGGGACACTACATACTCCCCCTCTTGGGGTAAACTTGGCCCAAAGTTTTTCCTATGGTCATAAGATACTTAGTTCTTTTAGATTCTCCTATCAATAAGTTGCTAACCTTATGTATATGTATTTGATATTTTTTTTTTCATGTCAATCCATAGTTTAATGTTTTCTAAATTGGAAGAAACTCCGTGAAAACTAAACATACCATTCTTAATCAAGTAGAAATATATCCATGCCATATTAGACATGTTTTGATATAAAATACCAAATATTTCTATATCAAAACCAGCCATACAATTTATAGTACCGTATAAAAATACTATTGTATGTAATTGATATGATATCTAGTTAATTTATCCATAATAATTTGATATTCTACATGTTTTTCTTTCTCATAGTCTATATGAATCCTACATGTGTCATCTTATTGGTTCTGTAGTATGTTGAGATTTCCAAGCTATAAATAGAACACACATTGGTTTTATACACAGCAATGATGGTCCATCCCATATCACAATCAAATTGGCATACAATAAGCATAAAATAATCCACATACAATTGTCAGTGAAATTACGCAACAAAACATGATGTTATATATAAAACCCACTCTTACACAACAAAACATGACGTTATATATAAAACACACTCTTACATCCCACTTGATTTATGTCTTCTCAATCCAATTTTCCTCTTTTCATTCCATAAGACATCCTTGCAATTGAAATATTTAGGATTTATCTTTAGTTTTTACTAAACGTTTACTCTTTAGGGAAAAAATACAATTTGAGGTTCAAGGCACCATTTTTGTTTTTGTTTTTTTTTTTTTTTTTAACTAACAACCTAAGGTTAAATACAGTCCTCACTGACCCACTTATGTATTATAGATCATTCCTTTAGTTTGCATAATCTTCATTATTATTCACTTCTCTAACTTGAGAATCAATTATGAAATGACTTAGTTAGAATATCTTCATTCTAAAAGTAGATTAATGATATATTTTTGAAAGTGGCTTGTAATCAAGAACAACTCTCACAATTATGAAAATATGGTAACCTTGATAACTTTATGTCAATTTGTTTTCCAACTATGAAATCGCTCATGATTTCTATTTAGTAAGTAATCAATTCATTTGCTTTCATGTCTTATCCCTTACTATTAATACGTACGCAACAACAAACTATGAAAACCATAAATTTCTCAAAATGTGATGAATCTTGTCAAATTTAAATAAGATTTAGACTATCACAAGGGAATTTCTAGCCTAAAGTTAAACCCTTTTTCTTTAAGGAGAATTACCACCCTCTCAAATTATTACAACATTTTGTAGGACTAATAAATACTCATACAACTATACATCCCAACACAAATTCTTAAATCCAACAATCTCTTCCATTCCACATACAATACACTCATCTTAGGCTTCTAAATCATGCAAGAATTTCAATTCATCAAAATGTGATCTCACCCTCCTTCAATTTCTCCGTAAAAAAATATCACAAGCACATATTCTTGTAAAACAAGAACTCAACTAAGCTTTTCATTAATCACATGCCTTTTTTCTTTAATTTCAAATAAAATAGGTTCTCACCACATAAATAATTTACCTTCCAAACATGTTATTCTCTTCCCAATTTATAAACAATTTGAATTTTGACGCGATCGCCTAACTAACAATAGTTTAGAGCAATACATGAGTTCAATCCTCATAATTTCTCTAAATAATTTGGTTAAATATAATGCAACTAATATTCAACTGATAAAATCATTAAAGAGACTATTATGGCTTTCCTAGACCTAATTTGTCTTAAGCTAATAGAAAAGTTATTTCATCAACTTATCATAATAATCTTTCTACATTTCAAGAATTTGGAAGTCATTTTAATTCTGCCTAAATTCAACACATACAAAAGGATTACAATACTAGAGGTTAGATATCTAGTTCACACTTGACTCCATATATCAAAATCAATTATTCCAAACATCCTAAACCACCTAATGGTGTTCATTATACCAATCTTGGTATCTTCATTTAAATACAAATAAAATAATGGATTTAAAGCTCAAGCAAATTTGTGTTACAAATCTCTATCCATTTAACTTTAATTACACATAATCACTTCTTAATCATGAATATGATATTCCATCAAAATATTCTAACCAAAAGAATTACTTAGCTCATAGATATATTTTAGTATGGATTCCACACCCATACCTTACCTCATTACTTATCTCATAGATATATACTAGTATAGATTCCACACCCATACATTTTCTCATAGATATATGCTAGTATGGTTTCCACACCCATACATTAGATCATAGATATATGTTAGTATGGATTCCACACCCATACATTAGCTTAAGGAAAACATAACATTCAAGTGTTCCTTAAAATGGCTTCCACAACCCATCATGCACCAATCATTTAAGCCTCTTGTTTATTAGGAAGATCATACCTCAACCTAGTATTTGAGTAATTTAAAGTTATTTGATGCCTAATGTCAACCCAAAATACACAAAATCATGTCAAAGAAATCAGAGAAATTTCATTCTTACTCATTAAGAATGTATTCCCAAATCATATTTTAACACATCTAATTAATACACATACATTACTCTTGAATCTACATTCATAGTTAAAAGTGACATCCTTCAAGGTAGATTTTAGTTAAGTTTCTTTTAGTGTAGGTACAAAAAGATTCAAGATTATCATGATGAACTCAATCATCAAGTTAATGGAATCTCAACCTTACACTTGTTACTCATTCCCAAAGCATACACACCAAGGTCATCACACTATAGTCCATATTAAGCCAATATTCTTCTTGGTAGATACGATTTCAGCTAGTAAAGATGGCTACTAATCCCATATCACATTGAAAATGATGCACTAAAAATATATGAAACCATGCATTCACTCCACCTATCTCACTCATTGATTGAAAATCAAGTCATTCACATACTTGGGTTTAACTCCAACTTTCTCAAGCACATCCTTTCCCAGCATGTCTTTAAGCATTTTAACATATTATTGATAATGTGTCTTAACAAAATATAAAGGAATATAAGGGAATTTTATTTTATTTTATTTCATGAGTCACTAAATGACATAATGATAATAATATCCTCTATGCAACCAATATGCTTCCAAGTCAAGATATACAAGAACTCAACTTGCATGCAAAATCAACATTCATACATCATCAAACTACAAATAAGCATGTTGGCCCATTAGGCCTAGTGTTGTAACCTTCGCTCTGATACCATATGTAAGGTCCCACCTTACCCACCATCAATAAGATAGAGAAGTAGATGTCACATAATCACTAATACTCATTTCCACAAAATCCTAAAGAATTAGTCACTATAAAATTGTTTCCAACAACAAGCCCTTTTTTTTTTGAAAGCTTTAGATAATACAAGAAACAACTGTCTTATTCACACTTCAGCAAATTAATAAATTCATTTTCATATTCATACCAAAAACTTGCAGACATAGGAAGCTACACCCATTAAATAGTTTATTTATAATTTATAGTAACATAAAAACAACAGTAACTAAGAATTTTACACTAACAATTTATATGCACAAAAGCTACAGCCATTCAAGACTTTTGACAAACACTTTGCAGACATGCACTCTACACTCATTGAGCCCTTATGACAAACACTTTGCAAGCATGCAATTAAAATTCATTGAGGCATTTTGTCAAACACTTGGCAACAATGAATTTAAGATTATTCTTCAACTTATTTATCTTATAAAATTCATAAATTGAAACTTTAAATGTTGCCATCTTAAAACAGTGACTAAATAATCTTTGTCTTTCATCAAAGACTCAACAACAGGTGCACATAATTCACAGCAGCAATCTCCCAAATCACCCAGATTTCTGATCTGGGTTCTAAAAAGTATTTTGTTGGAATGAAATCAGGGGTTACATGTCCATTAGGCATAGATACCCCCTGATTTTGGACTGAATCTAAATAAAAAATGCCCAGGAATGCGGTTCTTGAAAACAACAAAAAATTATAGCCTCAATGTTTCATTTATGAGTTTTGTCAAACATATGGAATGAAAACTTACAACTGCACCTCTACATGAGGAAAAACAACCTAGAGTTATGCTACTAAGATATGCTCATTGAAATCACACATTTCTAGATCCACCGTATGAGTTCTTGAAACATTTTACCACCCACAAGCTAATTCATTTGACATGATTTGACAAGCGTTTTGCACCAATTGCTTCAATTTAACAAACATATGGCAACCTTGAATTCTACAGCAATTAAGTCTTTCTGTCAAAACTCTGATAGTGCTATTACAACAACTTGAATAAAAAAACATTGAATTATTGATAATAATATGAAACATAAGCGATAACTGAAATTTATCTCCAACTTACCTCAAGCACTTGATCTTCCAAACCATATTTTAATTGCCATTAATTTTCATTTTATTTTAAGGGTTGATTTTGTAATTCCTCCAGGTATATTTTGGGTACATTTCCATTTTCTTACTTCAGATGTAAGATGCAAGTTAGCACTTATTCATGCATAAATAACATTACTCATTCATGGATTTTTTCAAACACTTTGCAAACTATCCTAAAACCATTTCTAAAACATGCATCTAATTACTTGAAATAAAACCATAAATCGTGAAATACTTACCCAAGTCCTTTGGAATTTATTTATTGCAATTACCTTCAACAATATTTGGCTTTCCTTTCTCAAATGCTACAATACCAAGATTAGTACCATAAATTACATCAATAATAACTCCAATATTGAGATCTAAACATCCATACATATAGATTAATCTAGTCTTCATTTTTAACTAATCAATAATATTCTAGATAACATAAGCCTAAACCAAAATTAGATGCTTACAACAATTTAAATGTCTACATTTTATTTTATGCTAAAGCTATACTATAATTTTAGGACAATGGAAATTATACCTGAAGAGATATTCAACTCCAATCGTTGAGAATATGATCCACCTTCGATCCCTTAACCAACTCATTTGAACCATCCATTTATCCACCCAACCATATCCAGGGAGAACTACTCCCCCTGGAACCCCTGAGCTGTAAAAGCTCACAAACAGTACCAAAATATAGCAATAGAGAGAAAGCGAAGGCAAGTTGAGGAAGATAAGTTTCAATTCCTCCAAATACCACTCATGGTCAGCTGCACCATGTATAAATACTTAGTAATTTAGTTTGGGGATTTCAAATTCATTTCAAAAGAAATTGGCTACTCTCCAAGTCCCTCCCTCTCATAATTTTTTTTTTTCAAATCTCTCCAACTCTTGCTACCACCATGCACCCCCGTAAGTGAGAATACATGAGGCACATACATAGGAGGAGCAACAAATTCTTGTCATAAAAGAGGATTAATATGCATGCCTTGTATTCCTTTTAGAAGAGTGTAACTCATGCCATTAAGGAGAGGTATGCATGCCTCAATTAAGGAGAGTGTAACATATGCATTAAAGAGAGTGTAAGAGGAATATTTTATGACATGTATTTAATGAGTGTAAGAGGAATATGCCATTCTTTGATGAGTTCATAAAAGAGAGTGTAATGTATAATTAAAAGAGAGAGGTAGAGAGATTTACATAGAGCCATGAGAATCATCAAGGAGAGAGGTGTGAAGTGATTGAGGAGATATAATTCCATTTTAATAATAATATCATAGTCTCATAAAAGGTAATAATAATATTAATAATATTGAGGATTAAGTCGAGATTGAACTATTACGATTGATTAATCATAAGTTAAGTGATTTTCCTTCATGTATACTTGATTGATTTGCTATTTTTGGAAACTCATACTTGAAATGGTAGACATGAATTTCTATTTTTATAAATTCACTCCAAAATTGTTAGGAAAGATATTTTATTAAGGAAATTCATCCGTGAGCTGCCCATGAGTGGTATTTTTCTTCCGGAGAATAGGGATTCCACACCCCTATTGTATGCATCTCCGTGCCTTAGTAGATTGAGGACTCTGCGCCCTGATCTATTCTAAAGATCCAAGATTCCACACCTTGATATTTTTAAATATTCAGGACTCCACGCCCCAAACATTTCATTATAGATCCAAGACTCCATGTCTTTATATTTCATGGATTTATGACTCCGCACCCTAATCCTTTTATTACTTATCCAAGACTCCACGTCTTTTTATTTCATGGATTTAGGACTTTGCACCCTAATTTACATGGCTTCTCATCTACTCTGCTTTGAAACTCCGCGCTTCTCCTTAAGGTACTGATTGTGAGCTCATACCCATCTGATGGTTCGTTGGTAAGGTCTTCTTCCAAGACCTGCAAACATCACAATATCATAGATCAAATAAATGAAATGAATTTCATAATTAACTTGTTCACATTTTACCAAAGATTATGCATGACTTCCACAGTCATTTTTGTTTTGGAGAAATGACTTCCACAGTCATTTATAACTTGATCATCCTTGTTGGCAATGACCAAGTCCCCTGCCACATAATGCTTAGTACGAGATTACGCACATATAATCATACAGATCATGTATCATCCGTAAATCATAATTAACCATATGTTCCACATAAACATGATCATCCATGGATCTATGTCTCAATCTTGAATCACCATTCATGTCATACACCTATGTCCAAAATAGGATACCCAAAGAGAAAACATTGCTAATACGATCTTAACCTAAATCAATTCTTATACACACAACCATAGATATTATCATAAGCACACAACAGCCAAGCGACCCATACCAGGTCTATAGCATATAAGCATGTACATAAGTCTTTCATGCATAATATTATACCATTATATCAAAATCACCATCTCTAAGTGTCATCAAAGCTATCTCACCAAGAAGGGACACTACACTATGCATATGTGTATCGCCATTTTACATTTGCGTAGCACCATTTTACAGATGCATAACGCTATCTTGAATATGATTTTGTGGTAGTTTTAGGACTCAAAATCCAAATATGTAAGATAGGTCAACTAGCCCTGTGTCTCTAGTTTCCAGAATATATTGAATTTTGAAGAACCACTCACTGTAAGCTCTCCAAAATTTGATTCTCCCAACCCTACTCCAGATGCGTAATTCCATGCCAAAAAAAGTGGCAGAAGCATAGAAAACTGATGGTTTTTTGGCCTTTTCTAAAAAACTAGAGGTTGTCATGCAAAAAGAGTTCCTGATCTGTGATGTACTCATCAAAATGCATCCAACCATGTAAGTAATTAATCATTTAGGTTTCCTAGGAAAAAGCGTAGCACCTTGGCGCTATGCATCTGTGGAGGCATAATTTCTAGATTAGTGTAAAAATCACCAAAAATACCAAAATTGTTCAAAGCTTCTCCAAATTTGTTTTGTGGCACCTGTGGATTATGTGCTAAAAATCCAATGAATCTTTAGCCAACAAATCTAAACGATCCTTCTCCTTTAGCTTCATTTGAATTTCTTTTAGCCTTTTCTTCAGCTGTTTAAGCCTGATTTGTGAAATCATGTTTCTGGCACAATAATGATTTTCCATGTGTCTCTGGAGGTTTTTGTTTGTTTTGGCTCTTTTCAAGAGCTTCTCAAAATATTCATTCACCCTTCCTAACCAATATTATATGTCTTGATTGATCTCTGTAGAAATTAGCTCATCAAAGGTCAACTGTTCAGGTGGATGAGATGACTATATTTCTAGCACCAAAACCCTCTTAAGGCCTCTTGTCTTTGGCCTTCTTGGAGGTGTTTAAGTTTCCATGTCCTACATTTGATAAACATCCATTACTTTTTTCCCTTTACCTTTATCTGGCTCTAGCTCTGCCTTAGATTTACTTTGTACTAGTCGCTTCACCTTCAATTGCCAATTTTCTTGCTGTAGTAGGGTTTCCATGACATTAGCCTTGGAGATTTTTAACTTAAGCTCTACTATTTTTACATCCTTCTCCCTAATGACCTTTTCAGCTGATTTGAATTCAACCTGCTCTGCCACCTCATATTCCAAGGGTGCTTTTTCATCATGTTGGTGCAATGGTGATTCAATCTGATGCATGAATGGTTGCTCCTCTATTACTCTTTGCTCAGCTATAGTGTCAAGTGTAGATACACTTTGGATGGATTTGGGAGAAAAGAACTGTCTCTTTCCCTTCTCATAGGTGTGAGTGACCTCAAAAACCCTAGGAGCCTTTGAAATCTGAGTTTGCATGCTGGAAGAGCCAACCTCCATTGGCTGTGCTGATATTGGTAGTGATGGTGTGCTATTCATGATAGGAGGACTAGTGGTGGGTGCTACTGCTAATTTCTCCATGAAGGTTTCCCAAGTCATGTTGATGGCTAAGAGATGATGCAAAACAATGAGTTTGACTAGATCATGGTGGAAAATATTTGAGTAGTGATCTTTGTTTTTTCTTTGAACCTTCTAAGTCATTCTAAGAAAGATTTTGTACAAGTAATTTGGCAAGTAAAGTGGTTTACTAGAGGTAAAGTGCATCAATAATCTGATATGGTACCTCTACAACCTAGATAATCTCATTTCATGTGTTAAATATATCATAATTAACCTCATCAAAGGAGCATATTTTTCAAGGAGGTGCTTGAAAGGGAAAATGTACTTAGGGTTCTCTCTAGCATGAGGTTTGAAGAATAGTTTGTAATATTGAAGGTCTATGTCCATGCCATTAAACCACTTTTTTCCATGACTAGGTATACTTGTTGCTGAAGAAATCACATCTATTGATAAGTTGAACTCTACACCTACAATGATGGCCATACTGAAATTAGTGGAAAAAAATCTTGTCAATTGGAGATGACGACCTTCTTCCATGATTTTCTCACAAAATATCAAGCATCCAGTCCTCTCAAAGTATATTTTGGAAAAAATTGAGGCATTTAATTCTTGTAAAGTGTATGGCTCAAATATGAAGTGGCTCCCTCCTTTGTGGATTTTCTTCTCACTCTCCATAATATCTCTCAGAAGGATAAACCCTAGGTGTTTAGGATATAGTGGGTATGTGCAGTGAACTTGGAAAAATAGAGGACAGGGACATGGTAGGTTTAGAGGGTGAGATGAAGGGTAATTAAGCCAATATAAATTCCCAAAAAAATTCAAGAGGTAGGTTTGTATGTTAGCTTCAGAGTATAACTGAAATTTGGTGAAGTGGGTATGATGGAGGTGGCTGAATTATGAAAAGATTTCCTGTTTTTTCCAATGGAAAAGTAATAAGAAATTATGGTTTGTTGTAAATGATGCTTGTGAAAGGTGTATGAGGGTTTTAAATGACAACGTTAGGCTTTATTCCACTAAAATCACTCTATGATAGGAAAAGATAAAAACGTAGTGGGAGAGAAGGTAAACAAGAAAATCAATGCCCTGCTTGATAAATTAACTTTGAGGAGGATGTGAGATGTCAAATTATTGTTTTAGAAGCTGTAGAAACCTTGTGCAATGATTTTTGAGCTTAGATGAGTGATTTAGGAGCAAAAACCCAAAAGCGTAGCACACTCACAGATGCATAGCAGAGGCTTTCAGATGTGTAGCGCGTGTGTCCAGATGCGTAACACATCCTTCTTGGAGAAAATTTCTTGATTTTCTGCCAACCCTTGAAAATTATGGAGAAAGGTGAGGTAAGAGAGGAGATCTACAAATCATGAAAAGAAAAAATGAGTTGAAAAGCCTTCTTTTTCCTCTTTATAACATCTTGAAATGACTTTTTGTTTGTTAGTGAAACCAAAAACTTTGAGGACAATTTTTCCTTTTTGGAACAATTTGACAATGAAAAAAGTTTTGAAATAAGATAAATTGTCTTATTTTATTCCCCTGACTATTCTAACTCCCTTTAAAAGGCTGATATGATGAAAATGAAGCCTTTTTCACCCTTTTTGTTGACATATTTGGACTTTTTAGTGAAAAACAAGGACACCTAGACAACAAACCTAGATGGAGATGGAGTGAATGACTTAAGAATCTAAATGAAAATGAGTGCATGACCTCTGAGATGATGATGGCCATGGATGGAATGAGGGGAGAAAAATTTCTGACCTAGACCATATGCAATGACCAAAATTTATTTGAAAACTTGTTTGAAAAGAGAAATTTTTTTACCTAGGACTAGTAGAAAATAAATTGAAAGAACATGTTTGATCATTGAAAATATTGACACTAACATTGGCTCCAGCGGGGGATTCCAAATCCTTCTGGAGGTGTGAAGAGCACCATAGATCAGGTAGCCTTACCCATTGGGCGATGGAGTCAAAACTAGAAAACGGAAAAATTTGATAATCTTGAAATGATGAAATAAAATTGGAAATGACTTTGACTAAAAAAGAAACTGACTTGACTCTGAATTAAAAATTGATTTAAACTTTTTGAACTTTTTTAAATAAAAACATGATCTAAATATAGAAGTCTCATGGCCTTCTCCTTGGGCTTCAAAATTATGCAACAACTTCCTTATTCTTGGACAACAAATAAAAATGACATGTACAATGAAAGTGAACCTCTTCTTCAATAATCTTGTAATGTAATGTTTGAGGAACCTACCATTGATTGGTCCTCCCAGAACTTCCCACCCTTAAAGATATTCTAATAAAAATGCCTTATTACCTTTAAATGCAGTAATATTATAAGGGCCTTTCCATAAATTATCAAAAATTCCGTGCTTACCTTTGTCTTCATTTTGGGCATCCCAACGAAGAAAAACATATCCTAGCTTAAAATAATCAGATTTTGTCTTCTTATCATAAATCTTCTTTATTTTATCTTGAAGCTTTGAAGTGTGACTGAAAAATTCATCTTTTGACTGTTGTAGATGAATCATTTGGCCGATTCTTCACTAAATATCATTTGGTTCACTGTTGATCTCTTATAGAATTTTCATCATTGGTACAACTAAAGAAGTAGGGAACACTATGTCAACACCATACACAAGATGGAAAGGTGACATTTTGATTTATCTCTTGCTACTAACTCTGTTCGCCTATAGAGAATTTGTGAGCTTTTTGTGCCAATTTCTCTTGTTCTCTTGTAGCTTCTTCATGGTTATTTTCACTAAATATTTATTTGATGATTCATCTAGCTCGTTTCCTTGAGGATAGTATGTTTTAGAATGATCAAGAATAATATGATACTTATCACAAAAGTAAATCATATTTTTTGACTTAAAGGTGGCTACATTATTAGTAATGGTTTTATATGGATAGCCAAAACGAGACCAAATATTTTTATCTAAAAAATGAATAATGACAGTATTAGTAGCTTGCATCGTCAGGATGAATTCAATCCATTTAGTGAAGTAATCAGTGGCAATGAGTATCCACTTATGTTGGGCTAATGATGGAGGATGTATTTCGCTAATCAATTCAAGTCTCCATTGTTGGAATGACGCTTGCACTTCAATTGGTGTCAAGGGAAAAGGAAAAAGATTTCTCTTTACCTGAAATATTTGACATTAATAACAACTCATGACTATTTTATAGACATTAGAGAATAGAATTGGCCAATAGAAACCTACCCTAAAGATATTATTTATTGTATTCTTCCAGTAAAGATGACCACCACAGTCACCTTTATGAAATTCAGTCATCGCTTTTTCAAGTTCTCCTTCTACCAAAAAATTCAACAACACTTCGATGGGATATTTCCAATACAAGACATTATTAAGGATGCAATACTTAAGAAGAAATATAAGACATTATTGAAGATTCAACCATATCATGGCCTTGAGGATAGTATGTTGTAGAATGAAAAAACCTAATACTTGTCACAAAAGTAAATCATATTTGTGGACTTAAAGGTGACTGCATTGTCAGCAATGATTTTATATGGACAACCAAAACGAGACAAAATATTTTTATCTAAAAACTGAATATTGATAGTATCAATAGCTTGCCTCATCGGGATGACTAAATCGTGTGTTTTAGATTCTAATGAAGGGTTGGAGAATTGGCAGAATCGCTTGCATGAAGTAACTACTAAGCGATGTAACAGAATCACCAAATCCCTGTGTTGTGTCCGATCGAAAGTGTGTGAATTTCCTTTTTACGATGGAACGAGGAATGTTGTCTTGTTTCTAGAAGAATTTGAGCAAAAGGTGCCTAAGGACCAGAGATACAAAGCTTTGGACTTCACATTGAGTTCTACTCTAGCCCGATGGTGGGGCACGCACAAAGAAAGTTTAGGAGGATGGAAGGAGTGATGCAAATTGATAAGGCTGAGGTTTGGTCATGTAGATATGAATATCGCGGAAAAGTATGATGGTCAAAAAGATCCTCTTGAGCATTTATCTCACTAGACCACATCTTGGGGAACTAAACCTCAATCAGAGTGGGTGTACATGTTATTTCATTCCTTGGATATGATACCTCAGTAGTGGTATCTTGAAACAAAGTTGCACAATGGCACTACAGATTGGGACAAGATGATGGAAGGATTCTTTTTAACTTATAGCTTCGCTGATGGCTGTGAGTGTATTAATGATGCCCTTTAAGAAGTCAATGTAGGATTTTTCTAAATTACCAAGGATCCAAGGGCGTTGGTACGGTATTATTGGGATGCATAGTTGGAACATGCCCAAGGAAGTTACAGCCAGTTTTCTTGGAAAGATCCTGATAACAAGTCTGTGTTGGGGGAGCAGACCTGTGATATTTGAAGGGTTGTGTAGGACTACAAATGAAGCTTTATAAGGGTGTCTTTCTCAAAGTATAAGTACTATGTGATAATATGATAGCAGGTGTAGTTGGAGGGTATTGCGCCGAAGGGGTGAGTTTAACTAAGTTCATCCAAAAAGTGACCGTTGGAGAGTAACAGTTGATTTGACAAGAAATTGATCGTTAAAAGGAGTGGGAGGGATGAAATTAATGGGAATATATGGGCGGATTTTCCACCAAATAGGTATTTTTGAGGAAGATATAAAGGATATTATGGGATTTGAATTTGAATTTCGCTATAAATCAGGGATCCCGTTCCCCATTCGAATGCTTTGTGCGCTAAGACTTAGAAGTGATATTTTTTTCTTGCAAGAGAGCCGAGCAAGCTACTGTATGTTAGAAAAGAGCTACAAGTATATTGAGTAGGAATTTCTCCACACAGGCATGGGATTCATAATGATGGCTACACCACCAGTGACTACCACAGGGCTGAGGCCACCTAGGCAATAGACGACTACGAGTGCAACACCGTTCAAAAATTCACAGAAGCCAGTAAAAATATCATAGCCCCGAAAGAAACAACCTAAGGAACAACGAAGTAAGGGGGGCCCAAGATGCAGAAGAAGGCTATGGAGATTGAATTTGATGAAAAAGAAGTAGCATCGGAGGAAATTGATACCGAGGAGGTCGCACCTATCTCTAGGTTTCCTCCATATATTCCGCCCTAGAAGCCAGAAGCTTAGAAGCTAAGAAAGTATCTGGATGCGGTGAAATACAAGGCCTTTACGTCTTTGATTCCAGACGAAGTTCCAGTTGAAGGATATTTATTGGCGAAGTTGGCCTAGCTAAAGATGGAGGACTAGGACTTCAATGATCAAAGTAAATACCCACAGTTCAAGCCCAACAGGTATTTGCGCCAAAAATCTAATGCCGGTGGAGTGAAAATATTGGAGCTAATGAAAAGGGTGACTAGTATCCGGGAGGTCGGGATATTCAACATGTTGTATGTTCCACACTTTGGGAAAAATTTTATTAACACTATTTGTGTGTGCCAACTATTAGCATTGGTGCACGACAACTAATTTTAGCTAGGGAAGAAAATCCATATTGATGTGATCTAAATAAGGAGGATTACGGCCCTTCCTTGTCTCGGATTGGACCCTGTAGAAAATTTTGTGGGAAAATATCAGGACAAACAACTTGCCAACTAGATGAATAACACTTTTTCGCACACATTTTAGCCGGGAAGATAATTAGAAAGAGCTGTGGAGAGGAGGCTTTGGTGCCGGTCATATCCTTGGATATGGAGTGTGCCGCCAGTCATATCCTTGGCTATGGAGTGTGCCAAAGGTGTTGTCTATAACTAGGAATACTATCTATGTATAGAATTCCTCGTTTATTGCAGGGCAGCTCAAGAAGAGGGCAAGCAGTTCCACTACACGTGGCTCTTGCTTCTCATTGCATTGATGGCTTGGATGGAGCTTGAGGAGTTGCAGTTTCCCACTACAAACCCACACTTGTGCGAGGTGGAAAAATATTCCTCGTTATGGCATTCAATAGAGTCAACCACGGTCATGGAAGATAATGTTTTTTGGTTGGATTTGAGATGATTCTGCGGATTGTGATTAACCAAAAGCCTCAGTTATCACCTAGCATTGTGAATTAGTGTCGATAGATCACAGAGTTCAAAGCGGACTTGCACCACATTCACATTCAGGAAAAGAAGGACCTCATTGGGGTATGGTACGAGATGTCATACCTTGTCGAAGAAAAATATGTGGAAGCCATAATCAGTAAATGGCCGAGTGATTGGTTAACTCCAGGCACAGAGTAGGCCAGGACGAGTGGTGCAAAGGCCACCACACCTAAAGGAAAGAAGGACCAAAAATTCATATTCGTGATTGGTAAAGAAACCGAAGCAGAGATTCTAGAGACAGGAGGGGATGATACTCTTGGCAGTGATATCAGTGTGGACCCATTTGACTCCCCATCCCCTTTTACTACCAAGAGGCGACAATCACAGAAGGGCAGCATGACAAAGAGGGTAAAGTATGATAAGTCCACTAGCCCAAAAGCCATGGTCCTTACTAAAGGGGACCTCAGAAAAATTGGAGACACCGTGAAGCATGCCACTAAGTACTTATGGGCCAACATTGAAGAACAATATAAGAAGGTGCTTGCATATTTTCACAAGGGTTTGAAAGAATTGCAGGTGTAGGTGAGTGTTGTTCAAGCGAGCGCAAGCAAGATGCAAGTGAGCGTGATTCAGTTGAGTGGGGCACAAGTAGGTGCAAACACAACAACACATGAATTGGCACTGAAATCTAATAAACACACAATGCCTATCCCTACAGGTACATTGAATTTTGACATGGAAGAGTAACTAAATCAGGTGACCCACTGGCAAAATAAAAAGTTGAATCTTCTCACAATTCCAATGAAAAATTTGCATGAGTTCCACTAGGGAATTGATGAGGAATCGAATATTAGATAATAGCGTGCCCTCATGATCATTCAGAATGTTAATAAGGAAAAGTAGAGCATGGCTGAGGAAAAGTAGATGGTGTTCCAAGAATGCGAGGTTGAGACATCACAAAGGAAGAAGCTAGAGGAAGCCATATCTAAGGTTTGCAGTGAGCTACTTGTGCTCCAGATGCAGGCTATAACTGTGCCAGAAGAAAAATTGGCCAAGATTGCCACCACAATTAAGGAATCTGAAGCCAAAGTCGACGAAGTGCTCATGGAAATGAAAATTTTCAAGCTACAAATGCAATTGCAGCCTGCCACTTCACCAGAAGTTCGAGAGCAACGCGCAGTAGAGCTGAAAGCTGCCATAGAACAGATTGAGTCCCACATACAAGAGTGTGAAAATGTCTTTGGAGAGGTTCTCGATGTCTGGTCCTCACTACAAGAGGACCCTTAGGTACAAAAGATAGATGTCGAAGTTTGAAAAAATATTGAACAATTGGATTAGATTAATTTCACTGCAAAGACCTTAGCACTAATGCAGCGACTTACCCATTTCCAAGAGGGTAAATTATTACAGGAGAAGGTCAATGAAATGTAGAGAAAGGAGCAGCTACTTGCAGCTAGAATGAATCCATGGGAATCTGAGGTCAGTCATAACTCCAAAACTGTCGAAAATAAGTTGAAGACTCTGCACGAGACATAAAGAGGAATTGAGCAGAAGGAAACCAAGAAATTCATAAAGACGCTGCTTGAAGAAGTCAAAGAGTTTGAAAAGAAATGCTTTGAAGCGGTTCCACCATTAAATGATTCCTTGAGCGGCATCAAAGCGAAGATCGATTGCGCACCACCTTTGTGACTTGGGACAAGACACAATTTTGTGTTGGGGGCCTATTGGACATGTGATCCCCTCGAAGAAAGCAATAGAGAAAGACTCCACATATTGAGGAGCAGAGCGCCCAACACGAAGTCCATTTTGAATCTTAGGGGCTTTGGGGTGGGTCAAAGCCCCTTATTATGTAATGTAATGGGAATATTTTGTAAACATTCAACTTTTTCCATAGTTTTCGAACCATGGTATTGTAAATTCAAAATTTATATAAGGAGTCTAAGTCTAAGTAGAAGTAGAAGTTGATGAAATGAATTTGGATGTAAGATTGTTTTGAGTCAGAGTCTATGGATTTAGGTTAGAAGAAAGGCTCCTGCAGCTGAGTACGTGGAGACCTTAGGAATTTTTCAAGTGAGTGCACAGACCCCTGTAGCTAAGTGTGTAGGGTGAAAGTGAATGTATGAGAAAGATCTGAGCAATTAATGAAAGACTTTTTGAAATAGATATGTATTTCTGTTGATGCGTTTTAATTTAATTTTTGTTTATGAATGTCTATGATGAATAAGGGTTTCAATATGTAATTACATAGCTTGGTTCTATTTATGGTTGTTTACCTTGTTTTATGCATGATTACGTAAGATTGCGTAGTCAACTGGTAAGTACAAAAAATGTGTTGAACAATGCTTGTATAACTGATAGATTTGTTTTGCAAATATCTACCGAGGAAGAAAAGCCATATATCCAAAATCCATTGTCCCTTTGGATGTAGAAACCTAGTTCTAGAATCCCCCTGTATTGCCTCGGGTGAGACTTTGGTCTGCGCAAGTAGATCATTTCCGAAAGGGCAAGTAATAGTGGGTTTTGTTGGTTCGTGCAGCCACATTTGAACCTGTGTGTAGGCCCCATCAAGCCAACACATAATAATATAGATTAGGCTCTTATTGGTGGATTTTTCTAATCCATTGCCTTGGGGGTAATAATTAGTTGAATGTTTTAAAACAATTTCATTTTTCAAAGAAAAATAATACAACTTGAAAGATGAGAAATAAGTAGCATTATCAAATACGACAGAGGTGGGAACATTGAATCTAGTAATGATGTTTTGATTAATGAAATAAATTACCTCCTGGTCAGTTATTTGATGTAAATTAAGAACTTACACCCACCTTGTAAATTAGCCTATACTTGTGAGTATGTACATGTGTTGTTTTTATGAATATGGCATGATATCTCCGATGATATCTCCGATGTTTTTATAGACTAGAGTGGTGCAGCTGACTATGATTCTCTTGCAATGCATTTCTAAAAAATTGAGAATTTTCGTGTGTACACATGGGAATCCTTAAATAGGTTAGGCCAATAGAAACTGAAATTCATGATTTTATGTGCTTTAGTATCACTAGCATAATGGCTACCTATTGGCCCTTCATCTATCTCCTTCAACACCTTTTGCGATTCCTCAAATTGTAAGCATTTGAGCAACATGCCATTGTGGTGTTTACGAAATAGATTTCCTTGTACTAATTGATAAGATGCAGCTTTAAGCCTTTATAGCTCTTTTTTGTTCCATGGACAAGGTAGGAGGCAAGGTCCCCTATCACAGGTACTGCTTCAGATGAGTATGCCAAGATGAGGAATCATGTGTTGATGTAAATTCACTATGGTACATTTCGATCTCATGATCCCATCCTTCTAATTCCTCATTTGGCTCGCTAGTAGCTTCAACATCTAGTTTACACAACCCGTACTCTTTAACCGTGTGAGCAAGATTGAAATCCAAGTCATATACCTTGAGGCTGGTCATCCAGTTAGCTCTTCTTTCACCTAATTCATGTTGGACAAATAATGACTTGATTGTTGGCTGAGGTACGAAGAATCCAAGGGTTCAAAATTTTCATGGCGACTCCACTGTTCAAGAACCGATAGTTTGAAGAAATTCCTGGTGGCCTCATTATTTTCAAGATGGATTCAACTGCTCGAAGGTATGATCTGATATTCCTGGTTTTCCGAACCATATTCCTTGTATAGATTGGAAAACAAGGCTGCCAAAATTTAAAGGTCAGGATGGAGAAGATGCTAGTTTGCATTTGGTAAAATTTCATTTTCATATTCACAGACTAAAGATTGAGTTTCCTCAAGATTGTCTGATGAAGATTTTCATGGCTACCTTGGAGGAAAAAGCGAGATCATGGTATGAAGGTCTACCATCTTCTAGTTTATATTCTCTAAAGGATTTTCATTCAGTTTTCTTTCAACAATATCAAAGCTATAATTTTTCCTTATCAATGATTGATAGTTGTTGTAATAATTCTGAAAATTTCATTAAATTTCTTAAAAATTTGTGTGGGGATGAAGAATGTATGGAAGAAGAGATGTTAGAAGCCCTTTATTATTTTTTTCTCTCAACAAAAATCAATAGCTTCCTCTTTGGATGAAATAGGCTGGGCCCAAAACAGAGAAAGGCCTATTCCTGGTCTTTAAAATGAAAATCACCAAGCCGATGTTAACTAATATAAAACTCAGTTTTCTCCTTTGTCTGAAGATGAAATAGATCAGCTCCCTAATATTCATGTTACAACCCAAGATAATGTAGGTTTTCATCTCTTACAGTGTTCACATAGTCAAGAATGTGTGAGTGAAATTTCTTCCATTATTGAAAATGAAATTCTGGGTTTATAGGAAGTTGTTGTGAGTAAGCCAATTTGTGATGATGATTTCCTGCAAGGATATCAGCTAACAAGGACTATTTTATTTCATGAAGAGGATAGAGCTATCATGTTTAATAATATTGAAGAATGTTTTTTGTTCAAGGATGATTTAGACTATGAATTGGAAGAGTATGAGTCTGAGATAGACAATATTCCAGAGATATAATCAGAGTTTCTCATGCTTGAGGAATTTATTGCCAACACTCAGGTAGTAGAAATTCATACTTCACTATGCATTCCTATGGATCAACAACCAAGTATTCTTTCATATCAAAATGAAATGGGTACTTGCATTTTTGTTGGATTTCAAGACAAGGTAACATTTCAATTATTGAGGATCCTTACACTAATTTTCTACAATAAATAGGGGAGATGAATTTTCTTGTATTTATTGATCATGATCACATATGTTATGAAACCAAATCCAAAAATAGAAGAAAAGAGAGATCAATTCCTTATAGATCAACCACTTCGAGGGGGAAACCTCCTTTACATTACATATATGAACAATTCTTGGATGACACAAATGATAAAACCTCCTTTCTATATATAGGAGCCCATGGGGTCACAATATAATCCTAGTAGGCCTACAAATAATAATGTAAGGTCACAACGATAACAATAGTGGTCTATTATGGGGCACAATAATAACAATATGGGGACTACAGGGGTACAAAAATAACAATAAGGGGGATACACTAACAACAATAAGGGAATAAAATAGTAATATAGGCCCTAACATTCCCCTCTCCTTCAAAAAAGTATTGTCCTCAACGATTGAGTAGTTCTAGATGCTTCTGTATAAAATTCTCATCCTCCCATGTGGAATCTTCAGTGGGTAAGTTCTTCCACTTTATGAGATACTTTGAAATTGATCGATTTCTTAGCTGTCGAGTTCTTATTTCCATGATTGATTTAGGTTCCAATATGGTTTTTCCATCCTCATCAAGTTCTAGAAATATTTTTTGAACCGGAATTTTGTCACCTATAACCTTCTTTAAGCTTGAAACATGGAAAAATGGGTGCACTCGCGAAGATGCAGGAAGCTCCAATTTGTATGCCATAGTACCAATATTTTGCAACACCTTGTAAGGACCATAATACTTTGGCGATAATTTATTATCCTTCTTAGCTTGCTTGAGGGACATTTTCTTATATGGTTGTAGCCATAGAAATACCCAGTCACCTACATCAAAACTTCTCATGCTGTAATGTTGATCTGCCTATTGTTTCATTTGATTCTGTGCCAAATTTAGGTTATCCTTTAAGAGTTGTAGAACTTGTTGTTGATGCTCGATGTGATATTCCACTACTTGAACCTTATAATTTCCTCTTAAATATGATGTGATGGACGGTTGATGATATCCATAAAGTGCCATAAATGGGGTCATTTTTGCTGCAGTGTGGAAGGAAGTGTTATACCACCATTCAGCCAGAGGTAACCAATTGACCCATTGTGTTTGTTTATCAGATAAAAAGCAACAAATATATCCTTCCAAACATTTGTTCACTGTCTTAGTTTTCCCATCGGATTGAGGATGATAAGATAAGCTATGAGCTAGTTGAGTACCCAAACAAGTAAATAATTCCATCCAAAAATTTCCAGTGAAAATGGGATCTCTATCACTTACAATAATATTTGGGTTTCCATGTAGCTTTTGAATTGTTTCCATAAATGCAGTAGCAACTTTAATAACTTTAAATGGATGATATAATGCACAAAAGTGTGCATACTTAGTAAGTCTATCAACGACCACCATGATGACACTCTTTCCTTCAAACTTAGGTAAACTTGTGATAAAATCCATTGAAGCCTCCTCCCAATGTTTATTTGGAATGGATAAAGGTTGTAGAAGACCCGGGGTCTTAATTGTCTCAACTTTATTTTGTTGGCAAACCAAACATTCCGCCACAAACTTTTGAATATTAGATTTAAGGCCATCCCAAAAAAATATTTCTTCACCCTGTGGTAAGTTTTTAAAAATCCCGATTGTCCTCCTAAGGGAGAGGTGTGAAATTCCAAAAGAATATTTTGTTTTAGTTGGGAATTCTTACAAAGATATAAGCAATATTTGTACCATAAGGAATCATTTTTCCAAATAAATGTATCAGATGTACTACGATATTGCTGCAAATTTTGAATGAGTGTCCATACTTCTTCATCATTCTTCCATTCCTCCCTTGCTTCGGTTATCCAATCTGGTTGGATAATAGAAATGGCACAAAGCAATGCTTCCACATCCTCATCCTTTCTTGAGAGTGCATATGCAACAAAATTTAGTTTCCCTCTTGTAGATTATTTCAAATTCATAACCCAACATCTTTGTGACCCATTTTTTTTGCTCTTATTAAGATAGTCTTTGTTCCAAAAAGTATTTAAGACTATCATGATCAGTTTTTACCTTGAAGTTTCTTCCCATTAGTTAAGGTCACCATTTCTTTAGTGCATGTATTATTACCAACATTTCCTTCTCATAAATATTTTTTTGTAAATACTTTCCTTTGATTAGAAAACTTTAAAAAGAAATGGGTCTTCCTTCTTCCATTAAAACAACACCGATTCCATTTCATGAGGCATCACATTCCACAATAAAGGTTTTTGTGAAGTCTTGCATAGCTAAGACCGGTGCTTGGCACATTGCCTCTTTAAGATGTTGAAAGGCCTTAGTTGCTTCAGGAGTCCATGAAAATGCATCTTTCTTCAATAATGTTGTTAGAGGTGTTTCTATTCTCCCATAATTCTTAAGAAAATTGTGATAACACCCTGTTAACTTGAGAAATCCTCACAACTGCTTTATGGTTGTCGGAAATTTCCATTCATTAATGGCTTTAATTTTGTTAGGGCACACCTTAAAACCCTCCTGAGATACAATATGACCTAGATATTCCACCTATTGTACTCCAAAGAAACATTTGGAGGTTTTTTCATATAATTGTTTATCCTCCAATAGTTTGAGCACCCTGTCAACATGTTGAACATGATCCTTCCAAGACCTGATATAGATTAGCATATCATAAAAAAATAATAACACAAATTTTCTAAGGAAGGGTTTGAAAATGGAATTCATCAACCCTTGAAATGTAGAAGGTGCATTGGTAAGGCCAAAAGGCATGACCAAAAATTCATAATGACCCTCATGAGTTTGAATTTTTTTTTTCGGAATGTCTTCAGTCTTCATTCTAGTTTGATGATATGTTGAACGAAGATACAACTTGGTGAAATAAATTGTTTCATGTAATTCATCCAATAATTCATCAATCACAGGAATGGGAAATTCATCTTTAATAGTGAGCTTATTGAGCTCCCTATAATCCGAACACATGTGCCATGATCCATCCTTCTTGTGCACCAATACTACTAGAGTATATAAATAACTTTGAGTAGGTTGAATTATACCATCCTCTAGCATTTCAACAATCATATGTTCAATTTTTCTCTTTTGGACATAAGGATATCTATAAGGCGTGATGTTTGGAGGAACACTTCCTAGAATCAAATGAATAGAATGATCATGATCACGAATAGGTGGGATTCCTTTGGGAGTTTCAAACACCTTGGAATTATTTTCCAAGAATTTTGGAGATCTGGAGAAATAGATGGTTTTGATGTTGGAACTTCTAGTGAGCATAATTGTGCAATGGTGCCTCGTTGTTCTTTCTTCAAAATATTTTTAATGAAATTAGAGCTTATTATCTTTCTTGAATTCCCTGTGATACCCCGTAATTCAACTTCCTTTCCTTTCAAAAAAATTTCAGGAAAAGTTCTTGAAAATTAAAAGCTATTGTCCCGAGAGATTTTAACCATTGTACTCCTAGTACAAGATCAACACCACCCATTGGAATGGAAAGAATTGGACTATTAAATACATATTACCCCATTGTTAGCTTGATATTATGGTGCTTTCTAGAGAAATTTATAGTTCCTCCATTTTACACCATCACTTGACACTCTGGCGCTAGGTATAGGAATAAATTCAATTCCTTGGCTACCTTAAAATGAATAAAATTATGGGTACTACCCGAATCAATTAGCACTATTGCATTTTTCTTCTTGATATGCCCTTCTATCTTGAGAGTTTGAGGAGTGTTAATTGTTGACAATGCATTACAGGATATGTTCGGATTCATTTATTCTTCCTCTAGGGTTGGTTCTTGGTGTATATCCTCTTCTTTTGAAGTTTCTTGTTCCTTTTCTTCCTCCTGTTCACAATCTATGTAAAACAATTTCTTCTAAACACACTTATGACATTTAGTGTATTTTCTATCACAACTATAACAAATCCATTTTTCTCTTTTTTCTTCCAATTTTTGTGGTGTCAACCTTGTAGGTTGTGGAAGTATAGGAGTAGCAACACTTCCATCTTTATAGTTGTGAGTGGTAGGCTTCCTTTTCACCATAATTTTTCTTGCCAACTTGAACTCTTTATCCAATGTATCAGGGTCCCAATGGAAAACCTCACGTTTGATGTTATCCTTTAAAGTCCCTATGAAGACATCAATCATATGTTCCTCTAGAATATTATTTACCCTTATATTCAATTTTTGGAAGTCCTCAATGTGCTCCATCATTGAACCCTTTTGTTTGAGATTTATCAATTGGATAAAGAAGGTGGTTCTCTTTGTATCCTCATAATGTGATATCATTTCCTCCGTAAAAATTGACCAAGTGACTAGTGGTTTACGATAAAAAAGCCATCAATACCATACAAACTGATTTTGTTCTAAATATAAAGTTGTAATGTGTACCTCTTGTGTGTTTTGCATATTATGGAGCTCAAAGTGTTGCTCCATTTGTAGTATCCAAGTTATTGGATCCTTGCCATCAAACTTCCTCATATCTATATTTGGAATATGGTGCATCTTAAATCCAACATTAGAGTCTATGAAATCACGATTAACATTTCATTTGTTCTCATCATGAGTTTCCTCTACTACCCTTTCACCATTAGGAAGCTTTTCTTATAGGAACTTTTCTAAAATTTCCTTCAAACCTTCCATGTATTTCTTCAAATATTCCAAGTTTCCTTCCATCTTAGCTTCAATGTCATCCAACTTAGATTCCATTCCATTCTTCAAACCATCCATCTTAGCTTCCACACCTTTCTTCAAACCATCTATCTTAGCTTCCACGCCTTTCTTCAAACCAGCCATCTTAGCTTCCATGTTGCCTTTATACCATCCATCTTAGCTTCCACGCCATCCATCTTAGCTTCCATGCCATCCATCTTAGCTTCCATGCAATTATTCAAACCATCCATATTAGTTTCCATGCATTTCTTCAAACCATCCATCTTAGCTTCCAAATTTTTCTTCAAACCATCCATCTTAGCTTCCATTTCATTTTTTTTTACTTTTTGCGAGAGTGAAATTTGTTGCACTTGGTCTTGTAATTTTGATATATCATGTTGCACTTCTTCCTCTTCATGAGTCATATTAGAGCCTTATGAGGTATTAATGGGTGTTGAATTATTTTTAGGTGGCATTTTAGAATCCAATAGTGATATCTATGCTTCAATATTCCCTTAGAATCACTTCAAATTGATTTTTCAAACAAGACTTATGAAAATTTAGAAAAAAAAACACACATTTTTCTTGGTTTTGAGGAGATCGATATTGAAACTGATGTATCTTTGTAATTTAAGATCGCCAATATTTTATCTTCAGTCCTTTAGTAGCCTTCTGAATCTTCTTTCCAATGTCATGTGTCTGACCTGATTTGGATTCTTCAAGGCAAAGTTATGCCCAATCTCCCACAATGACCTAATTATGGACTATTTCAGTAGAGAAAACTTGTACGGCATGCCTCGTGTCACTGTTTTCTCCTTCGAATCTAAAATTGATACATGAGAAACTGCAGTTCGTGCAATTTTGGCCACTTTTTACAGAATTCCAATCCAATTCTTAGAGAGAGAGAGTTATGAATATTTTCCCAATGTCACCTATTTGATATGAAATTTGGAAGCCTACAAAAACCCTAACTTTCACATATCATATATCCAAAAATATTGCAAACCAAGATCTGAAATTTTTACGCAAAGTTCCTCAGGACTTCTTTTTGCAAAAGGGTTTTTGTTTTAGCTTCTGAACCTTCGTAGAAAAAATGTTATAGTGAAAATGCCACGATGACCTGTTTGAAGCAGCGAAACCATAGGATCCAAAGCTTTGATACCAAAAGTTATGAAACCATCTCCCAAAATAGAAGAAAAGAGAGATCAAAACCTTATAAATCAACCACTTCGAGGGGGAAACCTCTTTTATATTACATAAATGAAAAAATATTGGATGACACAAATGACAAAACCTCCTTTCTATATATAGGAGTCCATGGGGTCACAATATAATCCTAGCCGACCTAACAATAATAATGTAAGGGCACAACAATAACAATAGTGGGTTATTATGGGGCACACTAATAACAATATGGGGACTAAATGGGTACAAAAATAACAATAAGGGGCTACACTAACAACAATAAGGGAATACACTAGTAATATAGGGCCCTAAAAACATATTCAATGGACACCCAGAGTGGTGTATCTTTGGTTTTCTCTACCTGCTCAAGGAAAATGTGAGCGTGATTATAGTAAGTATCAATTTTTTGGATTGGTTACCCTTAAGGGATCATTTAACATGATTGCATATATGTCTTCAACAGGTGGGCGGTTATCATCAGGATTTGAAGCCTAAGATGAAGGCCCTAATATCTTGATGATATGTTGCCATCAATAATTTATGTAAGTGTTGTTTCAGTGAGTAGTTAGTTTTTTTAAAGTCAAATTCAATTCAATTTGTTTGTCAATTTTCAGTATTGAGTTTGGTATCTTGTTTTTGACTCAATACCCAATGGATAAGGCTACTTGGTCTATAGTGTTCTTGACACCTCCAAGGAGTTTTCATCCCCACCTGGAGCCAATGATAATGTCTATCAGTCATGCTAGTCATTATTGATCAAATGTGCTATTACAAGGTTTTGTTAGGGTCTTAGGTCAAATTTTCATGGTTTCAGTAGGTCTTCAAATAAAAATTTGGTCACTAGCTAGTGTGTTACTACTCCTTTCAAAATTAATGTTTTGGTCATTACCATCATTCATTTTGATGAATCACCACTGAAATGTCTCCATTACCATCTCTTTCACATCACCATGGTCATCATTCAACTCATTGCATGTAGTGTCACCATTAGGTTTTAGGGTAAAAATCATAAAAATTCATTTCACCATTGAATTCAACATTGAAGGAGTAGCAATTTTGAAAAATGTTCAATAAACGCTTTAAAAGTGAAATTTTATTTCAATCATGATGTAATATATTTCACAAGGTTCTAAAGTTGTAGTTTTAAATCAAAGTGTAAAAAAAAAAACATGGTGGGGCCACTACACCACTATGAAGATAATTCGATTTCCATAAGCTACAAAGGACCATACAAGCATTTCTTTCACTCATTCCATTGGCATTGAGCACTAATCACTAGCAAAGACTATCTTAGCACAAAAAGCATCGAAGGACACTCTCAAAAGGTGATTGGAACCCTCTCCAGGAAACCACGCTGTGTTTTCAGCCAACCACTCTACGTTTTTGACCCTTCGTTACGTTTTCACTTCTAGAGGAAAAAAATTCATCTTCAATGGTTTTAAGTGGAAATTGAAGGTTCCATCATCCTGTTGAAAAGTAATTTGAAGCTCTTGCCACCTCCTAGTAGCATTTATTTAATCGTTTCAGTGGTGAAACCCTCCTAGAGTACCCACACTACATTTTTGGTGGTTGAGCTCCATAGTTTGAGTTGCAAGAAAAAATACCTAATTCACTACATATTATACTCATCCCCACATCCAAATACATTTCCCACAACCCTCTCACCCTCATTTCCCTAACCCTATGCCTAACCCTAGTTACTACACTACATTTTTGGGCAGTTTTAGGGTTAGGATTGTGTTTTAATTCTTTACACTAATCCCTACACTTTTTTGTCATTCTCCACCTCCCTAAGCTTCCTAATACACCTATCTACCTCCCAAAATTTTCCTACCCACATATGTTCTCCCTAATCCCTTCATCCCCTCACCTTCTTCCCCTTTATTTCACTAGGGTTTTGCTTTGCAATTGTAAACAATGGATGGAGGAAAGAAACCATACAAAAAAGGAGGAAAAGTATCAAGGTTTGAGCCACTTAACACTCGGGACTTGATGTCTTCATAATTTTCCAAACACTGTTTTCAAAATGTAGGAAGTTTAGGGTTTTGTGAGAAAATCCAACAAGTGGGATATGATGCCAAGTTGATAAGCTTGTTTGCCACAAACCTTAGGAGAGATAAGGCCACCCTTGCAGGAGTGAGTTTTACAATTTCAAATGAGGCCATAGCCATAGCTAAAGGGATATCAAAAAGTGGAGAAAATTGGTTCAATAACTCAGACTTGAATGTTCAAAATTACAAAGCTTTCATTAAAAGTCATTATAAATATGCCATCAAGAAATTTTTTCCTTTTGAATAGTTGCTTGAAAAGTTTTCTCCATTGATGAAGGCCATAATGAGGTATTTCACGTGTGAGGGTAGATTCTCAAGGTTGTACAAATATCATGTCATATTTTTTATGCATTTCATAGGTGCAAAAAATCTCAACCTACCCTACTATCTCTACAAAATCTTGGCTAAAATGGTAGACAAAGTGCAGCAGAAAGAGAGTGATCACCAAGCTAGTCTTTTCCACCATGGCCTCATCAAAAACATTGTATTTCACTAGCTTACACAGATGAAAATATCTTGGGAGACATTCATTCAGTCCAATTTTTTTTTCCCCTGCTAGTCAACCTACTAGCCAAAGTACACCATCAACACCATCCAAGCCAAGGGAGGTTGGCTCATCTAGCAGAATTTCAGTCAAGAGGACACCTAGGGCTGAGGCGACTCAAATATATCAAAGATGAAAGAGGATTTTACTTTCTCCAAAATTTTTTGAAAGGGCCAAGCCTACATCAGGTGAGCAAGAAACATCATCACAGCATGAGGCACCATTGGAAGATGAGGAACCATTCCATCTTGTTACTGATATGGCGGATTTGGAGGTGAATGAAGAGAACAAAAAAGCAGAGAATATAATCATGGAGAAGGAGGTTGAGATTAGAGAGCTCAAGGACAGTTTTTCAAAGGCATATTTCTTGGTCTCATTATTGCAGTAGGAGAAAATTCAATTAAAATCAAATCAATTGCTCTTGAACAAACCCAAAGAAGATTTGAGGAAAGATGATGCCAAAGTTAAGGCAGTGGTTGATATTAATGATTTAGAGGATCAAGAAGATAAGTTTAGAACAAGAATACCTAGAGAAAGAGGCCTCAAGAGGGCATTTGATCAGCAAAGAGAATGATCTCCACCAAAATATCAAATGACTGTTGATGACCTAATTGCAGCAGAAATTACTCAAGAAAGGGAGTTTTGGCTTGACAAGGTGAATTGCCACTTGGAGAAGCTTATCAAGAGGGAAAAAAAAAACAATAACCTACAAATACACATGGCTATGAATTATTATACAAGGAACAAGGTCTCCCAAGTTAGAATCAAGCAGTTGAAGAAAAGTTTGAAAGAAAACCTAATGAGGCAAAAAGAGAAGGGTAGGCTTGATTTGTTAGCTAAGGCATCTCTCATGGCCTAACACATCCTTATTTCACTTCAAGTAGCAAGTTTGGAATAATTTTGAGAAATTTGGAAAAAAAAATTAACAAATTTAGAAGTTTTTGGGCATTTTGGGAATTTTGCATAGTTTTTGGTCCAAAAGGGTAGCAAGCCTCACGCTGCGTTTTTTTTTTGGCATCCAAATGACAATTTTTTTTCATTTTTGGATTGATTTTGACCTATACATTGACTTTAGATATTGGGAGATTCATGTCATCACATTATGATGCGTGAAAAGGTCAAAAAACTACCAAAAAATCACATTTCTCCCTATTTTTTTAGAGGCACGTTGCACTTTTGGAGTAGCTGTGGGAGAATTGAGTTTTAGATGTCTTTGAGCAGTGATTTTCAGTGTTTGAGGGTTATATGGTGTAGTGGATAGGAAAATATTTCTCCAGCATCTTTCATATCTAGATTTTCAGGATGGGAACTCCTCCAAAATACTCTTACACCTGACACGCTATGTTTTCTCTTGGCATGCTGCGCTTTCCTGTCAATTCGGTGAGCTTTTTCCTAGAAGCCTATTTTCTCAGTTTTTTCAGTCAAACTAAGTTTCTCTTGATGTAATTAGTCATTTGTGATGTTTTCATGATGTAATCAATGGTAAATATTCTTTTTAAAGTGAAAATTAGGTAGATTCATGCTTGGAAATGATTTTCAAGGTCAATGTATCAGTTTTTCTATTATGAGGAGAGTTTGTTAACCTCCCTAGTCATTAAGTTTTTTTTTGAGGAATTCACGTAAAATGTTCCTACACTCTAGGATTCGACAACTGAGAGAGGGGAAATGGTTTTTGGTTTTTATGTATGTCTTTTTCATAGAGAAAAAAGGTTGGACATTAGAGGGTGGAACTCTTGTAGCTTGTACTTCATATTTTTATACAAGAAATCAAAGGACTAGTTGCAACTATTATTCAGTAATTCTCATTTTGTGAGTTTGTGATGTTGTTTTCTCTCTGTTATAATTTTAAATGAATTATATACATTTCTCCTTTACATATCTTCCTTCTTCAGTGATTTTCCTAAGAGGTTTATAAGTAGAATTATTTTTATGAAAGCTCTATATTTTTAGGAATGTCATTTTGTGTAATTTTCCTTCTTGATTAATGAATTCATGGTGCACATGCTCATTATGATCTCTTTCTCTTTCAAACCCTAAACTACACGGAAAAACTTCTAAGCCATCACGAAAGCATAGCCATCTTGCTCCTTTATATCTCTTGCAACAGTAACCTTTGATACTTTGATCTATTTCCCTAATTTTTATCCCTGATCCAGTGGAAAAACCCTAAATATTTAAAAACCCTAGAGCTGAGCTATATAGCCTAAAATCCACTCTTGCACCAGTCAAACCCTTGGCTATATTTTTCATAGAGAGAGACCTCTCTGGTTTGGTAGGGCTAGCTGCCAAACTAAAAGCTTGGTTTGAGGTTACCTCCATCATTATCCTTTCAACGTTGGGACATTGTGGAGGTTAACACATCCAACATCTTCTTCAACTCCTTCTGAATAAGGGGTTCCAACATTGGGTGCACTTTCGTTAGCTTTTGCTGGAATGACTTGACCCTGTCCTTTATAGGTATAACATGTTGGATGATTTGGGTGTCATATGTATTAATTTCATCATACATCCAAGAAAACACATCGTGATATCTCCTGAACAGGATGATGAATGCATTTATTTTGTCTCATGAGTAGCCAATGCCAAAATTGATGAACTTAGGGCCAACTTATGTTACAATATTGATTTTTTTGTGCGAAAGAGTGGAAATTTAATTCTTGGTATTTGGGGGTCCCCGAAAAAGGTTCTGGAAATGGAATAACTTCTCCAATGTAACAACACATTTAGGCAAGGGGTTGCCCTTGCGTGCTTCAACCTCTTCTTGTAAGGTCCTATCATGTTCTTATTCATCTATTGTTACATATTACATGTGTTTGTTACACAATTTTTTGGTCATCTAACCCATTGGTATTAGATGGACCAAAGTACACCATGTAAGACCAATTTTACCCCAAGTACAATTGCATTCACTATGAAAATAACTTAGTAAAACCACCTTTATTAAGCTGTTTATGGTCTAAGCAGGAAACCCCATGGGGAAACATTAAATAAATCCATATTTGTTTGATTTTCCTCAAGGAATAATTAGTTAAACAACAGTTTAATTAATATTTCTGGTTATATTTAACCCAAAACAAGGAAAAGAATTAGATAAATCATTATTTATCTTATTATTTTCTAAGAATAATTATTTAAACATGAGTTAAATAATATTATTTGTTAAATATGACTAAATCTCCCTTAAATAATTAAATAAATCATTATTTATTTGATTATTAATCAACCATATCCTTAAAATGATAAATAAATATTGATTTATTATTACATAATCACATCCTTAAAATGATAAATAAATCATTTATTTATTTATTATTTACAAATAAGGGGATTTGACTCAAGTCAAATTCCTTTTCCCTCCAACAAATATAATAAAATATTCCATAATGGTTGGATCTTGATTTGGTTAATAATATTTTAATTATGCACCAATATCTAGACTAACTAAATATTTTTTTATAAATAGAAGGGTTTTCCCATTCATTTGTCACCTTTTGTTGCCTAAAGATCACTCTGGATCTCAAATCTTGGTCTGGCTATTGATCCACCATAATAGCCATACTTTTCCATTTTTGTCTGGGTTTTCTACACCATCAAGATAGAGGAATTCTAAATCTGAAGTGCTGAAGAATTACAAGAACCCATCCCATTAAGGAGAACCGGGAACACCCTCTTGTGTTTTCCTCCCAGGTGCCATCAGTAAAAAATTCATTTGATATATTATTGTCTTGTCTATTGGATGCATGGAGTAAATCTATTTTTTTCTATTGTTTAATGTCTTCTAATGCATAGATCTAGATTTTTGCAGCATTTATCTTTATCACCTAACTACAGATCTGAAGATATTAGCAGTCATTTCTGTCGTTAGGGTTATTTTTTATGCGCAGCTAAAGTGATATTTTTTCGTACGCTTGGAATTAAGATTCATACTTACAGTGTTGGTCATGAAATCCAATATTTTTTTATCATCATTGAAGATATGAAGATTAGTTACATTATCCGGTACTATAGATTTTTAAATAATCTCAATAGAAAAAACATCCCTCAAAGGTTTAGATCTAGCTACAACATTAGCTAGGGTATCAACAACGACATTATTGATTCCAGGAACATATTTAATACCAAAATACTTAAAAGAAGAAATCAAATGACATACTTCTTATTGATATTTTTTTCAGATGTGGTGATAAACAATGAATAGTGTTTTGTACCTTCCTGTTGATAATTTCAGAGTCACCAATCACTTTCAAACATTAAAATTTGAGATCAATAGCCTTTTTAAGTACAAGAATCAGTGCCATTAGAATGCAACCGACACCGGCCCCATCCTGAGTCTTAGACCCATCATAAAATAAATTCCAAATTTCATTTCAATTCATATCTTCATTAAAACTCTTTACATATATATTACAAGTTTCCATAGCATCAACTAGAGGGAATGGAAGGAGTTCTAACTTCTTGTCTAGTGGGATGGGGGATGGCATAACTTTATAGCACCTAATGTCTGTCTTTAAAAATCACATTCCTAACTCCTACTGAGAAAACTAATCAGTTCATTTGAATCATATAGATTAATTAGTGTATGCTTCATACAGGGTTTGTCGTTAACTATAATATGGTTATTCTTACCTTTGTAAGGAATCCAAAGATGAGACCAGTTAGTTGCAAAGTACCCCTACAACTTACTCGAAAATTCCCTATTGAGAAATAGTACATAACCTTCATGTATGTCAATGACCACTATGTTTATGCATTAATGGAACCTAGAGTTGGAGGATATTATAATTATCACATTGTTCAATTCTCCTACTGCAGGGAATTGAAACCTATAAAATTGAATGATTTTAGCATCTGTCTTTTCAGGTTTGAGGTTCAACTTCTTGAAAATAGAAAAATTCATGACATTGGTGGATTTTCCTGAATCGACAAGAAAATTGTGTACATTGTAGTTAAATATCTCAAAATTAAGAAGAAATGGGGCATTTGAGCCTCTCAAATTTTCATTTGCAGCATTACCAATGAATTTCAACTTAACCAAAGTTTTGGGCTAGTTGTGTGAATTAGTATTCAATGATGTGATAAACCTACTGATAGAAGGTTTCACAACAAAGGATTTAACAATTAAGTCCTTCTAACTAGCTATCTTAGCAAGTTCATAAAGTGAAATGTTGACTTGTGTCTTCTTCATATATTATATGATGTTGTAATCCATATCTGAAGACACAAATAATTTTTTGGATGTTTGAGGAGTATAAGGAGACTGAGTGGATTTAGCTGAGGTTTTGAGAGTGTGGGGGTTTCCTTTAATACTTACCAAAGTACCCTTCAGGGTTTGGTTGGATGGACTTTTGGGAGCAGAAGCTGAAGGCTGGGTCAAATTGCTCAGGGGCAAGATTCTTCTTAACAGTTCCTTCTTATTTTCCCCCAGCATGGGATTCGAAACTAGCCCCTTATTCCTTAAGTTATACGTCTTCGGTGCCTTAGGGAGAGGGGTGTCCCCTACATGGTCTTCTTGGACATATTGAATTTGACTCCCACAGATAATCTCAAAAGCTAATATATCATAACCAACATTATCATAAAGTGGAACAATTTCTTCTTTAGCTTCCTTAGATTCATCATCCTCGTCACTAATCGTCTAATCCTCATGCACCTAGGTAACCACAACAGTCATGTTATGTATCCATTGCAAGTAAATATTTTCTGAATGGGCGGCTTGGTGAAAGGTGCAGTAATTCTCCATACCAAGTTCCTTTACATTGAAGCTTTCATTAGGACTCTGAGCCAACTTGGTAGGTGGGTTGTTAACCCTCCTAAAGAAATGATTAGCTGACTTAACACCTGATGAACTCTCGTTATTTTTCCTTTTCAACTCAAAAACTTCATTAGTTAATTGCTTCAATGATTTGCATAGAGCCTCAAATTAAAAAGTATCCTTATCCTTATCATTGGACTTGCTCACTTGAAATCTTCATGGGTGTCATGTTCAAGTGTTCATATGGAAAGAAGATCCTTTTCTACATCAAGAGATTCTACAAAGTTTTCAACTAGAGTAGCCTTCACTTCTCACTTCACAAAAACAAAAATATCAAGTGGTAGGGCCTTTCTATAATAATCGATGGTAATTTAATCATCAAAAGCCACATTAGCTGGGAACTTGTTCAATATGGTAGTAAACCACTGGTTGAAATATTTAACCTTTTATTTCTTATGAAATTTCAATGTACTAATTAATTTAGTAAGGAGCATATATGGTGTCTTATCTTCATAGAAATTTTCGAGGAAGGTCTTTCTAAACTCATCCAAATTCTGTATGGAAGCCACAGGAAAGGAGTGATACTAAGTGGCTACTTTATTATTAAGGATATAAGGGAATATCATACAAGTGACTTCATCATGCTACACCCTCATCATTTGCAATTCTAGGTATAAATTACTAATATGGTCTTTATTCGTGCTTCCGTTCTCAAGGTCAAATTTCATAAGACATTTCTCAGGGTTTCGAGGCATGTCATGAAGTAGACCCCAGATACCCAAAGGAGACTAGGCTATCCAGGCTAAATTTTGTTGATGGTTAGCTCTTGGTGGTGGAAATATTGTTCGTTTAGCATTGCCTTTTGTATCACTTTCAGTGCCATACCTAGATCCTTATCTATTGTGAGGCGGTTCTTTGTCACTCCCCCTAGGGACCCCTAGGTGGCACAGATCCATAAAGTTCTTGATGTTTCCAAGGTTCCCCAAGCTCCTTGGGAATCTAAATTTCCTCACATTGTGAGGCACATCGACATTGTGAAAATTTACTTGATTCCTAATTTTATTTTCGACCCTTGGTATTTGAACCACCTTGGCATTCTCCTGCAGTGGTCGGTTTTCCCCTCCTGCATTCTCTTTCCGTGGTTGGTTTTCACCTCATGTAGTCTCATTCCATGGATAGTTGTGGCCTCATGTAATCGTGCTTCTAGGCCCCTATCTTTCAGATCTCAGGGGAATCTCCAATTGTTTAATCATAATTCTTTCAAAATTATCCGCATAATCATCCAAAATAATACCAATTAGATGTGGTATTGAACTTACCAATATGAATTTAAGGATATGGTGAGGCTTAGAAGTGTGTAGGTTAGGAAGAGAGCTTGTAGCAGGGATACACTTGACACCCTTAGCTAATTTTCAAGTAATAGGACATAAAGCTCTCATCTTCTCGTACATGACTTCATAGAGAGGGGCTTCCTCTTCAACCGGAGCATCCTCGAGTGGAGGAGGTTGATAATCACCTAAGTGGAGGTCAGCGAAAGGTGAACCAAAAGAGGGATGACGAGGTGTTATGAGGGAAATAGGGCAAGGTTGATCACTATCTTGTTGGGAAGTTTCAAGGCGAGGACAAATGTTAGTGCCGACCATCTTGTGGAACTTCTTCTAGTGCCAAATATGTTGACGAACTAGAATGTACCACTAATGACTAGGGGATCTCCCAAATGTAGAATCCCAATTAGACTCCACACTGTTTGGTTTAGGAGTCTCATCCAGTATGTAGGTCTGACTTCCATCTCAGTTGGTTAAGGTCCGGCTCAGATAGAGTAAGTGTGCATTAAGAGAGAACGAATAGAACTTCTAAAAATGCAAGTGAATAACTCATCAACATCTGATAGAATATATACCATGAATAGAAACAACATAACTTAAAAGCATGAATATTAAGAAAATAATTGTTAGCAAGACTTCAAATAAGATCCACACATAGATAATAAATAAATTTACCAATCATGAATAAGTTTTTTATTTTTAACCACATAAACCACAAGTGAGCGTACAGTTTACAATGATATAAATCCAACATAAATAAAAAAATTTACCAACATAATCATAATATAAGAATATCACATACCATCCATTTTTTGCAAGATAAATTCCACAATGCATGAAGACATATGAAGAGACAACAACCCAAAGCTCATAGAAACTTTCAATTCATTAGGATAAGAATATCCATGGCACCATTATACAAGACCTCCATCAAATCCATAAGTGGAAATAAACAATTACTTCTTGCATATGCTTGAATACCCTAATTTCTCCAAATCATATACACCAAAATTAGTCCAAAGCCAAAGGTCCCTTACAATGTGTCATGAGGGTATATTTATAGAAAAATGGTGACTCTGGATCTACCTATCACTCTTGAACTGCCTCATGGCCTTTCATATTCCTATGAGACTCTACTCTATCCTAGTCTCTATTTTATTATGCACAACAAAAATGGTTCTATTGTAATAATTTAACAAGAGCTAATTAAGGAATATCCACATGCAATTGATCCATAGGATATGCACACCAGAGCTTGTATTTAGTTTCCAATTCAACCACCTTATGTTGTTATTCCCCATGTCTATGTAGATACTCTAAGGCATACAGTATCAAAGTGTTCTTCTTGAACTTGACCTAATTTGACAAAGTCACCAGCTTGATGTATATCCTTACTAGTTCTACCATGTACTAAGTAATTTCCTCTTTTTTCACCTGCAAGTCCTCCATGGTAGAGGACTATTTGAGAGGATTCAGAAATGTGTCGATCTCATGTCGGGCTTCCTATCATTTTCTCACTTCTTTGAATACTCTTATAGAAGGGACCTTACATACCTCAATTACATACTTTAATCCACTCAACAAATTCCTATATGAATCTAGAACTTGTTATGCATCCTTTGTCAATTTGTCCTGTGTTTGGAACATGATGTGAATTTGGAATTTGTCATATTGGGCAGTAATTCAAGGCTTTGCAATGATATTCATTGGCACATCTAGATATTTGACAGTCCACTCACATATGTTGTTGATAACTGCAGTGGCTTGTTTGAGCATGGTTGTCTTCTCTTTGGTCCCGACTTGTATGGTTGGAAAGGGTGATACAGTTTGTTGCAACTTTAACATTTATTCATAAACTTGAGCCTTGGATTCCTCCAAGGTTTTTTCATCCTCTTTTATGTATTATTGTAACTCTTTTGAGCTGGAGTGGGCTAGATGTAGAGCCTTGTTCTCTTATTCCACCCACCTTTTATCCTCTTCTACTTTCGCGGCTCTTTTCTCAGAAGCGTAGAGCATTCGCTGAAGTTCTGTGATTTTTTTATTCATCCTACTTACATTTAGCTCTGTCATGGTCATGAAGGTGGTCCTGACTGAAGAAATCATCACATGGTTCTAAGTGGTATCCAAAAAAAATCCTTTTCTTTGGTCACTGATAAAGTTTTGGCGAGATTATTGGCATAACACTTTCTCCTTTCTTGCATAATCTTGTAGTTGACCTGATCAAAAGTCAATCTGGTTAGATCTAGTACCTCCTACTCTTTTTCATCTAGAAATACCAACTCCTTGAGAAGAAAGTGTTCGTCGGTAATTTGGGTGGATGGAGGGACGACCAATGGAGGGAGATCAATCGGAATCTCAGATCCTCGTTGTTGTCGCTGGATATCAAGTTCAACTTTCTTACAAAAATCTTCTTATTGTTTCTTCATTTCCTCTTCTTCATGTTTCCTTTTATCTTATTTAGAATTTCTTTATGTTCTTCAACCCTTTTATTCTCTCTTTCCTCTTCCTCATGTTTTCTTCTGAGCCTTTCTTCCTCCTTTTTCTTTTTCTCTATCTCTTCCCTTTCTCATATATTATTGGTTTCGGATTCCTCCTTCTTTTTCCTTTTCTTAGCCTGATGTCTCTTTCTTTATTATTCTTACTCCTTCAATCATTTTTCCTCCTCTTGCTTCCTCTTATTTTCCTCTTAATTTTGTTGTTGCTTGATATCCTTGGACTACTAGCCTCCTGAATCATGTGATTGTTTCATCTCCTCTTCATTTTTCCTCCTTATCTCTTACTTTTTCCTAGCAAGAGATGCATTTATTTCTTCCCGGGTTTCTTCATCCTCATCTCCCTCCTGCTTTTCTGATGGGTCCTATTATTCATTGCTCTTCTACCTTTTCTGATTCCCCCTTGTCTTTTTCTACTCTTTATTCCTTTTGAGCACTATTGTCCGGTCTTGCAGGCTTATGTTTTCTTGAGATTGGTCTTCTTTCTCATCCTCCTTTCCCTGTTGTTCACTCAGTCCTAACTCCTTGGTTTCATTACACCAATTCCTTACTTCATCTTCTCGTAAATTCTTTTTGTGTGAATACAACCATTTGAAACTTGCTTTCTTGTAGTGGTTACCACAAATTTTCTTGGGTAATATATGCGATGAATAAAATCTAAAAAATAGTATCCTTTTATTTTTTCAGCTTCTATCTTAACTTCCTTAAAACTCTTGAGGATGTATGCTATGATAGTTATTCTTTCCCTTGTGCAATGTTTTGGAGAAGCTCATGGTCATCAGATAACAAACCTATTGCAAGAGAAACCTATCTGTGACTAGCCTAGGGAGAGCGTGAGGAGCCTTATATGAGTTGAAAACTTTGATGAAGGTGCCTTCTTGTATGGGGAATCATTCAGCCACTATGATGATTGTTTCCCTAGATCTCTTATACATTCATGGAGGTTCATTTATAAGGAGTGACCGGTAAAATAAAAAGAAGAATGAATCAGAGGTGACTTCATGCATACTCTTATATCCTAGATCCCAAAAAATCTTGTAGTGAAGGTGCACAACTTCTGCTGCCTTGGAGGTCTAGTTATGGATCCAATGTTTGAAATGACATCTTGCAAAAACTGTAACCAATAGATATGATGCCATGTAAAATTTGCATGGTTGGTATTTATGCAGGTTCTTGGTTGCCTATATATTAGTCCTCAAAGCTAAAGCTAGAATGCTTGACGGTTGAAAATAGCTCCCAGGGGAGCCACCATGTACATGATAAGTACACAGGTCCCCAGGAAGGTTTCGATATCCACATTTCCATTTAAATGGTTCATCATTGCTGCCATAAGCTAGTATACCTTACTAAGGCTCTATGTTTTTTAGATCTGATCGGTCTTGACTCAGAACATGGAATTTTCTTGCCACCATGATTTTAGGATGTCTTTATTCAACATTTGTAAATACAACATCCATTTAGTGTTAAAGGTATCCTCTTTCTCAAGTAGCCTGTAGTATGAAGCTATATCCACAATATTAAAAGAAGCAAAAGCTTCACCTTTGTGGCTCCTTATCACCCATCGTTCTATATTTTTGTATTGTAATATCCATTCAATGGTTTTTATGCATGGAAATACTGGCAGATGTGTAGTGACCTTGTGCATCCAAGACCTCTTGATATTAATACACACTCTAAATTCCTCCTGGTTCTAGGGAGTGTTCTTCTTAGAAAATTTGGATTATATATCGAATCAAGAAATATTGGTGGTATTGTTAATGTTGCATGTTGTGTCCCAGTACATTGTTGGTGGCGACCCTTCTAGAACTTCTTGGATACTTCTCTTAGCACTTTTGCAAGAAGACATGACCACTGGGGGCACCATCTCTCCAGTGAAAGATGATATTGATATGCCATCGAGATTGACATCACCTGGAATCTCAAACAAGCAATCACAAGATGAGAGCAATGACATAAATAATATTAATTTTAAGAATGATGTTAAGCTGAAATTGGAAAATGAGGGATAAGATAAAAAATTTGAATTTAAAACTCAATCTTGAGGCTAGGGCAGAGGTTGCACAAATATGAGGGTTGCAGACCCTAGGAGGATGAAAACAACGACTTGGAGACTGGACTACTAGATAAATTCAAAGGTTGCTAGGTCGTGCTGTGAGATAGGTCACGTAGTCGTTGATCGAGTTGGGTCACAAGGTCACAATTGAGTGTAGGTTGCAAGGTTGTTGAATAAGATAGGTCACAAGGTTGCAGTTTAGTGTAGGTCACAAGGTCCTGAAATGAGCATTATCGTGTTTTTTTGGGAGTGTGACTTAGCTTATTTGGTGGTCTAGATGGAAATTTTATGTCCAGAGGTGGAAATTGGACCTCACAAAGGCTTAGGGAGAACCAACGTTTGAGGGCAAGGGAGATGTGATTCTTATTAGGCCTAGTGTTGAAGAAATGGGGCACTGCATGGACATATTTGGGAGCATGGAGAGTTTTAGGGTGAAATGAGCTTAGAAATGGATCAAATGGGAATATAAACCCTACCAGTGGAGGAATATGCAGCGTTGATGGTTAGTGGAAGAAACATGGAAAAATAAATGATTACAAAGAGGAAGAGAAGCCTACCTAGAGAGGAGTCGCGTGATTTCTCAGTCTTCAAGTCCCTATGATGTTGAGTGCTCTAATCAATTAGTTGAACAAATGAACTATGGTGAAAGGGGATTGTTTATAATCCGGTAAGACTATGGGGGATTAAAAGGTCACAAGGTTTCATGGTGGATGAGGTCGCTAAAGTTATACTTGAGAATATCGTGACCTCACAGCCTCAAATTTTTGATGTATAAGGTCACAAAGTCATGATTTAGGCTAAGTCATGGAAAATAAAGTCAGATGCATGTCTACCCTGTGACCTGATAACTATACTCGATGATCAGCATAGGTCATAGGTCGTGGGGTCACATAGTCGTGGAAATTTGGAATTTATGAGTCATGTGACCCCACGACCCTGTGACTTGGTGCCTTGGATTAATAGAGTTGCTTAAAATAAGGGCCACATGTTGCAAATTTTAGCTTTAAGTGAGGCCTCTCTTTGTGACTTGCAAACTTGAGGTAGTTAAACCTTGGAGTTTGCAATTTTAACTTTTCTCAGGGGCCCAAGGGAACTTGAGCCTACTGCGAGGATGCAGAAACTCGCTAAGGTGTAGAAAGAGGATAAAAGTCTAATAAGGGGGATCCAAAATTTTGAAAGGGTTAAAAATTTGGGGTTTTTGTAGTGGATAAAACACATCCCTTGTGCCTCATGCTCATAAAATTCCATGAAATTTTATGTCGAAGAGTACCATGCAGCTCCATCAAGGTCATCTCCCTAAGTGTGAACTTATGGAAGGAACTTGTGTTAAATCTATAGTAGATCATGCCATTACTAAACTGGTATCCATAAACTCGCACACTGACCATATGAATCAACTAGGAAATTTCTCTCCTGATGTAGTGTGTCTCATCGAACTATCTCATATGATCCTATCAGGTCATGCTACTCGTGGTGTAAGTATCAAGGGACAATGATAAAATCCTAAGTGAGTATAAACAACAGGGATGATAAATAGTTATGTGAGTCCCTATGGGCATAATCAAGAGATGCTCATTCGTCTTCTCATATGATCCAGGTGGATATTGGTGTCCACACGCCTATTCCACCTAGAACTCCAGTCATTTTCACCAGTTTCCTTGTTTATAGCATCATTTACTAGTTTTAGCAGTTTTGCAGGTCTTAAACTTCTGGAGCAGTTTTGACCCCCTGAACGACATTTTTCTGAGGTCCGCAGCAGGACCGTAGCTATTGTGTTATGACCCTGAGAAGTTGGAAGCCCAAATAACCCCAACGGGGCCCAAAAAATATTTGGGTTAGGTTTTTGTTTTTTTAGGGTTTTCCATTATTGTTCAATAATAAAAAGGCCCTTTAGCTTGATTGTAACATAATTCATAGGCATGTACCTACCACATCTCTTCTCAGAGGTAAGTTACCATCGCCTGAGCTAGTTTATTTCAATTATGTATGTAAGAATATTTCAATTCTTTGATATTAATGAAATGAAGTTTTATTTATGTTGCATCTCTTTATTTATGGTTATATTTGTATTTTTTTGCATTTTTGTTTAAGTTTAGATCAAGTTTATCAAAGCGATCTTCTCTTTCTCTATTTTTATTTTCATGTCCCCAATTAGGTCAGGGTATAATGAGTTAGGGCTCGAATTGGTTCAAACTTTGGAACAATAGCCTCCCAAACCCCGATGGCCTCCCATGGTGGAAGAAAATAAAAATGAAGGAGTAGGAGATCCTTTCAAAATATTGCTCGAAGAATCCCTCGAGTGATAGAGGAATGCGATGATGGATAATTTTTCCAAGATCCTTTGACAACTACCCATGGGCAACACATCTTCTTCCAATAGCCACTCTGGAAGTGACACTCCCTTTAAGGAGCAAGTTAACTTCGACATCCCCATATTCGAAGATCATATAGACATGGATGTCATAGATAAATGGTTAAATCTGCTAGAAGGATATTTCTCAATTCATTATTTTAACCACCGGGGAAATATTAATTTTTCACTCCTTAAAGTCGCCCCCCACATCAAGGAATGGGGGGAAATATACTGTGAGAAGAGGGATGAGAGTGAAACCTCACTATTTTGAGCCACACCCACTTGGAATTCTTTCTGGGATGCTAACGAGGAGTAGTATTACCCTATCGAGTGTTATGAGGATAAATACATAAAGTGGACCATGCTACGACAGGGAAGGGACCAAGGCATGCCAGAGTTCACAAGTATATTTCCTACCCTTCGCATGAAGTTGGGTATCAAGGTTTCTAAGTGAAAATTGGTACTCAAGTATTGCGGTTGTCTACACAAGTACATCTAGTATGAGATGGATTTCTTGGACATCTCCTCACTCGAAGTTTATTATCGATATGATGTCAAGATCGAGCAAAAATTTAAACAAAATAAATGAGACATTGGATATGTGAATCTAAAGCAAGAAAAATTCACCCCTAAACCATATAACAAAGGACAAAGCTAAAGTGGGGCGAACTAGGACAACTCGCTGAAGTCGCAAGCAAATAACAACACCACGAAGGCAAAGAAGGATACGAGAAAATGGTGTATGTTCCTTAAGAGCCCCACTCAAAACACAAGTTAGTGTTGCGCCAACCAATGACTAGTGGCCGAGATGAAGGCTTTCGAATCAGATGCATGTTCTGACTCTGAGTCAAGACCCAACAAAGGGAATGACAAGGGGAATCAGATTATTGATGTGGAGTCCAACTCCATCATTGCCACCACTAAGATCCAAAAGAATGATCCTGAAGATCTAGAGGAGGGGGAGTGCATATTCCAATCACATATGTGGGTGAAGGGTTCTCCGCTACAGTTCATTGTCAACAAAAAGATTCAAAAGAACCTCATTTCAGTAGAGGTCATGAAGTGGTTGTACCTAGTGACCACAATACATCTGTAGTCATACACCATTAGGTGGATTCACCAAAGAAGATATCTTCGCATCAGCCAAAAATTTCTCCTTCCCTATAACATCAAGCCCTTCATAGATGAGGTACTTTGTGATGTTTCTCCTCTTGAAGTTTGTGATTTATTATTAGAACAACTATACATGTGGAAGTGGCATGTTGTGTATGAGTCTAGGCCTTGCATTGTTATTATTACTTTGGGCAATAATTTGTACAAGATACCAGAGGTAGCATCGCCTACCACCATCTCTTTGATCATTGCGAAGCAATGCAGTAAGATCATTTCCTAAATTGGGAAATTTGTTTTCCTTATGATTCGACCTCAAGGAAAGAAGAATATTGTGTCCATGGCCTCCAGACAAGGCTTCTCTACAAAAAAAAAACAAATGGACAAGGTCGTGGAGGACTACATGGAAATTTTCACCTCACCCACAAGGGTATCTCTACAATGTCAGGTCAAGCACTGCATCAGTTTGAACCCGGGCGTGACGCTACCCAATGGGCCAATCTATCGACGCTATATTCTAGATAATGATGAAATAAAGAAGTAGATTCAGGAGATATTGTCGAAAGGAAACATCAAGCCAAGTTCATCACCTTGTGGGAGCCCGATATTGTTGGTACCGAAGAAGGATGGGAATTGGAGACTCTGTATTGACTATCAATTGTTGAATAAGATCATTTTCCAGAATAGGTATTCAATGCCACAAATTGATGACCTTCTGGAAAAGCTCTAGAGGGCTAAAAATTTCAACCAAATTGACTTGAATTATAGCAATCACCAGGTACCAATCGAAGCCTCCAATGTGTAGAAAAATGCCTTCAAATTTGAGGGCCTTTTTGAATGGTTGGCCATGCCTTTCAGATTGGAAAATGCTCCCGCAACCTTCATGAGGTTGATGGAAAACATATTGCGACCCTTCACCAACTCATTCTTGGTGGTGTATTTGGATGAAATATTGATCTTCAACCGGAGTTGGGAAGAGCACCTCCACCATATTCGATAGGTCCTCCAAACCTTGCGACAACACAAGTTATGTGCTAATTTGGAGAAACACACTTTTGGTACGACACAATTTCAATATTTTGGGTACATAATTAATGAGCCGGGTGTGCATGTGGACCCAACCAAGATATAAGTCATTCGATATTAGCTAGCCCCAACCACTCTAACATATCTCCACAACATTCTGGGTCTTGCCAATTTCTACTGCAGGTTTGTGTTGGGGTTCTCTCATATCACTTGGCATTTAAGTCAAGTCACCAAGGGCGGAGCGAAAGAAAATTTATTTTGGTCTAAATCCCAATAGAACGTGTTTTTCGAGTTGAAACATTGCCTCTACTATGCACCACTGCTCACATTACTAGACATGCAACAACCATTTTAGATTGAGATAGATATCTTCGACTATGCTATTGGTGCAATTCTTACTTAGTAGGGGCATCCCATGGAATATCACAGTGAGACACTTTCAGACACAATCCAAAATTATCCCACCTATGACAAAGAGATGTATTCCAATGTGTAGGTATGATAATAATGGAATAATTACATTATGGGGAAGGAAACGGTCATCCACACATACCATCAACACCTATGGTTCATATAGACACAAGGGAAGTTACAAAACGATCTCCATCAGAAATGGTCCACATACCTGCAACAACTCCATTTTAACATTAAGTACTATAAGGGAAGCACCAATAATGTTACAAACTACTTCACTTGACCACTGTTCATGGCACTGACCACTGTGCTCGACTCTTGTGGACACGAGACTTCGGGGTGGGGGTGCATCTTTATAATAACGATCCAGAACTCAACAACACATACCAGATGCTCCTGGAAGGCAAGAAAGTTCCAAATTTTCACCTCCATAATGCTTTGTTATGCCACTTGGGACACCTCTGAGTTCCTTCAAGCGAGCGTGCCAAGATGATTTTGGAGGCGCACTACTGTAAGGTCATTGGAAAATTTGGAGTAGAGAAAACAATGGCAGTGTTGCAAAAGTATTTTTATTGGTTGAACCTTCGATGGGATGTTGGGAAATAAATTAGATCCTACACTGTCTATGACATTTCCAAACTGACCATTAAGAACCAAGATCTATGTACTCTTATTCCTACTCCTATTCGACCTTGGGAATCCATCTCCATGGATTACACGTTGGGCCTTCCTTCTAATAAACATGGAAACGACTGCATTTTCGTGGTTGTCAACAGATTCTCTAAGATGGCCATTCTCGCGGACTACAAGAAGAGTATCACAGAGAAGTGACTACTAAGCTCTTATTTGAATGAGTGTAGATACACTTTGGGATCTAAAAATCCATTATATCAGATCGGGAGAGTATTTTCCTAAGTACATTTTGGTCAAAGTTTTGGCTGATGTTGGATGCCAAGCTCACCAAGTCCACAAATTTCCACCTCCAAACTAATGGCCAAATAGAGGTCATCAACTAGATGCTTGTTAACACTGGAAAATCATACAGCAGAAGATGACATTATCTAATGTCAAGCAGAAGGATTTACAGGGCTGAAAGACATTACAGAATCTAGAAAGTATTTAAAAATATCTAAGGTATGAGGAAAAATAAAATTTTAACAAGTCCTAAATGCTTTTACGCGCATTATCCTTTGTGAAGAGCACCTTTGCGCGCCTTATGACCCGAAATGTGTGCAATCTTGCGAGTGGCAAAATGTCACTTTTTGGGACCACCCAAAGCATAGGACAAGTGATTCCTCACTTGAAGCCACCTAAGGATAGCCACCAATGCCTCCTTAAACATCAAGTGAGCACACAATGGAATATTTGGAGCACACAAAGGAATCATACCCCTCTCTTGGGTCATCATCCACAATGTACCAAGAGAGGGAAGGAGGATTTGAAATCTCCTATATAAGGCCACCATGAGATGAAGAATGGGTGAAAAAATTCTTATGCTGGCCAGAATTTCCCAAGAAGTACCAGCAGTGTGTGATCCGGAGATGAAGATAGAGGGGACTCAATTTTTGGCCACCCAACAAGTCTAGTCCACCACAGTAGAGAGAGAGGGAGACTGCACCGAGGCAAGCTTGGGGTAAAAACATCCTTGCATCCGGACTTAGAACCCATGTTCTAGGGTCCCTTTGGCAAGAGGGTAAAGTTTCACTCTTATTCCTACCAACGCTCAATAAGAGGGGCCAAGAGCCACCGTTCGTATTATTGTTGTCGTTTGACTCTTTTCAGAGGTCATGTTTATTTGTTTTAGTTTTAGTTTATACATGCATGCTATTACTCTATCTAGTATGCTTATGATTCTAGCTTGTTCCACTAACTTGCTTGAATCCACTTCTTTTTCTGCCTATTACCAATAACTTAAGTGGGTATACCATATCCCTTAAGTTGGTGTGATTTTGTACATACGTGCACCAAACACATCCCAACAGGATTGGCGAATCCACTAACGTTTATTACCAAGTTTATGTGGTTGTGCCTTTTTTGCATAGACCTCTGTCTGTGTTGTGGAGTGGAGCTGAATTTCCCCTGATTTCTCTTGCAGTCCCTAGTTCATCCCAAGTGACAGACTGAAGTAGAACAACACACAAACATCGTTCCTTTTTCAGTGTTTTGCACGAAAGGAAAAAAAGAGAAAATTCTCCCTTACTTCTATCTTTTCCTTCTTGTAAAGTGCTTGGCATCCCCTAATACACCTACTAGCATTGGTTGTGTTACCCCGCAGCTTGCTAAAGCTCACTCTTAGCTGCTTTTTGTAGGCTTAGTGTCAGTTTTATTTCAAGTTGATTTTTGCAAAGTTCACACATAGTTTAAGTAGGGGGGAAAAATAACTTACATTTTGAAATTTTTTTATGTTTTAAAAATTTTGGTATTAACACACCTAGATAACTAGCCAAAGTAAGTGGCCCAAGACCACACGTGCATAACTAGTTTTATTTTTTCTAGTGTAAAATTTTTAGTTTAGTTCAATTTTTGCACTATGATTTTCGGGACTAGGATTGAATTTTTTATAGAAGAGAAAGTAATCTCTGCTACCTTTGCACCCTTCGGTGATCCTAGGTAAGAATATGAACACTCCCTATTCACAACTCACCATCTTCCTATAGTTGATCACATAGATTAACTAGGAAAAATAGAAAGTGGCCCATAATCCGCACATGTTTTTCTTTTGAGCAAGGAATAATTCAACATAGTTTAATTAGGGGATTTTGTAAAGGATCATCGAATATCCACACATTCAAACTATGTGATTTTCCACTTTATGCTCACACACATTCACTCACTAAGCGAAGGAAAGACACCTAAAACTAAATTAACCAAAATCACTAAATTCTCCCCACAGGGGCCACAAAAGAATGTATAGATTAAGTTAGGATCAAGGGGGTAGGCATCCAATAAGCCGCCTTGATCACTCTTCATCTTGAAACATAGAAGTTGACTATTTAGGGAGCTTCAAATTCACCTATCAGCCCACAGAAAAGAAAACTCGAGCACGACAGAGACCCATTTAAGAGGGAGGGGGCTTAGGCACAGTGTGGGCAGGTATCAGTCAGGGCTACTTGACTTGGCTGATACTCAGTGTTGTTAGCTGACTTACCAAGAAGCCCAAGAATTGAACGCTCACGTGGGACAGTAGTACTTAGTGACCAAAACTAGGGCATCCTTTCGCTATAGGTGACGGTGTAGGTAAGCGCCAGACTCTCTACCCTTACCTTGGTGGATTTTCTTCGGCTAACTGGTGGTGTCGTCAGGTCTTATGGGACATTGTGACGGCACTCGCAGGATATCTTCTCAAGGCCCAACTACATTTGAGTGTGTGAGGATGAATAGGTCTTCTAGGATTTTGAGTATCATGCGCAAACAAACAAAAACCACTTTTTTGATTTCTTGATCACATAGATTAATTTAAAGGGAGAATTTATTTTATTTTCGCTTTGTTTTATGTATGTGATAAGAATTTTTCTTTGATCATAGACTCTATTCTCTCAAATTTTTCCAAAACAAAACCTGGTCGACACCATAATGGACCCAACAAGGCCTCGTCGATGTAGCCATCTTTTGGACCTTCCCCCATTACCGGGAGGGCTTCTGGGTCTTTCTTCGTTTAGACGTCAAAGAAGGAACACTGCCACCATTATTAGTTCATCCTTCATTGGGGCATCCTTAGTTGGGAACCCTAATCGGCCTCCCAACACCACACCACATACCACTCCTCCCACAACCCCTAGGGGGTAGAGGAGTCCTTCCCATTCAAGAAGCCAGTCAAACAGACAATAGGGTACGTCGCAGACCAAATCTCTCCCTAACCAGAACTTTGTGTTTTCACACATTACAATGGCGTCAACCTCTCAGTCACCTTTCTTAGCTTCGTTGAATCTGCCTGATTTTACCAAGTTGATAAATGAACCCATCGCACACAACCCTACATGGCCTCCCATGCCCACGAAGCTCCCTTTGGATATTCCAAAGTTCGAAGGAAATCAAGTGGAAGACCTAGGTAATCATGTCATGACCTTCCACCTGTGGTGCTCATCGAACATTATCATTGACAACACTATTCGATTGAGACTATTTCAACACAATTTGACTGGTGTTGCCGCAAAGTGGTATGTGGAGCAACCCTCAGCTTCACATGGAACCTTTGGCGCCCTCGCCACCACCATCCAAACATATTTTCAATTACCCATTCACCATGATTCTGCGATGGAATTACTGACACATTTTAGACAAACCCTCGCCATCCATATCTCGGACCATCTCCACAAATGGAGGCGACGTCATAGTTTATGTAAAGCTAAACTCTACGACCGGGTTATTTTAGATTTTTTCCTGAAAACTCTTACAACAGATATTTCAAAGGATGTGGTGCAGAAAAGGCCCACATCCGAAGAGGACTCCATTAGAAAATCCCAATAGCTTGAGCTGATTTATATGCTGTCATGATACATTTACAACATACTGCCTAACACCCCATGCCTGCAAACTTAACAAGAATTTCTAGGTGCGTCGAACCCTGCAAACAGACTAATTGGGTCATTGAACCAAGGATACCTAGGAAGCAGTAGTCAACACCTTGGTTACACGTATAGTTCTACCCAAAACGTACCTGAACCTGGTTTTCAAAGTCATCATATGCCTCAGCAAAATTGGACTAATAGGGCACCAGCGTATCACCAGGGAGGACCTTATCCTCTGGCTTAGGGGATTCAGTATACAGAAAGAAAAAATGACAGAAGAGCTTCCCTGCAACGTCCAGGTGCAAATTAGGGACCGCGTTATGCTTAGTCCCTATAACAAGACCTGCCTATGCATACCTTTGCACAGGTGAACTTTGTGTAGCCGTCCCAAAACCAACCACAGCAATAAAAACAGGAGAACTACCCTCCTAACGTTGTGAAGAAAAAATAAAAATACAAGCCAAAATGGAACCTTGGAAAGGGGGGCAACAACTAGCAACACCCACCGCGATCCCAATCTAGAGGAAACTCCAACCGGAATCAGAACCAGGAGCCGAGCAATGCCCAACGATAGAGAAAAAGGCCACCTCTTCGAACAAACCATTCTTGTTCGATATGTGGTGAGTACAACCACTATACTCACCACTGTCCCGATCTCCCTGAGCTGAAGAAGCTACAGAGTAACCGAGGACAAGGAGGATCTTCCCAGCAACCAACTGTGATGCAAGAACCTTTCCCCCATCAAGGGATGGTAAGCACTCAGCAGCAAAATACAGAACACTCCAAGAAAATTAGCCATGAAATCTACATGACTGGTGAAGAGATGTTTTTCCAAACACATAATTGCAATTACGACACCCCACCAGATGCCAATACGTCAGGGGAAAGTACCAGTGCATCGACTGCACCTTTGACCATTTCAAAGATGCCCATAGAACCATTGCCAAAAATGACAAAGGGACCCAATAGGCGAGCAGGAAACTACTCCAAAGTGGCCCATAATTATAGTATCGTGCACAATTTAGCACAATCTCCTGTTGTTATGTCAACTTTGGAAGTATTGCAGTCATGCCCAAAACAAAAGAAAGCCCTACTTTCCATGTTAGGCGCTATCAACCCTGCCGAAATGTGCCTAATGGCTTTTGACTTAGACAAAGCCACCCATAGGCTTCCTTCCATGCTCACTTTCCAGATACTAGTGTCGTTCCAGAACATCACAATTCACCGATGTGTCATAGACGAGGGTGCAACAACATGCATCATGTCCAAAAATGTTTGGCAGAAGTTAGGGTCTCCCGAACTAAAACCCTCAGTCATTACACTTAGAGCATACGATGGTCGTCCATCAACCCCCGTCGGCCTCTACCAAAATGTCCCAGTTTTCTTAGCCAGAAATATGGTCCACATAGACATTGAAGTCTTGGATGCTTACTTGGACTACAATATACTCCTTGAGAGGAGTTATATGTATGCCATGTATGCCATAGCCTCCTCTGTCTTTCACATCATGATGTTCCCCCACGAGGACCGCATGATTACTGTAGACCAATTGAAGCATAGTGAGAAACGACCCCTAATAAACATTGATGTAATTCTACCTTATGTTGATACATCCTTGGATGCTCTCTCACAGTACCAAGAATATGGCCCCGACTAATTCAAACCGTTGTTCGTTCTAGGGTCATTCCTAGGAGATGCTCCCATAATCCCGAGTCATCGCCCGATGTCACAGGGGCTCCGGTGTGCATGATGTCCACATCAAGTGCCAAAGTTAGTCAGGACACAGACACAAGCAGTAATGGCATCGATTCATTGACCACGACAACCTCTCTAGCCTACACCACCTCCCAAACCTATTTTCTCTACCCCCCAGTTGTTTTCGTCTCCCAGCAAGTTTTGGCAACATTGGTATTACCAAACATATCATTGGAAATACCAATTTGGTACCTCATTCCCCCAGCAGGAACAGGATCCACCCACATCACTGCCACAGGATTGAAGCCCCTCAGTCCTGAGGAGGCCCCAATCATCCAAGAAATGATCGAAACCACCCCTGCAAGGGAAATTCCCATTGAAAAACCGGTGATCACGACTAAGAAAACTAAGAAGAGAAGAAAGAATATGGTGACCCCCGCCATACAACGGGAATCACCAGTCTACGCCATATGTGATGTAATAGGTCACCCTACCCATATCTGTCTGGATCTAGATGAATTAAAGCCACTACTTGGCTCTGAGACAAAAATTGCGACGTCGTGTTCCCGTAAAAAGGAACTTGCGACCAAAGGTAAAGGAAAATCACTGCGTACCAATCATGCATGTGATTTCTGCAGCAACTACGGGAATTATACCCATCATTTCCCAGAGATACCACAATATCGGGATGCTTTACATGCCATCGAGTGATCTTATCAAGAGGATCCCCCCACCTAATCTGTCGAGGATGAACCTCGTATCATTCTGTACCTATAGGATGAACGACGATCACCTAAAAGGCTCCTCGCTAGACCCCCTCCCCCAATCGAAAGGTACGTACTTTGCGATGAACTTGATCATTTCATCATTGACTACCCAGCTTTGGAAATGTTCCAATGATGGTATCTAGTCCATATAGTATACCGCGGCAACTTGGATGTCCCATATTCATGTCAAATATGCAGTGACAACCACCTAGTACGTCGTTGTCACTACATACCGAGATTCCGCACAAAACTAGGCTGTATGCGATCAACCATAGTCTGCATCTCCCGAGAAGATGGCATGGACTTGGAATCCATGAATAGCTCAATAACCCAAGAGGATGTGACAGACAGATCCATCCTATTCTTGTCAACCGAGAGGCGACCAATCGAGGAGATTTTGCCCCCACCAAATGTCGATGACAGGACACACCATATACGATTCATATCATCATGTATTGGCATCATGACTCAAGCTGTATACTCATCTACCATAGGTTTCGAGTCAGCTGCAAATACGAGAGTAGCTGTTCCTATGACAGTGCAGACCCAATCTATATGCACTCTGTCGACCACGTCTGGTTCCACCACATCCACGATGGAATCTTTCTCATGTCTCTCAACTAGCTCCGTGCGGATTAACCCCATTCAACATAACCTTACACAGGAACAATCCCCCTTTGGGTCATTATTTCATTATGAAGATATCCTAGAGGCTATGATGGAGCCATATTATCCATGGGATGCAATGCATCACTATTTTCTTTTTCTCCCCAAGAACATGTTTAGTCCTAACAAGGAAAAAGAATAAGATATCTACGCGATCAAATCAAAATATTTCCTTCCATCGGGGAAAATCAATTGGTTCAAAAACTCCATCCCAGCGCCCGATGCATTCGAGGAAGGAAATATGTCAATCATCTCACCTACCATCAAGGTGAACATATACCAAAATCCTGCAAAGGTTGAAGAAATCTCACTGGGGGCAGCATGCTCTCCAGAAGAAATAACCTCTTATACCCAATTTCTACAAGAGTATCAAGATATATTCGCGTGGGACTACTCAGAAATGTCTGGGCTTAGTCCTACTATCATAGAGCACCATATTGACACTTGGCCCGAAGTATCTCCAGTGCGCCAGAAACAAAATCAACTGCACCCATCTAAGGCAGAAGCAATAAAGCGAGAAATCGACAAGCTTCAAAAAGTCGAGTTTATCTAGCCCATCGCCTATACATATTGGGTTTCCAACCCTATTCTTGTCATGAAAAAACATGGCACCATACACATTTGCACTGATTTTCGGGATTTGAACAAAGCTTTTCCTAAAGAAAATTATCCCACCCCATTCATCGACCATGTCATTGATGCTTGCGTAGGAAATGAGGCTATATCCTTCGTGGATGGGTTCTCCGGGTACAATCAAATCCAGATCCCCCATACAAACTGGTAAAAAACTGCATTCACCACCCCCTAGAGCACATTCACATACAAGATAATGCCATTCGGCCTAAAAAATGCTGGAGCCACCTTCAAAAGGGCCATGAATTATATATTTCATGACTTGGCACACCTTATCCTCACCTACTTGGACGACCTAACCATCCGCTCCAAGAAGCACTTAGACCATCTAGAGGATCTGTGATTGGTATTCCAACGATGTCATCAATACAACCTACCTTGAACCCCCTAAAGTGTGTCTTTTGCATCAGCGCAAGAAGACTCTTAAGTTTTATTGTGTCCCAATAAGGCATTTGTGTGGACCCCCTCAAGGTCCAAACCATCAAAGAGGTACCACCACCTTGAACCCTCAGGAAACTTCAAAGCCTGCAGGGGAAGGCCAATTTTCTGAGATTTTTTGTCCTAGATTATGTCACTTGCGCTCAAGGATTCCTGCGACTCCTCCACTAGGACATCCCATTTAAATGGGACGATTACATCCAGCAAGAATTCGATGCGCTGAAATAAACGTTATCTTTAGTGCCCCTTATCAGTCCCCCAGACTATGGCAAAGATTATATCTTGTATCTATCAGCTTCTGAGTCCACCTTAGCCATATTTTTGATCTAGGAAGGCCCAGATGGGAAGGAGCACGTAATCTACTACGTCAGCAAAACCTTATCGGGCCCATCTTTAAGATATGAGCCTGAAAAAAAGACTGCACTAGCATTAATTTATGCAGTCCAGAAACTTCGCCACTACAACATCTTAAGAACCACTATGGTCATTGCAGTTATTAATCCCATTAAATACCTAATCATGTGCTGCCTAATGAACCATAAGTACGCCCACTGGATAATCATTCTCCAAGAATATGACTTACATTTTCGCTCCCCCAAAAGCAAAAAGGCGCTTTCTGTAGCAGAGTTCATTACAGATCTCCCAGGAGATACCAAGGGAACACAAGTGAATGATTCTTTACCCGATGAACACCTCTTCTTCGTAGCAACCGATGACCCTTGGTACAAATACATTCTCCTATTCCTGTAAACCCAAAAGTTCAGGCCTCGTCTCACTCGAGACGACTGTCGACATATACGCCAGCAAGCCCCTCGATATCTCCTCATGGGAGACATCTTATATCGACAAGGCATCGACACCATCATTAGGGAAATTGTGAGGTCTAAAATGGGCCTCCTAAAGGAATAATAAAATAATAGCTAAACCAATAAAATAATATTTATGAATTTTCAATTCACTTTTTGCACCACAATCCATGTAACCATAGTTAAATTCAATTCAAAAAGTTGTAACAAAATAAAATTAATAAAAAAATTGTATTGATGTGACTATAAATAAGAATGAGCTTTTCAAGAAAAAGCCATTATCATTAAAGAACTAATGCATTTGTCCTTTGTACTTAAATAACTTAAAATAAAATATAAATATAAATTTATAAATTCTTAATTATATTATATGCTATTAACTAGAAATTTATATTATTTAATTTTTATAATAACATGTAACTAATATACTATATAAAAATAATATAATATAATATATAGGGATATGCATTGTTTCTTTCAAGAAATATGAAATGACAATAATATATTTTTATTCAAAAAGTGTGAAATGACATTTATTATGAGTACTTTATTTTGACTTTAAAGTTACTTAGAGCACTACCATGGTTAACCATGATTTTTTATCCACCATTGAGAATGTGACAAGTAAGTACCTTTAACTCAAGTAATGCCACCTCAACCATTAGGGATGATGTCATCCCCTAAAATATGATTGGTTCTCATAAAGTTAATTTTGATTGTTCATTTTCCTTAGGAGGCCCATTTTGGACCTCAAAATTCCCCTAATGTTTACGGCGATGCCTCACCACTACCAAGCGAAACAATACCTTAATGACTGCCATGGAGGTGCTTGCAGCAACCACCTGTTTGGCATGGCCACCACCCAAAAATTCCTGTGAGCGGGATAATTTTGGCCCTCGTTTTTCGACTGCATTACAATAGTCAAAAGATGTGAATGATGCCAACGCTTCGCTCACAAAGCAAGAGCACCTCCCATTCCTCTGCATCCTATCATTGTCGCCAGTCTTTTTGTAAATGGGGGATTGACTTCATGACTTGCAACCCCGCCTCATCGAGAAACCATAAATATATCATCGTGGCTGTCGATTATTTCACCAAGTAGGCCATGGCCATGCCTACATACAACAACACAACAGAAATCGCTGCTCGATTTCTGTTTAACCATTTGATTGCCTGATTTGGCGTCCCCAAAGAGTTAGTCTCCGATCATGTGAAAAACTTTGAGAATGAAATTTTCAAGGATTTATCTCACCACCTCAGATTCACCCATGAATTTGATTCACCATACTACCCCCATTCCAACGGACAGGTAGAAGATACTAACAAATTACTCAAAACTATGTTACAACGCATGGTGAATAACCATAAAACCAATTGGCACCACATGCTCTTTTCCGCCCTGTGGGCATACCACATGACTGCAAAGACATCCACTGGTTTCACTCCCTTCCACTTAGTATATGAGGTTGAGCCTGTGATTCCCATAGAATGCGAGATCCCAAATTTTCATTCCTCCATCGAACTCCTTGATGATACCCAGCCTCTAGAACAATGCCTAGTACAACTAGAGTTCATTGACGAAAGCCGACGATAGTTACTGCAACACAACGAGGCCCACAAGAAAAGTGTAAGAGAATCATTCGACTGCCATATCAAGCCTCACTCATTCGCCGAGGGAGAGCTAGTCCCCTGCTATGCTGTCGCAAGAGAAGACCTAGGGCTAGGAAAGTTCGAAACCTTATGGAAAGGACCCTACATCATCAAACATTGTCTCCGACAGGGGGCATACATCTTAATGGAACTGAACGATACATGCCTTAGCAACCCTGTCAATGACCTTTACCTCAAGAAATTCTACCCTTAAGGGCCAAAGCGGCCCTTCCCTAGAGTGAACGTACACAACCCCAACCATCGAAATTTTTTGACCAAAAGACTTATTTAAAAGCACTCAAAGTGCCACCATGGGTCACCAACTTGAACCCTATTTCGGATTTGCTGATGGAGCATCAAGATGGTCTCAAAGTTTAGCCACATCTTCTTGGGTCATCTACCACCCTGAACGATCGCCACTTTTCTCAAACTGTATGTGCATTGGCTCAACAACAAACAATCAGGCAGAATATGACGTCATCATCGAACTTATGTGTGATGCCCTCCATCAGGGCATACACCATATGCATGTCTACCTCGATTCCCAGTTATTAGTGTCGCAGCTAAAACAAACATTTGAGACAAAAGATACACATCTGTTTAGGAAATGTTTGCGTGCAAAAAGATTAAGCATACAATTTGACTATATCACATTCACACATGTACTAAGGAGTCAAAACCAATTATTTGATCACATAGCCAACAATATTCTAAACTGGAATGCATCTTGAATAAACCATCATACATAAAAACCAAAAACATAGATACCCATTAGTATAACATCATACATAAACCGAAATAGGTGACACATCATTTAGAGCCGCAAAAAATATCTCTCATATATATATATATCACAATGTATATGTCTGTGTACAAAAAAAGTGTCGTTGACCCAACGGCCAGCCCAAAGATACAAAAAGTCGTCAAAAATAGGGGAAGCATCCACATGGTGATTTTCCCATGGAAAAGTATACTCTAGGGTGGTGCCCCCTCAGGAGGGGCACCTGGACCCACAACCGCTCCCTCTGCCACCACTGGAGTTGTTTTCACCATCGAGATTGCCATCGAACGTAAAATAGGCCGATATTCCCTCTCGCGGGCCATCATAGTCTCCAATTAAGACCTCATCGAGGTCATCCATAAATCCCGAGCGAGCATTCCCTGGGTCAGGTGGTCCACTCGATCCCAAGCATCCTCTAGAACTAACACTCGAGTAGTCAGTTCCGCGAAATGAGCATCCACCGTATCTGCACACACCACCATTGCGTTGGCACGAGCCTGCTCAGCCACAGCCTTGACAGCAACTGAGCTACTGCCCTCTCCTGACAAGCCAGCACCACCACCAGGTCCTCTAGCAACACCTCCTCCCTGACAACCCCTAGGTCGACGTAGAGGATCGTGGTCAGCCAACCAAGCCACGGGGTGACCCACTCGCCAACATCTGCAAGAGTAACCAAAACTATGTCAGTGTCACTAGCAAAACAAATAAGTACATATATACTCAAATAAATGCAGAAAACGTACACAATGCACCTGTGGGCCCCCAAGAATAACCATGAGGGAGACCCATATCCGAATCCCCCCGGAAGTCCATCCCCGCATATGAGAATGGAAATAACATCTGTGGGTTCACCTCAATCCAGGCCTTTGTCGTGGCATTCCAATAATGCCCCACCATGCCACCATTGCCTCGTGACATCACCAGAGCCCACCTCCTCATACGAGGCTCTTGTAGCCCCCCAGAAGGCACCGCCACCACTGGCCTCAGTAGCACTACCCTCTCGTACATAATGATACACAAAATTATGGCATATGCAAACAAATTTGATCCACTTTGGACCTTGTTGAGTTGTGCCACCATCTTGTCATAGCAAAAACAGGCAAAATCAAAGAAATATCTGGACCTCAACTGGCGCATTACTCCAACCTGCGGGCCTGATGCTCGATGCGAAGCTGACAACCCTGTAAGTTGTACAATCACTGCTAGAGCACATCCCTCTGCCAAATATATCATGGATGTAATGTTGATGCACCCCTCTATAAGAGGCGCCCCACCACAGTGACGTCTCCAAAACCTCTCCAGATCCACTCTCCCGGAAGGGAGTGGATACCTCAACACCTCACCATGAGGCAGTAACCCAGTGAAAAAATACACATCCATCTCAGGATGGATGACCAGGTTCATCCTCTGCAACACGAACATGTTGCGCCTCCTATGCCATTGATGGATGAAGTAGCATAGCAATCAGTCCTACGACCGAAGAAGCTCATTCTTTGTGAACTTCAGGAGCCCCCATTGCATCAGTTGATGGTGCGCCCCAGCATCAAAAACCAGCGTAGTACAGAGCTTGGGCTAATCCTGCTCCCTCCACAACAACATGTCATCAAAATAGGTACCCATCAGCACAGAAAAAACACAAAGATAGGCAAAAAACTAAAAAAAAAATTACCTCGACTTTGCGCGCCTCTCCCTCAGACAGGCGCGCTTATGACACACCTATATTTGGCACAGGTGTGCTTAAGGCACGCCAAATAAGGGGAACATAGAGATTTTAGCGTGCTTATCCCCCCAAAATGCACACAGAGAGGGCACGCCTTTGCCCGATCGCCCGTGCAATCTAGGGCAAAAAACACCCAGAATCTGTACAGACCCCAACACCATCAAACTGAAAAAATTGAAGTGCAGAACATCGTGGAGGTTACTTGGGCATGGTATTGCTAATCCCTAGTGCTTAGGCTGACCGCAATGGAAATAATTGCTAGCAGAAGCCTCTGACCTCTCAAAAACTCAGCAAGTACAAATGAATTGAATTAGGGCCATATTCACCTATATATCTCCCTTTTCAAAAACTTGGGAGGACCATAACGAGAGATTGGAAGGTCCATTTTCTGAACCATAAGTTTCACCATAATCAACACTCCATGGTGAACAGAGGTGATGCCACATAATCGTACTCCAAAAAAATTAAACTTTTAGTGCCGGCAGGTATTCCCTCTCTCATCTTCTTTTTTAAAGTTTATGACTTTCAATAATATTTGATAGAGAAGATGCTTTCACTTGAGGTAGTTTTTTTTGCTAGAAAAGCTGGCAAACCATCTGCAACGCCATCTACTGAAAGTTCCAGAGCAGGTATCATTCTACCCCCAGCATGATAGAGTCCCAGTAAACTCTGCATATCCTAACATCATTTATCCATCAGAAGTCAACCATAGGGTCCTCATATCCGACCGTGTTTATCATCACCACACCTTGCACATGATAAACATCCTCGTTGGTCGATAGAGCCTCCCCTCCATGGCACTCGTCACCCACAGTAGACCATATATCACAGCAAAAGTGACGCCATGGCCATACCACTTTAGTCCAGGAAGCACCTCATGTCCATCCATTTACCATGCATAAGGTCAAGTTTACCATAAAAGCTAAAACCCCCTTCCCGGACGATCAGGTTGTACAAGTAGATCAAAAGTGCACTACCGCACCTCGCATTTGGCCCACCATACCTCCACCAACATAATCCCATTTGTGATACTTTTTCATCCGCTTCATCAACCCCACACATGAGACCAACCAATGGGACTGCCACCCTCAGCAAAAAACCTTCCTCACAAAATCAGTGAGCAAACACTTTCATGTTTTGGGGTACCCGTCTCTGTGTTATGTACAAACCAAAACCCATTATTTTATTCTTTTGGTAAGTGTACAAAGACCTCGAACAGTGCACTACGTCCCTTCACCCTCCCATCCATCTTTTTCTACCATGGAAGCAGTCCTTGAACACCCTTGGTTGGAGTATTACACCGCCACGCGCAAGCCACCATGACATTCATAGCTAGTTTATACCCACCCTGGAAGTCCTACTGACTCTAGGGATTTCTCCATCAGAAATAACTATGACTGCCTCCAAGCTACTTAGTATACTCCGACCTTGGGCCACTGAATCCCCATCATCATTTTTTAGTCACCCCTCACCAACATGCCTATGTTAAACCTATCCCATCTAGGTCCCTGATCCCTCATGTCGGTGACCCCTCATTCGGCTGAGGCTTCCTTTTAGTCGACTTTGACACCCATTTTCCAAAAAGGAAGCGGTACCTTGGATTACCCTTTTCCAAAAACGGGCATCCTCGGGTGGCACTATGGGAGACATCATTGCCCATAGATGTCATCGATCCTCCTGACATTCAACCACAACAAAAGCTCTCATGTCAAGATGGTATCGTACCTTACAACCATTGCACTTTGATCAGATTCATCGAAGACCCGTGCCTCCATAAGCGTCTCTTTCAGCAATGCTTACATGGTAAGGTCCCAGCCAGCACCTATACGTACAATACATAGCTATATGCCATACCAATTTTACACATATGGGTACCTTATTCCACCTATTGTCAAAGAAAAAACTCCCCTAAGGGCATCAGCAGTCGTCGTCAGCAACCACTAGATCACTACCATATCAGTGATACAAACAGAACATATATCTGTCAAATAGATTTGTTTAACTAGCCACAACATCACGAGCATGGGACATGCCTGCCTCGTAGAAATTTTTTATATGTATTGTATTATATGTGCTTAAAGGGGTCCCTTAGGATGTCGTCATTCTTGGAATCGATATAGGGTGTTTTCAATTCCAAGCTTCACGCAAGTCTCTCTCTCTCTCTCTCTATGCACAATATACAAAAAAGAAACTATAATGTATTTTGGATATACAGTTCTTCCTAGACCTCACACATTAGGGGGAAACTGTTAACACTAGAAAATCGTACAGCAGAAGACGACATTATCTAATGTCAAGAAGAAGGATTTACAGGGCTAGAAGACATTACAAAATCTAGAAAGTATTTAAAGATCTTTAAGGTCAAAGGAAAAATCAAATTTGAACAAGTCCTAAATGATTTTTTGCGCACTATCCTTCATGAAGAGCGCCTTTGCGTGCCTTATGACCCAAAATGCGTGCAATCCTGGGAGTGGAGAAATGTCACTTTCCGGGACCACCCAAAGCATAGGACAAGTGATTCCTCACTTGAAGCCTCCTAAGGACAACCATCAACGCCTCCTTAAACATCAAGTGAGCACACAATGGAATATTTGGAGCACAAAAAGGAATCATACCCCTCTCTTGGGTCACCATCCACAATGTACCAAGAGAGGTAAGGAGGATTTGAAATCTCCTATATAAGGTGATCATGAGATGAAGAATGGGTGAACACATTGTTATGTTGGCCAGAATTTCCCAAGCAATACCAATAGTGTGTGATCTGGAGCTGAAGATAGAGGGGACTCAATTGTTGGCCACCCAACAAGTTCAGTCCACCACAGTAGAGAGAGAGGGAGACTGCACTGAGGAAAGCTTAGGATAAAAACATCCTTCCATCGGGACTTAGAATCCATGTTATAGGGGCCCTTTAGAAAGAGGGTAAATTTTCACTCTTATTCCTTCCAGTGCTCAATAAGAGGGGCCAAGAGCCATCGTTCGCATTATTTTTGTCGTTTGACTCTTTTCAGAGCTCATGTTTATTTGTTTTAGTTTTAGTCTATATATGAATGCTATTACTCTATCTATTATGCTTATGATTCTAGCTTGTTCTACAAACTTGCTTGACTCCACTTCTTTTTCTGCCTGTTACCAATAACTTAAGTGGGTAGACCACACCCCTTAAGTTGGTGTGATTTCTTACATACATGCACCAAACACATCCCAACAATGATCATACAAATTTTTCACATGTACAACTCAAATAATCCACACACATGGTATGAGAGCCTCCCCTATGTCTAGCATAGCTAAAAAATAACTCTCCATAGTTCAACTGGACACAACCCCTTTCAGGTGTCGTTGGGATTCCAGCCACTATGTCCCATTGATGTGGCCATATAATTTTTTGCTACTCAGGAAGATTCAACTCATGTCTGGTCTGAAGCTAACAGGGCTAAAAACTTCATTGATAACATTCAGCACATCCACCAGCAGTTCCATGACATATTGGATAGACCCAATGCTAAGTACAAGCAGCGACATGATTAGTATCGGGTGTCACATAAGTTTCAGGTGGGAAAGAAAGTTTGGCTACATTTGCAGAACTGAGTGCCTCATTGGGCCCAACCGTAAGCTTTGTCCACTATGATATGGGTCATACACCATCACCAAGGCTTTAGGGGACAATTCCTTTGAGCTCATAATTCCAATTTTCCTTAGCCTTCACTTAGTGTTCAATGTGGACCGCCTTGGGCCATACTTTCCACCATTATTGGACACATCTGACATTGCAAAAAAAATCACACCAATAGAGTTAAACCCAAAAATGCATGGAACAAGCCACAACTAATCAGATTATGGACACACAGATCAAGAAAAATTTCCAATAGAGGATCCATCTATATCGATTTCTTAAAGTAGTCCAACTCCTTCACTGGGGAAAGTGGTTCACCAAGGACAAGGTGCAACAAAAATTTCCTCACCTCATGGAGGTTCTGTATGCAAGGGGGACCATTTCTTCCTAAGGAGGGAGGACTGATCCAAGTGGATATTGGTGGCCACATGCCTATTCCACCTATACCTTCATTTATTTTCATTAGTTTCCTTGTTTATAGCAACATTTACTATTTTTAGCAATTTTTTGGGTCCTGAACTTTTGGAGCATTTTTGACCCCCTTAACGACGTTTTATTGAGGTACAAAAAATCCCCATTGCCATAGGAAAGGGTCTATTTCAAATATTATATTATTCGGAGAGATATTTCCAACGAGGTATTGTATGCACCAAATAGAGATAATATGACCAAGTTATGACCCCGGGAAGTTGGCTACCCAACTAACCCTAATGGGGCCTAGAAACTCTTCGCGCTCCATCTCATGGGGTTAGGGTTTTACCTTATTGTTTAATAATAAAAAGGCCCTTGAGCCTCATTGTAACATATTTCAGAGGCATGTATCTGCCACATCTCTTCTCATATATAAGCTACCATCGCTCGAGCTAGTTTATTTCCATTCTGTATGTAAGCATATTTAAATTATTTGGTATTAATGAAATGAAGTGTTACTTCTGCTGCATCTTTGTATTTATGGTTATATATATATTTTTTGCATTCCTATTTAAGTTAGGATCATAATCAAATCTAGGTAAGCTACACCCAATGGTACACTCGACGTCCCTATCAAGAGGTCTCCTTGGAGGCAATGCTCCAAAATTCCATTGTGTGACATCATACATTACTACTTGCAGCCATGTATCCCTAAACCCCTCTACATAACATAGTATTGTGCAGCACTATGTACCACTCTATGTTTTCGTACAACTTAGTATCCTTTGGTATCCCGCATGTGCCAATGTATTTTCTACTCTACTAGTGAACCCACTGTGATGTGAGTCACATTTCCTAATTAACTATCCTAGTAAACCCGACCAGCATAGATCCTTACATGCTAATGGTAATATCATTGTTGGTTTAATATTTTTTGGCTCTTATGTCCAATAAATCAATGAACACGCATCGTCTCCATACAATTACCTACTTAGTGACATATTGATGCCATCCCATCTGAATAAATCTTGTTAGGGCATGGTGACCAACCTGCAAACCATGCATGAATGATGTGCTAGGAAATATCCTTAAGTCTGCACATACATTATGGAAAAATGAAGGAATATGTACCCTTAGTCATTGGGCCATTCACCCCATCAACACCATAATCATCCTACACTTTTGGTATATGATGGAAAGCCCCACCTGAAACCCAATTCCAACCGGGGCTTCCAATATCCACTCCACTTGTGTCAACTAAAACTAGATCACAAATGGATATATCCTCATCTAAAATATACTTGTCTCCACATCCCATGGGTGCATAATTATAACCCTCTAATACATAACTCTCTACAAGTGTCTGCTCATTTGGGTTCTCCTCATACTCAAATATCACATGAGACTCCTCTATCAAATGAGGAGTTATCCTAACATACTCTTATGTGATGGTTGTTGTTGTAACCCTAGAGACAACCTCTAGATGAGAAGAGGTCAGTTCCTAGGACATCTATACTTTAAGATAAAAACTCTAGTTGTTGTCTCATTTCTAGATGCAAAGGAAAGCTCTTGGAGAAAATACACATTTCTAGATGGCCACACTGTCTAAGATAATGATCTTGAAGTTGTAGTGAAATGACATAATGAAGTGGAATATTCAGAATAGAAGTTTGCAGTGGCAGAATATTTTATCATAAACCTTAGTAGAAAATATGAAACACTGAGAAGGTGAAAGTATGAAAATATGGAGTGCAGTTTAAGGTTACTTAAATTAGAAATCTACATGTAATATGAGCTTTCTCAAGAAAAGTAAATATGTTTTAATTAAAATAACCAGTAGCTTATTTACACATTTCCAAAATAAGAAAAAAAAATAATGACTTACAGTAACAAAGAAACACATATAATATTCAGAAGGTAGTTGGAATCATCTAGAAAACCTTATTATAACTCCAAGAAAATGTTGATACAATACACAAGTATTTCTCTCTGAGGTAAAAATTCAGAACCCTAACAATGATCCATCCATGTCTTTTTAAAGACACATTAATTGTTGAATACCAAGAACTAACTTTAACTACTTTCAAAACTACTCTAAACTTCACGCAGTCCTTTATGAGGACTCAAAACTAAATTTAAAAATTAAAGTGCTATGACTTGAAAATACAAAATAAATATTTTTTCCATAGTAAATTACATGCTTGGTATTCATTCGATCACTTGGAATCCTTGTGCAGAATCGCTTGAAGAAGCTCCAGGTTCCACTAATTTTGGTGATGATATTAAATATTTTCATTTCTTCCACACTGTCAAGTCAGAATTTGGACACTTGATCAATATGTCATAGACCATCTTGAAATTTTTTATCCTACTATAGGTTGGCTTTTCTGTGAAAATATTCTTAACTAACCATAATAATTGAAATTCCCGCTGCAAGTGATTCACAATTGTTGATACTTTAAAAATTGTTGTTTTTTCATGGGACAAATAAAGTTTCATACATCTTCCATTGAATAATATTCCCTTGTTGATCCCAACATGAGGGTAACTCTAGTTGGACTCTTTTGTCAAAGTTTGAATTAAAGTCCAACATTGATTCCTTGATTTATCCCAGTTTGGTTTCTGCATTTTTCCTGTAAATATCCTTTTGCACCATATTATTTACTTATAAAAAATGGATGTTTTGTCTTTAATCTCTATTTCCCTCATCTCCTTAGAAGACTTAGCATTCAGAAAATCAATCATCGTCTTGGCCAACTGTGCACTTTGTTGCAACTTATCTTTATTAGAGGCAATAGCCATTTCTAGATATCTTTCCATTGTTTTCTCTTTTGCCATGACTAACATATGATCCCATATTAATTTTACATGTTGGATGATATCATTCCAAAAAATTTCCCTTGCTTGAATGAGAGACATGTTACCTTTGAGTTTGTATTTTTATTCCTTAATTTCATCACAGGTTGTTAAATCATTTTTAGGTACTATGATGCATTTTCTTTAGCCATGTTCAATTACCTCTCCTTATGATTCAATTTTTCTTTAGTATCATCCAAATTATTCTGCATTTTCCTTATCTTATCCTCAGAAATATTTAGCTTAATCATCACCCTAGTGAGCTTATCAGCAGGGTCCTCAGGGTCTAGTTGCACTACAATCATGCAAGCATGTGCATATATCTTTTGTTGTAGTCATGCATTTAGATCTTTCAAAGTTTTTTCCTCCTTATTTATTAATTCATGAGTTATAATTTCTTTCTCTTTCTCAATTTGAGCTACTTCTGGAGCCAATACATGCTCAGTGGCAGGAAAATTCAGCTTTTTTCTTAACAATTGAATCTCAAATTCTGCTCCCCGTGAAATCTTTTGGACAGTTGTTTTGTCTTCAAGATTTACCCCAAGCTAAATGATTAACTTCTTCAATTCCTCATTTTGAGTGTGTAAATATCATGAGTTAGCCTTTTCTAACTTAATCTAATCAATTACTTTTCCCAACAAGGCCTCTGCCTTATTTTCTACTAGTGAAGTTTTGCTCAAGTCAATGTAAATAAACTCTCTAGACTGCCTATGAAAATTATTTTATCAAGTAATGAAATGTATTTTACATTCATAGTAAAATTTACAGTTTTGAATACAGCTATAGAAGAAAATGTTAGTGCAGAAGGATGTGTAAAGGAAAACTTCAATTGATTCCTCTTTGGGTCCATGGCTAACAACAATTTAGTTTGGTATTCAGGAATTAACTGAGCTTCTAATTGAGTGAATAATTTGTCTTTGATATTATTATTTCTTTCCTCAATTTTCTTGTAATAATCCTTCAAAATAGTAAGAGAATCATGCTTACCTTCTTCATGAATAGGAGAGGAAGGTGCACATCTTATCTCTCCAAGGTGCAATTGGAAACCAGTTTTAATAGAAGGCCTTTCCATCAAAGGCTCAAGTTTTATTTCTTCTCCATGTAGCTTGTTAGCACAAAAAAATTTCAAAGTCTGGTCACCATTGTAGTTGTGTCTTTGATCCTCTCTCATCCCTTAGCCTCTGGTTGAATTCCCTAGAGGGTTAAAATATGTCAATTTTTTTATCATTTTTTAAACAAAATCCAAATTTTTTGAGTCCAATCGTTTTTTTTGTGTCTTAGTGTTATTAGGGTAAATTTTCTTTTAAATAAGTCTTTTAAATAATTTGAGTAGTTAAGGTCATGGATTTAGTTTGAGAAGTATTATTTACTCACAATAATATCTTCTATCCAAGGCTAAGGACAAAATGTCAGAGTCATCAGCTATTTTAGGAATAACACATAAATAGCTACTTTTTCCAAAAATATAGCTATTTTCTTTAGAAAATTTGGTTTCATAAACAACATAGAAATAGCTACTTTTTCCAGAAAAGTAGCTATTATTTTCAGAATTTGTACAAGAAGGTGAAAAGACACTGCTCTTTGGAATAATTGACGATCTGCTAAAACAAGAGGTATTACCCTTTTGAAAGGTGGCTATTTCTAATTGGAGGTTCATTAAAAGGGGGTTGGTTATTCTATTTACTAAGGCTAGTTAATCTAATGCTACTCATTAAAGGCAAAGTATATAAAGGGTTAATTACGAGTAGCAATTAGTTAATTATTCAATGGAGTAAAATGTTCGGTGTAGTGAGTTGGCACCAAAATTTAAATCATTTGATTTCGTGTCACTTAACCTCACCGTGATTAAGGGAATGCAGAGGTCCATTTTCCATTTACCCCGAGAAAGATACATCAAAAAACTTCTTATCCTCCAACAAGAAGTTGTCTACCTTGTTCCAATAGTTAGGGCTTTGTGGATGGTTGTTGTTCATAGTTTTACAGGTGTGCATTAACGGTTGAGTTAGCTGTTAACAGAATGGGTAAGGGTGGTAAGGTAAACTATTCAGAACCAGATAATACATGGTTTTTTTATCATCGTGCAAATTCACAGTTCCAAGCAGCATGATGGTATCATTTTTTGAAGAAGTTTTCAAGAGAAAACATTGCAGTTTCTCAGGCATTTTCCGAGTCTTTCAATGGAGAGAAGGTCAAGCTGGGGTCTCGGACCTTCAAGATCACAAAGACCATCATAGCACGAGCTACCTAGCTATCGGCTATAGGTGAGTCTTAGTATAAAAGATAAACTTTGCTTAAAGCGGATTTAAATTCATATCTTAAGCCTGAGCAAGAAAATGTAGATTAGACCCCTACTGTTCATATTTCTTATTTTAGGCCTGAATGGCAAGATTTTATTACCACAGTGCCGCGTTATATCACCTGTGAAGGTGGTTTTTCCACAGTGCATCAATATCAAATGAGGTTTTTAGCTCATATTTCAGGCTCTAAACCTATGAAACTCCCATTCTTCCTCTATAAATCTCTCTTGACAATGTCTCAAAAAATACAAAGAACCTAAGATTATTCTCTTTATAATCTTTATCACAGGTGTTTAATCAAAATGATGGTGGTTTAACATTTGAAGAAGAACATAACCACATGGGACAAGTTCATAGTAGATGAGGATTTCAACAAGGTTAATTCAAGGAGAAGGGTAGGGATGCCTTTAAGACAAAAGACCCAAGAAGAACAGTCAAGTCCTGCACCTACACTGACCCCTTCACAAGCTGGTCAATCTTCTTCACCATCAAATAGACATACAAGGAACTCAGCTTGGAGAGCTAGAGTTCAAACCAGAACTCCTATACCTATGATGCCACCAAAAAAGGAAGTTTATATTAGAATACTACCTAAGGAGCCACAAAACTTGGAGTCTTTCAAGCAGGAGCATGCAAGCAAGCTTAAACAAAAGGATACTCTTCTTGAAAAGAATGATATGTATAAAGGCAAGGAAGAGGTAGCTTCCTCTTCAAAGAATAAGCATAGAAGAAAACTTATTCTGACAAAAGGATCTTAAGTGGAAGTCACCCCTGAAACATTAACACCAAGCCCTATTCTAGATACTAGACAGAAGAATGAAGAAGACAATGTGACTCCAGCAGCAGAGGAACCAACACTGGCACAAGTCTTTTCCACATAGGAGGCCTTCATACATTCCTAATCCATATATTCAAAGGCCCCATACCAGACCAAAGAATAATATTAGGCTAGCAAGAAAGCTCATAGTGAATCTCACTCGTAGAGATGAGATAATAAACATAGATGAAATTCCAGAAAATGATCCAGGGAAGAAGAAGGCTCAGAAGAAAAAGCAAGTAAAAAAGAGAAATCCAAATAAGAGGGTCACTAAGGCAGAAGTTATTAATATTTTGGCTTCTATACTAGATTTTTAATGATTGAATATCTAAAAACAATGAAAATCTGAAGAATCGTATCATTTTTGGCCTATCTACAAAATTATTAGAAATAGTTATCTTTTCCAAAAAAGTAGCTATTATTTTCAGAATTTGTATAAGAAGATGAAAAGATAGCTTTTTGTTCTGGTTTCGAGGAATGACACTAAGTGGTGTGTTTACGGGAAAATTTGTCCGGTCAACAGTAAGGGGATCTCCCCGGTAGAAAGCCCCAATTAGACCTTAAACCGTTTGGAGTAGGGATCCCGTCCGGGGTGTGGGTCCGGCTACCACTTAAGATGACTTCCCTTCGGTCTCAAAAGAACCTGTTTGAACCTGCGGACATACACTTATTCACGTGATATAGAATACAAGATTAATGTGTTAAACATGAATCAAACACTATGCGTAGCAAGATTATAGATAAAGCACGTACACCTCAAGAGATGTCATTAGCAACACATATTTTGTGGGGTAATGCTTGTACGGTAGTCTGATCACAAAAGAAATAGTTCTTTATGATAAGATACCTCTTCACTTCCTGAAAGATGAAACGAAATGCTAACAAAATAGTTCATTAACATTCATTAATAGAACAGATAATAAAATGAACATCATTGATACACACGGATAGCCATGCCGCATAAACGATGATATAAAAAGGGCAGCTTCATTAATCATAGGATATTCTGAAACTGTACAAGGAATACGCAAAGTGTTCATACAGCAAAACACATCATAACCATAGGGTATTTTAACAAGACTCTATATTCATATGCTCAAGTGTAGAATCTTTCAATACAATTGCATGTAGCTCTTGAGTTTTTCCAAGAAAGAAAAGCCCTTTTACAATGTCCCATAGGAGTATTTATAATGCCAAAATTGCCCGTTGGGTTTCCTTGACTGTTCACCTTCTTGACCTTTGGGTTACCTTGCGACCCACTCCTTCTGCGACCTGGGTAGGTGATGCGACCTGCGACCTAGGTAGGAGATGCGACCTGCGACCTAGGTAGGAGATGCGACCTGCGACCTAGGTAGGAGATGCGACCTGCGACCTGTCCTGTTGGTGCGATTTGCGACCTGGTTCTACTTGCTGCTCAGGACTTGCTGCTGCCGGGACGCGAAATGTTAATGTCAGGGATGTCAACCTGTTGCTCTCTGAGGAAATCCTGCCACGCCTGGTGTTCTGCCGCTATGGGGGACACCAGAGGTACCTCCTCCTTCAACCTATGCACACATTCCAAAGCGTTTGGTACTAAGGTCTCCCTTTTCTGTCCGATCTGATTTGAAAGCGACGCAAGCTTGGTATAAATCCGCGTTGGAGCGGCGATGAATTGACTAAGATGCTCTTGAGATGCGGAGGGCTCTGGATCAGCTGCGGCCTGCTTGATAGGTTGCAAGAACGATTGAATGTCCTGGTTTACTTGCTCCCAGGTTTTCTCCTCTTCTAATGCCCCAAGCGATGGGATGTGATGCGGCGTATGCATGGAGTCGATACCACTAATCAGGTGGTTGTACGAGGACATCACTTTGTCCAGGTCTTTAGACAATTTGTCTCCAGATTGCATCGCCATGCGGAGTTGAACTTTTGCATCCTGCGTCTGGATCCAGTTCCTCTTAGGCAAATTTTCGGGTGCCTGAGGGTACTGTATGGTCCAACCCATCATCCCGTCCAAAGCCTGTGAAGCCTCTTTGAGCTGATCTTGTCTTTGCCTGGTTTCCATTCGTGCTCTTGCCAGAGGAGCGACTGTTTGTTTGATGGTGAACATTTCACCATATACCTGTCTCATAGTTACTTCCAACACCTCACACTCCTTGAAAATGGCAAGCGAGACTTCGTTTGCTGGTAGAGCTTGGTTTCGAAGTTGCTGGACTTCTGCTTGAAATTCTGCTTTCTCCTGCTCTGCTATCCTTTCGCGTTGCTCAGCTGCGTGCAGCCTGTTTTGTAGAGATACTATTTCTCTACTCATCCGGGTTACATTCTCTTCCGTAGCCGCAGCGAAGGCAGTACCTGCTGATGCTATCATTACCGGATTAGTCCTGGTATCAAAAACTATATCCTTGCCTGTTGACACTGCGGATGATGCAGAGGGAATTTGTGCCAACGACCTCCTCTTCTCTTGACGGATTTTGAACGAAAACTGATCAAATGTGAGTCTGGTCAGGTCAAACACATCTTCTTCCTGTCTCTGGGGCGATCTAACATCAGAGAGTTTTGTACGGCCCAGAGGTATGTCGAGAGGAGTTACCTCAAGATCGTCCAACATGTCATCCTCTCTTTCCTCTGTGTTCTTCTCTTCTTCTTCCTTCCTCCGCCGTTCAGCTTCTGCTGCTGCTTCTATTTCGGCCCTCTTCTTCTGTTCAGCTGCAGCAGCCTGTTCGGCTTTCTTTTGGCGTTCAGCCTCTGCATTGTCCAGCTCTGCCTTAAGTGCCCGTTCCGCTGCGGCTTGTGCCTCCTTGTCCTCTTTTTCTTTCCTGGCCTCTTTGGTCAGCTTCTTCTTTTGTGTTGCTGTTGCACTCTTTTGGCGCGCCTCCTCATCTTCTTTTAGCTTTTTCTCCCTTTCTTGCTGGGCTTTTGCCTCTGCTTCCTTTTGTTTGATGGATGGAGTTGGCACTGTATTGATTCGAGATTTCTTGAGTATAGATGAAGAGGCACCTCCTAACTGACGTCTTCTGTCCTCTAAGTTCTGATCATCTGGGTCTTCCTGGACCACGTCAGTCCTCGGAGCAAGTTGTCTTTGAGCATTATACCAGTTTCTTCTCTCATCTTCCGCTGGGCGTTCAAGATGCTGATAAGTCCACTTGAGGTTGGCTCTCCGGCAGTGTTCAGGGACTATTTTCTCTGGGTCATATGTTCGGTGTTCAAGTGCCCCCAGCTGATAACTTCTCATTGCTTCTTCCTTTGCCATTACTTCCTTGAAGTATTTAACTGTGAATGCACCAATGGTGAGGGGCAGAGTGGGCCACGGCTTCTTTTTGCCCTTAGACGGGATGTTGGAGAATCCGTGTGACATCTGAAAGCACACCTCCTGAATAAGCATTTTGTCCGTCACGAAGCGAGGCATAGCATGTGGCGCCTTGTAAGTTCCAAAGACTCGGATGAAGGTGTACCCAGGGAAAGGGACCCAGTGCGCCACTTTAACCAGAGTCTCCTTGGCCCGCCACGACATGCAAGGGGCGTCTTGGCCAAATAAATGTCTGTACAGTGCGGGAACAAATATTTGGGAGATCTGATCTATATCCTGTTTGTATTTGGACTCCCAAAATACCTTGAGTTGTAGATGAATTACGCGCGTGTTCTCGGAGTCCCAGTTGTGCTCCCATCCATCAAAATCTACCCGGGCGCAAACCGCGTCTAGTAGGTACGAGGCCATGTAAAATTCAGCAGGCATTCCTTCTTCCGGGGCCAATGCCGAGTTCAAGTTGGTCTGCATCGACGTCATCAGTATGCCGGCCCAGTTGAAACGGGTGCCATGTTTTGTCACATACTCCATGATAGTAGCCCAACTGCCGCTGAAGGTGGAGAAATCTGGGCGCCCGTAAAGTCTGCAGAGCATGGCGGCAACCAATTTGTAAACCTTCCTTAGGCTCGCCACTGGGTATTCCTGGTTCTTTTTCACCTTGAACTTCTCGGGCTCCTCCCACCATTGTTTAATAGTATCAACTATCGGAACGGCGTGAGCAACAGCCCATTCTAGAGAGAAATGCTCGTTTGGGCGAGGCAATGAGTAATAAATGTGTGCATCCGAGCCTACCAGTGTAGCAAAAGATCTGCCTTGGTGATCCCTAATCACAAACTTCTCGGGGTCTGTCTTTTGTATGATCCAATCTATGATTTCTGGACATGGGAATATGGCTGGATGCACCCCTGCCAGATGTAGTTTGGACCTCTTTACCGCCAAGTATACTTCCCGGTCTGGGAGATCTTCTGGAAATTCTTCTTCCAGTGTGGCGAACTCATGATAGATCTGGTACCATCTCATGCTGTCATCTTTTGAAAAAGTACATAGTGTATCTCGGTATATTGGGGGCGGGGACATCACCTCCAGCTCATCAATCTCTTCCACTATTTTCTTGTCCTTCCTCCGAGATAGCGGGGGCGCCATGTCACTAGAATCTGAGAGCACAGGTATGCACTCTATGTCTTCTTGAGTTTCACCTGTCAAATTCAAAAAGGAGTCCCACGATAAGAACGACATGGTGATAAAAACCAGTTACAATTTAGGAATCTAGCTGCGTTAATGCAAAACTGGACTGCTGAGTCGCTGGGTCGCGGATCGCACAAGCAGAGCCCGGGCGCGACCTTGCGACCTTGCGACCTGGCGACCTGGGGTCGCTGGGTCGCCAGGTCGCTAGGTCGCAGATCTCCGGAAAATGGGAAAACGCGACCTAGCGACCTAGCGACTAGGTCGCTGGGTCGCAGGTCGCAGACTGGCTTGCCGGGGTTTTTGCGCGCGCGGCCTTTAACTCTTTTTCCCCCCTTCTCTTGGGAATTTACAAGATTTTAAGTGAAGGAGGCGTGGCATGATTTCAAAGGCAAAGGGGATGATGCTATGGGATGAAACAACAAATAGCGAGGTTTTGGGCAATTCATGCAACATATAACACAAAAACCTCAAAAAACATCAAAGCTCAACCAAAAGGCAATTTAAGGCTAAAGGAGATGAGTTTAGTAAGAAAAGCATTAAAACGAGAGCTTGACGGAAGAAATGGCAACTTACCGGAAAAACGCGTCGGTTAGGTGTCGAGAGCGTTTTCTTACAAATCGTGAATGTGAGGAATGCGACACACGAATTCCCTTTTATAGAAAATCGCACGTGCGGCTTGATAAATGCGCGCGGGTCAGATTGCATGGAGTTTATTGTTTTCGGGTTTTGCGGCCTAGCGACCTTGCGACACAGCGGGCGCTTCAGGGTCGGTAGATTATAGATCGCTGATCGCCTTTTCATGAAAATTGAGAAATTGCGACTGCATTTGTGACACAGCGACACAGGGGTATTTGGGTATTGGGTGCATTTTCCGTTAATTTTGGGATTTGCGACTTAGCGCTGGCGACTGGTCGCAAAGATAAGCTAGGTCAGCAGGTCGCGTTTTTTCATAAATTGTTTACCTTTGCGACTTGGTGACTTAGCAATTTCTCTTTAGTTTTATGGGGCTCAAAATTGGTAGTGATCTTTTTTGGAGGTGTTGTAAGGGAGCGCAACAAATGGCGCGGTCCAGACCAGACTCGGAGTCTGCTGATGGTTAGTCTTTGCGGTGGGAGGAGGGGCTTATGCTAACTGTCCTCTTTTACCTTGTGGTTGCCATTTCCTAGCCTTCGGCATCTAGGCTGGGTTGCTCAGCACCTGTTCCCAGTGCAGTTGGGCGCCATTCAAACAAATTCTTTCTTCGGAGTCTCGGTGGAAGGGTTGGAGAGAACTTGAGCGACTCACGGGTCCCAGTGCGAATTTATTTTTCCTCATCGTGTTGCTCCGCGCAGTGAACCTCTCGGTCCGTGAGTCTCTTTCTAGGAATAGATGAACGTTGCTCATTTTGCCCGGCCGAGCACAGTCGATACCCGTGGTCCGTTACATCACCTCTGCCCGAGGAAGCCTTTCTCAATCTGCCTTCTTTTATATTACTTATTTTAGACATGCAGGCACTTATTTATATGTGCTTATGGCACTTATTTGAAATGGAAATTTGGCACAGGCGGATGAGGGATCACGAGCTTATTTTGCTTGCGAGAGAGGTTGTTCTGGTCTAGTATGAGGACTTTGGTTTTCCCAAACACACGACATAGCATAAAGTATCTCTCTTCCCTTCGGTCCGGTTACCATTTACTTTGCATTTTCTTTTGTGGACACCCTCCATTGGTGAGGTAAGCTCTGCTTGATGACTTGAGCTCGGTAATGTGCTACCTTTAGGTGCGGAGAACAAGTAAGATTTTGCCACCTTTGAGTTTATCGGGAAAGGCTTTGCTCAATGGAGAACCTGCGACGGTATGCCAATCTGCGTGACTCTATAAATCCTTCCTTAGGCTTTTATTTTATTTATTTTATTATTTTTATTTTATTTTATTTTTAACAAATAAGAGACAAGGAACTATGGTACAAAACCAGACATCCCTCGAAGGGATGTTAAGTGAAATAGTGTTTGAGGTCATGCGGATTTCTGGGACCTCGACACAGATCCATCGAGGTTTATGTCAGATGTGTGTGATCCTATCTTTTCATTAACTTGGAGCAGACTGTCCAAAGTGCTTGGAACTTAGCAGCGCCCCTTTTCCTCATGGGATTATCACCTTAGATAGTCTCTCCTTCAAGAAATTTTATTTTCCACATGGACTTTTTATCAAACCATCTTTTGATTCGGCTACGATGGATACAACCAGAAACTTTTTCAAGATCTTGCCTTTCTTCCTCCAATTTCAGCAAGGTGAATTGGTTTCTGCAAGGTGGGACACGGGTACCATGACATTCTTGGGGCAGTTGGAGGGCGGGGAGAGCAGGATGAGAAGGGAGAATGACTTATTTTCCATACACGAGAAAAATGGGGGAGGTGCCTAAGAGGATTTGGGAGTAATCCGGTCAGCCGCAGTGCGTTGTGAAGGGCATTGTGCCGGTTATTTGGTGGGATACTTGAGAGTCTTCTTAATAATACGAATAAGGTTCATGATGAAAGATGGACTCAGCCTAATCTGCATTTCCCATAGGGGTAGTAATTTGCAGTGTTTGAATAATTCCATTTTCCGGCACAAAATCATATAAACTTAAAATATGAGAAATAAGTCTTGTTATCAAAACTAAAGAAGTCGGAACGCCAGAGCCTGGTCATGATGAAATAATGGGGAGTCTATTACCTCTTGATGATTGATTCGGCGTAACGGTGTTGCCTCGACCCACACAGTGAAGTAATCGGTGGCATGAGGATATCACAGATGTTGTTTAGAAGAGTGAGGTATGATTCCCGATTACATCAGACCCCATTGTTGGAAAGGTTCCTCTACATACGATAGTAGTGGTGCGAGTGCGTGCTTCTCGGTTAGCGAACTTACGGCACTGAATGCATTTCCGGAACATATGCATGCGCGTCTGAAAGAGTAGGCCAATAGTATCCTGCACGCATTATCTTGTAGGCTGGTGGTATCCCGGAAAAAATGACCTCAGAGTGATCAGTCATGCAACTCGATTAGATTTTACGTAGCCGTCGGTTTCGCTGTGTAACGGGACCCCATCGTGGTGTTTTTTGTACTTACCTTGGATCAGTTGGTGAGATCTGCGGCATAGTCTTATTGCGCGTTTTACGTACAGACGGTAGAGATGAGGTCCATCGTGCCTTGGGCGGATATCTTGAAATGTCGAGAATACCAAGTGCTATTTTGCTGAGGCACATGGTCGCTACGATGCATGTCGATCTCTTGTTCCCAACATTCTTCTTCAATCTCACGAGCACTTGCGGCCTCTGCGGCCATTTTTGACATAAGCCTGTCCTTTAACGGTATGTGCTGGTTTTGAACTCTAAATCGTATTCTTGTAAACATGCCATCCATTTGCCTGCGCCTTTCGCCTAGTTCTTCTTTGTACGAAAAGTGGCGGGTAGCTGGTGCGGTACAAAAACCGTGACGTGATTTTTCAAGATGTAGGGCCTAAAATGTTTCTGGCCTTGTAAACCGCATAGGCTTGCTTGTCAATTTCCGAATAGTTTAATTCAAATATATGAAATGGCGGGGTGCTCTGCATAAAAGAAATGGGCATTCATGGTCATTTTCAGCTATCTTTGCGCGTGAGGACGGCCGCAGCGAGGAGTGCGAAAGCGAAAGTGTATGGGATGAAACCTTTATCAAAATCTGGACTTTGGAGGAAGGGTTTCAGCTATAGCCTTTTTGATTTTATCGAAGGCCTCTTTCTCTGGGGATTCCATTGGAATACAACATTCTTTTTAATCATTCCACACGGTGGTCGACTATATAACGCGAAATGCAGAAATAGTTACGGACAAAATTAATCTTCCCCCGGGGGAAGGATTCGTCGCTTTCTTGTTGTACAGGGGCGGGGAATACGACGATGGCTTTGGCCCATTCCGGATCAACCACAATGCCCTGTTTAGTGATAATGTGGCCTAGCAAGTTTCCCTCATCCGTAGCGCTCTTTTAGGATTAGAAGCGATATTAAATTACCTCTGCACCTCTGAATATTTGTGGGTGGCGTAATGTGTCCATGCCCTGCGTTTTGTCTGATAACATAGTCAAATAAACCACACGCTACGCCCTATTAAACCGCGGAAGAGCTATATGTCCATGGCTCGTTGGAAAGTTGCCCACACATTGATAAAGCCAAAGAGAGCATACGTCACAGCAGAAAGGTTCCCATTTTGTCGGAATGTGGTTTTCGATGCATCTTTGGTTCAGCTACAGCACTTGGTTATAACTTGGCCCGTCAATAGGAGAACATCTCAGATCCGAGACCACGGCTTGTAATATACATTCCATGGGGGGCACAGGTGGTTGTCTTTGTTTGAGGGCCAGGTCGGATTGCGGAAATCTACACCTGACGGATCTCACCGAGACTTTTTCGCACAGTGCAGTTAGAGCACCCACATGGAGTGACGAACTTTGAAAATAATACGCGCATCCAAAAGCTTCTTACGTTCTTTTAGATCATTGCTCAAAGCTGGATGCACTTTACGAGTTTACATTGGAAGGGTTCACGCGCACCTCATGGGTATTACATCTTTGAATGATACGAGTGTCGGTATGTCGTAGATCTTCATATGTCCAAGCAAATACGTCACGATAGCACGGAATAAACTTGGGTGAAGGCCGTGCCTCTTCATCAACGCTATGATCCTTGCCAAGGTTAACGAACTTAGGGTTCTCATCGGCCCCAAGTTTATAGCAGATGTGCCAATATAGAACTTTGCACTTTGGTGTTCGGAGGCTGCGGAATCGGTTTTTGCCAGAATCAGCTTTATCATTTCTAGTGATACCCACCCCTTGGGCATAATGTTCTCTTTAGATTTCATCATCCACTGCAACCAACGCATGCTCGCTGCATGTTTCTTTCATCTGTTACCGCGTCCTTGAACACTTTAATCTTTGCATGATCCAAAATACGATCATGGGTAAAAACGCGTAAATTAGAAATATTGTAAAGCTGGAAGGGCCTATATACAATTTCAATGAAAAACCGTCCCTCAAAGGGGTGATCTAACGACAGCATTGCGAGTATATGCTGCTGCATTGTACATCCCTAAGGACAGATTTAATTCCAAATGCATCAAAACCAGAAATCAAACGCCATACCTCTTGTTGATCGCCTTTAAATGTGGAGATAAACGGTGAATAGTATTGCGTGCACAGCAGGTGATAATCTCGGAATCTCCAATGACCTGTAAACATTTTACCTTCAAATCCAGTGCTTTTTAAGTCCGAGGATTAACGCCTCGTACTAGTGGGATTGTTGGTGCTGAACTCTGTGCATGGATGAAGTATTTATTTTGCGCGGGTCAGCAATATCCCAGCCAGCACCGGCTCCATCATGGGTCTTGGAACCGTCATAATACAAGGTCCACATGTCACTTTAGAGCCCATGGGCACTAAATTTGAGAGGGTCCCCTCTTTGGTGGTAAGTCGAGGATAACTTGTTCTTCGCGACAAAGGCTAATTCGGATTGAACCTCGGGACTCTCAGGAGATCGCGCGGGGGTTGGTATAAATATTTCTTCCGAGAAAACACATGCGAGAGCTCTTCTTGTGCAAAGTTTGATGGGTTCATTACGGCATCCAGTTGGTGACGGTGTGTTTCATATAGGGGTTCCTCTCTGCGATCTGATTATTCCGCCCCTTGTAAGGAAGCCACAAGTGGGATTAATCGGTGGCGAAGTAGCTATGATTTCTTGGACCAATCTCTCTTGAGAAATGAGCCATTATGCTTCCGGGATATAGAGCAACCACAATGTCCAATGCCTTTGATGGACCCTAGAGTCGATGACAAGCGGATGATGACATTCTTCAATTCTATGAGCGGGTACTTGTGATCTATCGAGTTGTATGATTTTTGCATCAGTCTTCTCCGAGGAGCGAATGTTAAGTTTCTTACGAACGGACAAGACATGGCATTTGTAGAGGCAGGAGTCGACTAGACGGTTGTGGACATTCAGGAGTTAAAATCTCGAAAGACAAAAGGAAGGGAGGTGTGGATCCTCCCAGGTTGTATTGATGGCGTTTATATCGGTTGTACCTGCAGGTCGACTTGTGAACCGTGTTGCTCTCTGATCTTATAGTAGCTGAAGTGTTTCTTGGCTTGTAAGAATGAGCTCCTTTTGGTTAGTAATACGGGCCAGCTCATAGAGAGAAATGTTTGCTCTTGTTTTCTTCATATCTTCAACAATGTTGTCTCTTTGGGCTCTGGTTGAGGCTAGGCTCGTGAAGTCTTAGAGGATTCGGAAGTTTATTCTTGCAAGCTCACTCGGGTAGTGTTATTTGGGTGTTTCTCAGTGGCGATTGTTTTCCGTTACCGGGGGTAGGATTTTTCTTAAAGGCCCTTTTCTTGTCTTCATAAGGCTGTTCGAAACGAGTCCTTTGCTTCCACACAGGCTATAATTCCGCACGGGCTGATCTTTGGAACATCGCCATGTAGATATCAATGGGGGTAAGGTTCTCTCCACCTCGGATATGTCAAAAGCAAGGATAGAAGATCTGGTTCTTCGTTAGAGGTGGATCCTCATCATGATACCGAAACATCATCTATCGTGACATCTCTGGAGTTGGTCATCTAAAAGTTGATTAACTACTGCTTTGTCATCTTTGTCCAATCCATTGAGGGCATGTTTTTTGGTGAGCGGCTTGGTGGAGCAGAAGTTGTCTTTCGATCTCCTCCACATTTTGAAGCGGCATTTGTGTTTGTGGGTACGGCATTAGTGTTGGGATTACTTTCCTGAAGAAAGGCTTGGGTGGTTTAGTGCTAGTTGTGGCTGTGCCTTTTCTCGTTAGGTCGGTGACTTGGTGCACAATTAAATGCTTAGCGTTTTGGCCATGCTTTCAAAATCAAAAGCATCTCTGTCTCTCAGTGGTGTGGGAGTGGAGAGTGACCTGCTGTGTTAGGCTTGTGATCATCTCTCCCTTCATGATCAATGGCTCCTATCGAAAGCATGTCTTTTCTGAAAGCCCGAACGGCCTCATAATTAGCCGTAAGGTTAAACGCGAGCTTCACGTTTGTGGCTGCCATCTTTAGGTAGGGCTTTGGTGTAGTAGTCAATGGTGATTGGAGTCATCAGCTAAGTTTGGAGGAAATTTCGCCAATGTGGTAGCGGCGTTGGTTAAAGTCCTTAACCTTTTCCTTTTTATGACATGATGGTGCTCGATTCGATTAGAAGCTTATGGAAGGAGTTTATCTTAGAAAACTTGTACGAAAGTCGTGGTGTTCCACGAAGTATTGGGGAGCCTTTGAGAGAGCGGTACCAAGTGGTGCCTTGTTTTACGAGGTATGGAAGCAGGTGACCACCCAAACATCATCGGATGGACTCTCATGATTTGGAGACAAATAGAAGCTGCGATATGATCTTCAGCTAAGGTGCCTTCTCGGGAGTCGAACTTAGGGAGATGTTTCTACGGATATATTTGCATGAATACGGGAGCGGGCCTAAAAGGTTTAATGGGGATTGAGCCATCCGAGGCCGGGGGTTGCACTCTTCTAGCCGGCCCGGTGTTGCCTAAGGCGATGTTCGAGATTCACCTTGGAACTTTGAGACACGATCACTTCGACTCGTGACGGGAGTATTCGTCTTGGTGTCTCCACGGTCTGCGAGAAAATCTCTAAGATATCCCAAGTTGTTCACAGAGGAGGCCTTCTTTGGGTTTGGGTGGCGGTTGCGAGCTTGGTTTCCTTGGCCTCGGCCTCTATCTCCTCTGCCTCCCGGCCCCTCGGCCTCTGTTCCTATATCCTTCATTTCTCAGAGCCTATTTCACCATCTATATTTCCTCGACCTCCGCCTCCCTCCACCCATCCCCGGGTGGGGGTGTACACAGTTGTTGTTTTGTCGGTACAGGTTAGGCTAGGAGTCGGGGAAAGGCTGGGGTGTCGACAAACTCTTCGCCCTCTTGGAGGATAGGATCATTTTCTTCAACGGCTTTTGGCTGGTCTTCCAACATGAAGTTTCTGAGCTCAGATGTGGTACTAGCGATGGCACCGTTACGGGTGATGTTCTGATGAGAGTTCTAGTATGGGCAAGGTGTTGCTTGATTGGGTGTCTGTAAATGGTTGATAAGATCTCGTTTATTTGGGTGCAAGGCTCTGTTGCTCCTAGTGATTTCATAATATCGAAGCTCCTCCTGGAATATCTTCAAGAAGAGGAGGGTTAGTTTCATTGTTTATGACCTCCTTGGGGGTTTTGTGATGGGATGTTTGTTGTGTCTTTGGGAGGATTTGCCATTAGGCCCCTCCTTCTCGCATGGTCTGTTGTGAGAAGGTTGTCAAGGTCCAACGATGAGATCTCCCGGTAGAAAGTCCCAATTAGACCTTAAACCGTTTGGAGTAGGGATCCCGTCAGGGTGTGGGTCACATGACTGCCACTTAAGATGACTTCCTTCGGGTCTCCAAGAACTTTATTTGAACTGCGGACCTTCACTTATTCCGTGATATAGAATACAGATTAATGTGTTAAACATGAATCAAACACTATGCGTAGCAAGATTATAGATAAAGCACGGCACACCTCAAGATATGCATTAGCATGCATCTTTGTGGGGTAATGCTTGTCTGATAATCAAGTCACAAAAGAAATAGTTCTTTATGATAAGATACCTCTTCACTCACGAAAGATGAAACGAAATGCTAACAAAATAGTTCATTGCATTCGGTAATAGAACAGAGATAATAAAATAGACATCATTGATACATATAGTTAGACAGCATATATGATGATATAAAAGGAGGCGGCTTCGTAATGTAGGATATTAGAGCGCCACAAGGAATACGCAAAGTGTTCATACAACAAAACACATCATAACCATAGGGTGTTGCTGAGACTCTATGTTCATATGTAGTGCAGAATCTTTCAATACAATTACATGTAGCTCTCTGAGTTTTCCCAAAAGAAAAGCCCTTTTACAATATCCAGTAGGAGTATTTATAATGCCAAAATTGTCCGTTGGGTTTCCTTAAGTGATTCGCCTTCTTGACCTTTGGGTTACCCCAAACCCACTCCTTCTGCGACACAGGCGGGTGATGCGACTGCGACCTGGAGAGTGGAGACGCGACTGCGACCTATCTGTTGGGTGCGACTTGCGACACAGTTCTGCTAACTTTAACAGGACTTGCTGTCAACAGGGGCCTTGAGAAATGTTAATGTTGGGGGATGTCAACTTTGTTGATCTACGAGGAAATCTGCCATGCGATCATTACCTGCTTTATGGGGACACAGGAGGCACCTCCTCCTTCTTTATGCACACATTCCAAGCGTTTGGTACTAAGTCTCCTTTTACATGCGATCTGATTTGAAACGTATAAAGCTTGGTATAAATCCGGCTGGACGGCGATGAATTGACTAAGATGCTCTTGAGATGCGATGGGATCAGGTGCGGCTTGCTTGATAGGTTGCAGAACGATTGAATGTCCTGGTTTTACTTGCTCCCGAGTTTTCTCCTCTTCTAATGCCCCAAACGATGGATGTGATGCGGCGTATGCATGGATGAAATCCCCACTGTCCAGGTGGTTGTACGAGGACATCACTTTGTCAGTGCAAAGAAATTTGTCTCCGGATTGCATCGCCGTGCGAGTTGAACTTTTGCATCTGCGTCTGGATCCGGTTCTCCTTAGGCAAATTTTTCGGGTGCACGAGAGTGCTGTATGGTCCAACCCATCATCTGTCCAAAACACAAACCTCTTTGAGCTGATCATCATTCGGTTTCCAATTCGTGCGCTCTGCCGAGGAAGCGGTATTTGTTTTGATGGTGAACATTTCACCATATGCAATATATAGTTACTTCCAACACCTCACACTCCTTAAGCGTAGCGAGACTCCGTTTCTTTACAGTAGAGCTGGTTTCAAAGTTCTTTGGACTTACGCACGTGCTTTCTCTGCTGCATATCCTTCGCATTTCTAATTGGTACAACACTGTTTTGTAAGAAATACTATTTCTCTACTCTTCCAAGATTACATTCTCTTCCGTAGCCGCAGCCCGACGATACCTCGCGATGCTATCATCCCGGATTAGATCACGGTATCCAAAACTATATCCTTTCACTGTTGACAACACGGATGATGCGGAGGACTTTCTTGTATTAGTAACCTCCTCTTCTCTTGACGGTTTTGAACGAAAACTGATCAAATGTGAGTGCGTTTAAATTCAAACACCTCTTTTGCCTCTCTGAGGCGTCTGCGATAGGAAAGTTTTATCGCAGCCCGAAGGTATGTCGAGAGGAGTTACCTCAAGGTAAATCACAGCTGTCATCCTCTCTTCTCAACGTTCTTCTCTTCTTCTTCTTATCCCGCCGTTCGGCTTCTAACTGCTTCATCCTATTTAGGCCACTCTCTTCTTGTTGGTTTCACGGCAGCCTGATGACCTGCCGCGTTCAACCTCACCTTCACTCAAGCTCTGCCCATCGTGCCGGTTCTCCCCACTAGCTTGCCTGTATCCTCTTTCTTTCACAGCCTCTGCAGTTGCTTCTTCTTGTGTTGCTGTTTGCACTCTGGCGCGCCTCCTCATCCTTCTTTTAAGCTTTTCTCCTTTCTTGCTTTGGGCTTTTGCCTCTTGCTTCCTTTTGTTTGATGGATGGGTTGTTTTGTATTGATTCGAGATTTCTTGAGTATAGATGAAGAGGCACCTCTAGCCAATATTACATCCTCAAGTTAGTCATCCAGGTCTTCTGGACCCGTCCAGTTCACGAGTTGAAATTATCTTAGCTATACTAGAGTTTCTTCTCTCATCTTCCCATTTGTTCAGAATCTCTGACCAGTCACTTGAGGTTGGCTCTCCGGCGATGATGGGGACTATTTCTGCAGGTCATATGTTCGGTGTTCAAGTGCACATGTCCTTTATTCCCATGCCTACAACTACTAACTTCACTGAAGTCTTTATTATCGTCACCAATGGTGGGCGAGTGTTGGCTTCTTTTCCCTTAGACGGATGCTGGAGAATCAGTGTGACCTTCTGCAGCCCACCTCACAGACCAAGCAGCCACCCCCGTAGTCACGCGACGAGGCATAGCATGTGGGCGCCTTGTGCCGGTTCAAGGCTGGGATGAAGGTGTGCCCGGAAAGGGAACCGGTCGCCACCCCAACGAGTCTCCTTAGCCCGCCACGGCCTTGCAAGAACGTCTTGGCCAAATAAATGTCTGTACGGGTGCGGGAACAAATATTTGGGAGATCTGATCTATATCTGTTTGTTTGATTCCCAAATACCCTTGAATTGTAGATAGTTGCGCGCGTGTTCTCAGTCCCGAGTTGTGCTCCCCGTCATCAAAATCTACCGGCAAACGCGTCTAGTAGGTACGAGGCCATGTAAAGTGTTGAGGGCATTCCTTCTTCAAGGGGCCAATGCGTTCAGGATTCGTGCATGTCGGGCATCATGAGTATCCAGGCCCGGTTAAGAAGCAGGTGCCATGTTTTGTCCCATACTCATAATCAGCAGCCAGCTGTGTGCTGGTTGGAGCTAATCCCCAGGCACACACCGTAAATCTGCGAGCATCGCGGCAAACAATTTGTCTGTGCTCCTTAGGCTCGCCACTTTAGGTCATTCTGGGTTCTTTTCACCATGTCCAGACTTCTCAGGCTCCTCCACATTATTTAATAGTGTCGACTATCGAATGGCGTGAGTATGACATCTCTGAGGAAAATCTGCTCGTTTGGCGAGCGTGAGATAATAAGTGTGTGTGTCCAAGGCCACAGGTGTAACCAAAAGCTTTCTGCTTGGTGATCCCTAATCACAAACTTCTAAGAGTCTGTCTTTTGTGCAGATCCAATCTAGATTCTGGACATGAGATATTGGCAGGATGCTTTGCCCAGGATGTAGTTTGGGACTCCCTTCTGTCCCAAGTATGCTTGGTGCAGGAGATCTTGGAAATTCTTCTTCCGAGTGTGGCGAACTCATGATAAATTAATTTTCATCTGTGTTTGTAGTCTTTGAGGAGTATAGTGTATCTCGGTATATTGGGGGCGGGGACATCACCTCCGGCTCATCAATCTCTTCCTCTTCTTGTCCTTCTCCACGAGATATAGTGGGGCTATCTTATCTTTAGATAAAACACAGTCCACTCTATGTCTTCTTGAGTTACTGCTCATTCAAAAAGAGTCCCAAATGAAACGACATGGTGATAAAACTGAGTTCTGAATTTAGGAATCTGGTGCAAAACAATGCAAAACAATTTCTTGATGTTTTGGGTGTGGATACTGGCGACCGGGCGTGATATGAACTTATGCGACACAGCGACACAGGTGTTGGGTTGTAAAGATATTAGGTGTGGGATATCAGAAAAATGGGAAAATGCGACCTAAACCTAGCAACTAGGTGTTGGGTGTAGTGTGGGCCATGCGAAGTTACACTGTCTTGTGCTGAGTCACTGCTCTTTACCTTCTCTTGGGAATTTAAAAGATTTACGGGCCAGAGGGCACATGGCATGTTCAAAGGCAAAGGGATGATCTTTGTAAATTTGAAACAACATAAAATAGCTAGGAAGGTTTGAGGCAGTTCATGCCTTATATATTTACAAAAATCTCGAAGAACATCAAAGCTCAGCAAAAAGACAATTTAAAGGCTAAAGGAGAGTGGGTTTAGTAAGAAAAGCATTAAACGAAACAACGGAAAGTAGCAACATACAGGAAAAGCACGCTGATTAGTGTGGACGTTTTCTTACAAATATTGAATGTGAGGAATGCGACACCTGCCGACTTCCTTTTATAGAAAGTCGCACGTGCGAAAACAATAAATGCGCGGGTCGTTGGTCGCAAATTTATTGTTTCGGAGTTTTGCGACCCTATAGCGACCTTACGCGCGACACAGGGTATTTGGAGTGCATAAAAGATCATTGATCGCTATCATCAGTGAGAGTTGACTTGCGACACAGCGACACAGGGGGTGAGCGGGTCGGCCCACAGGTCGGCTAGGAGTCGCATTTTCCGTTAATTTTTTGGGATTGCGACTTGACGGCTGGCGACACAGTCGCAGACGTAAATCGATCGCGTTTTCATAAATTGTTTACCTTTCTTTGAACTTGAGTGACTTAGCAATTCTCTTTAGTTTTAGGGCTCCAAAAATTGTTGGTGATCTTTTTGGAGGTGTTGTGGAGGCTACCCAACATGGTGATAAAAATGTATGCAACCTCGAGTGGTAATGTTTTTCCAAGTTTAATCCGGTGAAGCTGCTCGTTCAAGTGACATTTTCGGTTGGTTTACTCCTACACTTTTGTGGATAGAGATCTAGGTGTCATTTTCTGTTAGCAGTTGCACTTTTATGGAGGAAGTTTTTCTAGGAAACAAGGATCAGTCAGACACCTTAGCTCAGCCATTTCGATCTCCATGTTATCATTTGCCTATAGCATATTATACTAGGCAAAATATTATGTTAGAACTATTTTCCATAAATTTTATGTTTAAGATAAGATTTAATATATGTAGAAGACTGCAATAAATTCTCTACAACAAACTTGCACGTTTTTTGAAGCTTTAACAGAACACCCTTTTGTATATATACTATGTAAGGCAATGAAGAAAGGGTTCGTGAGTTGTTAATCTCATTGCATCCTGTGTTGTATATTTTTGAGCTCATAATATCCAAATACACCCTTGAGGACTTATGAACTATTTGATGTGTGTATTTTCCATTTCCTTATGTGTTTCCATACTTTATAATTTCATTCCAGATTATGATTTACATATGTTGTCTCATGTTTTTGTTAGTCTTGTGGTATATTTGTACATGATTATCTAATTTTGTCAGTCTTGTTTTACAAACTTTCTGGATAAAATATGTATGGTGAGACTGTTCATAAGCTTTCCTTGTGAAAAAAATCCTTAAAATGTATGATGAGATTCTTGTAAGTCTTGAAGAAGCCTTATTTCATCAATACATTATAGGTCTGAAATATTTTGTCTTCTTTTCTTCTTAACATCGGACTTATATTCTATAGACCCACTGATCTTGCATATTCTCTTAACCATTAGAATATAAACTTATCATTGCTACCACATCAAACAGTAGTACCCTCATGTGTGTGGGTGATTTATCAATTTGAAATCCTTTATTTAAAGTGTGTGAGAATTTCAACCACTCTCCAAAACCTAATTCAAATATAGGAAAATCCCTTGAGCTTAAGATGTGTCTGGTCAGGCGCTTGTTACAATCCAAGTGTTGATTCCAACACTAACATCTTTTGGTGTTTCTGTCGATAGACAAAGATTATGAACTCAGTATTCTCCCGAGTTTCTTGGATGAATGACTAGTACTAGTTTTTAAGGGTGAACAAAAACTTGTCATTTTTTCTGATTGTAATTAGTTCACTTAGCGACTCCACAACAAGGATGAGGGGTTTTAAGAATGCCTACTACAAGAAAAAATCAGAGATCACCTCCTGTAACTCTAGTCTCTCACCCAAAAACTATCATAAAGGATGAAAGAGAGAAACAGAAATCAGCTAAAGCTACATCACATTCAATGAAAAAAGTGCATTCAAAGTACATTCCAAAATAAAAGGTACCATCATCTATCTTAAAAGCTAATGAAGTTTCAGTTTCAAAAAATTCTACTAAAATATTTCAAGTTCAAACTGCTTCTATAAAAGAAAAAGTAGATGATGTTAGCCTGGATTTAGCTAAAAGTATCTCTCAGTCATCATTTAGTAAAGCAGAAACAACTATTATTCTATTGAAAGAATAAAAATCATAGGTTTTAGGTGTTAGTGAAGAAAACCAGGAATTAGGAGCCTTTGTGTTGACAGAATGGGAATTATAATAGGTATTAAAGATTGCACCCTTCTTAGATAGGGATATTTTAACTGAAGAATAAATTAAAACAATTCTAAGCTTTATTCAAACTCATATTGAATTTTAGTCCTCTCTTAGTCCACAACAGGAGTATTTTCCTTTGTTTCAAAACCCAACTATTGGTTCCTCTTCTCATCAAGGAGAAGGTAAACATCCTGAAAATTTGACCTTTAATCTCTCTAAATTTTTAGCTCAACAAAGCAAAGTTGAAGTTGTCCCAATCCTTCAATAATATACAGCTGAATCTGATTCTCCTGGAGAGTTTAAAAAAATCCTATGTTGTTCATTTCTTTGAAAATCCATTGTTTTCAGCTCCAAAGCCTGTAGAACTAGCCCAAGAACTTCAATCTTCTACCATTCCAAAACAAATACAAACTCCAAAACTATAATTTCAAGCTCTCAAAAATATGTATCAGTAAATCATCCACTATTTGTACCTCAGCAAGTGATGGCTCAGCCTCCTCTTACAAGGATGTAACAGATTGTTACTACAAGATATGAACCACTCGCTCTTCCTCAACCTTTTCATCCTCTTCCTCAAGGGGATTATCTGAAATATTTTCCCAAATATACAGGGGAGGGAGAAGGAGTATCTATTGGAGAACACTTAGTTTCCTTTTACAGTTATGCAGATAACCACAAAATTTAACATGAAGATGTTTGGTCAAGACTCTTTGTTCAAAGCTTGGATGGAGAAGCTCGTTAGTGGTTCAGAAATCTGACACCAAATTCAATAACAGGAATATATTCTTTGGAGGAAGTTTTTGTAAAGAAATGGGGTGACTATAAGGATTACTTGTATTACCTTACAAATTTTGGAGCTTTAAAGAAGAATAATGATAAGTTAGTGACATACTTTACAAAGAGATTCAATAAATTCTATCAAAATATTCATGTAGAAGTCAAACCTCCTGAAACCACAGCCATGATAACCTTTGCCAATGCCTTATACTCCAATTTTGCATTGTGGTTGAGAGCTGAGAAGCCAAAAACATTGGTAGGTATGCAGGAGGATGCTATCAGAGTGCAGTCCAATCTTATGGCCTCAAATAAACTAAAAATTGAAGAGGGGAATGGAGAAAAGGATAAAAAGAAAATGAAAGAGGAGAAACCATCTTCGTCCTCTAAAACTTTCACAGGTGAAGAAAATCTTGATCAAATGTCTAATTTGATTAAAGATCATGCTTCCAAAATGACAAAACTGGAGTTAGAAAATAGGCATGTTGTTAGGCCCCTTCAGAATGAAGGAAATAGAAATCGGGATCCTCTTAGGAGACCCTTTCATCCTTAATAAATTTTACAACAAACAAGAATAAATCTTGATGATTAGAATGTTCAGCCTCTACTGAATAATTTTTGTAAAGAAAATCAACAAGAACAAGAAGAGGAAGATGAAGACATAAATCTGGTTGGGGAGACATCACAATCAACTTGTTTGAATTTGCAAGATTATGAAGATCAGTATAGGATAAATCTATTTTCAGATGACGAAGATTCTCATATTCATGTCCAAAATGAGAAAAAGCAGGCTGAAAATTAGATAGGAAATTATAGTTTGAGGTCTAAAGGATTTGTCCAACAGCCCCAACAAAAACAAGATTCTAAAAAAAATGCTACCAAACAAAATGAAAAAGTTCATGATGTTCCTCCATCGCCTAACCTTGCCCCAATCATTAAAGTTACTGTAGAAAATAAGGATTTGACTCCTGTCAATTTTAGTTTCAAGTCAGAATTGAATAAAATCAAGATTCTGGTTTTGCTCCTTGAATTTTTGAAAAATATAGCCTACAGAGAGTAATTTAAAAGTCTGTGACAACCATCTCTTTCTCCTAATTCAGTCAATATAAAGGATGAAAATACTACCAATTACTTGGGTAGCCATGTCCAAGATCAGAATTATGAGAATTATCCACCTTTTTATCTCTCACTCAATATTCATAACAAACCACTGCATAACTACCTATTATATTCTGGGGCCTCTCACAATCTAATGCCTATGAAAGTGATGGATGAACTAGGACTCAAAATCACCAAGCAATACCATGATATTTACACTTTTGATTCTAAAAGGGTCAAGTGTTTAGGAGTGATCAAAGATTTGGTAATATCTCTTACCCCACTTCCCATGAAAATTATAGCGATGGACATAGTAGTTGCAGACATGCCATCTAGATTTGGGATGCTTCTTCCAAATCTTGGTCCAAAAATTTGGGAGGCACTCTTCAAATGGATATGACCTACACTACTATCCCAGCCTTTGCAAGATAATTCATGATATTGTATAGGGAAGCACAAATGGATTATATCATAAGTGATTAGCAAAATCTCTCAAATCATCCCATATATGCAGAAGAGAAGGATTTAGGATCATCCATATTACACCTTGCTGCTGATGACAACAATTTTTAACCTAAAATGAGGAAAAAACAACATTTACAGGTGATAAATGAGTAGAATTTAGAAGCAGGGCAGATCTAGAAATTATATTTTGATGGAGCCCCATCAAGAGAGGGATTAGGGGCTGGTGTATTTCTTATTTTTCCCACTCATCAAGTAGTGACTCTATCATACAAATTACAATTTGTCACTACCAATAACATTGTTGAGTATGAAGCACTTATTTTGGGTATCAAGCTAGAAAAATATTTGGGAGCTGAACAGTTTCTCGTTTTTGGTGATTCAGAGTTGGTGGTACAACAGGTAAGAAATAATTTTCAACTAAAAAAATAAAAATTGAAAAATTACAGAAATGAAGTCTAGGAATTAATGGAACATTATTTTTCAGCGTTTAATTTGAATTATGTGTCCAGAGAAGAAAATGAAATGGCAGATTCATTGGCCACTGCTTCTAGTAATTTTAAGGTTCCTCTTGATGTTAAAGCAACATATGAAGTTCAGATTAAAAAAAAACCTTCCATTCCTGACAATATCAAATATTGGCAAGTATTTGAAGATGATAAAGAAATTCAGAAATTCGTGGAATGTGTAGAGAAATTTTTAGACATTCAGATTGGTAATGAGCAAGACATAGTTGAAAGTCAGAACAAAAAGCCATTTAAAAACACTATAGCTGGGAAATATATTATTGATCTAAAAAAAAACTTATTTCCCAAGGGCTTGGTTCCTTTAGAGAGTTTTTTTGACAATAATGATGTCTTTTTAAAGCATGATAGTATAATATATGGAGAGAGAACAATTGACTGTATTATTGGTACAAAAAATCAACCTAGATATGTTAAAGTTTCTAAATTTCTTCCTCAAGAAACTAGAATTAAATATGTCAATTTGCTGAAGCAATATGCAGACATTTTTTCATGTTCCTACAATGATTTGAAGACATATGAAAGAAGTATAATGGAACATAAAATTCCTCTGAAATCAAAAGAAAAGCATCTGGCGTAGAAGATAAGACATATTAATCCTATGTTTCTTCCTGTTATTGAAAAGGAAATCAGAAAAATGTGGGAAGCCAAAATAATTCTGCCTTTAATATTTTCCAATTGGGTGGCTAATATAGTCTCGATTCGAAAGAAGAATGGAGAGATTAGAATTTGTGTTTATTTTCACAATTTGAACTAGTGTTCGCTAAAGGATAATTATCCTCTACCCAAGATTGACCATATTTTGCAGCAGGTAGTAGGCTCAAAGAGGTCGTCAATGACAGATGGTTTTTCAGGGTACAATCAAATTTCTGTTGATAAATAAGACAGGGAGAAAAAAACTTTCACTACTCCCTGGGGAACGTTTATGTATAATAAGATTCCTTTCGGTTTAATGAATGCAGGTGAAAATTTTCAGTGGGCAATGGATATTTTCCTTCGCAGGGGAAAAGGACATATTTGTAGTCATTTACTTGGATGACATAACAGTCTTATCAAAATCTTATGAGGATCATTTAAAACATTTGTAGCAAATGTTTAATAAGTGTAGAAAATTTGGTTTGTCTTTAAACCCAAATAAAGCATGCTTTGTTGTTCAAGAAGAAAAACTATTGGGCCACATAGTGACAGAAAATGGTATTTACATTGACCTTGGGAGATTTTAAGCTATACAGAAAATTGGTTACCCAAAAATAAGAAAGATTTAGAGTCATTTTTGGGTAAAATTAAATTTCTGAGGCATTTTTTTTCCGAACTTTGTAGAAATGATTAAACATATAAATGTATTATTAAGGAAAGATGCAGAGTTCAGATGACAAGATGAATCAAAAAAATCTTTCATAGCAATCAAATATTCCTTGAATTAAGCCCCAATGTTAATCAACCTTGATTTTGAGAAGGATTTTATGAATTTTTCATATGCTTCTGAGGAAATTATTACAACAGTTTTACTTCAAAAGAACAAATAATTCTTGGAGCAACCTATTTCTTTTTTCAGCCATGCATTAAGAGATATTGAGTTAAAGTACAACTTGATTGAAAAACGGGAATATGCATTTGTAAAGGCTTTAAAGTATTTTTGAGTTTATGTTCTGCATTCAAAAGTCGTTAATTTTGTGCCAAATATTGTTGTTAAGGATGTATTGTTGCAACTAGACATAGATGGTAGGAGAGGAAGATGGTTAACAAAGATTCTGGAATTTGACACTGAAATCAAACCTACTAAGTTGATAAAGGGACAGGGCTTAGCCCGCTTGATGGAAAAATCAAATTGTAAAGCTCTAAATCTGAACATGGAGGTAGTTGAAGAAACAAATAAATAAGGTATCTTTGATTCTCTTGAAATCTTTTATTCCAACTGGTATAAGGATATAGTGTACATTTTATTAAATCTTAGTTGTCCTCCAAAAATGGAAAAATCAAAGAGAAGGGCTTTTAAATTGAAGGTTGTTAAGTATTTCATAATGGAAAATCATCTTTATTGGAAAGACCATGCAGGAGTTTTATTGAGATGTGCAGATGAAGTGAGTCACGGAAAGTTATGTCACAGATACATGCAGGGGTGTGTGGTGGAAATTTATACTGGAAAGCTACCGCAAATAAAATTCTAAGAGATGGCTATTATTGGCCAACTATTTTATTTGATGTTTTTGCTAAATTCAGGGCTTGCACTGAGTGTCAAAATTTTTTCGGTAAGTAGAAGCTGCTTCCACTACCTCTCATTCCAATTTCAGAAGATGTCCCTTTCCAATAGTGGGGGCTAGACTTCATTAGTGAGATTCATCTGCCATCGTCAGGATAACACAGGTGGATTCTTATAGCCACATAATATTTCACCAAGTGGATTGAGTTAATTCCAACCAGAAACGCCAATGACACGGTAATAATTAAATTTCTATTGGAAAATATTATGTCTAGATTTGGTTGCCCTCAAAATTTGTGACTGACAATGCAATGGCTTTTAAATCTTCCAAGAAGAAAAAATTCTATCAGAAATATAACATTTATTTAACTCATTCTACACCTTATTAGCCCCAAGGTAATGGGTTAGTTGAGTCAATGAAAAAAATCCATGTAAGAATAATAGAAGATGATGCTAGAAAACAAAATAAATTGGGATACTCAGCTAGTTCATGCTCTTTGGGAAGATAGGATTAGTAACAAGAGATCAGTTCGAGTTTCTCCCTTTCAACTTGTTGATGGTATTGATGTTGTGATGTCATTATTGTTGGCCCTTCCTATTATGAAGTTTTTACAAGATGAAACTGATGATTCAAATATCATTCACATAAGGATGCTGCAACTTATAGAAGCTCATCAAATCCGGGAATCCATGATGGACAAAACACATAAATATAAAGCCAAAGTATAAGTTGTTTTTGAAAAAATGGAAAACCAACAAGTATTTAAAGAAAATGATTTGGTATTGCGTTGGGATATAACAAGAGAAGACCATGGAAAGCATGGTAAGTTTGACAACTTATGGTTCGGGCCATTCAAAATTGCCCAAGTTCTGGAGAATAACACATTTCTGTTGAAGCATTTAGATGATGATCAATTGACTGGAGGTCTAGTTAATGGTCATTTTATCAAAATGTTTTTTGTTTGTTAGGACAGTTAGTCTTTCCAATTGTAAATATCCAGAGTGTTGTTTCAATAAGACTCCATGCTCAATGGTATTTTTGTCTGTAAATAGAGTCAGTCTTGAGTTTAGTCAATGAAAATTCATTTCTTGTCATTAGTTCCTAGAATTTTAAAAGTCCTGAGAGTTCAAGGCACTGAATCTACGGTCCTTCAAGCCTCACAGGAAGGTCTTCATCCCCAATAAGAGCCACTGTTAGCATTGAAAATTTTCAAAGTCTGGTCACCATTGTAATTGTGTCTTTGATACTCTCGTGTCCCTTATCCTATGGTTGAAGGCCATGGGGGTTAAAATATGTCAAAGTTTTTATCATTTTGTTAACAAAATCAAAAAAGTTTGAGTCCAATAGTTTGTTTTGTGTCTTAGAGTTATTAGGGTAAATTTTCTTTTAAATAAGTCTTTTAACTACTTTGAGTAGTTAAGGTCATGGATTTAGTTTGAGAAGTATTATTTATTCGCAATGATATCTTCTATCTAAGGCTAAGGAAAAAATGTTAGAGTCATCAACTATTTTAGGAATAACACATAAATAGATGCCTTTTACAAAAATGTAGTTATTTTGATGCAGGAGCATCCTAATCAATTGTTATTATTTATTTGGGTGACTTAGGGGGTGATGTTTTTTAAATTATTTTATAAATTATGTACATTTTAAATAAATTAAGAGGAAAATATGAGTGTGAGGTTTATTGTAAATATTCTCTCATAATTGAGAATATGAGTGGAGTTGGTTTGTATAGATATCTTAGGGATTATGAACTCCTTAAATAGAATTTATTTGAGTCAAAAGAGGGATAAAGCTATTTTAGGATTTGGTTAAGTTATTTGTGGAGGAAATCATGGATTCAAATTAATCCACAATTATGTCTAAATATGAAGCTTTGTGTGAGGATGGAGAAGAGGTATAAAGATGGAATAGGACAGAAAAGAAAAGAAAAAAGTATAGAGTAGGAGTGGTGTGACAGTGTGACGAGTTGTGAAGGCGAGAGCAAGAGGCCACAAATGTAATATTCGGCAAAGAAGAGTTTGAAGTTGTAATTTCTTATTATTATTATATGCAAGTATTTTGTTTGTGTTCGGATCTCTATTCAAATATAACATTTAACCTCTGTTACACAATGTATACACTAAATTTTTTCAGTAGATACTACCATCGAGTTGCAGGGTTGAAATTCTTGACCGCGATGTATGTTAATGTTTAAATGGTGGCTCATTTGAATATTATGCTAATCATCATTTTGGTATGTGAAGAGTGGGTGAACGCTATGCTGTCTGCACATATGATGGTTTATGCAGAGCCTCTGCATCATTTTAGTATCAGAGTTAAGGCTCATCCATGGTTTGTGATAGTGACGAGTAAGGCAACGTGTGTGTTTCCAATTAATTGTAAGGTCGATTGTGGAACTCCTTCATAGGGTGTGAGAAGTTAAGTCCATATAAATTGTCTTGTTTCTCAGCTTGCATGGCGGTCAACATTAATGGTGTTCGAGTGATGGAGTTATTTGCTATGACTAGTTATTGAAATCATGTGTATTTGTGGAGAATAATTCAAGTGTGTTCAACTCAAGTATTGTTAGGAGTTGTTGAAGCACAGAGGGGTATAGAGTTTGCAAGGATAGATTGAACAGACCCACAGTTTGATGGAATATTGAGCAGAGGTTGTGATCGGTGAAATGGTTATCGTCAAGCCATACGAATAAGGAGTGAGTTGGTTTTATTCCCATCAGATGATTGATTACCTATGGAAATCTCGAGACTGCTGTTTGCATTGTGTCGTGGGTAATCCCTAGACTGGGTCTATCCTCGGAGGAGATAAATGCACCATCATGCATGTCGTTGTTGAAATCAGACTAGTCATGTGGTGTATTTTATATTAAAGGAATTGGTTGCAAGGGTTGTGTGGAAGGATGTGTAGATGAGAAGAATTATCTTATTTTATTGCTTTTGACGGAAGAATAAATTGACTGTATATATTATTCATGGTTTTGGTTGAATAAAAATGCAAGAAAAATAGAGGAACCCAAAGGCCGCAACACGTGGGTGCAGAGCGGATTTGGATGTGTGCATATTTGGGTGATGGGTTGTGTACATTCCAAGAGATTTCCAAGAACAAATAGGTTCTAGGGGAAGTTGAAGTGGTCGTTTCCTCCGATCACAGCGATACTAAATGACTTGGTCCTTGCAAATAGCTCTGAATTCATTTCTCTGATTTGCAAGCCTAATACGTTTGCCAATAACATTTCAGCGCCATTCGAGTCAGAAAACAAAATCAAAGCGCTGCGCTGGAGACTTCTCATTGATAAGACTATGATTGGAATAAGGAACAATTTGATCCCATCGTGATAATAGAATAGAATAGAAGGGAGTGTGATTGGTTCAATCGGGTCAATTTCGAGGTACGAACCAAAAACTAGTTTGAATCACATTTGTTTTAAATCCACTCACACATTTGGAAAAAATTCTAGCTATGAAGGATATTATGGATTAGCAAAGGAGTGTGGTCAAATTCCAAGTGTGAATTGCTAAAAGTAAACTTTGTTACTTCAACTTTTATTTTATTATTTAATGTTGGATATCGATTTATAAATCAATGCCATAGTTTGTGAATAAATTTATGATGAGGGCTGTAATATGTGTTCTTTTAAACCATGAGCATTGTGATCCTTAGAGTAGGTGGTGAACCCAATCACAGTAGAAGCGTGGTTGAAAATAGATGCAATGAGATTGGGGCGACAGAGGTTGTGGTGAGTTTTTGATTCATGTCAGTGTGATAAAATTCATTTTTTGGAGCAGTCAAGGATTCAACAGTCAGGATTCCTGGAGCGCAGTACTTACTCTCCACGCAGTGACTGGTCTGTGTGGAGGGGTTACGACTTCTGTGTTATTTTTTTTATGTATTTATGGAACCCTCCTCGCGGAAGTGCGTGCCGAAGTGTGAAGGTCAGGATGGATGCAGTCAAATGCTTTGGACATGAATTTTTAGATCGGGGCATGTATAAAATCGTTTCTTTTTAAGATCCTTACAAAACTCTGATTTCCATACTCTATATGATCACAAATATTTTTGTTCTCATATTAACATAATAGTATTGGGAATGCATATGTGTAGTTCGTTTGCGGCATTGAGGGCAGAATCCCACATGTCCACGAAGATCGAAGATCTGATTCAAGGCCATTTGGAGCAGCGTCCTCGTTGGGATTGTGGAATTAATGCTTCCTCCTCTCACACCATTGGATTCCAATTTTACCTTGTTCTCCCACTGAATGATTCTCAAAATAATTTGGTTATCAAAAGCATTATGAGCCACTTAAATCTTTAAATGGTAAAGGGTAAATCTTTTACTCCAATTAAAAAGAATGTGGTAAGTTAAATGAGTTTTTATGTTATTTAAATAACATAAAGTGGATTTGAAATTTAGGTTGAGAAGAATAGTGCTTAAGGCCATATACACTTTATGAGTGTTTCACTAAAATTCATGAGTGGGAAGAGAGATATTTTAAGAGGGATAATAAGTGGAGTGATAGTTAATTTATTGTGTTATATATATAGAATATTTTTATGTAAAGTAATCACATAAAGTTGAAAATTCAAATTAAGATTTCAAGGTCAAATGAATAAATTTGTATAGCTTGAGTCAAGTTAAAGTCCACCATTGAGTTATTGTACAAAAGGGTGCATTTTTCATCCAAGATGAAGAGTTGATGTCAAGTTTGGATTCAGAGAGTCTTAAATCAAGTCAAAGGTTTGAATGTAATTGGGTGCATGATTTGCGGAGCTCGACACCCAAAGAGTTGGTAATTGTAACACAAGAAATACTCCAGTTTTTGTTTGTAGCAAAGATGAACAAGAGAGTTGCCCAGAAGATGATTCCAAGACAGAGAACCAAAATATACCAAGAGGTCAAGCGCAGGAAGAGAGCTTGCATTGTTGGATGGCAAGTATGAAGGCTTGCTGAAAAGAGGATTGAATGAGATCCACAAGTGAACAAATGAAGTTCACAAAGGAGGAAAAAATGACTGTTGATAATAATTTCAGAGGTTCTATGAAAGACCACAACATAATAAATAAGAAGGAAGATGCCATGGAAAATGGCATATAGAAGCAGTTGACTGATGAAGAATATGAGAGGGAGAAGGTTGAGATAGTAGTTCATCTTGAGTTATTGATGGAATTGTTGCAGAGAAATAAGAAAGACCAGAGACATGGTTGGACCATGGGGAAGAAAGTGAAATGGAAGAGAGTACAAGAAAAGAGGAATCAATAGGAAAATATGCAGTAAATAGAAGAGATGAGAAAGCTCGAGCAGATGATGAGTGTACAATTAAGACGTGAAGAACTCAGAGAAGTTGAGTTAAAACTGGGAGTTTCCATTTATGGACTAGAACAGGGTGAAATTATGGGTGAGGAGGATAATGAGAAAGATCTCATGGACTATTGGAATAGTTCAGAACAATTTGAAGATATGTTGACAAGAGAAGCAGATGAGGCTATGAAGCCTTGTATTTTTAAATCTCATAGTTTGTGTGTGTTTGCAGGATGTGCAGAAGATAATGGACAGCCTGGTAAAACTGTCACAAAGATGAATAAAGCTCCAGAGGTGAAGTATGATGGAGAATGTCGTTTAGAGGAGGAAGGTACTGATATATTGTAGCATAAATAATTCATAGATGAATTTATATTTGGTGTAAGATAGCCAGTTGAAGCTGTTATGGAGCAGAAGCATAATGAAAATGCCATAGTAAGATTCCAAGGAGGTAAACAAATGAATTTGTTTAATGAAATTGATGACAGAATTTTGCAATGTGATGATACAGAAAACATGATAACTCTGGAGAATTTCCAGAAGAAGAATGAAACTGAGAATGAAGGTTGTGATGGAGTGATAGAAATATTTCACATGGAAATAGAATTCTTGGAAAGATGGCTCAAGGAACCTAAAGGAGAAATGAAGCTTGCAAAACCTGATACAAAAGATATTGCAGTTACTGTGCATGATAAGAATGAAATGTCTTTAACGTTTATAGATTTAAGTGAATGTTTTGACTCTTCAAATAATAATGTGGTTGTAGGTACAAAAGGAAACATTAATAGATATGATGTTGAAATCAGAGGAATTGAGCAGAAAGTATTTGAATATGAGATGAAAGATCAGGAGCAACAAAAAACTGTTATGTCCTTAAATATATAAAGGAAACAACAGTATTAATGCAACAGGATAAAGATGAAAGCAGCCAGTAATTCAAAAGAGGATTTACTGAAATCCAGAAGGACTATGATGGGAGATTGGTGCTTGAAGCAACAAAAGAGGCTGAAAGGTCTTGTATTTTTAAAACTAATAATTTGTTGATGAATTCAGGTACAACAACAGATGAGAAATTTGTTACTATAGGGGAAATCAATGACTATAGTTTTGATCAAGGAGAAGTTCTTGATTATTCTTCATTTCAGAAAGTTGAGTGTTCAACACAACTGGAGACGAAAGCATTAGACAAAGAGGAATTAATTCGAGGAATTAGTGAAAGTAATTATTCTAGAGGCCGATGGAATCCGGTTGAAAGAATGTGTGATGTTGGTGATGTTGATGTAAAGCCAGTTCAAGATTCTTTCAAATCCTGGAGACTAGAAGAATGGGTATCAGCGTTTCTACACAAGTCTGTAATTCCCGAAATAAAGATGGTGTGGTATGGAAAATTGAGAGTTACATTCAATAGTGTTCTGAAAATACTATTCTAGGAATTTTGTGCAAAATTACAAAATGGAGTTGATAATTTAAAATACTCGAGGCAAAACAGAGTTTGGAGTCCTGGAGGTAGCAAGTCATTGAGACTTGTGGTTGTCACATTATTACAGAAAAGTGACAAACCTCATAAACGTCTATGGAAACTTTTATACATGGGGAGTCTGATGCAGGAACATCCTACTCAATTGTTATTATTTATTTGGGTTATTTAGGGGGTGATGTTTTTTTTAATTATTTTATAAATTATGTACATTTTAAATAAATTAAGAGGAAAATCTGAGTGTGAGGTTTATTGTAAATATTCTCTCATAATTGAGAATATGAGTGGAGTTGGGTTTTATAGATATCTTAGGGATTATGAACTCCTTAAATAGAATTTAGTTGAGTCAAAGGAGGGATAAAGCTATTTTAGGATTTGGTTGAGTTATTTGTGGAGGAAATCATGGATTCAAATTAATCCACAATTATGTATAAATATGAATCTTTGTGTGAGGATGGAGAAGAGGCATAGAGATGGAATAGGAAAAAAAAGAAAAAAGAAATATAGAATAGGAGTGGTGTGACAGTGTGACGAGTTCTGAAGGCGAGAGAAAGAGGCCACAAATGTAATATTCAGAAAAGAAGAGTTTGAAGCTGTAATTTCTTATTATTATTATATGCAAGTATTTTGTTTGCGTTCGGCTCTCTGTTAAAATATATCATTTAACCTCTGCTACACAATGTATACACTAAATTTTTGCAGTATATACTACCATCGAGTTGCAAGGTTGAACATCTTGACTGCAATGTATGTTAATGTTTAAATGGTGGCTCATTTGAAGATTATGCTAATCATCATTTTGGAATGTGACAAGTGGGTGAACGCTATGCTGTCCACGCGTATTCTGGTCTGTGCAGAGCCTCTGCATCATATGTTCTTCATAAAATTTGGTTTCATAAGCAACACAGAAATAGCTACTTTTTCCAGAAAAGTAGCTATTATTTTCAAAATTTGCACAAGGAAGTGAAAAGGCATTACTCAGGTGAAAAGAAACTGCTCTTTGGAATAATTGAAGGTTTGCTAAAACAAGAGGTATTACCCTTTTGAAAGGTGGCTTTTTCTAATTGGAGGTTCATTAAAAGGGGGTTGGTTATTCTATTTACTAAGACTAGTTAATATAATGCTACTCATTAAAGGTGAAGTATATCAAGGTTGAATTACGAGTAGAAATTAGTTAATTATTCAATGGAGTGAAATGTTTGGTGTAGTGAGTTGGCACCAAAATTTAAATCATTTTATTTCGCATCACTTAACCTCACTATGATTAAGGGCATGCAGAGCTCTATTTCCCATTTACCCCGAGAAAGCTACAACAAAAAATTTCTTATCTTGCAGCAAGCATTTTGTTACCTTGTGCTAGCAGTTAGGGCTTTGTGGATGGTTGTTGTTCATAGTTTTACTAGTGTTAATTAAATATTGAGTTAGTTGTTAACAAAATGGGTAAGGGTGGTAAGGTAAATCGTTTATAACCGAACAATAAACGTTTTTTTTATCATCGTGCAAAGCCACGGTTCCAAGAAGTAGTATGGTATAGGGTTTTGAAGAAGTTTTCAGGAGAAAATGTTGCAGTTTCTCAGGCATTTGTCGAGTATTTCAATGGAGAGGAGGTCAAGTTGGGGTCTTAGACCTTCAGGATAACAGAGACCATCATAGCACGAGCTACCCAGTTTTTAGCTACAATTGAGTCTTGGTATAAAAGGAAAATGTTGCTTAAAGTGGATTTAAATCCACATCTTAACCATGAACATGAAAATATAGATTGGACCCCTACTGTTCATATTTCTTATTTTAGGCCTAAATAGAAAGATGTTATTACCACAGTGCAGCATCATATCATCTTTGAAGCCAGGTTTTCCATAGTGCATCAGTATAAGATGAGGCTTTTAGCTCATCTTTCGGGCTCTAAACCTATGAACCTCCCATTATTCGTCTATAAATATCTCTTGACAATGTCTCAAAAAATAAAAAGAACCCTAGATTATTCTCTTCACAATATTTATCATAGGGGTTTAATCAAAATGCTGGTGGTTTATCATCTCAAGAATAACATAACCACATGGGACAAGTTCCTAACAGATGAGGGTTTCAATAGTGTTAATTCAAGAATAAAGGTAGGGAGGCCTTTAAGACAGAGGACCCTAGAAGAACAGTCAAGCCTTGCACCTAAACTGACCCCTTCACAAACTTGTCAATATTATTCACCATCAAACAGACAGAAAAGGAGCTTAGCTTGGAGAGCTAGAGTTCAAACCACCACTCCTATACCTATGATGCAACCAAAAAAGGAATTTTATATCAGAAGAATACCTAAGGAGCCACAAACCTTGGAGTATTTTAGGAAGGAGCACGCAAGAAAGCTTAAACAAAAGGCTACTCTTCTTGACAAGAATGATATGTCTAAATGCAAGGAATAGGTAGCTTCCTATTCAATGAATAAAAACAGAAGAAAAATTATTCTGAAAGAAGGATCTTCAGTGGAAGTCACCCATGAAACATTAACACCAAGCCCTGTTATAGAGACTAGACAGGAGAATGAAGTAGACAATGTGACTCCATAAGCAGAGGAACCAACACTGTCATAGGTCTTTTCCTCTCTCAAAACACTAGCTAAGGGGAAAAGTAAAGTTTCAGAGACTACTTTAGAATAACCATCTATAGCCCAACTTTATTCTTCTCTCAGTTCGTCAGATAAAGGTAAGAAGAATGCAATAATCTAATCATACTCATCTTTTGAGGAATAGAGTAGTGAAACAGAGTTTGAAGAGGGGCAGCCAAGCAGAGTTATCCATGGAAGAAGGAGGCCTTCATACATTCCTAATCCATATATTCAAAGGCCCCATAAAAGACCAAAGAATAAGCTTATGCTAGCAAGCAAGCTCATAGCCAATCCTGCTCTCAGAGATTAGATAATAAACATAGATGAAAGTCCATAAAATGATCTAGGGAAGAAGAAGGCTTAGAAGAAAAAGCAAGGACAAAAAAGAAAGCCAAATAAGAGGGTCACTAAGGCAGAAGCTATTAATATTTTGGCTTCTATACTATATTTTTAATCATTGAATATCTAAAAACAATGAAAACATGAAGAATCATATCATTTTTGGCCTATCTACAAAATTATCATAAATAGCTACCTTTTCCAAAAAAGTAGCTATTATTTTCAGAATTTGTATAAGAAGATGAAAAGGTAGATTTTTGTTCTGGTTTCGAGGAATGACACTAAGTAGTGATAAATTTTATGCAGCCTCAATGGTAATGGTTTTTTCCAAGTGTCATCCAGTGGAGCTATCTTCCAAGTGTCATTTTCAGTTGGTTACTCCTACACTTTTGTGGATAGAGATCTGGGTGTCATTTTTAATTAGTAGTTGCACTTTTTATGGAGCAAGTTTTTCCAGGAAACGAGGAGCATTTAGCCACCTCATCTCAGCCATTTTGATCTCCATACTATCATGTTTTATCTTCATGCATATGTAAACCAAATATTGTATTTAAGACTGCTTTTCTGTTATGTATAAGATAAGATTTCCTATATGTAGAATATTGTAATAAAGTCTCTACAACAGAATTTCACTTTTTGTGGAAGCTTTAATAGAACACCTTTTTGTATATATACTATGTAAAGAAATTAAGAAAGGGTTTGTGAGTTGTTCATCTAATTTCTTCCTGTGTTGTATATTTTTGAGCTTATAATATCCAAATACACCCTTGAGGACTTATGAATTATTTGATGTGTGTATTTTCCATTTCCTTATGTGTTTCCATACTTTACAGTTTCATTCCAGATTATGATCTACATATGTTGTCTCATGTTTTTGTTAGTCTTGTGGTATAGTTGTACATGATTATCTAATTTTATCTGTCTTGTTTTACAAGGTTTCTGGATAAAATATGTATGGTGAGACTATTCATAAGTTTTCCTTGTGACATAAATCTTTAAAATGTATGATGAGATTATTGTAAGCCTTGAAGAAGCCTTCTTTCATCAATACATTATCGGTCTAATTTATTTTTTCTTCTTTTATTCTTAACAACGAACTTCTATTCTATAGACACATTGTTCTTGCATATTCTCTTAACCATTAGAATGAAAACTTATCCTTGCTACCACATGATCAAACAGTAGTACCCTCATATGTGTGAGTGATTTATCAATTTGAAATCCTTTATTTTCAGTGTGTGAGAATTTCAACCACTTTCCAAAACCTAATTCAAATATAAGAAAATCCCTTGAGATTAAGATTTTTCTAGTCAAACGCTTGCTACAATCAAAGTGTTGATTCCAGTGCTAACATAGCCTTGGATTCTTTAAATTTTGAGAAGTTTCAGCATCCAAATAATTAGAATCTTATACTCCTCTTTTTAATCCCTTATTAGTAGGAAGAGGAGTTTCAACCTCCATTCCTTCTTGTGATTAAGATAAGCCAACATTTGCAAGATTTTATATTTCATGCATTGGTTGATGAACATAGGGTGCATAATAGTTTTCCACCCTTCTCCTTGAATTAATGTGGTAATGATCATAAGACCACTTCTTCCGTTGTTGAAACTACATCTCCTGTAGAAATTTCTCTATCTCCTTCGCAGAATACTCGTTTTTTACAATAAAAGGCCCAACATTTGTGGGTAGCTTGAACAAATATCCCTTTTTTGCAGGTACAAAATGTAATTGATCCACATTTATACTTTTCCTAATAAATTCAAGTGCAAATAACCTCATGGGCACAAAATATGGAAGTCTATAAGGGGGGGATTTTTTCTTCATACAATATAATCTATGTATTATCTCCAAAAGAAAACTAATCTTCTACTTTCAAATATTTACTCAATTATAAGAATGATTGAGCTTTGGGCAAGATACTAGGTGGAACAAATTATTAATGATGGTTTAGACTACCAACATGAGAGAGGCAATAAAATAAGGAAAACATTTATGACTGGAGTGATTTCTTACAACATCAGTCCAATTGACCACTGATTGTTTCTTATTTTTGGGATCCATTATTTTTAAGCACAGGTGCGTGAATTTCTGCACATTAACATATAATAATAGGTAAAATAAAAATCGGGTGAATATGAAACACCCTACGAGACTGAAATTTAACAATTGAGTATTGATAAAAACCTCCCAAAATGTTGATATGTTTAGAATTATACTAGGTTATATTACCATATGAAACATTGTTTTGTTTGGTCGATCAACAACAAAGGTGTCGTATTTTCTTAAAACCCTCCTAATTATCTGTAAAATTGGTCTGATTCCCTCATCAAAAGTGGTTATATGGAACATGGTTTACTCTAGACACAAAGTATCACCTGATGACATAACGTAGGAAGGAAATTTGACACAATCCTCTTCTGATAAGTTTTGAAAGGTGACCATGAGGGTTTATTCTGAAAACAAAATGTATTGGTCAGACTGGGGAAAATCGAAGGCTTATTGAATTAATAATGTGGGGACTTGAAAAAAAACTCCCCCAACGAATTCATTATATAAGATATTTGAGGATATAGGGATGAAGTTACCCAAGTAATGAATTTAGGAAAAGTTTGTCACTTTGAGGGGCAATCGCAGAAAACAAATTGTATTTAATGACCCTAAAAAACACCTCTGACTCTAATTGACCAACGAAAACATTTTGACGAAGCTCCATTAATTTTATTGGGCTTATAGGGTAAAATATATCTCTTTCCATGTCCATCAACTGGATATGGGTTGTAGAACCCACTAGGGAATTTTTCTTTGACATTGAGAAAAATTGGACAAAGTTGTGTGCTTGAATAAGTACCTGATGGATAATGGATGATGTTGAGATGTGAGCTGGTGAGCTGCAAGTAAAGTTGAGTGTCAACAATCTCAAGCGCAATTAGTAGTAAAAATTATTTGGGTGAAGAAAACGAGATTTTATAAGAAAAAAGAGTGAAAATGGAGTAAATAAGCATGGAAAAAAATGTATGAATGGACATATGATGACATGGGAGTGACATAGAGTGATGTGGAGTGTTGAAGTGGAAGGTGACGTAGAAGGATGAATGAGGTGGAAAGGTAGAGGAGTAACATGAAGATGATGTGGCAGTGATTGTTATTCTTGCTTGTCATAGATAGAAGTGAAAACCATTTACCACCCACTGGGGCACCTGTGGTGGTAAAGTGTTTAACCGTAGAGTGATTTCGGGTGAGATATCGACCATCGATCTGTCGGTGATGGTTTCTCACTAGACTGCCTATGGGGACACCTCTCAACATATATTTCAAACAGGTTGTGATTATGGGTTCTAGATGAGTGTGGGTCTCGATGCCATGGATGACATTGTTCTATTTTTAATATTTAGTTCCTTCGTCACAGGAACATGGCCCACCACCATATAATATTAAAAAATGGACTTGCACCACCTCAAGTTCCAAGACTAAAGCATTTTTTATTATTATTTTTTTTAAATAAAATCACACAAACAATCCCAATGACCTTTTAACATTTCTTTGCATTTTTGTTTTTCTTTTTGTTTGGCATATATAATTTTTTTTTTTTGAGATTTGAAATAGAATGAAAATGAGCTACAACATTTGGCTCCACCTGGGGATAGTGTTTTGGAACAAAACAATAATAACCACATATCAGTGCCTTCACCTAAGGCAGGGAGTCATAGCATAGCTTATAACATTGTCACGATAATCTCACTGGATACTTACAATGATCATACTGGTATTTACAATGATAAAAATAAATGTTGTTTAATGCTGGAAATAATGTTTTAGAAATTTCCCATTTACTGGCGGCTGCATTAGTTTTTTATCCAGATTCTCCAAAATGAAGGTGTTGTTTCCTATGGCTTCTACCACCATGCTTACCAGTTTCCTCCCTTTTGAAATCCCACCTTAGGACAAGGTATCTAGGCTAAAAGAGTATATACTTATATTTTCTTTCGAAAATATTTTTCATCTTCTCTTGATAACTGATCAAATTTTCAGTTACTCATTCTTTGTTCTTATTTAATTCTACCAACTGGTTTATTCTTCGAGTCAATTCATTTGGTTCTTCTTTAGTATCCCGAATCAAAGCAACTACTGGTTTGGCTATATTGGGTGGATAAATCGTTCTTGCGGACAAGACAGATCTCCCTAGTATCCTACGGATAACTAGCAACAAACAGATAGATGTAAACTACTTTCTCTAGATTATATTTGATCTAGAATTATCTATAATGAAGGATTTAGGACTTACCTGTAGTCCAACGTGATCGTAGTATTCTTTCCCGTCGCTTTGAATACATCTCCTTTCAGGATCTGCAATAAAAAAAATGAAAGAATCAGAATCACCTGCATAATATAGACTAATTCATAAACCATAAATATATCTTGATGATCAAGGAATTCAAGAAATAAGCCATTTAAATAAACAACTCATTGAGAAAGCAGGATCCATTTGTATTATCTTTAATGAAAAAAGGAGCCTTACAACCGTGTTCGCCTTTATGTCGTACAGGTCCTTCCGGGGTCTGGAACAAGCATTTCCTCTACTTTGACAAACCTTTGCACTCCCTTGACTAACATACACATGAGTGTGTAATCATTCCCATATGGTAATCAGCTAAGAGAGTCTGATTTTTTTCAGCAATTCTCCTCAAAATATCTCAAAGCCTAACTCCCCTTGAGGCTGAACTATGGCCTCAATTTATAGAAAAAGAGAAGAGGTTGCAGCTCCAAATAAGAGGGGATAGAATCCTCTTTCAAAGGTATTAAGTTCCACATACCAAGGGGTAGGCTCCTTTAATGGAGGGATGAATGTACATGAAAGGAGTGAACTTTGCACCGAATAATTGCTTCCAGAAGCTTCCATATTCAACCAGCTGGGCTTCCAAATTTTACTTTCGCCTTCACTTTAACTTTTACAGGAATCCACAGCTTTAATGAAGAAAAAGTGCAGCCGGTTCTGCATGTTCTAGAACAAAAAGATGTGGCACCGCAGGTAATACTAAGAGAAAGTGCGGTACAAGTATGTTTATGACTTTTATAAGCTTTTATCTCAATTTCAAGGCTTGGTTTTAGGAACTTGATGTTTGTAGACTTCTAAGGGAGTATTATATGAGTAATGATGAACCCATATAGACAGTAAAACGTCATGGTGACAATTTTTAATGTAACAAATTACCTGCTAAAGTGCGAAGTCTGAGACCATTCGAAGAGTGATGTGCTTTATCATTTCGAGGATTAGCTTGTGGACACCCCAGTCAGAATCCTGTAAAAACATTGAATGCAATATATATATATATATATATATATATATATATATATCATCGCTGAGGTAGGCATTCCCATACTCAGATCAAACACTAACTAAAACTTGTTCTGATGTAGAAATGATTTTACTATCACATCAATAATGTAGACACAGTATGGACGCAACCATATGTTATGAATATTCTACTGTATAATGAATAATAAAACTCCTCGCAGCTTAGATGGTTGAAACTAGATCCAGGGTCTTGATTTCCGCTACCCGAACTAGTATGATTCTATCCATGTGATTGATTGTGTCAAAGTCGAACATGGTAGAAACCACTTGATTACCAGTCAATGATGTGAGATGTTAACAAGTGTGAGAGAAACCACCAATAATGAAAATGGCTATCAAAGTACTCAGTAAAATCCATGAAATATGAATAAATGATCTGAAATCGAACATTTCACGGAATCATTCGATCGAAGGTCAATGATGCAACCTGTCATTGAAGGCGAGAAAACTGCCATTAGGGAATGCAGATTCCAAGGTACTGATAGGATTCTAGATCAACTTCCTAGATGATGAGCTATCGTCGATAGAAAGTGAAACGTTGTAGGAAAGCCCACGACATGAAACCATTAGATTAAGTTTTGTAGAAATATTTTGCAAGGAATGACTCAGGGATAGTCAACGCGAATGGAGACATATGTTTGCAGATGAATGGTTTGTTTGAACTGTCCTCTTGAACACATAACGACACTGCAGATGGTTTGGTAATAATTGACCTAAAGATAATACCCAGAAACCGGCTGAAGACTTTCAATATGGTTTGATTAACTGATAGGCAAAGGATTTTCCCAACCTAGGTAGAAGTGTGACAAAAAGTGTCGTGTTCAAGAGTGGTAAGCTGGTTTTTAAACAAAGTGTGACAACTGAATTCATTTTCTCTCTTTTTCCCCCACCATTTCTCGCAAGTACCTCTTTATTTTTGACAAGCTTGAGGAGGATAAAATTTTCTTGTTATATAAGCTCATCCTTCGAGTGAGTCCAACTTAGTTTAAAATTGAACCCTAAGAAGGAGTGGTTCGTTCTTGTTTGTAATCGACAGGTCCTTTACTGTTAAATTTTAACGAGTCCAGTATAGGAGAAACTTGGTGTTTTCAATTTTAGGGAGTCAGAAGAAAAACTTAAGAAAACTCCTTGGGTTAATTACACTGACATAAGCTCCTTAAAGACTGTCAGAACCAGTAGTTATAGATTATGGAGGCCCGCGAACTTTCTATCCAGTTCACCAATTCCAGAAGGTAGAACAGAGAGCTTTACAGCTAGAGAGGACTCCAAAGAAACATCAGAGGTCAGATATCGACCTGACAAAGACCCCTCAGCCATACTATAAAGTAAATACAACAAAGCAGTGCCATTAAGCAGTATGGGCATGGACGCTTCCTCCCTGCTATCTTAATGAATCAATTTAATGTACATCATGCACTCCTATTACTCGTTTTTCCCCTATAAGAATCCCCAAGAACGGATGGTAAGAGGTTCCAGATTTTCAGAAAAATATGCCGTGAGAAATTTTTGTATGCATTTTGCTGAAATTTTATATGAATGCAAAGAGCCCGTTGGGTTTCAATGATGAGGAGTTCCATCTTTAACGGGGATTTTGGTCTTTGTGATTCACAGTCTATAACTCTCCCCTATATGTGATAGTTTAATTGTTCATCTCGTTTTCATCCATTTCGCTTGTATCATGTTCTGGAATGCGAGTGGCTCACTGCTTTTTGGTATGAATTTATCCTAATTAATACTCATGCTAGAACCTATCAAGCGCTTTAAATATGGCTTAGGCGTGATATACTGTTTCATTTTCAACTTCAACCATACTTATGCTATATTAGCTTCTATGGGATGTTATTTTTAAAATGTTATTGTCATGTATGGATTCTTAATTTTGTAAGCCCATTACATGTTGATATTTGTTTCTGGATATCATCCCAATGGCAGTTAGTATTATCTCAATCTTTCATATGCAGTAAACACCTTTTGATAATTCATCTCTGTGAGGTATTTTAGAACCCAACCCTCTCTACAGTAAGCTGCCTTTGAATTGTCTGACACATTTGTATTAGAGTTTCACATCTTGCCTCTGCAGTATTTCTTTCCCTATGTCAAGTTTCTAAAAGTTTTGGTCCCATTCAAATTAACCTTCCTGTTTACAAGTGATAGCATGAGAGCCTTTTTCTAATAACTTCCCATATTATATCATATGCTCCTTGCTTTATAAGATGTCCTAGGCACTGGTCTTTCACAACTCAAGGCTATCTCTAGAGTCGAAAGCATATTTCTGGCGCTGTTTCCGGGGAAGCGAAGTTGAGAAAAGTTAAATCCCTGGGCCTCGACAAAACCTTATTCACTCTTCAAATAGGTGAGCATGGAGAGTTGAGAGTTGTAGATCCCTCACCTTGGAAACTCCACATTCATTTATCAGATAAATTTAATTGCATTCCTGGCTCCTCGTAAGCCACACCTGAGGTTAGATACGTCTCAGCCAAACACACCTTCTATGTCTGACCTATAGAAGATCCTACATAGAAGGAGTTGGAGGGAAAGAAAATTAGTCCATACTGAGATTCCTGAATTCTCTCTAGAAGACTTTCCATCCTCCTCCTCTCAAGTTGCTCAAGTGCAAGGTCTCGACTCCACTGTGAGGGATACCGACTACTACTCAGATAGTCCACCCTAGGGAGAGGTTCGAATTAAAGGCAAAGCTAAGTCAAAGGATACCACATATTACACCTTTTACCCTACTCCTGAAGTCGAAGAGGTCAAAGAAGTCACCGAAGTATCTACTATTAACAGCCCGTTGTTCCTGTCAAAACCTCAAGCTTCTATCCAATACATTCCTATTGTCATTCATACTTCACTTCCACCTCCTCCTCCTCCTCCTTTTATACACCAAACCCTTGCACTACTTCCACCTCCCCCAATGGCCAATGTTCCTAGCTTCTTGTTGAATAAAAATGCCCCCCTGGCATTACCTCAAGTGTTGAATGATATGCCATAGGACTATCTAAATATCTTACCCCGATTCAATGGGGAAAATGAGATTGAAGCTCAAAAACATCTTGAGGTCTTCTGTTATTTTGCAGAGGACTTTAATGTGGAACACCTAGATGTAGTCTTAATACTGTTTTTGCAATATCTTGATGGCAAAGCCAGAAAATGGTTTAATACATTAGGAGACCATTCCATCACCACTTGGGAAGGAATGGAATATATTTTTCTCAGAAAATGGGGGGAGAAGAAAGATCATGGACATTGTCTTACTGAGTTTAACACACTCAAGAAAATACATAATGAAGGGGCATCAAAGTTCATTAAGAGGTTTAAAAAATTGTATTTGAGCCTTCCTGCTGATATGAAACCTCATCAAACTGCTGCTAAAGTTGTTTTCGTAGCAGCTTTTGACTCAGAATTCAGTTTCTCTCTAGGAGAAAGAAATCCTGCCTTCCTAGATGATTCTCAGACAGATGCGCTAGAGTTGGAGGCAAATTTTGCCTCCACTGGTAAATCAAAGGGAAATCCAGACCAAGATGCTAGAAGGAAAGGCAAAGAGGAGGTGCCTACTTCTAGCCAAGATAGAGACTCAGCTGATAACATAATTGAAGAAATGAACAAAATGATTAAGAATCTTTCTAGTAAGCTAGTTAAACTTGAATTGGATGCCAAGAATTCATCCTCCAAGAATTTCCAGAATGCTCCAAACAAGGGTTACAATCCTTAGTATAGGAAAACACCCCTGTAAATACTTCAAAGGGAACGGAAAGAGCAGCAAGATCAGGTACCACACCTGTTGTACTTGGAAGGTCAGGTAGATGGTCCTACTGAAGACGCTGCCTATGAGCAAGAGGATGCATATATTGATTTTTCGAATAGTGATGAAGTAGAATTCCTCTTGCAAGGAAGGGATGGAACCGAGATCTCATTACAAGAAGAAGAGAAGGCTAGAGGCACAGAAGACACGAAGATTGATGACTATTGTAAGCAGTTTGTTGATTTTATGCAAGCACAACTCAATAGAATATATGATCTCAGATATTCTAGGAAGAGGACTCGTACTCAAGATCAGGAAGAAGAGCCACTTCATAAGGAAGCATCTCCTCAGAAGGAGACAACAGTGCAAAAGGTCACAGACAAAGTAAGAGGCCTCTAAACGAATCTTTGCAGTCTAATGATCAAATTCCTTCCTCTTCAAAAGTAGTCACTCCCCCTAATACCAAGTCTGTGTTAAAAGAAGTCAAACCCTTGGAAAAAAATAAAGAGTCAAAAGAGGTTGCAACAGAAAAGTCCTCTTCTACCTTTAGTTTACAGAAGGAGCTTGAGAAGGTCAAAATCCTAGTTCCCTTGACTGAATTGTTGAAGCATCCTACATATCAGTCCCAGGTCACCTCCTTCATGCTTCCTCCAGAGGCAGCACATATCCTAGATAGTTTGAACCTTCAAGAAGAAAGACCCATGGTTGTGTTTGGCCCCCACGTTGAGGAATTAGATGCCTCTACTCCTCCTTTCTATGTGTCTCTAGTGATTCATGACCTGTTATTACATAACAGTATGTTAGACTCGGGAGATTCTCATAATCTATTGCCCCTATCTGTCATGGAACAACTAGGACTACAAATCACCTGGCCATACAAGGATCTCTATTCATTTGATTCCAAAAGAGTTAAGTGCATGGGTATGATGAAGGATTTGGTGGTCAATTTGCCCCAGATTCCCGCAAAAAGTGTGGTGATGGACATTATGGTGGCCGACATCCCAGCTCGCTTCGGCATGTTGCTTTCAAGGTCCTGGGGGACAAAAATCGGTGGGTCAATCAAGTTGGACTTAACATATGCTACTATCCTGGTTTTTGGTGGCCAGGAGAGGAGATTGTATAGGGAAACCAGATTTGTCAAGATCATTACTAAGGCTGACAACTCGGTTAATTCACCAGTCTACAGTAAAGAAGGGATTTCTCATGTTTAATGCGAGAGGAAGACCAAGATTATGCTCAAGAACCATCATTCTGCTAGATCAAGACTGAGCATCCCTCAGAGAGCCATGAAGTAGGAATCTGGACACTTCACTTTGATGGAGAAAATTCTAGAGAAGGTAATGGTGCTAGAGTACTATTGATTTCTCCTACAAGCCAATGGGTCCCATTGTCTTTCAAGCTAGAATATGAAGCCACTAATGATGTGGCCGAATATGAAGCACTTATGTTACGGTTACAGACAACCAGGAGCATGAATATACAAAGTTTAAAAGTTCTGGGAGATTCGAAACTGGTAGTTAGACAAGTGAAGAATCAGTGTCAAACCAAACATCCTAGGCTGAGGGCTTATAGGAATGAAGTGTGGGACCTGGTGGAAAATTTTTTCTTGGAATTTAACGTTCAATTTATGCCTAGAGAGTAGAACAAGATGGCTGATTCCCTTGCAGTAGTTGCTAGTACATTCTGTCCACCTCAGAACCCTCTCTTAAGATATGAAATTGAGGTGCGTTATCGGCGATCAATCTCAGACAACATAAAGCACTGGTAGGTGTTTGAGGATGAAGAGAAAGTGAAAATATTTATGGAAACAATCAGAGTATTCTCCAACATGGAGATAGATGTTTGTGAGGAAGAAGAAGTTGAAGACCTTTCAGAAAACAAAAGGGAGGAAAGGGTGGCAGGTCATAAAGTGTTGCAATTGAAGGGAAGCATTATACCTAGAGGGATGGTTCCTCTAGAAAGACTGTTTGACAAGAATGATGTCCCACTTCAGCCAAACAAAGTCACAAAGGAAAACTAGGTAGAAGATCTTAACCTTGGTACTGATGATGACCCCAAAATTGTGAAATTATCCAAGAAGGTCCCAGAAGAATATAAAGAGCTATACCAAAAATTATTTAAATCTTACAAAGATGTGTTTGCATGGTATTATCAAGATCTGAAAACCTTTGATATCGGCATCATGCAACATAAAATCTCTTTGAAAGGAGATGCGAAGCCACACAAGAAAAAGCTTAGGCAAATTAATCCCCTACTGCTTCCCTCCATTGAGAAAGAAATTAAGAAACTGTTGAAGGCCAAAACCATTGTGCCATTGAGGTATTCTGAGTGGGTAGCAAACCTAGTCCCTATCCAGAAAAAGAATGGAGAAATAAGGCTATTACCGAGCATCCTTAAAGGATAATTATCCACTGCCCAAGATGGATCACATCCTGTAGAGAGTGGTAGGAGATTCTCAGATGTCAATGATGGATGGATTCTTGGGTTACAATCAGGTGGCTGTACTACCAGAAGATCAGAAGAAGACTGCCTTTACCACACCATGGGGTACGTTTATGTATGCTAGGATGCCTTTTGGGTTGATTAATGTAGGGGCCACTTTTCAGAGAGCCATGGAAATTTCCTTTGTTGGGGAGAAAGATAAGTTTGTGGTAGTATATATGGATGATATCACTGTGTTCTCAAAAGATGATGCAGAGCACATTGAACACCTGCATAGAAATTTTGAGAAGTGCAGAAGGTATAGTTTCTCTCTTAATCCGTAGAAGTCATTGTTTGCATTAGAAGAGGGTAAGCTTTTGGGACATATTGTGACCAAAGATAGGGTAAAAATAGATCCTAAGAGAGTAGAAGTTATAAATGGCATTTCTCTTCCTAGAAATAAGAAGGAGGTGCAGGTGTTCCCAGGGTGCACTAACTTCCTGAGGAGGTTTATCCCTAACTATGCTGAGATAATTAGACATATAACTGACATGCTGAAGAAAATTAACGAAGTAAAGTGGTCCCAGGTATCACGAGAGGCCTTCTCCAGGATTAAAAATGCCTTTGTAGAAGCCCCAGTACTAGCTGGACCAGACTATGCCAAACCCTTCATGATCTTCTCATTTGCATCACCTCATACAGTGGCAGGATTTTTATTGCAGAAAAATGAAGAAGGGTATGAACAGCCCATTGCTTTCTTCAGTCAAGTGCTCCATGATGCAGAATTTAAATATAACATATTAGAAAAGAAGGCTTACGCTCTGGTGAAGTCTCTCAAGGAATTTCGTATGTATGTCCTACATCCACACATCACAGCATTTGTTCCCACATCTGTAGTGAAAGACATCCTTGTCCAAGGGGATAGTGAAGGAAAAAGGAGGAAGTGGATTGCCAAAATACAAGAATATGAGCTGGATATTCGCCTTACCAAACTGATTAAGGGACAAGGATTAGCCAAAATCCTGTCAGAATCAAATTGTCAGGCTTTGGGTATAAATTTGTCCATGATAGCTAACGAGGAGCCTGTGAAGAAGGAAGAACAGTGGGGAGTAGAGATAGCTACTCAGAAGACACACATGAAGTATCTCATCAGCCCATGGTATAAGGAGATGGTGGAGTATCTTCTGACCCTCAGTTGTACTCCCAGCTATGACAAAGCTAAATACAGAACAGTAATGTTGAGATCACAAAAATTCGTTGTTGCCAATGGTCAGCTATACTGGAGAGATCCTTCAGGTATTCTACTCCTATGTCTCACAGAGGATGAGGTAGAGAATATAATGGCCGAATTTCATGAAGGAATCTATGGGGGTAATTACAGCTGGAGGCCCACTGCTCACAAAATCCTGAAGGTTGGTTTCTACTGGCCCAAACTCTTTGGAGATGTGTTTGCCCAGGTCATAGCTTGTGAGAAATGCCAAAGATTTGCTGAAAGACAGAAGTCAACACCTCTGCCCATGATCCCTGTTCACGTGGACGAACCATTCCAGCAATGGGGAATCGGCTTTATCGGTGAAATGCATCCTCCATCGAGTGGTCAGCACAAGTGGATATTAAATGCTACAGATTATTTTACAAAGTGGGTGGAAAATATACCTGCGAGAAATGCAATAGATACTGTGGTGATGAAATTCATGGAAGAAAATATTATATCCAGATTTGGATGCCCTGCCAAGATAGTGACTGAAAATGCCCAGGCCTTCAAGCCTTCAAGTATAAAATTGTGTTGGGTCACTCTACGGCCTATTACCCACAAGGAAATGGCCTGGTAGAGTCTTCAAATAAGACCCTAGTGAGGGCACTAAAAAAACCTATCAACAAAATTCAGAAAAATTGGGACTCCCAGTTGAAATTCACTCTATGGGACAACACGATCACCAGCAAGAGATCAATGGGGAAGTCCCCATATGAGTTAGTATATGGGAGGGCAGCAGTATTCCTTGCACAGTTAGCCTTACCAGTAGCTCGATTCATGAAAGAAAGTCAAGAAGAACCCGATGATGTGACCAGGAGAATCAATCAACTGGTGGAGTTAGAAGAAACACGGAACCAGGTAAGTCAGAGGCTAACTGAATATCAAGAGAAGATGAAGGACGTTTTTGATCAGCATGCCAAGGACAGGAGTTGTAGGTTGGGGATTTAGTGCTTAGATGGGATATTCGAAGAGCTGAAAAGGGGAAACATGGTAAATTCGACCCACTCTGGTTCGGCCCTTTTAAAATTGTGGAACAAGGGGGCAATAACACTTTCAGGTTGGAAAATTTACAGGGAGACTTGCTTGATGCCCCTGTAAACGGTCAGTTCCTCAAACCTTACTTCCAGTTATGATTTAGGTTGAGAGAGCCTGATGTATTATACTGTACATTAGTTTTCAGTTTTCATCTTTGTTTGAATGGTGTGTGTGTCATGATGAATCATGAAGAGAAAAATAAAAAAGTGCTGAAGAGTGGTGTCCACATAGAAGATTAACAGTTGGTCTGCGAAGTTCTCGACACGCCCAAGGATGAACGTGTCATCCCCAGGTGGAGCCAATGTTGATCATATGGTTAACATTAATCATTTTTAAAGATAACCTTGAGTAGCCAAGTATCGAATGTCATGACTCGTGGTGAAAAGTTTAAATAATGGCTGGAGAGAAACGATGCTAAGCTAAGTCACGTGGCTGAATAACTAAGCACATGTCCAAACAGGGGGCTAAATTTTTTTTGAGCCTTCAAGGAATGAATTTCCTCTGAAAAAACATCATCCTCAAAGCCTTTTTGTGCCCTTGTCCTTTGATAAATCCTCACCGTTGTTTCTAGTTCAAAAGCCTCTTTGTTTGTGTGAAGAATGCCCAAAAAGGCCTTTTCCCTCTTATTTCATTCCCCCTAAACCTATGTTTTCATCACCTTTTCCCCCCTTTTAATTCCCCACTCACCTTTCAAATCATCCTAACTCTCCTTTTAAGCCTTTCAAATACCCTTTGACTGGTTTAATAGCCCCTTTTTCCTGTACCGTTTCCCTCTTTTGGCCTTAAAACGCACTAAAAATAGGCCAAAATCCCACTTTTTAACATACGCAGGCTTAACCCCTTTCGACCAGCCCCCTCAACCACTTCCCCTCCATATGCCCTGCACCCGAGACCAAGCGCTTAAGGCCTAGGTGCTAATCGCAATCGGAAGGAACAGAGCGCGCATTCCTTTGTTAACAGATTTTCCCCGATGCGATGAAGTTTTGCACTGTTGGCTTCCGCTTTGTTTTCAATCGTCGATCTTTAAAAGATCTGACAGCCTAGTGCTAATCGCATTGCGCCAGCCCATGCGTCCCCTCCTCCTGTCTTCTCCGATCGCGATCCTCTGTCTAATCGCAGCCGTTGACCTCTCAAAGATCCAACGGTCCAAATCTCATCGCTCTCGCTCATCGCATCAACCTCCTTCCCCGTCGATTCAATCTCCACCGTCGATCTTGTTCTAGATCAGACAATTGACGCTCAATCTCGCATCGCCCATCGCAAGTTCTAAAGGTGTTACCCTCCGTCCCTTCCGATTGCGATCCACCGATCCAATCGTGACCGTCCGTTTGATCCAGATCTACGGCCCACAATGTATCACGCATGTCACCATTTTTCTTCATCGGATGTCCCCATTAACTCCATCAGATGATCCCAATTGTCGATCTCCTCCTGAGGTCCGACGGCTCGCATTAAATAACCATCCGCCCTAACCGAGTCCCACCATCAAAGGCCTAATTCCATTCATTCAATCCATTTCCTTTGTATTTTCCTGGGACTTAAACTCTGGCATTTACACTAATTATCATTTCTTCTCCCATTTTCACCATTCCCGCCACCATTCCTCCAGGCCTTCACAGCATCCCTTCCGCCACTCCCTGGATTTCGTAACGAGTTTATCGTATTGTGAAGGGTTGTTACAAAAGTGATGAATTCACTCTAGGTTCCATGATCACAGTCACTGTGATCTGGAACGCAGAAGGGTTATTACAGCAGCGGTCAGAGTAACAACAGAGACATATTAGAAACATTAAATCCTATTATTGAAGATTAAACGCTTTAATCCTTGTTCAAAAGGAAAGAACACAGTTGGAAGACTAAAGAGCACACGTAACAACCATATCTGTGTTTGAATATCTGCGGGACTTTTTGCTCCAGACAGTACACCTTCCCACTAAAGCCTCCATGCCTCCTCGAGCCCAGAAATAGTTAATTACACTGAGAAAAACTTCTTAAAGACTGTCAGAACTAGTAGTTATGGATTATGGATACCGGCAGACCTTATATCCATGCCATTAATTCCAGAAGGTAGAACAGAGAGCTTTACAACTAGAAAGGACTCGAAAGAAACATCAGAGGTCAGATATTGACCTGACAAAGACCCCTCAGCCATACTATAAAGTAAATACAGCAATGCAGTGCCATTAAGCAATATGGGCATGGATGCTTCCTCCATGCTGTCTTAATGAATCAATTTAATGTACATCATCCACTCCTGTTACTCATTTTTCTCCTATAAGAACCCCCAAGAACAGATTGTAAAGGGTTCCAGATTTTCAGAAAAGTATGCTGTGAGAGAATTTTGTATGCATTTTGTTGAACTTTTATATGAATGCAAAGAGCCTATCGGGTTTCAGTGATGAGGAGTTCCATCTTTAACGAGGATTCTAGTCTTTGTGCTTCACAGTCTGTAACTCTCCCTTATATGTGATAGTTTAATTGTTCATCTAGTTTTCATCCATTTCACTTGTATCATGTTCTGGAATGCGAGTGGCTCACTGGTTTTTGGTATAAATTTATCCTAATTGATACTCATGCTAGGACCTGTCAAGCGCTTTAAATATTGCTCAGGCGTGATATATTGTTTCATTTTACACTTCAACCATACTTCTGCTATATTAGCTTCTATGGGATGTTATTTTTAAAAACGCTATTGTCATGTATGGATTCTTAATTTTGTAAGCCCATTACATGTTGATATTTTTTTCTGGGTATCATCCCAATGATAGTTAGTATTATCTCAATCTTTCATACGCAGTAAACACCTTCTGATTATTCATCTCTCTCAGGTATTTTAGAACCTAGCCCCCTTTATAGTAAGCTGCCTTTGAATTGTCTGATAAATTTGTATTAGAGTTTCACACCTTGCCTCTACAGTATTGCTTTCCCTGTGTCAAGTTTCTGAAAGTTTTGGTCCCATTCAAATTAACCTTCCTATTTAGAAGAGATAGCATGAGAGCCTTTTTAATGGTAACTTCCCCTGTTATATCATATGCTCCTTGCTATATAAGATGTCCTAGGCACTGGTCTTTCACAACTCAAGGATGTCTCTAGGAACGACAACACCCCCAAGCGTAACTGGCAGGCGCACTGCCCCCAGTCTTCAATTGCATTCAACTAAGTGAACTACTGATTACTAATAGGTGGATGGAATGAGTTCATTGTAAGATCATATGAAAGACTCGACTCAATTAGGGGAGGATTTGTTTTATTTTTTAACAAGCTTGACACAAGAAAAGAACTATGCTCATGGCAACGTGTTTCATTTTTTAACAAGGTTGACACGGTAACAAGAACTATCCTCACCTACATGTTTCATTTTTTAACGAGGTTGACATAGTAAAAGAACTGTCCTCAAATATACTCTATACAATCTACCTATATAACCTACTGATTCATTTTTAATGAGGTTGACATAGGAAAATAACTATCCTCATGGCCCACTGATTCATTTTTTAACGAGGTTGACCTGATGAGAACTTATGCTTAGGTCTATTTCATTTTTAACGAGGGTGACCACGATGAAATGTCCTCACGTTCATTTTTAACGAGATTGACTCGGTAACAGGAACTATCTTTGGTCTGTTTCATTCTTCTAGCAGTTGACACGGAAAAAATTATCCTCATGGAACCTTGTTTCATTTTTTAATGAGGTTGACACATGAAAAGAACTGTCCTCATACCTATTCATTTTTTAACAAGTTTGACTTAGTAACAGGAACTATCCTCTGACCAACTGATTCATTTTTTAACGAGATTGACACAGTAAAAGGAACTGTGCTCACAAGTGACCTTGTCATGGCTTCCAAATGGAAGAAAGACATGTTAAGGGACACTCCTCGATCATGTCTTCCAAAAGGTCTTCATCAGATGGAAGAACAGTTCTCTGAAAGGAACACATTTCAAGGGACTCAAAAGGGATAAGAACATTGCGTTCAAATAATCCCATAGAGTTTTCCATGTCAGTTATCGGATCTAAGTCAAAGGAAGTCAAGAAAATAGTGAGAGGCTCGCTTGCATCGATAACTGAAAACATGGGACTGGTTGCCACATAATTAACCCGTGGTAGGGTAGATACCACCTTAGTATGAGGAACATTTAGGGGTGTCGGATTATTGGTAGTCAAATATAGACTAGCGAATGAAGGCTAGTCAAAAGTCACAATGTTTCCATTGTGAGGGAAAGACATCACGCGAAAGAGTGTCGATACGACAGCGTTCATTGCATATACATAGTCTCGCCCAAGGAGTAAATTGAAATACAAGGGGCCTCGAACTACCATAAGATCAATACGGACAGTTTTACCTTCCAAAGTAATAGAAAACTTAGGAAGGATCCCTAAAGGTTCACTAATGGTTCTGTTAAAATCTTTCAGATTCTGCGTAATAGGCACAAGCTGAGGGGAACCCAAAGCTTTCCAAACAGTTGAGGATAAAATACTAATAGAAGCACCTTCATCTACCTGTGTGCGGTGTATGTCCCTACCACCAAACTTCACAATGATTTGGAAAGGGATAGAGGAAGGAAGACGAGGTTCTGTCAGTCTATTCCAATCAAAGGAAAAGACCTCAGTACTTGGAGGGGGTTCTGTAGAAACAGGTGAAATGCCCCCTGGCGTAGAAGAATCTGATGTAACAAGAAGAACCTGAGCGGTATGAAGTTCATTCTCTATAGGGAGAATGGGATCGACCGAATGTGAAATCGAATCGACCACTTGATCAACTAATGGATCATCAACCTAAGTGATATGAGTTTCACTCTCCAATGGAAGAGTGGGATCGACTGTACTTGAAATTAGATCAATCACTCCGTCAGTTGACGGTAGGTTGGGAGAAAGTTTACGGTAACCAGTTGGAAATTCTTGCTGTGGAACAGTAAGGTTTTCCAATAATTTTGAGGCTTCATCCATGTGAGGGAAAATGTGATTTTGATGACTCCCTTTGCATAACTTACAAGGAAACCTAACTTTACCCTTTTTCCCAAGAACCTAACTATCACTGGTTGATGCATCAACGGAAAGTTGATGAGATTTTTCTGACCATACTTCCAAGACCTTTGGAATACCAGGACAATTGATAAGGAAGTGGTCACCCTTACAAAGCTTGCAAGGTTATTTGGGTTTGCGATGCATGTTGGAGGTTTCCTCAACACTACTAACATTTACAACCATGATTGGTTGGTTGACTTCTTCCTTATCTTGCTGCTTCTTCTTCTTCCCTTTCTTCTTATTCTTAGCCACCTGGTTACTAACGTCCCAGCTTTTACCAAGCGAAGAGGAAGAAAGGGAGGAAGACATTTTGGGTGAAGAAGGTAAAGGGTCAACATGAGGTTGGTGATGTCGAGACGGTGAACTCTGTTGAGGTGAAGCATTCGGTTGAGGTGGAAAAATTTGAGTATTCGAGGCCAACAAAGCTAAAAATAATTATACTGGTAAACCTATGGTAAATCTAGGTAATGGCAATGTAGCCATATAAGGAGGACCAACATTTCCAAATCAAGGTAAAGTACTAGGATTCTCATTAAGAGGGGATCCTTGGTTGGTAAATTTCAAAACGATTTAAGTGAATTTAACTAGGTGAATTTTATTAACAATTTATAACTAAAATTAACAATTCACAATTCTACTTTTTGACAATTAAAATTCACAATTCACACATATGGTCTCTAAAAATTAAAAACAAATAAATGAACACGCTATAACAAATCTAGGACCAAACCACACACAAACGGTAGATTCCCACACTAAAAATACTAGGTGATGAAATCCAACTTCATAGAATTTTAATGTAGAAATGGCGGTTGGAACAATAACCCCGACAACCTACTTAATGAAATAGACCGGTGCAAGTTTCTCCACTTAAACCATCTCGAATGAAGAGAACCCTCCTGAGAGTCCAAGTGAGTCTAGTCGACGTTTGTTACAGGTACAGTGGGACCTCCCCTCCACTGTCACCTTGGGAAAAAATCCTAAAGTTTATAGCCTTTGAGGTTATCATAATAGCAAATGTACACCAGAGCAAATCTGAAGTCAGAATACACGTAAGGGTAGAGTAACAAAACTCAATCCCCTTAAAGGCTCCTTGACATAATCCAAGGTTTACGGACAAGTGACCCCAGGCTCCTCGACAATGGTCAATCTGAGGTTTACCGTTGTTAATACATGTCTATCTTTTATTGTTCTCAATGAGGAAGGATTGATTACCTCACTAGTTCAGATATGATCTTGTGCTTGACTCATTTAAGAGAAGCTTCCCGGAGCATACATGCTACTATTGAAATTTTCCTACCACAAGATCAGCTACTTGTTTGTTTTACTGTCTTAGAGAGTTAAATAAAACCTATTCCAAGACACTAGCTCGAGCTATGTTGGTTGAAAGAGCCCTAAAAATGTAAAAATTACTAGATGAATATTATTAAGCGGGGTGTTATTGAGGTTGTTATTACTCAAAGGGTAAATGGATACGAAACCAATGGTGTTATGACCCGACCCAAAACTAAATGCAATCGAATATGATAATGTAATCTTTTCAATTTGATGAATCCTAACTAAATTAAGGAGAGAATTTTCATTCACTTCCAACAATGCAAAAATTGATCAATAAGAGAAAATATAACAAATTCTCTAATGCACTAATTTCATCAAGAAAAACTAATTCTAATCAATTGCAAAATTTTTTATTTTTATGTTTTTAAAACAAGCATAACAACATGTAAATTCAAATCAAAGAAACTAATATAAATCTACGATTGATTTTTCCAGAATGTAAACTATGCAGTTGTAATCTATGCACAATTAACATGAAAACTATGCAAATTTAATCTATACATATTTTTCATTCATATTTGGAAAATGAGAATTCTAATAATGCAAATGTAATCTATGCAAGAGAATTCTCAAAAACAAGATGATTATAATGTAATATAAAGAACCAATCAAGTGTAAGTAAATAAAATTCGGTGAGAGTTCCAAAGATCAAAAAATAAAAACACTCAAAGGCGATTAACACTCAAACACAAAGAAAAGAAAAAAAGATGCAAAATTGTTAAGCGACTGAGACAAACCTCAAAGTAACGACCAAAGGAAATGAAATTAAAAATTTCTTCAAAAAAGAAACTCAAAAAACCCAATTAACTTAACGGAGACTGATGAGATTGTAAAATTGCTGAAAAGAAATTCACAAGGCTGACGAGAAAATACAAGTTTAATTTATATCTGAGATTCTTGCAATTTGATCTAGAAAAAAGAGAGAATTTTAAGTTTTCCAAAAATTTTCTCAAGGTCCGCAGGTTTTAGTGTAAACAGGTGCGGTGCTGCACTATGTATACAGGAAAACAACGGAGTTGACTGCACTGTGCCTAAAGACAAAGTGTGGAGACCAGAAAACTTAGAGAAAAATAAAAAATTCTAGAGCACTTTTCAGGGATTCTACAGGAATAAATTACCCAAGCCAGTATCAATCAATCAAAATTAGAAAAATAGTTTCACAAGTCAAAAATAAAAGAAAACTAAGTTCAAGATCCATTCCCCAGCATAGTCGCCATTTTGTTAGGCAGATAAATCGTTCTTGCAGACAAGACAAATCTCCCTAGTATCCTACGGATAACTAGAAACAAACAGACAAATGTAAACTACCTTCTCTAGATTATGATGGATCTAGAATTATCTATAATGAAGGATTTAGGACTTACTTGTAGTCTAGCGTTGATCGTAGTCTTCGTTCATGTCGCTTTGAATAAGTCTTCTTTCATGTCGCTTTGAATAAGTCTTCTTTTAGGATCTGCAATAAAAAACATGAAAGAATCAAAAGCACCTGCATAATATAGACTAATTCATAAACCATAAATCTATCTTGATGATCAAGGAATTCAAGAAATAAGCCATTTAAATAAACAACTCATTGAGAAAACATGATCCATTTGTATTATCTTTGATGAAAGAAGGAGCCTTACAACCATGTTCGCCTTGATGTCGTACAGGTCCTTCCGGGGTCTGAAACAAGCGTTTCTTCTACTTTGACAAGCCTTTGCACTCTCTCGACTAACACACACATGAGTGTGTAATCATTCCCATATGGTAATCAGTTAAGAGAGTCTGAGTTTTTCCAGCAATTCTCCTCAAAAAATCTCAAAGCCTAACTCCCCTTGAGGCTGAACTATGGCCTCAATTTATAGCAAAAGAGAAGAGGTTGCAGCTCCAAATAAGAGGGGATAGAATTCTCTTTCAAAGGGATTAAGTTCCACATACCAAGGGGTAGGCTCCTTTAATGGAGGGATGAATGTACATGAAAGGAGCGAACTTTCCACCGAATAATTGCTTCCAGAAGCTTCCAGATTCAACCAGCTGGGCTTCCAAATTTTACTTCCGCCTTTACTTTACCTTTTATAGGAATCCGCACCTTTAATGAAGAAAAAGTGTCACCGGTTCTGCATGTTCTAGAACAAACAGATGCGGCACCGCAGGTAATACTAAGAGAAAGTGCGGTACAAGTATTTTTATGAATTTTATAAGATTTTCTCTCAATTTCAAGGCTTGGTTTTAGGAACTTGATGTTTGTAGACTTCTAAGGGAGTATTATATGAGTAATGATGAACCCATACATAAAGTAAAACGTTATGGTGACAATTTTTAGTATAATAGGCTAACTTATTAGGAAAAAGAGCTGCCATTCCATATGCCAATTCAAAAGGTGATTTACCAGTATACCTTTTGGTGGTTACTCTATTTTCCCATAGGGAAAACTTAAGCGCAAAGTCCCAATTCTTTTTATTTTCTGCAATTGTTTTCTTAAAAACTCTAACTAGAGCTTTATTTGAATATTCTTCCAACCCATTTCCTTGAGGATAATAGGTGGTATAGTGAGTAAGGATTACATTATACTTCTAGCAAAAATTTATTATTTTTTCTGACTTAAATACTTGAGCATTGTTTATGGTCAACTTCTTGTAGCAACCAAATCTTGAAAATGTGTTTTCTTCTGGGAACTTTATCACCACTGAATCTGTTGCATTTTAGGCTGGAACAAATTCCACCCATTTGGTAAAATAATCAGTAGTTGTTAGAAGCCAGTTATGTTTTCCACTGGAAGTTAGATTGATTTCCCCTATGAAATCCAACCCTGAATTCCTGAATGGTTCTTCTACAAATACATGAATTAATGGCAGTGGTGCCAACTTCTTATTCTCAGCAAAATTTTGACATTTTTCACAACATCTAACCATCCCAAAAACATCAGAAAACAAAGTTGGCTAGGAAAAACCAGCTTTCAAGATCTTTTGATATGTAAACTCCAAACTATAATGGCATCCACGAGCATATTCATGATATTTGTTGAAAATATCAATCATTTCCCCATCTGTTAGACATAACAAAAAAATACTGACAGGATCTTTCCAATATAATTTACCATTGACTATCACATGCTTTTGCTCTTTCAGTCTCAAAGCCTTGTAATTTTCTCTTTCTTTATTTGATGGACAACTAAGAAATAAAAAAATAATGAACAACATTCTTGTACCAATAAAAAAAGCATATTTGTAGGGAATCTTGTTGTCTTGTTCACTTTTTTACCTCCTTCACCAACAGTGTTTTATTTAGGAATTGTAGCTAGCAGATTAATTCCCATTTCTTGATAATTTTATTATATTAATATTTTAGCCAATCCCTACCCTTTTAACAAGTTTTTTTGGCTTTATATCCATTTCATACTCTTTAATATTAGTTATTCATTTTCCTCTTCTCCCTTCGTTGTCCCTTTGTGTTAGCACGTCTTTGACAACTAAATTTGGTACATATGAAGTAATATGAGACGGTAAAATGTACATTCTGGAAGCCTTCAAGGATTTGACCATAGCATAAGCTTGTTTCTCCATAATATTATATTTCAATTCAGCATCCCTTAGTGCTTAACTGAAAAATGAAACTTGATTCTCCTTATTATCTTCATTCTTTTTCAAAATTACAGCTGCAACTGTAGAAGGTGAGGCAAAAGAGAAAACTTGAAAACGTTTTCGATAATCATGACTTACCAAAATCGGATCCTCTCCAAAAGCCTTATTAATTCTTTCAAAATACTCTATGGTTTTTGAAGTTCATCTAACCTCTACATCTTTCTTTAACATATCATTGATCTCTTTAACAATTTCCGCATAATTTGGAATAAACTTCATGAGAAAATTTATTATTCCTATGAAAATATGAATCTCCTTCTTATTCCTTGGTAGAGGTATATTACTTATTGCTTCCACTCGCTTTGGGTCAATCTCGACTCCCTCCTTTGACACAATATGTCCCAATATTTTCCCTTCTCTTAGAGAAAAGTGATACTTTTTTGGGTTTAGAGAAAGTCCATATTTCCTGCATTTTTCAAAAAAAATTGTAGGTGTTTCAAGTGTTCATCATTAGATTTGGAAACAATTGTGATATCATCCAAGTATATAACCAAAAATTTTTCTTTTTATCCCATTAAGGTTATATCCATAGCCCTCTGAAAGGTAGCACTAGCATTCATCAAACCAAATGGATTCTTTTCATACATAAAATTTCCCCATGGTGTGGTGAAAGTTGTCTTATTTTAATCATCTTGATGTATTTCTATTTAGTTATATCTAGAAAATCCATTAATCATAGACAATCTTGAAGATCCTGTAACTTTTTGCAAAATATGATCCATTTTTGGCAAAGGGTAATTATCCTTTAATGATATTCTTTTAAATTCTGAAAGTCAATACATAGTCTGATATCTTCATTCTTCTACCTTACATGAATTAAATTTTCCACCCAATCTAAATATCTCAAAGGTATAATTATCTTCTCCTGCAGTAAATTCTTCACTTCCTTTTCTATTAAGGGCAATAATAAATGATTTATCTATCTTAATTTTTCCTTATATGGTTTGACCCTTGGTTTACGAGGGATCTTGTGTTGAATAATATATTTATTATTAGTTTTAAGGTATTCATAATTCCATGCAAAGAAATCTGAAAACTTTCTAAACAAATACACATACATGTGCTTATAGGCTTTTGAAATATCATTTTCCAATTTCACAAGATTAGGATGTTGTTCAGTTCCAAGATTACAATATTCAACATCATTCTCCTATCTTTGCGTGTTAACATTTACTAGAACATCGTTTGTGTCAAAAAATATCTCCAAAGGTACTAAACCTTTAGGAATTACATTACCTTTCAACTATACAATCTTATGGTTTGCAATATATTCTCTCCAAGGTAACTCATCTTCAACCTCTTTCTCTTCAGCATTTTCAGCTTCCTCTTCTTAATCAATTTTTGAGTTAGAAAACTCTCTTACAACTTCCAAAAATATTTTGATTTGTTCCTCGTATTCAAATACCTACAAGTACTTGACATTGTCAGGTATAAAAGGTCTACTTCGGATTTCGACTTGATACCTCAACTTTGAAGTATGGGGGGGTTTAAAGGTGTTGGATTCCAATGCAAGTGAATCAGCCAATATGTTTCCTTCTCTTGGCAGAAACTGAATGTTGAATGTTGAAAATAAGTTACCACTAGATCCCAAACCTCATTCCGGTAAGCTCTAAGCCTTGGGTTTGTTTTCTGACACTTCCCCCTTATTTGTTTTACCACCAATTCTAAGTATCCAAACAAAAAAATTCATTCAAGATTCATGTTCTTGGAATCTTGCAGACCAAGAATTAGAGCTTCATACTCTGTTATGTTATTAGTAGAATCAAACTCAAATTTATAGGAAAGGGGAATCAGTTCACCTTTTTTTGGAAAGTAGAAGAACCCTTGCACCATTCCCTTCCTTGGAGTAAGATCCATCAAAATACAATTTCCAAATACCATTCGGTAGTGCTTCTTTCTTATGAATTGTTGTAGGAACCTGCACTTGTGTATCCTCAGCAATATATTCATGCACTTTTACAATAAATTAAGAGAAATAGTTTTTCATACTGTAAGCTAGAGAATTGTTGGAATTCCCCTCCTTTGTGATTGCTTTTAAAATTCTCGACTCCCTATATAGTATTCTTTCCTCACCACCAAAAACTATAATTATTGCATAAGTAAAATCTAGTTTCAGTACTCCTCCCACCTTCGCTCCCCAAGATCTAGAAAGAAGAATTCCAAATCTAGCGGGAATGTCTACAACTACTATGCCCATCAAAATACTTCCGACTGGAATTTGAGCCATAGAAACCACAAGATCCTTGATGAGCATAATACATTTCACTCTCTTAGATTCCAAAGAATATTGATCCTTATAATTTTTTGTGATTTGGATATTGAGTTGCTTTATGACAGAGAGAGGAATTAAATTGTGAGAATACCTTGAGTCAAGCGTATAGTTATTAAGTATAAGATCATGCACCAAAAGAGAAATATAAAAGGTAGGAGTAGTTGAATCTTGTTCCTCCACATGAGCACCAAACATAACCACTGACATGTCCTCCTATAACTTGGTTGTGTTCGCTAAAAATTTTTCTTGAGATAGATTAATAAAATCTGAAATCTGCTTTCTATAAGTAGACTTCTTTACCAACTCACCCAATGGGATTGGTATCTTTACTTTCTCCAACTCCTTTTGAATATTGAAATAATGTATTTATTTTCCTGCGTTTTCTTGATCTTCTTCTGTTGATTTATCCTTCTGAACATTCTACTGACTCACAACAGGCTGATGAACTTGATTCCCCTGATTCATTGTTATTTGGTGACTCTTAGAAGTTTCTCCTTGCTAGATTGGAATTGTTATAAGAGGATTATTTCCCTTATCACCTGTTTTTTGGATATGTTGTTGGGCGGGATGTTTAGGCTAGTCTTGAACTTGATCTTGAATCCTAGATCTCTTCCTTGATATAAGGTCATATTTTTATGTAGTTCAACTTGCATCATATCTGCAAATTATTTACAATATTCATCAAATTTGTTCTCCACCCAATGCGATTTTTGAATCAGGATCCAAAATTTCATCATATATTCCCTCACCTTCTTCCTCTAATAGAATAGAATATTGATTTTCCTAAAATTTAAGAGTTTCCTCCATCACTTATTCAGGTTCATCCTCAAGATACAGGGAGGTTGCACCTAATCTTGGTCCTTCCTTTCTGTTTGCATAATCTACAAAGGTGTTCTCCTAAATTGGGGATTAAAACTTCTATTATGCCCTTGCTGGATTTTTCAGGGAGCATTTTTGTTTTCCAACTCCATATTCAGTAATTTATTGGAAAAGTTTATAATGAATTTAGTCATTTCATCCAAATTTTTCTCATGCGATTCCTTTTGTTGATTTTATGGTCCTGCTTCTATCTTTTCCTTCTTATTTTCTATTTTTTCAAGTTTTGATTTTATTTTCCCAGCTGCAGACAAATTAGCTTCAATTTCCAATGCATTAGTTTGGATCTCATCTAGGGTGGGAGACCTTCTTTCCCTCAATGTGAGGCCAAAATTTGATTCAAACACTCCTGTAAAAACTGATTTTGTAACAACAGGGGGTGGTTTAATCTCTAATGGAATATTTTTATAAAGCTTGTTGAATATAATAATAAACTCAACAACTTCCTCATTTGGTTTCATTTTAATTGAATTGAACTCTATCAAAATGTAACCATGATCCTTTTTCTCTCCCCATATTTGTATAAAAATATTCTCCAATTCCTCCCAAGTATTGATTGAATTAGCTGACAGATTTTTGAACCATTTTCTGTCCTCTCCATATAGAGACTACACAAACAATCTCATCCCCACATCCATAGACTCGACATTGATATTTTATGCAAGAGCACAAAAATTTGCTACATATTTTTCAGTTTCAAGCTCATCCTCTCCTGTGAATCTTGGCAATAGTTTTAGGTGATATTGAGGCATTCCATTCATGGGTTGGGGAATATTAAGGGGATCATATTGATTTAAAATAAACCCTGGAATATCAATGTTTTAATTTTGAGGAGGAATATTTCCTACTTGACACTCAAAAGAGGATGGAGGAATCACAAAAATTGGGTCTGGTTGGGAAACTAAAGGAACAATAAGATACAAGGCTGAAAAATCAACAAATTTTATTTCTTCAACTTCTGAAATTACTGGGAAAGAAAAGGAAACATACTCAAATTATTTTTCTTCAAGAGTAGGCTCAAAAACAAGGACTAAGGAGGAATAAATCCTCCTTCAAAGAAATTCAATTTTCTTGCAGATTATTTTGGGTAAGACTATTTGATATCTTGAGAAAAATAACTAGAACCAAGAGCAGACAAAGTAGGACTTGGGGTTTTCAGAGGCTTTTTTTCTCTCCAAATCCTTTGGGATATCAATATTTCAGGGTTAGATAAAGGTGGTTTTTTGTTGTTGTAAAGTATATGACCTCATGTGGGTTCTTCTTAGAGCCAGGAATTCTTCTTTTATTCTCACTTGGTGGTAAAACTCATCCAACACATTATATTTGATCACCATTTAAAGAAATGGTTTCTAAAAAATCCCAGGGAGAAATTAACTTCATTCTTCGATCCCCAGAAACGGTGCCTAAAGATGTTGTAACCCTAGAGACAACCTTTGGATGAGAAGAGGTCAATGCCTAGGACATATGTATGGAAATATAAAAACTTTGTTTGGTGTCCCATACATGATTACTCAGAGATATTTTATATAAAGTAATGCAAAGAAAAACTCTTGGAGAAGATACACCTTTCTAGATGGCCACAATGTCTAAGAAAATGATCTTGAAGTTGTAGTGAAATAACAAAATGAAGTGGAAGATTCAAAATAGAAGACTCCAATGGCAGAATATTTTATTATAAACCTTAGCATAAAATATGAAAGACTGAGAAGGTGAAAGTATGAAAATATGGAGCGCAATTTAAGGTTATTTAAATTATAAATCTACAAGTACTATGACATTTCTCAAGCAAAGTAAATATGTTTTAATGAAAATAACTAGCAGCTTCTTTACACATTTCCAAAAGAAGAAAAACAAATAATGACTTACAGTAACAAAGGAACACATATCATATTCAGAAGGAAGTTGGAATCATCCATAAAATTTTATTATAACTCCAAGAAAATTTTGATACATTACACAGGTATTTCTCTCTGAGGTAAAATGGTTCAACCATGTATTTTTAAAGAAAAGTTACATTGAGAATGGTTACAAAAATTGTTAACTATCAAGAAATAACTTCAAATACTTCCAAAACTAATCTAAACTTAACTTAGTCCTTATGAGGACTCAAAACTAAACTTAGAAATTAAAGTGTTTTGACTTGAAAATACAAAATAAAATATCTTTCCACAATAAATTATATGCTTGGTCTTCATTCGATCACTAGGGATCCTTGGGAAGGCTCGCTTGAAGAAGCTCCAGGTTCCACTACTTTTGATGGTGATATTAAATCTTTTCATTTCTTCCACACTACCAAGTCAGAATTTGGACACTTGATCAATTTGTCATAGACCATCTTGAAATTTTTTATCCTGTTGTAGGTTATATTTTTATGAAAAGAGTCTTAAATAACCATAATAATTGAAAGTCCCTCTACAAGTGTTTCAGAATTGGTGATCCTTTAAAAATTGTTGTTTTTTCATGGGAAGCATTGATTTTACTTTTTTCTTCCACCAATAAAGTTTTGTATGTCTCCCATGGAATCAGATTCCCTTGTTGATCCCAACATGATGGTAACCCTGCTCGAACTCTTTTGTCAGAGTTTAAATTGAAGGCCAAAATTGATTCCTTGATTTCTCCCAATTTGGGTTTTTCATTTTTCCTGTAAATATTGTTTTGTATCATTTTATTTATTTCTAAAAAAATGGATGTTATGTCTTCAATCTCTATTGCCCTCATCTCTTGAGAAGACGTAGCATTCATAAAATCAATCATCCTCTTGTCCAATTGTGCACTTTGTTTGGACTTATGTTTATTAGAGGAAATATACATTTCTAGATCTCTTACCATTGTTTTCTCTTATGTCATGACTAACATATGATCCCAGATTGATTTTACCTATTGGATGATCCAAATAATTTCCCTTGCTTGAATGAGATATATGTTCCCTTTGAGTTTGTCTTTTATTTCCTTACTTTCATCACATGATGTTAGATAATTTTTATGGTATTGTGGTGCATTTCTTTAGCCATGTTCAATTTTCTCTCCCTATGCTTCAATTTTCTTTAGTATCATCCAAATTCTTCTATATTTTCCTTATCTCATCCTCAAAAATATTTATCTTAGCGATCAACGTAGTGATCTTATCAGTAGGGTCCTCAAAGTCTGGTTGGACTACAATCATGCAAAAATGTGCATCTATCTTTAGTTGTAGTCCTACATTTGGCTCTTTCATAGTTGCTACCTCCTTATTTATTTCTAGTAATTCATGAGTTATAAGTTAATTCTCTTTCTCAATTTGAGCTACTTTTGGAGCCAATATATGCTCAGTGGAAGGAAACTTCAACTTTCTTCTTAACACTTGAATATTAGATTTTTCTCCCTGTAAAATATTTTGGATATCGATTTTGTCTTTAGGATTTAGCCAAATCTAAATGATTTACTTATTCAATTCCTCATTTTGAGAGTGCAAAGCGCGTGAGTTGTTATTTTCTAAATTCAACTGACAAATTAATTTTCCCAACAAGGTCTCTTCCTTATTTCTCTCTAGTGAAGTTTTTCTCAAATCACTGTAAATTACCTCTCCAGTATTCCTATTGTTAGTGTCAGTATGTCAGTGATAAAAAATAACTATTTCGGTTGTTTTCATAAAGTCACAGGTCAAATTTTTTTACTTTTTCAAACAAGTTTTTAGAAAAATAATTTTGGTCACAAAAGAGGTCTAGGTAAAGTGTGTTGCTCCTTCATCTCATTCATCGCCACCATAATTTTCAAAGTAATCTCCATCATCATCTTTTAAGGTTTAGGGTTATGTCACTCCACCTCATATAGGTCATTGTCTAGGGGTTATAATCTTCCTTTGAAAATGTTCATTTTGTCACCTAAAACAAGGTTCTAACGCTTCATCCAACTCATAAAACTCTAAAGAGGGAGCTAGCATGCTTAGGGAATAACATAAAGACAATTTGTCTTGTTTCAAATGGTTTAAGTGTCAAAACGTTAAAACATGTCAATTATGTCTTATTATCTCATTCAAAGACAAAAAGGTCATTTCCAAATGTCAAAAGGTAAAAAAGCTCATTTTGAGTGTATAAAGATGCAAAAGAAAAGTCATGTTCATTCATTCTTATCCCTTTATGTGTGGAAGAGCACCTCTCTACCTCACTTGCACTCCAAAGGTGGTCAAACTCCAAATCCAAAGCATCAAATTCACTTCAAAACCCATTTGATACCCTTCTAGAAAATTTTGTTACGCTTCTGGGAGTTTTGTTATGCTTATGGGCAAGCGTGTTACGCTTCTATAGAGTGCCATTCAACCCTTGTTACACTTTTGTGTGCTGCGCAGGTGTTGTGCAGCCCCTTTATTACACTTATGTACTTCCTTGTTACGCTTCAGTAGAAGATTGATACACTTCTGCAGGAGAGGAAGATTTCAGTTTTTGGCTTGGAAAACCTTCAAACCAACTTGAAGCTTGGCATCATTACCTTATGTAACCATTCATTAAAGGTAATTCATGACTCTTATGCCATCTTGTGGTTAAATTTGTGAGTGTTAAAAAATTTTTATGCTCATTTTGTTCCTCTTCACATTGTCACTCATCCATGGTATATAAAAAAATTTCATATGACAAACCCTAACCTACCCCACCTACCTAAACCCTAACCCTAGCATCTAAACCTTAATTCACATGTCTCATATACATTATCCCCACCTTTCCTATCATCCACACCATCCCTAACATGTTAAATTCACCCAAACCCTAGATTCTAGATATTTCACGATGAAAAAACTTGAAATTTCTTGTGTTTGCTAGATTTACCCACCCTCCACACATCCACTTCTCCTCGTTCCATTTACACTATGGAGCTTAGATGCCACCATATGCACTGAAAATTTTCAAGATTTTTTTCTCAACTCCATGATCCTTATTTCACCATATAAACTTACCCCATCTCTACACTAGCTATTCTCATAGTCAAACATTGGGAATTTCCTGTGTTTTTATCATTTTTCCACCTTCCTCACACTCTTTTTCCTTCATTCCACCCAAAAATTGGAGCTAATATACAACTTAATCCACTCAATATTTTCTAGATTTTTTCACATCTCCATGATCCTTCATCTCATCCTCTAAACTCACACTTTCCTACAATCTATTTTCCAAATTTCCATACATTCACCCGTCTCATCAACACTCTAGGGTTTTCATCATTCCAGTAAAAAAAAAAAAAATGGAAAGTGATAAGAAGAGCTTCAAGGGAGGGTGCCACATCATGCTAGAACCCTTCATAATGCATAAACTCAATGCCTCGCCATTGGCCAGAAGATGCTTTGGGAGGGCTTAGTGTTTGAGATTTTGTGAAAGGCTCATGGAAGAGGGGTGTCATCTTCAATTGATTAGCCTATTTGCTACAAGCTTCAACATGGGAAATTTAACTATTGTAGGTATGGAGATAAGCCTATCAATAGACGTAATTTCTTCAACAATAGGTATCCATTTTCATGGAGAGTATTGCTTCGAAGGCATGGAGTTAGACATTGAAAACTACAAACAGTTTCTCAAGCCTCATGCTAGAAAGGAGCCAGACTACCTTTTCCATTTCAGACACCTCAGAAACAAGTATGATCCTTTGATGATGTTCATAATGAATTACTTCACATGTGAAGGAATATTTTCCAGGTTGTTGATGAATTTCACCTCTGTCAAAACACTTGATTTGCCATATTATTTGTGCATGAGTTTGATTAAGATAACTCAGAAGGTTCAGAGTAGAAGACAAGATCATCACACTAGGATTTTTCATCATGGTCTGATCAAGCTCATTGTATTTCAAGATCTTTCCTCCATCAACATGACTTGGGAAAATTTCTTGGAGAGATTATCAGTAGTGCCTACCAAAAGCCCTTCTATCTGCCTAGTACATCATTAGCACAACCAATGGAGGTTGTCTCTTCCAGCATGCCAACTCATCTTTCATATGCTCCTTGAATTGTTGAGTTTACTCACACCTATGAGAAGGGGCAGAGATAACTTATTGTACCTAATTCTTCCAAAAGTGGTATTACACTTGACACCATTGTGGAACAAAGTGAGATAGAGGAGCAGCCTCTTTTGCATCAGCATAGTGAATTGGCGCCATTGGAGGTTGAGGTAGAAGAGCATGTGGAGTTTAGATTAGTTGAAGAGATCATTAGAGAGAAATATGAGTAAATAACATAATAGAAGAATATGTTTTCCATTGCTAATTCTCAAATCACTTTTCTGTAGCAAGAAAATTTTCAATTGAAAGTGAAGTAGCTCCTACAAAGCAAGCCCAAGCCATACCTAGAGGAATTCAAAGGTAAAGGAAAGGAGATTATTTATGTTGACCAAATGCAGGATATGGATTTTGAACCTCAATCAAGAAGGCCATAAACAAGAGGCCTCAAAATGGCGTTGGACCTAGAAAGACAGTCAGCTCATTCACCTGAAGAGTTGACCTTTGATGAGCTTACAACCATGGAGATTAATGAAGATAGAGAGATTTGGTTGTCAAGGGAAAATGAACATTTGGAGAAGCTCTTTAAGAGGGCTAAGAGGGAAAATAAGCTTCAAAGACACATGGCAAACCATTATTGCACCAGGAACACAATTTCTCAAATAAGGCTGAACCAATTGAAGAAAAGGTTAAAAGAAACAAAAATGAAGCTTAAAGAGAAGGATAGCTTGGATTTGTTGGATGAAGCTTCTTTTTATATTTATCCCATCACTCACAGGTGCTACAAAACCAATTTTGAGAAGTTTTGATCAATTTTTGTATTTTTTGTGATTTTTGCACAATTCTAGAAATTCTTCATTGCAGAAGGGTAACAAACTTTTGTTACGCTTATTTTGGGGGAATAAAAATGATGATTTATTTACATGGATGGATGTATTTTCATGATTAAATCATATATCAGTAACCTCCATGGCATGAAAAATTGTAACTTTGGAGAAAAAGCTCAAAAATCACTCATTTTTCATGTTTCTGCCACCTTTTTGGAGCCTTTGTTACACTTTTGGAGTAACCTTGGGAGAATGGATTTTTGAAGGCCTTCCCTTGGGTCATTTTGAAAAATTAAAGATAATTTAGAAACTAGACACGTAAGGCTATTTTTACCATTCCTTCAGAAGTGGATTTGGACTCCTAAAAGTGCCTCAAAAGTGCCTCCAAATTTATGTTACACTTCTGCAAATTTTTGTTACCCTTCTATCAGAAATGCTTCAAATTAGCATTGGATTCCTTAGGACACTTGTCAAGCTCATAAATTTTCACAAATTAGAGGTTTTTTTTTCCTATGAGTTGGTATTATAGTTATTGAGTTTTTTTTTTCCTCCTATCATGAGGGAATATGTAATTAATGTAAGGGACAAACTTTCCTAGTTCATAGCTAAAATTCAAGGAATGGTTTCTAACCTCCCTAGAATCTAGGAAATGACTCATCTTGTGTATTTATGATCCATTTTGGATGGATTTCAACCTAATGAGGTTTCATAGTCCATATTTTCTATAATTAGACTCTCTTTAGTCTTTTGTGGGGTTGGATAGTCTCATATTGCAGTGGAGCATTTGTAATGAGTAATTTAGAATGAAATCAGAGACAAATTTGCAAGAATTGTGTTGAGATACTTGTGGTATGCATTGGAGCATCTGTTATTCTTATGTATGTTCATCATTTTATGCTTAATACCATGTATTATTATTTCATATATGTTTATCTTGTAATTTTATGAGCATAAATCATGTTTGTTCATGCCTTTTTTTAGACCAGATTTACATTGTTGTGTCTATTTTCTTCTAAAGGAATGAATTCACCTCAGTGCTCATTCAAAATATTTTTCACTTCATCCTATACTCAATGACATACTAATTTTTTTTTCAAACTACCTATCTAGTCTCACATATTCTCTACAAATTGACCTTGGGATTCAGACCTAAAAAACCTTACACATAGTCTACTCATTGAAATTTTCTATCCAGCACTAAAAACATCAAAAAAATAATATTTACTGAGCTTACATACCTAGCCTAAAATAATTAGATACTCAATAATTCCTCTTATTTCAAAAGTGACAACGAGAGAGCCCTCTCTGGTCCTAGTAGGGCTAGCTACCTGACCTAAACCCTGTTCTATGGTTACCTTTCTTCAATCCTATTTTCAACCTTGGGAAGTTGGGGAGAGTGATAAAATTATTGGCACCATTGTAGGGGAGTTATTGCTAAAAATTACCTGGGAATATTTATTTAATCCTATGAAAGCTATACTTTTAGGTGACAAGCTCTAGCATTCGAAATAGGTTGAAATATTAAATCTGAGACAAAGTCCAAAATTCCTACCTTAAGCTGGCTCCAAAAATACATACCAAGTCAAATCCATAACCAAATCCCTCACCAATTGTGAATGACCCTGAGAGTATTTTTAGAAAGCATAAAACCAAGTCTCAAAAGGTTGGAAGAGTTATTCCTCCACTTGTCAAATAAAATTCATTGTCTATGAGATTTGTTTCAGAAGATTTTTTTATTGTTCAAAATCTAAAATATGTTTGTTTAGAACTAAGTTTGAAACCTTTCTTTCAGAAACCACCTTTGATTCTTTTGATTTTGAGATATTTGCACCATTTTATGAGTCTTTCCATTCCGAGGTTGATAGCGAAGTCTGGTCTAATTTTCACAAACTTAAGGACTTGGTGGATAAGTTTCAAGAAAATTTAGAGAAATATTATTTCCAATATCAACAATAGGCTTTTTCTTTACCTGTCATTACACCTTCTCATACTGCTACATCATCAAGCCTTCCTTTCATTCCATCATTACCTCTGCAAGTTTTCACTCCATCAACACCTCCAACACCTCCTCCATTAGTCATGGCCATATTTTCACCATTGATCTTACCACTTCAGCTCACTCCACTACCTCAAAACTATGGTCAAATACTTCCTTTTTTCGATGGAAAATCATAGGTTACATCTTATCAGCACATTGCCAAAGTGATTTATTTCTTAGATCTTGAAGATATTGACAATGACAATGCCAAGATGCACATCATTGCTTAGAATTAATATGGAGAGGTAAAGAAATGGTTTCTCTCTCTCACAGTTGGTTCAATAGGTACTTCACATCAGCTAATTGACTTGTTTATGGTGAAATGGGAAGAGAAGAAAAATCCATTGCAGATTTTAGCTGAGTATAGCACATTAAAAAGGAATCCCAATGAGTCTGACCAGGAATTTACAACCATATTTAATAAAATCTATGATTCAATTCCTGAGAATATTAAGCCTCCTCTAGGATTTTATTTAATTCATTATCTTAATGGTTTTGATCCTGACATGGCCTATCAGTTGAGGGAACAAAACCCATCAACTCTTGAAGAAATGTAGTGAAATACAGTGAGTGTGGAAGCTAATTTGATCATCAAGAAGTCTAAAATCAAGAGTGAGAAAAGAGTCACTATAAAAGAGGAAACATCCACTTCATCAGAGGGAAAATTAGATACCTTGATCAATACCATGGAGAAGATGATGAATAAAATGTCCATTGTTGATCGACAAGTTGAACCCTCCATTAGAAATCCCAATTTCAGGGGTCAAAATCAGAAACCTCAATACAGGATCAAGAAAAGGGAACAGGGGAGTCAGGATCCACAAATTTGGTAGGAAATTATCACTCCATTTCAGCAAAATTACATTGAAGGCCCTGATGAAGATGATGAAGAAAAAATTTCTAGCGAGAATCATTTATTTGAGGAAAATCAGCAACCTATTTTCCCCACTGAAGAAGATCAATTTTCTACAGAAATTTGTGCATTGGATGATCAACAGTATGTTTTGTCAAATCATGACATGTTATCAATGCACATGGAAGATTATCATAGGGGATATCATAATTCTCTTTCTCGAGTGCATAGACAGTATGGGCTGAGTAATAGGAATGTTCCTATAATCTCCAATCAGAAAAAACAGAACAATCAAGTAGATGCTCATCATAAAGAAGTTGTCGCTCCAAAGAAAATTAAATATAAAGGACTTGTTGTTCCTAATTAAGCTAAAGGAAATGAAGCTTCCTCCAGCGGTCAAAGAAAGGATAAAGAAATCCAAGATGGAGGATAGAAGAAATATTCTTCACACAAAGATCAGCCCAAAAATAAATATGCACCATTAAAACAGGCAGAAAAAAATTCTTCTCTTTTTAGTCTTGAAAATGAAATTTCCAAATTGAAAGTCTCCATTCCTCTAACTAAAATAGTTAAGAATGATCAATAAAAAGTTCAAGTATCTAATTTTATTAAATTTGATCAGATGTCCGACATGGGTAATGTGAGTGATGATCACCCTAAACTTCTTTTTGGTCATGATGTTGATGGTGACCTAGAAGATAGTGAGGTCTAGCCATTTTATCTAAGCCTAAAAATCCATGATTTTATCCTTCATAACGCCATGCTTTATTCTACAGCCTCTCACAAACTCATTCGAAAGGCCATTATGGACATATTAGGACTGGATATCACAATACATTATCATGATCTTTATTCATTTGATTTAGGGAGGGTGAAATGTTGTGGCCTCATCAAGGACGTAGTGGTGTCATTAGAGAAAATCCCAGCCAAGAATGTCCTCATGAATGTTGTTGTGGATTATATCCATCCCAAATATGGAATGTTTCTCTCTCGGTCATGGGGAGGGAAGCTTAGAGGTACCTTACAACTTGACTTTTCATATGCTACCATTCCCATCTTTGGGCAACTTAGGAAACTATACCGAGAAATTAAAATGAAGTACATGATCAGCAACCGAGAAAATCCAAATAACCATCCTATACATGTTTTTTCATACAGATTTAGAGTCCTTTACCTTGTTCAATCATGAATTTTTAGCATATTCCAAAGTTTTGATTGAAGAAAAATTAGAAAATTATGAATTTTCAAATTCTGTTTTAGAATTAGCAAATGCAGAAATTTATCAGAAAGTTCCAAGCTGTTTGGAACCAAGCGCATCGCTTCAAAAAATTGATGAAATAGTGAAATTAAAATAAATTTTTGGTACAACATAACTCTCTCAAGTAGCAAGCAAATTTCAGTCATCCGATTTACAGTTTCTGGATGAAGAAAGTAGTTTGTGGACCATGGACTTTGATGGAGCTTTGGTCAAATAATGGGTTGAAATTGGAGTGTGGATTCAAAACCCTATAAATTAGTCATTAAACATTCCTCCCAATGTTCGAATGTCCTCCTACAAGCTATCTTTCGAATGTTCAAACAATGAAGATGAGTATGAGGCTTTGATAGTCCGTCTGAAAATTCTCAAGAAGCTTGGTTTCAAGAAGATTTCTGTACATGGCAACTCTGAGCTAGTAATAAAGCACGTCAAAGGGGAATACCAGGCCAAGAATCAAAGGATGTGAGCTTATCAAAATGCAGTGCTAGACATCCTCAATACATTCACTGAGTACACTTTATCATTGATCCCAAGGGACAACAATGTTATTGCTGATTCTCTTACTAATTTTTCTAGCATGTTCAAAATTCCATTGTATCCTAATAAGAAATATGAGATAAATTTCAAACACTACTTTGTTCTCCCATAAAATGTTCAGTATTTGCAGGTATTTCAAGATGATAAACAAATCAGCAACTTGTTTCAGACAAAAGAGGATTTTGTGAATTCTTGAATGGATAACTAGCGTTATGAAGATGACCAAGAAATCCATGCAGCAGAGATGCAAGTGCTTCAGCTGAAAGATAACTCCATTCCAAGAGGTTTGGTACCTTTGGAAGAATCATTCAATAAAAATGATGTTGCACACAAACCAACCATGCTACTAACATAAGTGGGAGTGGAAGATCTCAATATTGGCACTCTGAAAAAGCCAAAGATGGTAAAAATTTCAAAATCTTTGAGTGCAGAAATGAAAGGTAAATACGCAATGCTTGTTTGCTGATGTATTTTCTTGGGAATATTCTAATTTGAAATTCTATGATAAGAGCATAATTTAGCATACCATTCCCTTGAAGTCTGATCAAAAACCTTTCTGCCAGAAGTTAAGAAGAATGAATCCAAAGTTGTTGCCCTCTATTAAAAAGGAGGTAAATAGATTATTTACCATCGGTATTATAGTGCCTTTTCGCTTTTCAAATTGGATTTCTAATATAGTGCCAGTGAGAAACAAGACAAGAGAGATTTGCTTATGCATTGATTTCAGAAATCTGAATAAAGTGTCATTGAAGGAAAATTACGCACTACCAAAGATGGACCATATTCTGCAAAGGGTAGTTGGATCTTCCAAGCTTTCATTTTTGGACAGATACTCCAGGTAAAATTAGATTTTAGTCCATCTAGATGATTAGGAAAATACAACCTTTACAACACCTTAGGGCACCTTCATGTATGCCAAAATGCCTTTCAGATTGAATAATACAGGGGCTACTTTTCAGTGAGCGATGGATATTTCTTTCGCCAATTAAAAGGGTGTATTTTTGTTCATTTATCTTGATGACATCACTATTTTTTCCAAGATAGATGAGCAACACTTGAAGCACTTGAAAACAATTTTTTAGAGATGTAGAAATTTTGGCATACAATTGAACCTAAAGAAGAGTCTTTTCGCTATGGAGGAAGGTAAATTGTTGGGCCATATCATATCAAAAGATGGAATTAGGATAGATCCTTCAAGGATTGAAGCAATTTAGATCTTGGAATATCCTAGGAGCAAAAAGGAAATTGAGTCATTCAATGGAAAAACCAATTTTTTGAGAAGGTTTGTCCCCAATCTTGTTGAACACTTAAGGAAAATTACTGACATGTTGACGAAATATAGTGAAGTAAAATGTTCTGAAGAGGTGAAGAATTCATTCAGTCAAGTTAAATCGTCTTTATCTCATGCTCCTATTTTTATTAGTCTAGATTATACACTTCATTTTATCTTTTTTTTCATTTGCCTCAGAGCATATTCTTGTTCTTGTCCTTATGCAAAAGAAAAATCAGAACATGGAAGCTCATTGCCTTCTTTAGTAGAACCATAAGAGACACAAAATTGAAGTACAACATCATTGAGAAATAGGCCTTGGCATTATTCAAATCATTTAAGGACTTCTGGGTCTACATTCTCCACTCTCATGATATTGCATATGTTCCAAATGTTGTTGTCAAAGATGTGCTTACACAAAATGATCCTGAAGAGAAATGAGGTAAATGCACCACTGCTATGTTGGAATATGAATTGGAGATCAAGCCCACAAAGTTGATCAAAGGAAAAGGCCTGGTGAAGCTTATGGTATATTCAAATCACCATCCTTTGGACATTAATTTTATTGTTGCATTATCTGAAGAACAAGAGGCTAAAACATTACCTGAGGTATTTGAAATTTTCTCTTTATCACCTTGGTATGATGATATAGTTCATGTTTTGCAACACTTGAATCCTCCTCTCAGCTTTCCAAGTAGTAAGGCTATATCTTTGAAGTTAAGAGCTCTTAAGTATTGCATTCTTAATGGTGCCTTGTATTGGAAAGATCTGGGTGGAGTGTTGCTGAATTGTTTGGTTGAAGGAGAAGTAGAAAAAGTGTTGACTGGTTTTCATAAAGGTGAATGCGGTGGTCATCTTTACTAGAATAATACAACCAACAAGACATTAAGTGTGGGATTTTATTGGCCAATTTTATTTTCTGATGTTTATAAAAAATTAATGAGTTGTCATGAATTTCAAGTATTTCAGTGAAAGAGGAAGCTATTGTCTTTGACCTTAAAACTAATTGAAGTGCAACTCCATTCCAGCAATGGGGGCTTGACATCATTGGAAAGATCCATCCTCTATCATCATCTCAACATAAATGGGTACTCACTGCCACATATTATTTCACTAAATGGATTGAAGCCATCCCCACGAGGCAAGCTACTTTTGACTGTTATTATTCAATTTTTAGAGAACAATATTATGTCTCGTTTTGGTTTTCCACACAAGATCATTACTAACAATGCAGTTGCCTTTAATTCCAAGAAAATTATTGAATTTTGTGATAAGTATAACATTAGTCTTGGTCATTCCGCAACAAACTATCCTCAAGGAAATGGGCTTGTTGAATCTTCAAATAAATCTTTGGTGAACATAGTTAAGAAGATGTTGCAAGAAAACAAGAGAAATTGGCACAAAAAGCTCACCAATGCTCTATGGGAAAATAGAGTTAGCACGAAGAGATCAATCAACATGTCACCTTTCCAGCTCATGTATGGTATTGACACAGTGTTCCCTACTTCTCTAGTTGTACCAGTGATGAAAATTCTGCAAGAGATCGACAATGAACCAAATGATACCCAGTGAAGAATCAACCAAATGATCCATCTACATCAGTCAGTAGATGAAGTCTTCAGTCATACTTCAAAGCTTCATGAGAAGACAAAAATTGATGACTTCAAGCTTGGAGATGTTTTTCTTTGCTCGGATGCCTGGAATGAAGACAAGAGTAAGCACAGAAAGTTAGACAATCTATGGAAAGGAAGAAGACCAAAGGAATTTTGACAAGACAAATTTATGATAAGAAGACCAAAATTGATGATTTCAAGCTTGGAGATGTTTTTCTTCGCTCGGATGCCTGGAATGAAGACAAGAGTAAGCACATAAAGTTTGACAATCTATGGAAAGGACCTTACAAGATCATTGCATTCAGAGGTAATAAATCATTTCTACTAGACGATCTTGAAGGGAAAGAAGTGCTATAAGGACCAATCAATGGTAGATTCCTAAAACACTATCTTACTTTATCATTGAACATGTAATTCACTTTCATTGTGTTAGTAACCTATAAATATAGGATTCATAATTTTGACTTGATTGATGGTAGTCTTGTAAATATGCACAAACTTTGCTTTCTGCAAGTTATTTTCCCATATTTTGTAAAAAATAAAAAATCAAAAAAAGTGTAAAAAGTCCTAAAAGAAAAATCAAAGGACTTAGAAAAAATAATATACCCCAAAAGAGAAAGATGAATAAAACATGAAAGTGTGCAAGTCTAAATGCCACTACTTTTTACTTTTTGCAGTTGATTATGGCAGAGTGTCAATAAATGCCATAATCCATGATGAGTTGAACTGCTTAATCTTGACTTATCATGTTTCAATTTACTTATTTTAGATAGAGAATAAAGAGTTGTCAGATAGTTTAATCTTGACAATTCAGTAAATAGGTATAGAGTAAAAAGGAACCCAACAGTTTAATGCTAGCTCAAATGCACCTGATTAAAATAGAAGAAAAAATGTTATAAGATATGACTGGATAGGTAGAATAAAGGTGGGAAATCCATTGTAAATATTTTTCACCAGGCTACAAATAACTAATTCCCCCTCCCCATATCTATTTAACATTCTAGACTATCAGTTAGAGAGGTTCAAGGCATTTCCTTGACTTCTGTTGGGACCGGACCCAAGGCTCAATGACTGATTAGTTGAAAGTGTTAAGCTTATATATTAATCCCAGAAATCACATAATTTTCCATTCATGCATTCATTACCATGAAAAATCATAAGTAAAGACCCCATTTTTACTTAATGATGCTTAAAACCCTCATTTGAGTAACTTCCTACATCTCATGAAGCATAAAACCCTCAAAATGGCATTTTATCCTAAGTTGAAGTGATGAAATTATTACAATGAAAGCTTGGTTTTAATCTTCACTTTCTTGGTTATAATTGTATATTTTGAGTATTCACTTTCTCTTTTCATATTAACACCTAAATTATTTTATTAACTCCCTATAGAAAATCCTAGTCCTATTAATATAACTCCTTTATTCTAATATCCCAAAAACCCCTTATTATATACTTTTTATGTCAAAGATATTACTCACATGTTGAAAATTACATCCCGAAATTATCCCTTTGACATAAAAATACCAATAAAGAAATACCCCAATTCCCTATAGTTATTAGACCTTCAAATAGTCTATAACTATATAATACAAATAAAATAAAATGACACTTTATACATATTTTATATGTCTAAAGCAGAAAATATCATGAATATATCATTTTAAACCATGTTCAAAACCTTTTCTGCTCGTCCCCATTCACTTTATCATGTATAATATATAAACTCCTTTTATATATTATTCCAACCCCCACATTCATCCGAACCATTATATCTTCTTTTCATTCCTAATCCAATAGTTCGCATTGGGCGCGATAAACTATCCTTGTACCCCACCATTCCCATTGCACCGAGCTATGACTGTCGATCCTTTACTTATAAAATCAACGACCTATATTAAAAGCCCAGTCCCACCTTACCTTTCCCCCACAACTTCCCAAGACATCCTGACCATTTGCTTCAACCATCCCAATCCAATGATGTGCATTCAATATCGCATACCGAAAGTAAACAAGCGCAGTTTGGGGAAAATCATGTGATAAAAGTTGTTTTGTTAAATCGCCAATTGCTATGTGTCCAATTTTAATTGGATCGTGTTATAAAACCTCAAAACTGCTTACTATCTAAAAATAACGTGATACCACAGAATGGTTTTCGCATTCAAAATGAAAACCGCTCTCGCCATTGACTGTGACCTACCATTAATGATATGCAAAGTAATAAAATCAAAGGTTTTAACCTTAATTTTTCACTATTTTGCATCATTTTTCCCCTCGCCTATTGAGCAGTTATGCTTACATTTCAAAACCTTTTGCTGACCAATTTGTCTCTCTGAAGCAGATTTCCCCTCTGAATTTCGCCACAGAAGACTCTCAACGCTTCCTATTAAGCTATCGTGACCAGTTTGAAGACTAGTACAACCTAAAACCTTTATCAACCGCTACAACACCTGCAAAATATATTTTTTCAGTGATCTAAACCTGCAAATTCTAAATTTAAAAGAGCGAAATTAAAACATGTAAACCAGTTTGCATGTAGAAACTGAAATTACCAATATGAGTATATTCTAAACCTTGAAAAAACAGGGGAAACCCTGGAAAATTATTCTCAGAATTTTCCATTTCCTTCAAACTCTATTTTAAAGTGTTTCCAGCCATCCAAAGGAAATTTCCACGATTCAAATTTATTTAAACACATATAAAAGTCATTTTTTAGTCCTCTGCACCTAGAAAACCTGTGTTTTCCATCCCAAAACCCTTGCCCAGATTCCCAAATTTCTCCCTGATCCGCTCAATTAGCCCCTGTTTTCAAAATTAACTAAGCAAACAGTTTAATCTTGCTTATTTTTTCCCAAAATGACAAGAAAAAATATTACCCCTAAGACTAGAGGGCCTAAAGCCCAAAAATCTGCCTTAAGCAAGCTTCCACTCCCTAAATCCACTAAAATAAATAAGTCTACCCCAGCCCTAACAACAGATTCTACTGAAGTGGTCAGACCTTTACAACCACCTGTTACTTCTGAAGAGAGTAGTTCCTTAATTGATTTAGACTACAGGATTACTGATGCTACATTAGAGTTCAATCTACTTGAAGTACATAACTGGTGTTGTGAGAAATTTGTGAAGAAATTGAAAATGACATACCTATATGGGAGTCAAATTTTCCTAAGTATGTGGTCCCAATCACTCATCCAGCTCAAGACTTGATTAGACAATGCCAATTACATTATGTCCCTGACCAGAGATGTATTGTGAACAAGGATAGGAAAGTTCTGTTTTCTATAACAGCAGAATCCATTAATGAGATACTCCAACTGAAAAATGATCCAACAGTAGTCTCTTTATCCATTGAATATTTGACTCAGTTGTAGCTAGATTTGAATTTCCCTAGGAAGTTTATGATTCTGCAAAAATTCATGCCTACCTATGTTGATTTCCCAAAAGTAAATCCACCCTATTCCACCTCTAATTTTCCTAAATCTTCCAGACAAATCATCTCTATGCTTTCCTTCATTCTAGGTTACTCCAATGATGAGTTCACTGATGCATCAATTTTAGGTTTCCTTTCTACTTTATCCCTAGGGAAACCTCCTGTAATGATATTTAACTTTTCTAGATTCATTGCTGACAACATGCACTATCAGTTGACCAAGTTGCCTGAGGAAGGAGTGTTTAGATATTCATCATATCCATTTCACCTCTTTCTATTTTTCCAAGCATAAAAGTTTCCAGTTGCCTTACAGAAAATGGATGTTGAAGGCAATCCTCTCTCAGTAGTACTTTGGACTTCATTTCTCAGAAAAGTTGGAAGTGAATTCAACTATAAGGATTTCACTGATTTGTTTGTCAAACCAACCATGAGTTTATTGTGAAAAGCGGAACAGCCAAGAATCAGTGAGGAAATAAAAAAAATTCTAAAATTATCTAAACATTGTAAAGTAGGTGATTGGTACCTATATGAAAATCACACAGAACTAAGGATATTTGGAGCAAACCTGGCCCTTTATAAATTGCCCAAATTTCTAACTATCAGGGTTTTTTCATTGGTGTACTTTAGGCAAATTCTGAATGTAGATGCAATGAATTTTATGGCTTCCAAAAAGAAGACACAACTTAAGCTCAAAAATCAAATAGGTCCCTTCATAGTAAATAACATAGATTCCCTGAAATAAATAGTCAGAAAATTATCATAATTTAAGTTCCAAGAAAGCTTTTATTGGAACTATGATCCTCAGAATTTTGAGTAACATAAGGGTCAAATGTAAATTAACACCATTCTTTCATGAGTCTAGACCAGAAATTGAAAAATGTGCAAATCAAATGGAATGGGTAGAAAATAAATTGGTTGATCTCATTGCTAATACAGAGAAGGGGAGACAGACAGATAATTCACAGGCAATAACAGTCACTCAGCAGATAGAAAATTCAAACAAAAGGACCAGGAATGAAGAAGGCTATATAGCAGAGACCATTACAGAAAATAAATTCAAGATTATTTACAACAAGAAGGCAGAAATGATTGTTGCCGAGAAAGAAAGGGTAATAGAAATAGATGGCACTGATGATCAAGAATCCAACAATGATCAACAGACTGATGATGAAGCCACTATAATTGTGAATGAGACTCTAGTAGAAATTCAGAAAGAGCAAGTGCTAACACAGGAACAGGGTAGAGAAATGGTTGAAAAGCAGGTGAATTTAGAAGCTCCCTCCTCTTCCAAAGAAACAGAGGAAGAAAATTCTAACATTCAAAATAAATACAAAAAAAATCAAAGAAATAAATGAGGAGATTAAAAATGAATTTTATTTTCAATTCCTTAAATAAAATCCAAGAAACAAAGATAGGTTTTTGACTGATTTTGATTACTCTGCCAATAAGATGATCATGTCATTTCTCAAACCCACAATTACAGATACAAAATCAATTGCAGATTATACTAAAACAGATGTGGAGGTGGACATTGATACAATACATGAATTGGATCAGATAGAATTCCACAAAAGTACCACCGAAATGCTTTATTCAAAAGTGGTTAACAAAACTATGAGTGCTACTATGCTACAAAATACTGTGTCTAATTTATAGAATCAGATGAAATTAGACAAAGCATCATTACATGCTAAGGATTTAAGGATCAAGTCCTTAGAAGATTTGGTTATAGAAACTGGAGTGGATTCTTCCAATATTGAGGTTGCTAAAGCACTCATAAAGCAAAATAATGAATACATTACAGCCGTGAGAAAGCAATTGAAACTTCCACAGAGTGAGCATCCACAAGCAAAGGAGATTCTTCAGCAGAAAATAGAAAATGATGAATTAATGCAGTTAGTACTAAAGATGACTACTCAAATCAAAGAAATGGAGAATCAGACAGAGACTCTGATGAAAGAAAATGAAACATTAAAAAAGGCAAATGAGGTCTCCATTCCTACAGTCATCCCAATGGCAATTACTGTTGTTCCTTCTACTCTGGCAGAGCATTTGGCACCAAAAGGAGTATTGACAACTGCAGTGTCAATAACATCTATAGATACCTCTTCCACTGGATCATCTACATCACAGGTACAACAAGCAAAAGGTACAACAGTCATAGTTAAATATATGGAAGAAATGTCCCTTAAGAACACTAAGATCAACAATTTAAAGAAAGAAAGTAAAGATCTTGAATCCTCATACAAGAATGCTTTAATCACATCTAAGAGACATGAAATAGAGAGAAAAGGCCTTAGAAGAACAAGTGAAGAGTTTACAGAAAGAAGTAAACTTCAATGAACAGGTAAAATATATCAAAAACTATCTTTGGAATAACATAATTCAAGGCATACATCTACAGTGGCCTTCCATTCAGATCATTTATGAACAGAGAGATCTACTCAAGGCGGCACAAGCAGAAATTCAGCAAACACAAGAAGAGCTTGCCAATAAACCATCTCAAGCTTTAAGGCTTATTACATTTCTAAACAGTAAAAATAGAGAAGATCTTGAAGAACTGAAAATTTAGGATAGGACTGAAACCATACCACAAACCAAAAAGGTCCTAAGTAAAAAGAATATAATGAACACTTTGGAGGAAAGATGTAAAGACATGAACTTGTCAATAACAAAGTTCTTGGCCAAATACACTATATTAACACAAGCAGGCCTTCCAGACATTCATGGCTTTAATGAAAAACTAATGGTTCGGACAGATTATGATAAGAAGATCGGAGCATATGCCAAAGAACAGGTAAACAAGCCTCTGCCACAAGGTTCCCCAACTGGAAAAGTTATCTTAAAGTACTTTGAGAACTTATTTTTTCTACAAAATGAAATTAAACACATCTTCATTGTCAAGCCAAACTTTTCAAAGTACACTGAGGCTGATGAAAGCTATAGAAAACTGAAAAGCCTGAAGATACCAAGTGATTAGCAATGGCAAGAATTCACTGATTTGATATAACATCATGCAAACAGAGTAGAACAAGTGCAGTCAGGTTTTTCATATTTACAGTTATCAAAGGGTAAAATTTGCAGTAAAAGTGTATCAGGTGAAAAAGAAGAGTCAAAGAGTATCCAGGAATAAAACAATCAACTAAATTTTTACTGTTGTAATTCTACATTTTACAGCAATAGAGTAATAAATGGACAACATGAAAGAGTATCAGAGGTGAAGCACAAGGTTGAAGAGTGAAATTAGAAAGATTGTCTTCCAAGCTATCTTCTAATAAGATATTGTTTCCAAGTGCTAGAAAGCATCTACAACAAAGAAACAGATCAATTTTGATAAGATAAATCAGTCCTATTTTTTCTTGATAAGAGGATAGCTTGCGAGTTTGTTTTGCAGTTGTCCCAATTTTTTATGTAATAATATTTATTTTCTCCTAGAGATACTCCTACATGTCTCTCAGATATTTTGTAATAATTTTGTATAAATACTTCACTCTTTGAAGTATTTAGAGTGGAATAAAATTTGTCAAGACTACTATAGACATTTTTGTTGAATACATTGGGAGTTTGTGTGAGTCGATTTATAAAACAGCAGACTAGAACTAAGTCAAATAGACATCATAATTCATGATTCTTGTGTTGATCAGATAATTCAAGTATTTTCTTGTTTTCAATGTTTATCTTTCTAAGTTCCATACATACATTTACATGTTTTTTGTCTAAAATGATTGACTAGGAAGGTTTATACAGGATTAGTGTCAAAAGCTCCCTATTTTTTACTAGTTATTCATTTATATGTTTTTTGCTGATATCCGAACTTAAGAATCCTTAACTGCTCTTAGTCCCTTTTGATCCCTTTCTTTCATCTTATTTTTTTTAACTTAAGGATTCTTCATTGCCCTTTTTTCAGATCTTACCATTTCATCAAAAAGCATATTTCCAAACCCTTTGAAGGTCATCTACCCTGCCCTTAGTACATTTTCTCTTTTGACCTTATTTCCCACCTCTGCTTGCAAAAAGGTTGACTCCATAGCCCAATGGTCTGGTAGATCCCTCTGTGGTTCACCTTAAAATACCTTTTATTCCCACCAAACATTCAAAACCAAACCAATTGTCCAATCATACCTAGCCTAAAATCTTATAATAAAATCAAGCTAAATATTGAGGAGAGATCCCTCTCTGGAATTTAGGAAGGCTAGATCTTTAATTTCAAAAGAGGTTCTTGGTTACCCCTGGTTTTCTTCAAATATAAATCCTCATCCCACAACCTGAGAATTACTAGGGTGATAACATACTGGCAACCACACTGGGGAATTAACCACTCTCCAGTTTTAAATTTAATCTTGGAGGAAGATTTTTAAATCTATATTTTCTACTTTAAGATTAACTTTAAAAGGTTGTGGGTATTTCATAATTAGATAGTCTGGCTTCTAGGAAAACCTACTATACCTGGTCCAACCCAGATCCTAAACCTGCCTTAATAGTAGATAACCTAGAACAGATTGGTAAAAATAAAAAGAAAAAATGAAGTGATAGTTTAGGAGCTGAAGTGCCCTTGAGAAAAACTAATTCCTTACCAAAATAATTAGTAAGCTTAACCGATATTGACTTTGATTTAAAATTTGAAAATTCATTATTTAGAAATCAATCTGAAACTGATTTAAAGGAAACTATTATAGATCCTGTTTTTACTTCTTTTGTGAATGAAAAACAGAAAATTATTTCAGCATCATTAAAATCAAACAAAACTGAAATTCAAAGTCCAGTAGAAAGGGTTAATGTTACATGAATTAAAGACGTTGATGAAGCTATTAAATTAGCCAATTTTTTGTCTCAATTTAAAACTCCAGTTTCTCAATTATACACTACAGTTTTTCCAGCAGCAGATTCAACTCTATATGCTTCCACTTCATTTATAGACTCCACTGTCAGTTCACCCACAGAACCTGTAAATCCTTAGTTGCCTTTGCAGCCTAGGATCATATATTCATCATACCCTCAGTCCACTGCAAGTTCATCCACATAACCATTCATTCTTGAGTTGCCTTTGCAGCCTGGGATAGTTTTTCCATCATTCACTCAGCCCATTTCATCCACTAATTTTATAAGCACTACATTTTTTCCATCCAGTTCCATCCATATATCAACATATTTTCCAAGTTCCTCAAATCCAGCTTTCAGTACATCAGATGTCATATCAACACTGCTCCTATAATCACTATTATACCTCCTAGTTCAGGAAAACTTCAAATCATGGCTGCGAGATATGCTCCTCTAGTTTTACCCCAAAACCTCCATGACATGCCCCAAAATTACCAAAAGGATATCCCATTATTTGATAATTTTTCACAAATTACTGCACAGCAACATATCACCAGAATGAATGATTTTTGTGAAATTTATGAGATATATGAATCTGATGTCCAAATGAGGTTGTTTGCTCAAAGCTTAACTAGAGAACTAAAAACATGGTTTGGAAATTTAGGTGCTGGTAGTATAGCAGATTTAGCTGCATTTCATAGAGCATTCATAAATAAATGGGAAAAGAAAAATAATCCCCTACAAATTTTATCTGAATTTGATTCCTTAAAAAGAGCTCCTAATGAGTTTGTCCAGGATTATTGCACCATATATAACAGTGTCTATAATTCCATCCCTATTGATCTTAAACCTACCCCCTATTTAGTACTTCTAAAATTTCCTGATGGATTTGATCCAAACATGGCATATCAATTAAGAGAAAGAAATGTTGAAACTTTAGAACAGATGCAACTAGATGCTGTTGGTGTAGAAATCAATATCCTAGCCAAAAAAGCTAGACTTAGAAATGAAAGGAGGGATCATCAAAGAAGAGAATTCAAAATTAGATGGTAAATTTGATCTTATTACTAAAACTTTAGAAATAGTAGTTGAGAGATTAGACCACATTGAGAAAAAACCGCAATGGGATAACCAACCCCAAATCAAAAATCCTAACTACAAAAAAAACAACAATCCGGGAAAAGGTAAAGAACCTTCCCCAGATCAAAACTTTAGGCCCCCTTTTCAAGAGAACTACGTTGAAAGTTCTCAAAACAATGTTGAGGATGAGGAATACATCAACATAGTTATGGGCATAGATGAGAATAATACAATTTTCCTCACTCGGGAGGATCAAGAACTCTTTGAGCTTCAACAGTTCAAAGTAGAATCTGGTGAATCCTTTGACTATAAGCAAGGTTATGACTTCACAATCAATGAAATTCACAGCTAGTATAACCTTAGGATCAAGAAAATAAATGAGCCCGCTACAAAAAACAATGCTCCAAATCAAAAAAATCAAAACATAAAGAATGTAGAGGCTCCCAAAACAAAAATTCTGCAAATTCTTCCAAGAGAGAACAAAAAAAATTCAAACCCACCCAATCCTAAAAAGCAGTCTAGTCCAAAGATTGTAGATATCACTGATGAGGTGGCTCAATCCTCTAAAGATTCCCAAAAGGCTAACACCACAAAGGTCACTAATTCAACAAAAACAATAGTTACTGATCCAAAAAATAATCCAACTGACTCTAGATCATCAAATCCTAAATCCTCCGCTGAAAATTCTAGATCTAACAAAGCATCTGCTGCCACTCAAACTATTCTTGAAAAAATAATAAAACACAGCAGAAATCAAGAAACTCAAACAGAAGATAAAATGAAATCTCAAGCTAAAGGTGAAACTACTGAAACTCAAGAAAAATCATCCCAAACAATAATTCCAAAAGATGAATTAATTCAAGCTATCAAATCTCAGTCAACATTTAATTTTCAATATGAAATATCTAAGTTGAAGATAGCCATTCCCTTAACTGAATTGGCTAAAAATGACTTGTATAGATCTATTATTACTGAAACATTGAATGTAAATGAAAATGAGGAAACAATTAATATGAGTGATGATAGACCTGAATTAATCTTTGGTCCAAATGTAGATGGTAAACATTTAGATGGGTTAGTACCTCCATTTTACTTAAGTCTTACTATCCATGATCAGATATTACATAATGCAATGCTAGGTAGTGGAGCTTCCCATAATCTAATGCCCAAAGCAATAATGGAAACTCTGAGTCTAGATATAACCTAGCCATATAAAAATTTATTCTCTTTTGATTCAAGTAAAGTCTAATGCATAGGATTGATTAAGGATTTATGTGTGAACTTGGTCCAATATCCTGGTAAAAGCATGATCATGGATGTTGTGGTAGCTGATATCTCGTCAAAGTATGGCATGCTTCTTTCTCGCTCGTGGGGAGAAAAGTTGCAGGGATCTCTACAACTTGACATGAGTTATGCCACTATCTCAGTATTTGGACAGCCCAAAAAGCTTTACAGAGAAACCTTAATGAAGTTTATGATCAGCAGTGTCGAAAGACCTATCAATTACCCAATATATTCAACTCCCACTGATCTTGATTCCTTTATTCTTTGTAACTCTGATCATAATAATATCCAAACTGAACTCACTGATATAAAGCCTAAAATAATGGAAGATTACATTGGTCATGAAGCTTTATGGCATTTAGATTTTGATGGTTTAGTAAATAAATCAGGAGCAGGAGCTGGTGTGTGGATCACCAACATTGAAACTAACCATTCCCAAGGGCATGCCTTTAGATTGAATTTCAAATGCACCAATAACATGGCTGACTATGAGGCTTTAATATTAGGTCTCCAAATCATTATAAAATTGGGAGGTCAAAGAATATTGATCATTGGAGATTGAGAGTTAGTTATCAAACAAATAAACACAGAATACTCTGTCCACAATCCCAGATTATCCAGATATAGGGACATAACAACATATTTGGTTGATGATTTGTTAGAATGCAAGTTTTCCATTATTCCTAGAAAATAGAATTTACAAGCCCATTGTTTAGCAACCTTTGCCAGCACTTTTAATCTTCCATTTCCACTAATACAAAAATACACTGTTGAAATAAAACACAGACCTATTGTCCCAGATAATGTAAAATACTGGCAAATTTTCTCAGAAGATGAACAGATCTATCACCTTTTGAACAATGAAGGAGAGTTTCAGAATTGCCAAATTGATAATGATTGTAATATAGATTCACCTTGTAACATAAATTCCAATTTTTTTCAAATAGATGATTTAGATGTACATACTTTTGATAGACCCACTATATTTACTCATAGTGACATAGATGACTTGGAAAAAGTAGATATAGAGGAAATGATGGAAGATGAACCAGATTTGATAGATTTAAAACATAACATTTTACCAAAAGGTTTGACTCCCTTAGAAGACTTGTTTGATTCCAATGATGTGCCCAAAAAGCCAAAGATGGAACCAGTCAGGTCTGATATTGAAGAGTGTAACATAGGAACAAACAAAAAACCAAAAATGATCAAAATGTCAAAATCCTTACCATCAGAAGAAAAGGTTAAATATATATAACTTTTGAAAGAATATCAAGATGTCTTTGCATGGGGTTACGAAGATCTAAAAACTTACAACAAAGACATAATTCAACATAAGATTCCTTTGAAAAAAAATCAAAAACCTTTTTAGCAAAAATTAAGAAGGATTAATCCAATTTTTTTACCTTTAATCGAAAAGGAGGTTAAAAGAATGCTTGATGCACAAATAATTGCACCAGTCAGATATTTTGATTGGATTTCTAACTTAGTGCCCACCAGAAAGAAAACAGGAGAAATTCGACTATGTATAGACTTTAGAAATCTCAATAAAGCTTCTTTGAAAGACAATTACCCCTTGCCTAAAATGGACCATATTTTGCAGAGGGTGGCAGGTTCTTCAAGAATTTATTTACTAGATGGTTTCTCTAGTTATAATCCAATTCTAGTTCATAAAGATGATCAAACTAAAACTGCATTTACCACTCCTTGGGGCACTTTCATGTATGTGAAAATGCCTTTTGGATTGAAAAATGCAGGACCTACATTTCAGATATCCATGGATATTACCTTTGCTAAGGAAATCCATGAATTTTTAGTTATCTTTCTTGATGACATTACTGTCTTTTCAAAAAAAAAAATGATGAACACTTGGATCACCTGAGACAAGTCTTTATCAAGTGTAGAAAATATGGTACATCCTTAAACCCTAAAAAGACTATTTTCGAATGAGAAGAAGGAAAATTGTTAGGACACATAATATCCAAGGAAGGCATTAGGATAGACCCTGCAAGAATTGAAGCTATTTTGAACATTCAACCACCAAGGAACATAAAAGAACTTCAAGCATTCTTGGGTAAAATAATTTGTTTGAGAATATTTATCTCTAACCTGGCTGAAATCATAAAAGAACTCAACAATATGCTTAAAAAGGACTCTGCAATAAAATGGAATGTTAAATCCAAACAATCTTTTGAATCTATAAAACAGGCCTTGATAAAAGCACTAGTCCTAATCAGCCCAGATTATACAAAAGACTTCATAATCTTTTAATTTTCCTCAGAACATACCATAGCTGCAATTCTAATGCAGAAAAATAGTCAAGGTTTTGAACAACCAATTGCATTTTTTAGTAAATCGCTTAGAGATGCACCTATGAAGTACAATATAATGGAAAAACAAGCTTTAGCCTTGGTTAAAGCCATAAAGGATTTCAGATTTTACATACTCCATTCCCACATCATTGCATATGTCCCCAATGCTGTAGTTAAAGATATTCTTACACAAGATGGACCTGATGGTAGGAGAGGAAAGTGGATTGCCACTATCCTTGAATATGATCTGGAAATCAAACCAACAAAGCTCATTAAAGGACAGGGTTTAGCCAGATTGATGGCTGAATCTAATTGTAATGCTTTAGATATAAATTTCATTGCACAGATAGATGACCAAGAGGAGATGGCGACTCCATTGATCAGTGAGGCCTATCTAGACTCACCATGGTACTATGATATTATCTTTGCACTCACACATTTACAAGCTCCCCCTGGGTTAACTAAAACCAAAGCCAGATTCATCAAACAAAAAGAAATGAGGTTTTGTATATTAAATAATGCACTTTATTGGAAAGAAAGTAGTGGGATTTTACTAAATTGTTTATTAAAATCAGAGGCTGACAAAATTCTCGAGGAATTTCATGCAGGTGACTGTGGAGGCCACTTATACTAGAAGAGTACAGCAGACAAAAAGAGATGGTTTCTACTAGCCAACTTTATTTTCTGATGTCAAAAAATTTGTTACATCCTATCACAAATGTCAGATTTTTGAAGGGAAAAGGAAACTATTGCACTTACCTCTTAAGCATATATCTATTGAAAATCCATTTCAACAATGGGGGTTAGACTTCATTGGTGAAATCCACCCTCCATCCTCAAGCCAACATAAATGGATTTTAACTACTACAGATTATTTTACCAAGTGGATAGAAGTTGTTCCCACTAGGCAAGCCACTGATTCAGTTATAATCTCATTTATAGAAAGTAATATTTTGTCAAGATTTGGATGCCCACATAAGATTATTACTGACAATGCAGCTGCATTCAAATCCAAAAAAATGATTTCCTTTTATCACAAATACCATATTACCTTAGGTCATTCCATTGCTTATTATCCCTAGGGTAATGGTTTAGCCGAATCTTCAAACAAAAGCTTAGTCAATATCATTAAAAATTACTTCAAGATAAAAAAAAGACCTGGAAAAGAAGGCTAGTCTATTCCTTATGGCCTGATAGACTTACCACTAAGAAATCTATTGGAACTTCACCTTATCAGATTGTTTATGGAATGGATGCAATTTTCCCCTCTTCCTTGGGTGTGTTAGAGTCGGTCTTTATATCCCTCCGTCAGAGATCATTTCTCTTATTGCATTTCATTTTTAGGTGTCTCATTCCGCTCATTCATCTGCATTCCATTAGGGGCATGCCATTATCTGACGGAAGGGTCTCTTCACGAGTTTCCCTCATGTTTGTACCTGCTGGGTTTGGTCGAAATTTATCAAAAGTTCATTAAAGTTGATTTCAATCATTTACAGTCATAGATGGTCTTGTGGTCAAAAAAGAGTCTTTCAGTCATTAGGTCTAGGATTTTGTCTTCAGAATGTCAAATAATGCGCGCAGGCCATGAGGATGTCTTCAATAAGTTTTCATTTCAAGATTTTCATCGTCAATAATGCTCAAGGATGTTTCTTCTTCAAAACTCTGTTTTGAAGAAGAAATCGTCAAATTTGTTTTTGTAATAAATCTGTATTTTAAAGTTTTTCCGCCATGAAGTACTTCAAATGTAGACTCTAGTCATCCTTTGCCAAAGTTCAATGCCATCATCCCTGCAAAAAATCAACCAAGAAAACATCATTTCAAGCCAAAAAAATCAAAAGGAAATTTGAAAAACAGAGTTATATGAAAAGTGAAGAAATGTCAATTTTGAAAAATTACAAAGTGGGTCTTTACTAAGATAAAATCAAAGCCATGACTTTATATAGATATTTCCATGTTTATCAATGCCATTTGCATTCAAGAGGTCGATTGAAAGCCGACTCAAAGATGTGAGAGGGTGAAACTTGTGATTTTGAAAAACCAAGACTGTGTTCAAGTCTGCGCGGTGCATTGGGTAAGCACGCGACGCATTGGGCGTTTTCACACAGTGTATTTTTCCTTTGGCGCGGCGCATCCATAGGGCGCGGTGCATTGGGCTTGTGCGCGGCTCACAGAGCCTCCAAGGCAAAATTTATCTCCGCTCCATAAAAAATCAAATCGATTCAACTCATTTTTCTCCAAGTAAGTTTGACAAAGCCTGTTCAGTGATTTTAGTCATGTGTGGTGTGGTTTAGAGGCGAAAACATTAGAGTTTTGTTGGTTTAAAAAAAACAAACCCTATATCCATGTTAAAATCTGCTCCTTAGGGTCTGAAATGAAGTGTTGAAGTTTGATTATTGGTGCTAAACGCTCTCCCTCCATTACTCATTTGTGTTCCCATAACTGTCATACTGTTATCATCATCCCTTCTCCTATTCCCGCCGTCCCATATCCCTTATACCCTTTGTTCCCATGTTTTCATCCTCAAACCCTACCACCTTCTATCACTTCCCTTCCTTCATATCATTGATAAAATCCTAATTCCCAAAACATTCAAGGACTGTTTTGACATCCTTGATTTCACTTAACTTAAGTATATCTTGTCATTTCATTTACTCCTATCTATAAAAACTACCCCCATCACTATCACCCATTCCCATATCACTTATAAAGTCTCCAAATCTCGAATTCCCTCAAGCTGTCCAATGATTGTCCTTCCACTCCAATTTCACTTGACAGTCCATTATATATTCACCGTGAAATTTCCTCACAGCCTCTCATTATATATTCGGCACATTTGGTATTGAAAGACAAACTCTTGTTTTCACCACACATATATCAACATATACTTGTTATACACATTGCAAAGCACCATGTCAGAGACAAATTCATCATATGAGCAAGAATATGAGCAGGATAGTGATTCAACCGCAGAGCTAAATGTATCGAGGAGATCTCATAAAAGTGGCAGGCACGTCAGAGAAGAGCCCACTTCCTTGACTCAATTGCAGGCCTGCCCGCTTGCAATGACATGCTTTCAGCAACATTCATGTTTTCAGTATTGTGAGATGATTGCTCAGATTCAGCATCATCAGGAGTTGGTTCGCCTATTTGTCCTACATTTTCGTTATGGTCATGTAAACCTTGCTGGAGTGAACTTCACCTTAACACCAGAAACCATTTCTCAGGCGACCGGGATACCAAACATAGGTGAAGAGTGGAATAAGAGACAGCAACTGGATAGAGCATATTATGAACCTTACATTAGGCCTGGTTATATGAGGGACTTGGCAGGGTGTTTCCTTTCAGATTCTTGAAGGAGTCCTATGCGCCATTAATGAAGCTCATCATTAGATACTTCAGTTGCGAGGGTATATTCTCACGCCTTTATGCATACCACATCCGACTGTTGATGCATTTCAAGAGAGTGAGACTGATGAATATTCCATACTTCATGTGCCGAAACATAGAGCGGATGACTACCCTTGTGTAGAAGAAGACTCCAGAGCAGCAACATAACAGCATTTATCATTATGCGTTCATCAAGATGATTGTGGTACATCAGCTCGGATTGCAGGGCATTGCATGGGAGGAATTCATTTCCCGTGACTTCTTTACAGCCCCTCAGCCTTCTCCAGAGATTGTTCACGATGCAGGTGGGCCTTCACATCAGTTTGAGGTTCCTGAGACATAGCCTATCAGTGTTCCAGTGTGTGTTACCTATCAGAGAGGTACCAGAGCCTTATTTGCAGCAGCACGACGAGTACTATCTCCGCCCGGGGTGGAAGGGGTCTCGTTACCTTCGACAACAGCGCGAGTACTATCTCCACATGGCGTGGAAGGGGTCTCACCTTCTACATCAGCACAGGTACAGGACAGAGGCAAGAAGCCTATGCAGGATGAGGGCCCCTCAGGAGGCCAAGATACTGATTTTATATTGATCGATGTTGATTCGAGCTCTCCCAGCTCAAAGCTGAAAGAAATCATCCAGGAGAAAAAAGATGAGATCGACACACTGACTGTGAAATTGCAGAGAGCTCAGTGGGTTATAAATTACTTGGAGTAGCGGAATAAACAATTGGAGGATCAGCAGACACTCATAGAGTTGCGGCAAATCCGTGAAGACCGTGAATTGGCCCGAAAGAGACCAGGTGACATGACACCATTTGAGCGAGAGACTTGCCTTACGAGAGTAAACATTCATCTGGAGAAGCTCTTAGTGAAGGCCAATAGGGACAAAAACATGCTCAGACATATGAAGAACCACTATTGGGCCCGCACACACATTTGCAGAGCTAGGATGAAGATCCTGAAGGCGAGGTTGGGGAGAGCACTGAAACGTCGGAAAAGGCCTAATCCACTCCGAATCTTGGCCAAATATTCCTTGGCTGAGCATGAGACATGATGGGAGACCTTCACTCCAAATTTCAGCAAATTTGGAGTAAATTTTGTCATTTTTGAAAATTTTGGTTGCAAAACAGGTTTTTCTGCCCGACACGTCGCGCCACTCGACGCGCGCTTACGTTTGAGAGATCTTCTGGAGGAAAAATTTACATTTTTGGATTTGTTATGATAAATTATGCATGCTCAAGAATGGCTGAGAGATTTCATCAAGTTCTGGATGGTCTTAAGGGTCAAAAACACACCAAAAATGGCCTTTCTACCACCTTTTGCACACACAGGAACCAGTCTTGGGAGATTGAAGTTTTGAAGGGGAAAATGACATCCAAATCCAGACATTCCACTTGGGTTGGAAATTACACAGACAGGGATTTCCAACGAGCTATCATGAGCTCAATTTGGACTTCAGGAAGTGCCTCAAAAATAGCCTCAAAGTGGCGCGATGCATTGAGTTTTCTGGCGTGGCGCATAGATAAATTTGGCCCCATTTTTCACTCTTCAGCTCAGAAATTCACCCAGTTTTGACTAGTTTCACTTTTTGATGTAACTATTGATATACCTTGATGTAATTTCATGTTCATGATGTAATTTGGGCATATTTTTACTTGTTCTAGAAGATTCATTCACTAAAGGGTGAAATGTGAGTGAATGGATCAATTTCCTAGCATATAGAGGCAAGTTGTTTGATTGCCTAGATTTCAGTTCCTAGTTTAGAATTGGTTGAAACAGACCCTATAAGGATGAGCTCGACCCCTAGAGGCATGGGAATGGGTTAGGCATGTCTATATGATGTATTTTCTCAGTCATTTTTGCGGTTGGACTCTTGGGAATAGTTTGGCACTTCATTGTATATTCATTTCATATTTTTTGCAAAGGAAAGACCAGAGTTTTGCAGCACTTGTTGGGATCCTTGTGGCTCTGGGTTTTGATGATGTTTTTCTTCATGTATCTGTAAGTTTCATTAATTTTATATGTATTCCATTTCCCTTCTCTTTGCTTCTGAATTAAACAAATGAGTAAGTAAGGTAGAATTCATTAGTTTGTTGGTGCTCTGCCTTAAACTTTTGTTTAGTTTTATATGTTTTCGTCAGTTTGAAGAGGATCCTTGCTCCCTCTTTCCCTCTTCAGCTCCTCAGCATTCTTTTCCATCCATTCATTGAATCTAAGACATCAAAGTCATTGCCTTCCCTGCCCCAACTTGAAACTCTGCAAGAATTTGGCCTCATCCCCAAGCCCAAAAATTGCCTTTCCCTTTTTCCAACAAAATACCCCTAAAAATCATTCCAAACTCCTTGATTAATATACCTAGCCTAAAATTAGTGCTCATTTTAGTCATCTCAAGGCTTATTGATACATTTTTCCTGAGATTGACCCGGAGAGAGCCCTCTTTTGTTCTAGTAGGGCTAGCTACCAAACTGAGCGTGGTTTGGTGTTACCCTGAATCTCGCCTTCCTTCAGCCTAAGGCGGATTTAGGCAATAACAAGGTGTACCAGTCATGAAGATCATTCAGGAATCACAGGTGGAAACAAATGATATTCAACGAAGAATTAATGAAACCATACATCTCCAACAAACAAGGGAAGAATTTTATGAAAGATCACAAGTTTTACATGATAAAATTAAAAATATTTTTGACAAAAGGATTAAAGAAGATTATTTTTTCATTGGAGATCAAGTTTTGAGATGGGATTCAAGAAGAGAGGACAAAGGTAAACATGGAAAGTTTGACTTTTTATGGCAAGGACCTTATGTGATATATGGTTACAGAGGTAACAATTCTTTTTTCATCAAGAATTTAGATGGAACTGAACTTCAGGAAGGACTAGTGAATGGTAGGATGTTAAAACATTACTATTCTTCTGAGTCAATCACCAGTTAGATTCATTGACTTTATCATTGTAAATATTCATTGCAAGTGTGTAGATTGGATTGGAGATTTTACCTACAAAGTTGAAGCTCGAAGAGAAGGCCCTAAGCTTTGCAATATAAAATATCATAAGTATGAATTGTTGCAGAAATTAGAAGACAATTACAAGATCACCAAGGTTAAAAGTTGAAGGCTACTGATCTCAGAGTTCTTGACATTCCACCAAGAAATTCCATCCCCAAGTGAAGCCGATGTTAGTAACCTATAAATATAGGATTCATAATTTTGAATTGACTGATGGTAGTCTTGTAGATATGTACAAAATTTGCTTTTTGCAAGTTATTTTTCCATATTTTGTATTAAAAAAAATCAAAAAAAGGGTAAAAAGTCCTAAAAGAAAAATCAAAGGACTTAGAAAAAATAATATACCCCAAAAGAAAAAGATGAATAAAACATGAAAGTGTGCAAGTCTAAATGCCGCTACTTTTTACTTTTTGCAGTTGATTATGGCAGAGTGTCAATAAATGCCATAATCCATGATGAGTTGAACTACTTAATCTTGACTTGTCATGTTTTAATTTACTTATTTTAGATAGAGAATAAAGAGTTGTCAGACAGTTTAATCCTGACAATTCAGTAACTAGATATAGAGTAAAAAGGAACCCAACAGTTTAATCTGGGTCCTTAGATGAAATAAGGTAGAATTAGATAGTTTTTATTACTTTCAAAAGAATAAAATATTAAAGGTTGCTAGCTCAAATGCGCCTGATTAAAATAGAAGAAAAAATGTTAGAAGATATGACTGGGTCGGTAGAAGAAAGGTGGGAAATCCATTGTAAATATTTTTCACCAGGCTACAAATAACTAATTTCCCTCCCCATAGCTATTTAACATTATAGAATATCAGTCAGAGAGGCTTAGGGCACTTCCTTGACTTCTGTTGGGACCAGACCCAAGGCTCAATGACTGATTAGTTGAAAGTGTTAAGTTTCTATATTAATCCTAGAAATCACATCATTTTCCATTCATGCATTATTACCATGAAACATCATAAGTAAAGACCCCATTTTTACTTAATGATGCTTAAAACCCTTATTTGAGTAACTTCCTACATCTCATGAAGCATAAAACCCTCAAAATGGCATTTTATCCTAAGTTGAAGTGATGAAATTATTACAATGAAAGCTTGTTTTAATCTTCACTTTCTTGGCTATAATTGTATATTTTGAGTATTCACTTTCCCTTTTCATATTAACACCTAACTTATTTTATTAACTCCCTATAGAAAATCATAGTCCTATTAATATAAATCCTTTATTCTAATATCCCAAAAACCCCTTATTATATACTTTTTGTGTCAAAGATATTACTCACATGTTGAAAATTACATCCCGAAATTATCCCTTCGACATAAAACTACCAATAAAGAAATACCCTGATTCCCATATAGTTATTAGACCTTCAAATAGTCTATAACTATATAATACAAATAAAATAAAATGACACTTTATACATATTTTATATGTCTAAAGCGGAAAATATCATGACTATATCATTTTAAACCATGGTCAAAACCTTTTTTGCCCACCCCCATTCACTTTATCCTGTATAATATATAAACTCCTTTTATATATTATTCCAACCCCTGCATTCATTCGAACCGTCAAATCTTCTTTTCACTCCTAATCCAACAGTTCACATTGGGCGCGATAAACTATCCTTGTACCCCACCCTTCCCATCGCGCCGAGTTATGACCGTCGATCCTTTACTTATCAAATCAATGGCCCATATTAAAATCCCAGTCCCACATTACCTTTCCCTCGCAGCTTCCCAAGACATCCTGACCATTTGCTTCAACCATCCCAATCCAACGGTGTGCATTCCATATCGCATACCGAAAGTAAACGAGCGCAGTTTGGGAAAAATCACGCGATAAAAGTTGTTTTGTGAAACAACCAATTGCTACGTGTCTAATTTTAATTGGATCACGTTATAAAAACCCAAAACTGCTTACTATCATAAACAATGCGATACCGTCGAATGGTTTTCACATTCAAAATGAAAAATGCTCCCGCCATTGACTGTGACCTGCCATTAATGCTATCCAGAGTAATAAAATCAAAGGTTTTAACCTTCATTTTTCACTATTTTGCATCATTTATCCCCTCGCCCGTTGAGCAGTTACGCCTACATTCAAAAACTTTTGCTGACCAATTTGTCCCTCTAAAGCAGATTTCCCCTCTGAATTTCGCCACAGAAGACTCTCAACGCTTCCTACTAAGCTATCGCGACCAGTTTGAAGACTAGTACAACCTGAAACCTTTGTCAACCGCTACAAGACCTAAAAAAGGTATTTTTTCAGTGATCTAAACCTGAAAATTCTCAATTTCAAAGAGCGAAATTAAAACCTGTAAACTAGTTTGCATGTAGAAACCAAAATTACCAATCTGAGTATATTCTAAACCTTGAAAAAATAGGGGAAACCCTCGCAATTTTTTCTCAGAATTTTCCATTTCCTTCAAACTCTGTTTTAAAGTGTTTTCGGCCATCCAAAGGAAATTTCTACAATTCAAATTGATTTAAACACACAGAAAATTCATTTTTTAGTCCTCTACACCTAGAAAACCTGTGTTTTCTATCCCAAAACCCTTGCCCAGATTCCCAAATTTCTCCCTGATCTGCTCAATTAGCCCTTGTTTTCAAAATTAACTAAGAAAACAGTTTAATATTGCTTAGTTTTTCCCAAAATGACAAGAAAATAGATTACCCCTAATATTGGAGGGCCTAAAGCCCAAAAATCTGCCTCAACAAGCTCCACTCCCTAAATCTGCTAAAATAAATAAGCCTGCCCCAGCCCTAACAACAGATTCTACTGAAGTGGTCAGACCTTTACAACCACCTGTTACTTCTGAAGAGAGAAGTTCCTTAATTGATTTAGACTACAGGATTATTAATGCTACATTAGAGTTCAATCTACTTGAAGTACATAACTGGTGTAGTGAGAAATTTGTGAAGAAAATTGAAAATGACATACCTATATGGGAGTCAAATTTTCCTAAGTATGTGGTCCCAATCACTCATCCATCTCAAGACTTGATTAGAATATTCCAATTACAAAATGTCCCTGACTAGAGATGTATTGTAAACAAGGATAGGAAAGTTTTGTTTTCTATAACAGCGAAATCCATTAATGAGATACTCCAACTGAAAAATGATCGAATAGTAGTCTCTTTATCCATTGATGATTTGACTCATTTGTACCTAGATTTGGATTCCCTAGGAAGTTTATGATTCTACAAAAATTCATGCCTACCCATGTTGATTTCCCAAAAGTAAATCCACCCTATTCCACCTTTGATTTTCCTAAATCTTCCAGACAAATCATCTCTATGCTTTCCTTCATTCTAGGTTACTCTAGTGATGAGTTCACTGATGCATCAATTTTAGGTTTCCTTTCCACTTTATCTCCAAGGAAACCTCCTGCAATGATATTTAGATTTGCTAGATTCATTGTTGAAAACATGCACTATCAGTTAACCAAGTTTCCTGAGGAAGGAGTGTTTAGATATTCATCATATCCATTTCACCTCTTTTTATTTTTCCAAGCAGAAAAGTTTCCAGTTGCCTTACAGAAAATGGTTGTTGAAGGAAAATCTCTCTCAATAGTACTTTGGAATTCATTGCTCAGAAAATATGGAAGTGAATTCAACTATAAGGATTTCACTGATTTGTTTTTCAGACCAGCCATGAGTTTATTGTGCAAAGCAGAACAGCCAAGAATCAATGAGGAAATAAAAATAATTCTACAGTTATCTGAACACTATAAAGTAGGTGATTGGTACCTATATGAAAATCGCACAGAACTAAGGATATTTGGAGCAAACATGGCCCCTTATAAATTTCCCAAATTTCTAACTACCAGGGTTTTTTCTTTGGAGTACTTTAAGAAAATTCTGAACGCAGATGCAGTGAATTTTATGGCTTCCAAAAAGAAGACACAGTTTAAGCTCAAAAATCAAATAGGTCCCTTCATAGTAAATAACAGAGATGCCTTGAAAGAAATAGCCAGAAAATTATCAGAATTCAATTTCCAAGAAAGCTTTTATTGGAACTATTATCCTCAAGGAATTTTGAGTAACATAAGGGTCAAATGTAAATTAACACCATTCTTTCATGAGTCCAGACCAGAAATTGAAAAATATGCAAATCAAATGGAATGGGTAGAAAATACATTGGTTGATCTCATTGCTAATACAAAGAAGGGGAGACAGACAGATAATTCACAGGCAATAACAGTCACTCAATAGATAGAAACTTTAAACAAAATGACCAAGAATGAAGAAGGCTATACAGCAGAGACCATTGCAGAAAATAAATTCAAGATTATTTACAACAAGAAGGCAAAAGTGACTACTGCCGAGAAAGAAAGGGTAATATAAATAGATGGCACTGATGATCAAGAAGCCAATAATGATCAACAGATTGATGATGAAGCCACTATAATTGTGAATGAGACTCTAACAGAAATTCGGAAAGAGCGAGTGCTAACACAGGAATAGGGCAGAGAAATGGTTGAAAATCAGGTGAATTTAGAAGCTCCCTCCTCTTCCAAAGCAATAGAGGAGATAGAATATGACATTCAAAAGAAATACAAACAAATCAGAGAAAGAAACGAGGAGATTAAAAATGAATTTTATTCTCAATTCCTCAAAGAAAAGCCAGGTAACAAAGACAGGTTGTTGACTACTTTTAATTACTCCACCAATAAGATGATCATGTCATTTCTCAAACCCACAATTACAGATCAAAAATCAATTGCAAATTATACTAAAACATATGTGGAGGTGGACACTGATACAATACATGAATTGGATTAGATAGAATTCCACAGAAGTGCCACCGAAATGCTTTATTCAAAAGTGGTTAACAAAGCATCATTACATGCTAAGGATTTAAGGATCAAGTCCTTAGAAGATTTGGTTATAGAAACTGGAGTGGATCCTTCCAATATTGAGGTTGCTAAAGCACTCATAAAGCAAAAGAATGAAGACATTGCAGCCTTGAGAAAAAAATTGAAACTTCCACAGAGTGAGCATCCACAAACAAAGGAGATTCTTCAGCAGAATACAGAAAAGGATGAATTAATGCAGTTAGTACTAAAGATGACTCCTCAAATCAAAGAAATGGAGAATCAAACAAAGACTCTGATGAAAGAAAATGAAACATTAAAAAAGGCAAATGAGGTCTCCATTCCTACGGTCATCCCAATGGCAACCACTGTTGTTCCTTATACTCTGGCAGAGCATTTTGCACCAAAAGGAGTATTGACAATTGCAGTGTCAATAACATCTGTAGATACCTCTGCCACTAGATCATCTACATCACAGGTACAACAAACATAGTTAAATATTTGGAAGAGATGTCCCTGAAGAACACTAAGATCAATAATTTAAAGAAAGCAAATAAAGATCTTGAATCCTCATACAAGAATGCTTTAATCACATCTAAGGGACATGAACAGAGAGAAAAGGCCTTAGAATAACAAGTGAATAGTTTACAAAAAGAAGTAAACTTCAGTGAATAGGTAAAATATATCAAAAACTATCTTTGGAATAACATAATTCAAGGCATACATCTACAGTGGCCTTCCATTCATATCATTTATGAACAGAGAGATCTACTCAAGGCAGCACAAGTATAAACTCAGAAAACAAAATAAGAGCTTGCCAATAAACCATCTCAAGCTTTAAGCCTTATTACATTTCTAAACAGTAAAAATAGAGAAGAGCTTGAAGAACTGAAAATTCAGGATAGGATTGAAACCATACTACAAATCAAAAAGTTCCTAAGTAAAAAGAATATAATGAACACTTTGGAGGAAAGATGTAAAGACATGAACTTTTCAATAAAAAATTTCTTGGCCAAATAGACTATTTTAACACAAGCAGGCCTTCCAGAAATTCATGGCTTTAATGAAAAACTAATGGTTCAGACATATTATGATAAGAAGATCGGAGCATATGCCAAAGAACAGGTAAAAAAGCCTCTACCATAAGGTTCCCCAATTGGCAAAGTTATCTTAGAGTACTTTGAGAAATTATTTTTTCTACAAAATGAAATTAAACACATCTTCATTGTCAAGCCAAAATTTTCAAAGTACACTGAGGCTGATGAAAGCTACAGAAAACTGAAAAGCCTGAAGATACCAAGTGATCAGCAATGGCAAGAATTCACTGATTTGATATAACAGCATGAAAACATAGTAGAACAAGTGCAGTCAGGTTTTTCATCTTTACAATTATCAAAGGGTAAAATTTGTAGTAAAAGTGTATCAGGTGAAAAAGCAGAGTCAAAGAGGATCCAGGAATAAAACAGTCAACTAAATTTTTACTATTGTAATTCTACATTTTACAGCAGTAGAGTAATAAATGGACAATGTGAAAGAGTATCAGAGGTGAAGCACAAGGTTGAAGAGTGAAATTAGAAAGATTGTCTTCCAAGCTATCTTCTAATAAGATATAGTTTCCAAGTTCCAGCAAGCATCTACAACAAAGCAAAAAATCAATTTTGATAAAATAAATCAGTCCTATTTTTTCTTGATAAGAGGACAACTTGCCAGTTTGTTTTGCAGTTGTCCCTCTTTTTTATGTAATAATATTTATTTTCTCCTACAGATATTCCTACATGTCTCTCAGATATTTTGTAATAATTTTGTATAAATACTTCACTCTTTGAAGTATTTAGAGTGGAATAAAATTTGTCAAGACTACTATAGACATTTTTTCTGAATACATTGGGAGTTTGTGTGAGTCGATTTGTAAAGTAGCAGACTAGAACTAAGTCAAACAGACATCATAACTCAGGATTCTTGTGCTGATTAGATAAGTCAAGTATTTTCCTGTTTTCACTATTTATCTTTCTAATTTCCATACATACATTTACATGTTTTATGTCTAAAATGATTGACTAGGAAGGTTTATATAGGATTAGTGTCAAAATCTCCCTGTTTTTTTACTAGTTATCCATTTATATGTTTTCTGCTGATATCCGAAATTAAGAATCCTTAACTGCTCTTAGTCCCTTTTGATCCCTTTCTTTCATTTTCTTTTCTGTAACATAAGGATCCTTCATTGCCCTTTTTTTTAGATCTTACCATTTAATCAAAAAGCGTATTTCAAAACCCTTTGAAGTTCATCTACCCCGCCCTTAGTACATTTGCTCTTTTGACCTTATTTCCCAGCTCTGCTTGCTAAGAAGTTGACTCCATAGCCCAATGGTCTGGTAGATCCCTCCGTGGTTCAACTTGAAATACCTTTTATTCCCACCAAAAATTCAAAACCAAACCAATTATCCAATCATACCTAGCCTAAAATCTTATAAAAAAATCAAGCTAAATCTTGAGGAGAGATCCCTCTCTGGAATTTAGGAAGGCTAGATCCTGATTTTCAAAAGAGGTTCTTGGTTACCCCTGGTTTTCTTCAACTATAAATCCTCATCCCACAACCTAAGAATTACTAGGGTGATAACGCATTGTACATATCATTTTAATTTGATGTCCAAGGAATAAGGAAATTGTTGCAAAAATTTGAAGTCTGAGGAGAAGGCCATGAGACTTCTACATTCAGCTCATGTTTTCTTTCAAAAATTTCAAAAAGTTTCAGTCAATTGTCATGTCACAGTCAAGTCAATTTTTTCTACTCAAATTCATTTCCAGATTTAGTTCATTATTTCCAGTATGTCAAATTTTTTCGATGTCCATTTTTTACTCCATTGCCCAATGGTAAGGCTACCTGATCTACAGTGTTCTTGACACCTCCTGAAGGATTTTCCATCCCTATTTGGAGCCAATGTTAGTGTCAATATGTTAGTGATAAAAAATAACTCTTTCAATTGTTTTCCTAAAGTCATAGGTCAACATTTTTTACTTTTTCAAACAATTTTTCAGAAAATAATTATGGTCACTGAAGAGGTCTAGGTCAAGTGTGTTGCTCCTTCATCTCATTCATCGCCTAAATAATTTTCAAGGTCATCTCCATCATCATATTTTAAAGTATAGGGTTATGTCACTCCACCTCATATAGGTCACTATCTAGGGGTTATAATCTTCCTTTGAAAACTTTCAGTTTGTCGCCTAAAACAAGGCTCTAACTCTTCATCCCACTCTTAAAACTCTAAAAAGGGAGCTAGCATGCTTAGGGAATAATATAAAGAAAATTTATCTTGTTTCAAATGGTTCAAGTGTCAAAAATTTCAAAGAGGTCAATTATGTCTTATTAACTCATTTAAAGACAAAAAGGTCATTTCCAAATGTCAAAAGGTAAAAAAGCTCATTTCAAGCTTATACATACACAAAAGTTAAGTCATTTTCAATAATTGTTATCCCTTGATGTGTGGAAGAGAACCTCTCTACCTGAATTGCACTCCAAAGGTGGTCAAACTCCAAATCCAAAGCATAAAATTCACTTCAAAACCCATTTGATACCCTTCTAGCAACTTTTGTTACACTTATGGGAGTTTTTTTATGCTTATGGGTAAGTGTGTTACACTTCTGTAGAGTGCCACGCAACCCTTTTTATGATTTTTTGTGTTGTGCCGGTGCTGCACAAGCGCTATGCAACCCCTTTGTTACGCTTATGTGCTTCCTTGTTATGCTTTTTCCACCGTTGTTATGCTTCTAGAGGAGAGGAAGATTTCGGTTTTTGGCTTGGAAAATATTCAAACCAACTTGAAGCTTGGCATAATTACATTATGTGACCCTTAATTAAAGGTAATTCATCACTCTTATGCCCTCTTGTGGTTAAATTTGTGAGTGTTAAAACATTTTCTATGCTCATTTTTTTTTGTCTTCACATTGCCACTCATCTATGGTATATAAAAAAAAATCATTTGACAAACCCTAACCTATCCCACCTACCTAAAACCTAACCCTGGAATATAAACCCTAATTCACACATATTATATACATTATCCCCACGTTTCCCATCATCCAAACCATCCCCAACATGTTAAATTCACCCAAACCCTAGATTCTAGATATTTCATAGTGAAAAAACTTGAAATTTCTTGTTTTTTCTAGATTTAGCCACCCTCCACACATCCATCTCTCCTCATTCCACTTATAGTATGGAGCTAATATGCCACTCTATGCACTGAATTTTTTCCATAATTGTTTCTCAGCTCCATGACCCTTATGTCACCTTATAAAATTACCCCATCTCTACACTAGCTATTCTCACAGTCAAATATTGGGAATTTCCTGTGATTCTATCATTTTGCCACATTCCTCACACTCATTTTCCTTCATTCCACCCACAACTTGGAGCTAACATACAAATTAATCCGCTCAATTTTTTCTAGAATTTTTCTCAGCTCCATGATGCTTCATCTCATCCTCTAAACTCACACTTTCCTACACTATGTTTCTCCATATTTCCATACATTCACCCATCTCATCAACGCTATGGTTTTCATCATTCCAGTGACAAAAAAAATGGAAAGTGACAAGAAGAACTACATGGGAGGGTGCACCTCAGGCTAGAACCCTTCACAATGCATGAACTCAATGCCTCGCCATTGGCTAGAAGATGCTTTAAGAGGGCTCAGTGTTTCCAATTTTGTGAAAGGCTCATGGAAGAGGGTTATCATCTTCAATTGACCAGCCTATTTGCTACAAGCTTCATCATGGGAAAGGTCACTATTGCAGGTATGGAGATAAGACTATCATCAGACCTAATTTCTTCAACAACAACTATCCCTTGTCATGGAGAGCAGTGGTTCAAAGGCATGGAGTTAGACATTTAAAGCTACAAATAGTTTATCAAGCCTCATGCTAGAGAGGAGGCAGACTAAATTTTTCCTTTCAGACACCTCAGAAACAAGTATGCTCCTTTGATGATGTTCATAATGAAGTAATTCACATGTGAAGGAATATTTTCCATGTTGTATAGGTATCATATTAGGATTTTGATGCATTTAACCTCTGCCAAAAAACTTGATTTTCCATATTATTTGTGCATGAGTTTGATTAAGATAACTTAGAAGGTTCAGAGTAGAAGACAAGATCATCACACTATTATTTTTCATCATGGTCTGATCAAGCTCATTGTATTGCATCACCTTTCCTCCATCAACATGACTTGGGAAAATTTCTTGGAGATATTATCAGCAAGGCCTACACTTATCCCTTCTATCTTACCTATTAAATCATTAGCACGACCAATGGATTTTGGCTCTTATAGCATGTCAAACAAGCTTTCATATGCTCCTAGGGCTGTTGAGTTTACTCACACCTATGAGAAGGGGAAGAGACAATTTTTTTCACCTAAGTCTGCCAAAAGTGTTCTTACACTTGACACCATTGTGGAACAAAGTGAGATAGAGGAGCAACCTATTCTGCATCAACATAATGAATCAACACAATTGGATATTGAGGTAGAAGATCATGTGGAGGTCAGATCCGCTTAAGAGATCATCGGAGAGAAATATGAGGAAATAGCAGAATTGAAGAATATGTTTTCCATTGCTAATTCTCAAATCATTTTTTTGCAGCAAGAAAATTTTCAATTGAAAGTGAAGTAGATCCTACAAAGCAAGCCCATGACAGACATAGAGGTAGTCAAAGGTAAAGGCAAGGAGGTTATTTATTTTTACCAAATGTAGGATATGGAGGCTGAAACTCAATCAAGAAGGCCAAAAACAAGAGGCCTCAAAAGGGCACTGGAGCTAGAAAGACAGTCATCTCATTCACCTGAAGAGTTGACCTTTGATGAGCTTATAGCCATGGAGATTAATGAAGATAGAGAGCTTTGGTTGTCAAGGGTAAATGAAAATTTGGAGAATCTCTTGAAGAGGGCCAAGAGGGACAATAAGATTTAAAGACATATGGTAAACCATGATCGCACGAGGAACACAATTTTTCAAATAAGGCTAAAACAATTGAAGAAACGGCTAAAAGAAGAAAAAATGAAGGTTAAAGAGAAGGATATCTTGGACTTGTTCTATAAATATTATTTGGATATTTAGCTCATCACTCACAGGTCCTATAGTACCAATTTTGAGAATTTTTTATCAATTTTGGTATTTTTTGTGATTTTTTCACAATTCTGGAAATTCTTCATTGTAGAAGGGTAACAAAAAAATTTTACGCTTATTTTGGGGAAATAAAAATCATGATTTATTTACATGGATGGATGTATTTTTATGAGTACATCATAAATCAAAAACCCCATGGCATGACAAGCTATAATTTTGGAGAAAAGGCTCCAAAACCACTCATTTTTCATGTTTCCACCACCTTTTGGGAGCCTTTGTTATTGTTTTGGAATAAACTTGGGATAATAGATTTGTGAAGTCCATTTTGTGGGTCGTTTTGCAAAATTGAATATGTTATGTAAACTAGACACACAGGTCTAGTTGACCATTCTTTTAGAAGTGGATTTGGTCTCCTAAAAGTGCCTCAAAATTTCATCCAAAGTTATGTTATGCTTCTGCAAATTTTTGTTACCCTTTCTCAGAAATGTTTCAAATGAGCATTGGATTCCTCATGACACTTTTCAAGCTTAGAAATTGTCACAAATTCAATTTTTTTCTATCCTATGAGTTGGAATTAGATATATTTAGTTGGTTTTTTCCTCCTATCACGAGGGAATATGTAAATAATGTAAGGGACAAACACTCCTAGTCCATAGCTAAAATTCCGGGAATGGTTTCTAACCTCCCTAGAATATAGGAATTGACTCATCGTGTGTAATTATGATCTAATTTGGATGGTATTTCGACCTCATGAGGTGTCATAGTCCATATTTTATATAAGTAGACTCTCTTTAGTCTTTTGTGGGGTTGGATAGTCTCATATTGCAGTGGATATTTTGTAATCAGCAATTTGGAATGAAAACAGAGACAGATTGGCAGGAATTGTGTTTGGATACTTGTGGTATACATTGGAGCATTTTTTCTTCTTATTTATGTTTATCATTGAATGCATAATACCACATTATTCTTTCATATATGTTTATCTTGTAATTTTATGAGCAGAAATCATGTTTTTTCATGCTCTGTTTTTGACAAAAATTACATTACTATGTCTATTTTCTTCTTAATGAATGAATTCACCTCAGTGCTCATTCAAACTCTTTTTCACTTCATCCTATACTCAATTACATACTAAAAATTCTTTCAAACTGCCTATCTAGCCTCACATATTCTCTGCAAATTGACCTTGGTATTCATACCTAAAAAACCTTACACACAGTCTACTCAATGAATTTTTCTATCCAACACTAAAAACATCAAACAAATCCTATTTATTGGGCTTACATACCTAGCCTAAAATCATTAGATACTCAGTCATTCCTTTGACTGCAAAAGTGACAATGAGAGAGTGCTCTCTGGTGCTGGTAGTGCTAGCTAATCGACCTAAAGCTTGGTCAATGGTTACCTTTCTTCAATCCTATTTTCAGCCTTAGGAAGTTGGGGAGAGTGATAACACCTATGAAAATTGATTTTATTAGGTAGTGAAATATATTTTTCATTCAAAGTAAAATTTACAGTTTTGAATCTAGCTATAGAAGAAAATTCCATTGCAGAAGGATGTGTAAATGCAAAATGCAGTTGATTCCTCTCCAAGTCCATGGTTGAAAACAATCTAGTTTGGTATTCAGGAATTGAATGAGCTTCTAACTGAGTGACTAAATTTTCTCTTATATTATTATTTATTTCCTCAATCTACTCAAAATATTCCTTCTAAATAATAAGAGAATCTTGATCACCTTCTTCAAGAATAGGAGAGGAAGGTGCACATCTTATCTCTCCAAGCTACAATTAAAAACTAGTTTCAACAAAAGGCCTTTCCATCAAAGGCTCAAGTTCTATTTATTCTCTATGTAGCCTTGGCTTCTTTTAACTTTGAGAAGTTTTATCATCCAAATGAATCACATCTTATACTCCTATTTTTAACCTCGCCTCACCGGGAAGAGGAGTTTCAACCTCCATTCCTTTGTATGATCGAGATAAGCCACCATTTGCGAATCTTTCAATTTAAGACCTTGGTTGATGCGTATAGGGTGCATAACATTTTTCCACCCTTCTCCTTGAAATAATGTGGTAAGGATCATATGACTACTTCTCCCCTTGTTGAAAATGCATATCCTGTATAATTTCCTCTACCTCCTCTACAGCCTACCTATTGTTTATAATAAAAGGCCCAACAGTCCTAGGCGGCTTGAAAAAATATCCCTTTTTTACAGGTACAAAATTTACTTGATCCACATTTAGACTTTGCTTAATAAGTTTAGGTGCAAAAAACGTCATGGAATAAAATATGTAAGTTTATAAGGAGTAACTTCTCCTCCATACAATCTAATCTCTACATAGTCTCCAAAATCCAAAATCAAACCAATCTCCTTCTTTCAAATCTCTACTAAAATATAAGAATGACTGAGCTTTGGGCAGGATACTAGGTGGAACATAATTATTAACGATGGTGTAGAATACTGACATGAAGGAGGCAATAAAATAAGGAAACCTTCATAACCGGAGTGGTTTCTTACAACATCATTCCAATTGACAATTGATTATTTATTCTTGTTGGGATCCATTATGTTTAATCCCTGGTGCATATTTTTTTCCACATGAATATATAAGAATAGGTAGCTTAACAATGAGGGGAATCTAAAACACCTTGTGAGATTGAAATTTAACAATTTAGTATTGATAGAGACCTCCCAAAATGCTAGTATGTTTAGAATTACACTAGGCTTCATTACTAGATGAAGCATTGTTATGGTCGGTTGATCAACAATAGAGGTGTCATATTTTCCCAAAACCCTCATAATTATCTGTAAGATTGATCTGAATCCCTCAACAAAAGTCTTTATGGGGAATTGGATTGACTCCAAAAAAAAAAACTCACTTGGTGGCATAACGTAGGAAGAAAATTTGACGCATACCTCTACAAACAATTTTTGAAAGGTGACCATGAGGGTTTCTTCAGAAAAAGAAATGTATTGGTCAAACTAGGGAAAATCGATGGCTTGCTGAATTAATAATGCAGAGACTTGAAAAAAAATTCCCCCAAATGAATTCATTTCATAACATCTTTGAAGATATAGGCATGAAGTTAGCCAAGTAATGAATTCAGGAAAAGGGTGTGTTTGAGGGACAATTGCAGCAAACATACCAGATTTAATGACCCTAGAAAACACATTTGACTTTAATTAACCAAACAAAAAATTTTGATGAAGCTCCATTAATTTTATTGGACATACATGTTCAAATATACCTATTTCTATGTCCATCAGTGGGATATGGGTTGCAGAACCCACCAGGGAAGTTTTCTTTGACATTGAGAAAAATTGGACAAAGTTGTGTCCTTGAATAAATACCTTAGGGATGATGGTTAATATTGGGATGTGAGTTGGTGAGCTAGAAGGTGTAGGTGAGCTTCAGCACGCTCAACCACAATTAGCAGTAAACGATTTGCGTGAAGAAAACGAGATTTTATATATATAAAAGAGGGAAACAGAGTAAATGAGCACGGACAAAAATGTATGAATGGATGACATATGATGACATGGGAATGATGTAGAGTGAATTAGAGGGTTGACGTGGAAGGTGACATGGAAGGATGAATGAGGTGGCGAGGTATAGGAGACATGAAGATGATGTGGAAGTGATTGTCTCACTTGCTTGAAATTTGTGCTCACTTGCTGCAGATAGAAGTGAAAATTGTTTATCACCCACGAGGGCACTTGTGGTGATAAATGGTTTCACCACAAAGTGATGTTGCATGAAATCCTAACCATCAATCTCTTGATGATGATTTCCCTCCAAAATTCCAATGGGGGCACCTCTCAGCAAATCTTTTGATCAGGTTGTGACTTCGGGTTCTAGATGTGTGTGGGTCCCGATGCCATGGATGACATCGCACTTGGGAGATGTACTCCTTTTAATCTTTAGTTCCCTCATCATAGGAACATGGCACACCACCATATAATATTAAAAAGGGACCTGTGCCACCTTGAGTTCCAATACCAAAGCCTTTTTTTCTTTTTTTCTTTTTTTCAAAAATCACACAAAAAATCCCAATAACCTTTTCAAATTTCTTTGCATTTTTTTTTTGTTCTTTTGGCATATATGATTTTTCTTTTTTAAGATTTGAAACAGAAATAAAACAAGATACAATAGTTTCCATATTTAATTTATTTTCTACCATTGAGGTTGAATAATTTCCATAGCTCAAACCCATACAAAGCTACTCAACCTATAACTTTTATTCTTGAAGGGCCATCTGAGTGGTCTTCAAGGATTCCAAGGTAATTTCAAGGTAATGGGTAAAATTGTCAAATTCCTCATCTTCTCCTTCTAGCACATCATGGTATATCTTAGGGTGAAAATGTGAAGTTGGGTTACACTTTTTGCCCTTTTTTGAGAAAAAACTTTCATTTTTTTCAGTTCTTCAACTTTCTGCAGCTTAAAAATTGTTTTCTGTTTATAATTTCATTTTGCGATAAAAATAAAAGTTGTCAAAAATTTTGTTATCTTTATATTACTTATTTTTTGAAATTTTTTTATACACATTTGATATGTCAACTTAGCGTTTCTTTGAGTGTGTGTTTTTTAACAATCAACGGATTCATAAGAAGTCATGTTAATACGCAATGTTGTATTCTTTGAACATTTGTGTTTTTGAGAAACAAAATGTGTTACAAAAATCTAGACAGAGTCTACTTCGATTTCGTCATATTTACAAAGACAATGGATGCATATCATAATTACTAGAATTTTTTGAACTGGTCCAATATGAAAAAATGCATATCTTGAATATGTTTCACGATGCAAGAAATTTCTTAACATATAAGTTATAAACTAAAAATCTATAAGCTACCCATTAGAGACGACGAACCAATGTAATGTAACATAATTTTTTCAGTTTTTTTTACAATTTATTTTGGAAGATATAGAATTTTGATTTCACTGAATCACAATGACCTTCAGAAATTGTTTACATCCATTTTATTACAAAATTAATTAAAATTAGTAAATATTTATAAAATTCCAGAAAATTTATATTTCCTAAAAGTAGATTCAATTCTAAAAATGTGTGTCTTGGTTCCGACAGTTAATTCAGAATGTTTCATCGAGTTTAATCAGTCCAAAGTTGTAGAAACGTATTTAGGGCTTGGCTCTGCGTAACTAGTGACACCTTAGTTCGGCCGAACTCTTAAACAAAGTTCGGACGAACTATTTTTTGCGTCAACGGCTCATTAAGTCAAATGACAAAGTAGTTCGGTTGAACTATTTCTAAAAAATTCGGCCAAAATTTTACCTAACTTTCCGTCGAATGGAAAGTACTGTCGAGTCCCTCCAAAAAAACATTTCGCAGCAATATAAATTGCTGCGAAATCATTCATTATTTTCTCATATTTTCGCATGTTTGTTCTGATTTTACAAAAGTCTTGATCTGATTTTGCAAAGAATTGTTTTGGGTTTAAGGAATTTTCTTGGAGGTACATTCAAAGGACTTTTCTTTGAGACACATTATTTTCGTACATTTGATCTGAAATTGCAAGGAATTGTTTTGGGTTTAAAGAATTTTCTTGGAGGTACATTCAAAGAACATTTTTGAAGACTTTTCTTGGAGGTACATTCAAAGGACATTTCTTGGAGCTATGTGATACAGTTTTTTGGATGTTTTTTGGGCTTCATTTTTTTTAAAGGATGGATTTGAGCTTAATTTTCATTATTTTTGAAGGTATGGATTTGGGCTTAATTTCGAAAGGACATTTTTTGGTTTTGGGTTGAAGTAAATCTTTTATAATGATTTTTTAAAATGATTTTTTGTGTAACTTTTTAAATGAAATTTTTTTGTAGGACTTGGAAGGAAATATTTTGAACTTCATTTCATTTTTATAAGACATTTATTTCTTGAATTTTTTAAAGTAAGTGTTTTGGATTGGAGTATGTATTTTTTACAAAATTTTTAAAATGAGTTTTTTTTTAAATTAAATATTTTGTGATGTTTTTTTTAATTGATTTTTTGTCTAAATTTTTGAAGGAAATTTTTTGAACTTCATACTCTATTATCATGGGAAAACGAAGGAATTATACGAGAAAATATGATCGAAAAAGAGACCATGAGGAACGTAGAGAAGAGACGAGACAATCTCGCAAAAGAAAGATAGAAGCACTCTCAAATATTGAAGGGGAAAATCAACCTCAACTAGAAGTTGAAACAGGTATGTAAATGTAAATATTATGATTTTGATATATTTAAAATTTCCCTAGTGTAAAATGTGAAGCTTAATTTTTATTTGATGAACTAATTTGAAAAATATTTTGCAATATAAACAAAGAGAGATATTCCTCAAAACATTGATGATGAGATACAAAATTTTGAAAGAGAAAGTGAAATAGATAATAAACCAATGATTGAATATGGTGAAAATGTTGAAATAAATTCAAGTGAAGAAATTGAATCACAAAGTATGTACACACACACACACACACACAAAGATATATATATATATATATTGAACACATGCACGTATTATTGAAATTATACATATATTTATTAGTTTAGTTATTTATTGAATATGTCAACTTATTATGTACTATTCATTCGAATATGTAAAGATGAAATCAATGTCGATGATGAGATGTTAGAAAATGTTGACACTCACACATATGGAGATAAAAATGCCGACCATTATATAAGATATCGTGTTAACCGCATTTTTGAGAAGTATTTCATAAAGGAAAAGGTGACAGTTCAAGCCCAAATGTTGAAAGGTCTCCTATCATTAAGGAAAATCAACCAAAGATTAAAAAAAAATAAAAAAAATGAAGGAAAATGTGATACAAACTATAAATAGTGCTATAAATTCAATTAGAACATCTAGATAAAAAATTGTTTCAGTTGTACGTAGAGAAATACATAAAAAAATGAAGGAAAATGTGATACAAACTATAAATAGTGCTATAAATTCAATTAGAATATCTAGATAGAAAAATGTTTCAGTTGTACGTAGAGCAATACATATGGCAGTGGTTTCATCTAGTACTAAAGAGAATCGCTTGGTAAAATCTATGGCACGAGCATTAGGAACCTCGCGAAAAAACTTTTCACAAACATCGGAAATTTCGGTTGCAAATAGATGTAAATGATGAACTCACTTGTTGGAGAGATATTTGTAGGCAACCATACAAAGATAGACTTGGAGAAAATGTTAAAAAATAATATATGAATATTGGAATAACAATTCGCGCGTTTCGCCAACTGTAAGGCATGTGATGCGAAAAATAATAGCACGAAATCAGTACGAAGAACATGAAAAAAATTTCTTGGAAACCACTCAGATAGAGTTGTTTAACAAGTTCAAAGAAGAGAATCATGAAATTCATGTTTCAATCAATTCTTTTGTTGAAAAAAAACCATGGTATGTAAAACCTATCATCGTACATGACACTTATTGTTGTCGCTATCATGTGGAATTTGAGTTATAGTATGACACATTCCTTAATTTTGGTAGAAAATCTTGGAAGGATTCACCTCCTCCTTCCACTATCCGTGATTTCATATCTCAAATTCTATGTGAAAGAGAAAGCGATGAACTATTTTACAAAAAGAAATGTGTTGGTGGTAAAAAATGCGATGATTGTGGAAATTTGACTAAATTTCAAAACAAATATCGTACTGATATAAATGATCAATCATTGTCCAACATTGATTCATACATTGATTCAAGGTGCAAATAGTGTTAAAAGAATTGATTACGAGAAGAAGAAATTTTTGTGATAGACTTTTTGAGAAAGTTTGAGGTAGAAATTTACAAATACACCAAGCATTCCCATGGAGCTCGATGGCAAGACTTGCAATTCAAAAAATTCAGTGAATTTTTTCCACCAGGGACCATTTTGTCAGTAATTGATTTTGCAGAAAACTACACATTTGTTCCACAAAAATAAATTCAGAGTGAATACTATCATTCTGACCAAGTCTCCATGCTCGTCCATATTCTATATAGACATGCTGAACAAAACGTCGATCATATAGAAAGCACCAGTGAAAATCGACATATTATTAAAGAATATCACTTTTATATCAGTGACGATCGTACACATGATCCATATTTTGTACATTATTTGTTTTGGAAAAATTTATGATTCCTTGAAAAATCATGGAATAACATTCAATGAACATTGGATATGGTCAGACGGATGAGTAGGTCAATTCAAATCTGCACGATCATTCTTTTGGTTGTGTTGTCTTCATAAGAAAACATGCATTAAACATTGTTGGAATTTCTTTGAGAATGGCCATGGAAAAGGAGAACATGATGGTGCAGGGACATGCATAAAACGAGCATTTCAAAGATATCAAATGAACCCCTCTGCAAGCCGACTTTTGGACGTGAAAGAAGTTGTTCAATGGTGCATCGCTGCTCTAAGCCATGAGACTAACCGATCAAGGGAAGTTCGAAGCTACATTCAATTTAATTTTTATTGGATATCTAATTTTAAACAGTGTACATTTATCACAATGATTATCTTTGATTGTATTTTGATATCATATTTACATTCTTCTTTAAATTTTCCATTAAAGGCTTTTTTGGCATATTGGGATCGAAGATGTAGATAGATCAATTGGAAATGATGTTGAAATAATAAAAGGGACTCGAAAATTTAATTCAATTAAAACAAAGTCATCCAGAAATGTGTTTTCATTGGATAAAAGAAGATATTCTTGTTTTTGTCATGTTTTCATAGACAACAAAAAATCCAATGATGTTTGTGAAAAAAAAATGTATGTAAAATATTGGAAACATACAAAGCTAAATACAAATGGAAAAATGTCTGTTGCAATGTTTTATCACCAAAATAGGACCCTGATAGGCTGCTCCTCAGACCACTTCAGTGTAACTCGTTCAAACCACTCTTTTAGCTGAGGCTTAGCCTCCTCAGCCTGAGAGGGCTCTCTCAAGGGTTAATGATATGGGATATAGATAGATGGCTAACTCTATTATTTGGGTTTTGGTTCAAGTTGAGAAGATGAATGCTTGCTATCATTGGGCTATAGAGTTAGTGATAGGGATAAAGATGACAAAAGGCTCTCCTTGTGGAAGTTGAGTCTTATATATAATTCAATGAAAGAATAACACATTCAGGATAATCCCAATAACTTGAGGTTCAAAGGAATTTAGAGCATGTAGCACACGAACTCTCAGTAATGAGACATCAAGGTATTAAAAGCAAAACTACTGAAACGGATTTCACCATAGCTAAATACTTAAAGGAATTCAAAGCATGATCAATCATGAATTTTGAGTAATAAACACTTAAAATATGGAAGAAAAATATTTCAAATGATAGGACATAAACTCGTTGAAATACACTAAGGATCTCAGGTGAAAGGAAAGTGGTATTGTTATTGTATATATCAGTCAATCCAAAGCTTTACAAAGTGGTATGCTTAGATAATATTTTCCAATCTGTAGGTTGAAAATAACATCAAAATGTATACATTGGGCATTATGGATTCAAATTAGTCTCAGAAAATCAGTGAATCTAATTGACATGGAAGTTGAGGCATATCAGGGTTCTTAGTCATGAGACACACACTTAAAACATGTAAAAACACAATCAGTCCATTTATAAAGGAAGTCAGAGCATCTTGAAGATGAGTTATGAGTAATATGGATGAACACCACTGCAAATAATATATATATAAGAAGTACTAATAGAGTAGGAAAACACTAAACACCCTTTCTGAATCTCAAGTTGGTCAAATAGAAGCTCTCTGCATTAGTTGAAACAGTCTTTTACAATATGCACCAGTTTTGCTTAAAAGTCTTCAACCTTTGTAGAATTTGACCTCTTGATCATTTATAGATGATTTAAAATATAGGATAAGCTTATCCTCTACTAGACACCTCGAATTCCTACCTATGACACCTATCCTAACCATATAACATGGTATTTATTACATAAGACAACTGCAAACCTAAAATAGAGTCCTATTACAAATAGGACTAAAACTCTTTAAATATGCTCCTAAAAAACTTATCTAAACTTTAATTCTTCCTTTTCTAGCTGCAATCCCATTAGGTCGAATTTGGATGATGCCTCCACCTTTGATGTATTCATGTTGATTGTGACAAAAACTACCCTAAAAATCAAGAGATAGATTTCCTTTTTTTTCCCTGAAAATTAGGTCTTGGGACAAAGATTTTATCTTATCATCCATGATGTATTTTGAGAAACTGAAGGAGGCTTTTGTATACCATGATGTATTTAACAAAAACCTCTCTTGGTTTTTAGAAATACTTCTCCTACTGCCCAGAAACTGTCTTTTAACAACCTGTGTAAAACTGGAAAATTATGATTTCTGAAAATATGGCTTCAAAGAAAGACTTGTATCTCCCAATTGGAAACACGTGTGAGAAAAGTGAGATAGGTTATTGTATCTGTAGATTTTATGAAGATAAACCTCCTTCATAATTCCAAAATATCATTTCTTGTGGCCAAAAAGTGATCTTGAAGTGAACTACTAAAACCAGAAAGCAGAGTTTTTCTCTCAATGACTTTCAGCAGTTTCGTAGCGCAAGTTGAGTGATAAATTTCTCCCACCTCATAATGAATTTGAAAAAACTGAGGGATTTTTTTGTAGTTAAATATGTTTGGAAGAAAAACCTCTTTCAGTTTTCGAAAATGTGTTTTCAGTTTCTCAGGAACCCCTTTGGAAGTTGACTACTAAAACCAGAAAACATAGTTTTTTGATGAAAAAGGTTGTTTCAGCAGTTTCGTAGCGCACTACGAAAACAACAGTTTCATAGCGCACTACGAAAACAACGTTTTCGTAGTGCAAATCACCTTTTTTGAACTAGATGCACTATGAAAATGTGGATTCCTATTTTATTGCAAAAATTTGACCCTAAACCTAATGGAATGACTTCTTAATGGATGATGGGACCTTTAAACCATGGAATAAGGTTGTTAAACTTTGTTTGGAAATGAAAATGAGACATTTGAGACTCTAACCCTTTAAAGCATGAAACTACCTAATCACCTATCTAAGACCATGACTAAAACAAGGTAAATGTTACACCATTTTTTGGTCATCTAACCTCTTATCATTAGATGGACCCAAGTGCACCATGTAAGACCAATTTTACCCTAAGTAAAATTGCTTTCACTATGTAAAATAACTTAATAAACCACATTTATTAGGTTGTTTATGGTCTAAACAGGAAACCCCAAAAGGAAATATTAAACAAACCTATTTTTTTTAATTTTCCTCATGGAATAATTAATTAAACCATAATTTAATTATTATTCCTAGTCATGTTTAACCCAAAACAAAGAAATTAATTAGATAAACCTTTATTTATCTTATTATTTTCTAGTAATAATTATTTAAATCTTATTTAGATAATATTCCTTGTTAAATATGACCAAATCACCCACAAATAATTAAATAAATCATTATTTATTTGATTATCGTTCAACCACTTCCTTAAAAAGATAAATAAATCATTTATTTATTTATCATTGACAAATAAAGGGATTTGACCCAAGTCAAATACTTTTTCCCTCCAACAAATATAATAAAATATTCCATAAAAGGTGGATCTAGATTTGGTTAACATTATTTTAATCATGCACCAAGATCCAGAATGACCCAATATTTTGTTATAAATAGGAGGGTTTTCCCTACCATTCTTCACCTTTTGTTGCTTATTAGATCACTCTGGATCTATACACTTGGTCACATTTTTCTACATTATTTGTTGTGTGAGCTCCCTTTGAGTTCTATCTTTGTCTGGGTTTTCTACACCAACAAGAGAGAGAGATTCTAGATCTGACGTGCTGAGGACTTCCAAGAAACCATCCCATTCAGGAGAATTGGAAACATCTTCTTGTTTTCCTCCCAGGTGCCCTTAATACAAAAAACTCTTTCAAAAATTGTTCTTGTCTTGTCTATTGGATATATGGAGCAAACCCTTCTTTTTACTGCTTAATGTCTTTCTATGCATAGATCTGGTTTTTTGTAGCTCTTTTCTTGATCAACTAACTGCAGATCTGAAGATATTGGCAGCCACTTTTGATGTTAGGGCTATTAGTTATGCGTAGCTAAAGTGGTCTTTTTTCGTACACTTCGACAAAGGATTCATACTAACAAATGGCGACTCCACACGGGTTTTAAATTACGACCGTTGTCGTTTTTCATATTCCTGCATATCCAGCTACTTCAGACCCTAGGGTTTCTTTTCAGCTTTTTGTTTTTCCTATTTTCATGTTGTTTTTCTCCTATAAAACCCTAAAACACTAAAATTTCTAACTTCCATGTGTTTCTGGCCCTATTGCGCAGGTAAGCGACATCAGCCGCAACTGAGACGACAACTTTTCCGGAAATCTGCTGCCGAGACACCCGGAGCTTCAGGTCGCACTTTTCAGCCCATAAACTGCGACCTAGACCTCCAGGTCGCACTTTTCTGCCCATTTTCTGCGACCTACACTGAAAATAGGTCAGAATCTGCGACCCGCCAATTTTTTAGCTGTTTTTCTGCAATTTTTCTGAAGCTTCTGTCAGGGTTTTCCAGCCTCTGTCTCAACCCGTTTCGACCTGTTTCTGATCTGTTTTACTCATCCAAGCGGGAACATAGCCCCCTAGGGCTTCAGTACCCTCCACTTTTTGTGGAAGAGTTTTTATCTGTTGCAGGTCTGTTTTTTCAGAGTTTCAGCCCCTCTTTTTCCAGATCTGATACCTCCTTTTCAGACCTCTTCTAATCAGCTCTTCTCCCTTTCAAATCACCTCCTGAAGATTTGTTTGGATCTACTTTTAGGGCCTCCTCCTTGCCCCTTCTGCTTTTTTCTGATTTCCTCCTTTTTTCCAGCCACCTTGCCTCTGCCTCTTGGCTGTGATCTACACCTCTTTTCAGCAGCTTTTCCCTTTAGATCCCTGTCCCTTTCGACCCTAGATCTATTGGCCTCTTTTTCATGCGTTTTGACTAGATTTTTTCCCTCTTTTAGATTGGTTTTGAGAAACCCGCCTTTTTGGGTTGAATCAATGCAATAGTAGTTGTTAATTTTCTATTATTTCAGCATTATATATTGTTCTCTGCAGATTTATTTTCAGTTATGCAACACACTTTTTCTCTTTCTCTCAAAACGAAAAGGGTTTAAAAATTAAAATTAACGCACGCCACACACTCACCCTAAGCAAAGAAGAGCTTGGTTTACACCGCCAGGCAAAGACTTTAAAATCAATTGACACTGCACCTACCTGCCCTTGTTTCGACATTGTAATCACTTGATTCTGCACCGCCTTGCCCTTGTGGTCGTTCTTCTTCCCCTTGTGTTGTGTTTGTGTTGTCATCATTGCGCCCCCAAGGCATACTTCCCAGAGACTTCTTGGCCTTCACCCTCAGTTTCCGGTCGATCGACCTGCTCCGTCCCGCCGTCGTTGAGCCAGTCCTCCTCCGAGTCCGCACTCCGACTCCTCTTCTGATTCATTGGGTTCTCCTTTTACTTCTGGTTCTCCCCCTGTCACCTTCACTATGTCTGGTCCTGGGCCTAACACTAGCGGTGCTCCCGGCCCTAATGCCGGAACTACTACTAGCGGAACTGCCACAGGAACTACCTCGGCCGCACCCTTGCTCCCGTACATCGCAGGCCTTAGCCTCCCCGATTTCAATCAGTTGATCAATGACCCTATCCACCACGATGTTGGTTGGCCTGCTATGCCAACCAAGCTCCCCTCCGACATCCCTAAGTTCGAAGGCCTTGCTGGAGAAGATCCAACCAATCATGTCCGATCTTTCCACATGTGGTGTTCCTCCAATTCCATTACCGATGACTCCATCCGTCTTCGATTGTTCCAACGCACGCTTACCGGCGAAGCTTCTAAATGGTATGTTGACCAAGCCACCTCTTCCCATACCACCTTTGCGACCATTTCCCAAGCCTTTTTAACTTACTTCCAGCTCCCTCTCCGATACGATACTGGTACGGAGCTTTTGACCTCTTTCAAGCAAACCTGTTCGACCCACCTTTCCACTCATGTCCAGGAATGGTGACGAAGACGAAGCTTATGTAGAGCTCCCCCCTTCGAAGATCGGGTCTATATGGACTAGTTCCTTCGCTCTATCTTAGCTCCCATTGGCAAAGATGTTGCCTCCCATTTCCCTCAAACCGAAGAAGCCGCCCTCCAAATAGCCTTGAAATACGACCTGATCTATGCTCAGTCTGGTTATGTTTATACCGTCCTCCCTGACCTCCCCAGGCCCGGTGGCGCTAACGCCCCGGGGGCATCTCATTCCGTCGACGGTATCGTTGGAGCCCTTTCTCATCCGTATGCTCAACCTCCTGAGGGCTATGGTCCCCCCTCAGGGAGGGGCGCACCTCTAGCACTCTTCCCCTCCCAGTAGCATACCGTGGATACCTGTGATGCCTCCTCATTTTTCCCAACCTCCGCTACCTCAATGCTCAACCTAACCATTACCGACCAAATGGGTGCGCCGCCTCCTCCAAGATATGCGCTTCCATCTCCCTTTGCTTCCCTTGCCTCCTCCAACCCCGCAATAGCACCTACAGCCCCCTCCAGGGCAAGTATTTGCACAACAGGGCGCGAGTAATCCCCCTTCTTCTCAAAGAAGGCGGAGGTTGGGTCGGTACTGGTGACCGAACCTCAAGGTGTTGACTCTAAGTAATCCTCAAAGAACAGGCACTCAAACTCTAAGTCAACAAAGTCGTCAGCACAAATAGGCCTTGACTGTGGTTAAGTGCGTTTACTAGCCATTACACCCACGATTGTCCCCTCTTACCCCAGATGCGGCAGATGTGGGAGTCTCAAGCCACATTACGCGGACAACATGCCTCCCCTCATGCTCCTCCTAATGTGGCCACTACCCAACCAGCTGTGTTTACTGATCCTTTCCCTCAGCAAGGATTCGTGGCTACCCAACCACCTGACGGACAGGTTGCCACTCCACCTTCCATTTCTGGTTCCTTCGATTACCAGATCCTCATGATGAACTCTGATCCTTCCCCTCCCATCGACCTTCACCTTCAAACTCAGTCTCGCCAGTACCCCAAGCCTCCCGGTCAGTCTGCCCCCGAGCCTCCTTCTTCAGGTTCTACAGAGCCTCTTTCGACATCTAGTGGCCTCTTACATATCCCTCAACCCAAATCTGAGGTTCATACCAAGATTCCTAAGGGACCATTACGTCGAAATGCTGCTTCTGGTCGAGCTGCTCATTCGTATAGCATAGTAGATGATTTGGCGCAATCTCCTACAACCATTTCCACATTGGAACTCCTCCAGTCGTGCCCTTCCCAAAAGAAGGCTCTGCTATCTGCCGTGGGCGTTCTAGGTCCTGCTGATGACCAAATGATTATTTTTGACATCCATCAATCAGAACATCCTCCTCTCCCTACTTCCGTCGCCTTCCAAATTCCAGTCAAAATCCGGAATGCCAACGTTTCTTGGTGTATAATTGATGAGGGGGCATCCACCTGTGTGATGTCTACTTCGGTTTGGAAGCAACTCGGATCTCCTGAGTTGGCCCCTTCCATGATCACCCTTCGAGCGTGGAACGGCCACGCCTCCCAGCCCATTGGCCTTTTTCGCAATTGTCCTATCACCCTCGCTGGTAAGACCGTTTGCGTTGACGTCGAAGTCATCAACACCCCTCTAGACTACAACATTCTATTGGGGCGAAGCTACACCTATGCTATGTCTGCTGTCCCATCCGCGGTTTTTCGCAAGATGTATTTTCCTCACAATGGAAAGATAGTCACCATTGACCAGTTGACTTATCATGAGCCAAAGTCTCAGACCTCCCCTGAGACGACCATCTCTTCTGTAGCCAATAAGCAAACCGTCGATTCCTTGACCAGTGTCTCCCCCGGCGTCTACAAAGATTCCTCCCTACTTGGAAATTTTCCTGGTCTCCCCCCTCCTCACATCTTTGATCCCAGCTTATCGAATGTTTGCATGATGCAATCATCTCGGGCTGCCCTTAAGCGACCCGCTTCGGCTAGCTAGCAACCTCAGACTCAACCTCGCCCACCGCAACTCGCTCCTAGCCCTTCATCTCCGCCAGCTGGACCTCCTCCTTCTAGCCCTTCTCCTACAACTGGTATCCCTGAACCCCTTTATCCCCCTGGATTGGTTCCCCCAGGCCTTAACCATCTCGGAGCCATCCCTCCTTGTCATTATCCCGCTGGTCAGATACCGCTCCTAGCTCCCCCTCCTAGAGTCTATTTGGTCCCCGTCATGGCCACCCTCTCTCTCCCTCACCTGACCCTAGGTATACCCATCTGGTACCTTGACCCTCCAGCCGCTACCCCTCCTGGTCACCCCAAACCCTATCTTGCTTTGACACTGGTTCAACCGGTCCCCATCGCTTCCTCTATTGCTACCATGCCCCCTGCACCTCCCCAGGACCATACCCCTGTCGTGACAGCTCCAGGAAAGAAAGGCAAAGCTCGCAAGGGGGCATCCAAAGACAAGGCCACCCCGATTGACCCTGCTCCTTCCCCGCCCGCAAAGCCTTGTGCCTTGTGTGATGTCGTCGGTCACGCCACCCATACTTGTCCTGAGTTGCCCCGCATTCAACCCATGGTTAAAGTCGCGTTCCCTGAGTCTACGGTCTCCGACCCTTCTCTTCCATCCTCGTCCGTAACCAAGAACCCAAAAACTATTTGCACTAGAAAACCCTGTGCTTTGTGCGGTATCCATGGCCATTACTCCCACCATTATCCTCACCTGACGCATTACCGCGCCTCTTTAGAAGTGGTCTGAGAGTATGAGGTTGAACAAAATCAATCCGCCTCTCCCATACTCGCGCAGTACGCTTCGGGCCAGCTTGAGGATCCCCCCGCTCCCATCAACATTCCCCCCCCTGATGTTCAGATGACGGAGTCTACTACGACCATTCTTTACCTATCCTCCTCTGTGAGACCTTTGGAGCCCAGTCCCCTTGCATCCTCCCCTGTTGTTTCACCTGACCCCCCTTCAGCGACCACCCTTGACCCCCTCTTTTCTACCCATACACGAGATCACTCCACCCGTATCTCTGTTGACCTCCGCAGCCCGAGTCCCCGCCATACCTCCTATAGCCCTCATATACCACCCTCTAGTTTGTATATGAGTCATAGCCATCTTGCTCATTGCACTCCCTCTCGCAGTCGCCGCTCGATGTCTTCTGTGCACTCACGCTGCCGTCATTGTATCTCCTCCCCCCATTTGTTGTCTTGTAACACCATTCCGCAGGACCTCCCGTCCCCACCCTATATCGGTTACGCCGATGGTGCAAGTCGTTACTCCCGGAATCTAGCCTCGGCAGGTTGGGCCATTTTCACCCCCTTGCATGCCCTTGTTCTCTCAAACGGGGTCTGCATTGGTACTGCCACCAACAATCAAGCCGAATATGATGCAGTGCGTGGTCTCTTAGCCGATGCCCTCTTTCATCGCATCCTCCATCTGCATGTTCGTTTGGATTCCCTACTTCTTGTCATGCAACTAAATGGTGTTTATCGTGTGCATAACCCTATGTTGTTTAAACGATATTTACGAGTGAAACTCTTGATACGTGAATTTGAAACCATAACTTTCAACCATGTACCTCGAGAACATAATCACTATGTAGATAGTATTGCAAACCATGTTCTAGATTGGCATTTATCACACGCATTTCATACAAGAAAATAACATTCATAATCATTAAAAACGATGCATATCCATAATATGTGTTGCAAAACATGTGTTTAGAGTCCATCTACTCTGATACATATGACATGCCCATAGCATGTTACAAAAAATCAAAACTGGGGGCACCACCTGCCCCTATATACACACTAGAGGGCACCACATGCCCCACACCTACTCACTATCTGGCGGATCCCGAGCCAATGGTTCTGCCCCTGCAGCCCGTAGATCACGTATGCCTTGACCGGCCATCGCCATGCGCCGCATGACACCTCGCCATTCCGAGGGAAGACCAATGCATGCCTCCACGTACTGGTCGTCTAAGTCTTGCCACCCACGCTCTGAAACTCCGGTCAGCAACGTCTCACATCTACGACGGATGTCCTCCAGAAGGGCGGCCGCATCCTCATTGCGCGCTTCTCTCGACCCACTCGACCCTGCAGCTCCAGAGGCTGCCGGGCATCCCATATATCCGACCGGTTTTACCGGAGCTATATCTGCATACCAAAATTACATGAATCAGTACCATATCTACTATTCAATAACTTTAACATGCCCATACAAGAATAGTTATCTGTCACTTACCATCGGGCCCCCATACTCGACTAGGCGGAAGTGGCAGGTTTGAATCTCCACAATAACTCATCCCACTATAGGGATAATCGTCAATGTATAACAACATCTGATCCCAATGGGCAAAGAACTCAGGTCGAAACACTCGCCCAACCGCCCCTCCTCCTCCTCTACACAGTAGTCGCCCCCACCGGCACATCCTGGGCTCTCTTAGGCCCCCATATGGGAGCTGTATATGAGGTCGTAAGGTCAGGATCTTCTCAAAGAAGAAGGTGCACAATAAAGTCCCATACGAGCAATCGTGGTTCACTTGCCGCTTGCAGAGCGACAACTGTCGTTTTAGCGACACCAGCATCATTTGGGCCCACCCATAGTAGGTCCCACTCAACACACTCTCCACACTCATCATCTGCCCCCCAGTGATGTGATGGAGCGCCTGGTTGCCCAGGATACGCAGCACCGCTGCGGCCACTGCACGGGTCTCTAATCTCTCTAGATCCCCGATCGGTATTCGAGTCCCCTTGACTTGGAGACCCGGTCGACAATGTCGCTCCACAAACTCCATGATATGCCGCCCCCGCGGTAATACTGGCTGCGTGTTTCCCACCATCCCCAGTGGCGGGAGACCCGTCAGGAAATACACATCCTGGACTGTCAGTTCGATCCTGTGCCCCTGCACTACAAATACCTCATGCTCTGGATCCCAGTAACTGATAATCCGGGCCAACAAAGGCTCTCCCACTCTCATCAAAGGGTTCTCCAAAAACTTTAGAACCCCAAACCTGGCCAACACACGACGGACACCCTGATCTGCCTGGATCTCTACCCGTAATGTACCCAGGTCTCTCTCTCTCTCCAGTTAACCCGTATATCTGCCATATCTGCACAAAAACATCATCTTTGTCAGCATACATATAGGTAATACCATAACCAAACATAAAAACCCAACTCTCATCCATAAAACAACACTAAAACCCCCTCATCTTCCAGGTCGCACTTTTCTGCCCAATTCTGGGACAGGTCGCAGTTTTTGCCCTGAAACCTCCAGTTTTTTCCCTAGAGATGAAGGAGGGTCTGTTACTGAGATTTTGGGCCCTAAACTGAACTTTCAATCCATCAAAATGAAAGAGTAAGGTTAGGCCTCTTACCTGCAACTGACGGATCTCGATTCCAACAGTCGGTTTGTCCGCTACGCTCACCGCAAGATTTAGGGCCTTCTCTCCTCTCTACATTCACCACAGCAACACTAGCAAATGAGTGGATTTGGAAAGAAAACTGCCTTATTAAAAGAGAACCCTTGTTTCTTCTTTCGCCTGTTGCGACCATACCGTAGCTCCGTTTGACAAACCGTCTGCACCGTTGGAAAGCTATCGCCGAGCCCTCAAATGGATATCTGTTATTTTTTTGTGATTTGATACTTCACCAGGACACATTTTGTCCAAGATGGGTCACTTCACCTCTCATTAAAATCGCATTTCTTCACTTACAGCACTTGTACTTGGGGCACCACTTTGCCTCCTTACTTGTCTTTGTTCGTGTTGATTTTCATCGTGAGTTACCATCTTGTACTCATGTTTTCATGGTCCCCCATTGGACCTTTACTGTGTGGCAGCACCATCGAGTCGCCCTTGTTTAGAGCATCCAAGTGGAGTCATCATCGCATTCATGGAGTCTATCCCGAGTCCCTTTGTACCCCGCTATAGTCCTCCATCCCTCATTGCTTGATTTCTCTCTTGTGTTGCACATTATGGCCTTCAGTCCCACTGTCCCTTATCCCTGATGATATTGTGTCAGTCGCTACCATGTCATTCATGCCCTTTATGCTCTAGCAAGGGAAGTCATCCATTCGCTACTCAGTCCCCTCCATTCCACCATCATCATTGGTATTAGTCTGTCCGTCGCTTTACTATTTTCTCTCGTGCCTTAGTTGAGGATCTCTCATTGCCTCACCTATGGCAGACCTCCTTCTGTCGACATCAGCTCCTCCATTCCAGAAGACAGGTCTAGAGGGCGGTGTACCTTGGTTCCAGCTTCCACTCTTGTTCGGTGCCTCGGATCAGGCAAAGGGATCTCTCATTTCCCTTTGACTTGATTGTTTCTCCACTCCAGCTCCTTTCAGCATGATCGAGATCCATATACTTGATGGTTCAGTGATGCAGTAGCAACTCTTGGTGATTCTCGGGTGTGTGTGAGATGTCTCAACCCTCATGAGGGGGTGGCCCTGCAGGTAGCCCCCCACATGCCCGGATGACCTCTTCATTGCAGCCCTTGATGTAGCTCCATACATTTGATGATGTCAGCCTTAGTCGCTTGCAGCACCTTTTTGATTTGCATGTATCAGTCAGATTTTGCGATCCCTTCCCCATTTACAGGGGGCATTTGGGTTGTATTTGTATCTCATGTACTCAGATATTATTGTATAAGTCCTGGCTGTTCTCCCAGGCACAGCATGTATGTGGGATTCTTCATTGTATTTCTATCTGGTTCATGATTATGCCGGTTGTACATTATGGTTCGGTCCCTTGTTTACTGGACACACTATTCTTTTGTACTTTGTCTCGGCGGGCATAGGTATGCCTCCCCCGCCGCCTTTAGCACAGGTACCCTCTCATAAAAAGAGACTTGTTGCACCTGCAAGTCTCGTCTCCTCAGGGTCTAGTTCTTTAGCACATTAGTCTACCTTACATTTCTCTCTCTGACTTCCCTTTTTGATGTTTGGTGATTGAGTTCTTACAACGTACTTCGGTCATACGATTTGCTCCTAACACTCGCACGCTGGGGGGCAATCTGTTACACCATTTTTTGGTCATCTAACATACTATCATTAGATGGACCCAAGTACACCATGTAAGACCAATTTTACCCTAAGTAAAATTACTTTCACTATGTAAAATAACTTAATAAAACACATTTATTAGGTTGTTTATGGTCTAAACAGGAAACCCCAAAAGGAAATATTAAACAAACCTATATTTGTTTGATTTTCCTCATGGAATAATTAATTAAACCATAATTTAATTATTATTCCTATTCATGTTTAACCCAAAACAAAGAAATTAATTAGATAAACCTTTATTTATCTTATTATTTTCTAGGAATAATTATTTAAATCTTATTTAGATAATATTCCTTGTTAAATATGACCAAATCACCCACAAATAATTAAATAAATCATTATTTATTTAATTATCCTTCAACCACTTCCTTAAAAAGATAAATACATCATTTATTTATTTATTATTAACAAATAAAGGGATTTGACCCAAGTCAAATACTTTTTCCCTCCAACAAATATAATAAAATATTCCATAAAAGGTGGATCTAGATTTGGTTAACATTATTTTAATCATGCACCAAGATCTAGAATTACCCAATATTTTGTTATAAATAGGAGGGTTTTTCCTACCATTCTTCACCTTTTGTTGCCTATTAGATCACTCTGGATCTATACACTTGGTCACATTTTTCTACATTATTTGCTGTGTGAGCTCCCTTTGAGTTATATCTTTGTCTAGGTTTTCTACACCAACAAGAGAGAGAGAGATTCTAGATCTAAAGTGCTGAGGACTTCCAAGAACCCATCCCATTGAGGAGAATTGGAAACATCTTCTTTTTTTCCTCCCAGGTGCCCTTAATACAAAAAATTCTTTCAAAAATTTTTCTTGTCTTGTCTATTGGATATATGGAGCAAACCCTTCTTTTTACTGCTTAATGTCTTTCTATGCATAGATCTGGTTTTTTGCAGCTCTTGTCTTGATCAAATAACTGCAGATCTGAAGATATTGGCAGCCACTTTTGATGTTAGGGCTATTAGTTATGCGTAGCTAAAGTGGTATTTTTTCGTACACTTCGACAAAGGATTCATACTAACAGTAAAATTTCAGAGTTTATTGATCATGGAGTGGACCTAGAAGACTTTATTTGAACTGGAAATATAAGAACCAGATAGTGTGCCCCTGTGGTACACTAAGAACCAGTAACTCTAGTGCTGATATCCATCCTTTAAAATAAAACTCTAAAATTCTACCCAATATGCTTCAAACTTTTATGGCCTTCACCTCTGGCTCAATTTTGATGGTCTCTGCAAGAAGAAATCAAAATGTACCTACTAAAAATTCTCAGTTAACCTACCTTGAGCTTATTTGCACATTCCTACCTACCTACCCTATCAGTTGCAATCTCCATTTGTAGCTCAAGGAACATGAAACTTCCAATGAAGCCAGTCATTGATCTGATCTGACATTTGAATCTCTTGACTGTGCTTGAAGCAAAAATAAACATGATACTGAAATAACCAAGGTAGCATGAGATATATCCGATCTTAAAGATGAAAATATAACTGGAAATCTTAGCAGTAAATATTTTCCATGTAATCAGTTATAGAACCATAGAAGACATAATATGTTTGAAACTTCTCATGACATTCTAAGACTTTGGACCACACACACATGCTTTGATCAACTATATAAGACATCATTTGTGTGCTCTCAAACTGCTTTTCAAACTGATTTTCAAAAGCAGTGCATTCTTCCTTAATCTCAAAGGAGAAAGGTAGAAACACTCTCTCTTTGTGTTCTATCATATAAAGCTTTTGAAAAGAATGATCATGATCATGAATACTATATGATTTAATTTGACCTTGTAAGCCTTCAATGTCTTTCTCAATGTTCTTAGCAACTTCATCCAAAATTTCCATATTATCTTCTGTCTTGCACTTAAATGATTTTAGATAAGAAGACAAAGACAAAGAAAAATTTTCATCTATTTCTTCATTAATATGATCATCATTCCATTGTTTGAAACCATGAATTGAAGGAGATTTTGCCACTAACTATGTTCTATCTATCCATTCTTCCAAAAACATAAGCCATAAGTCTGCAAATGACTTAATAGATCTGACAGGAAAACTTTCAATCCACTGTTTGTATTTCCCTTGAAATGAATAATAGAACAACATAATGCAAACATCTTCATCTTTGACTTTAAGAAGCTCGGTAAAATCACAGAAATATGATATATGCTTCAAAGTTAAACTCAAATCTTCTCCATTGAATTTTGGACCATTCCTTAAAAAATATGTATCCTTGGGAAAATGATTTGGGAAACCATGAATTCCTGAAAAATTTATGCATGCATACCTTGAAATAAGAATGGTAGCATTTGAGTTCTTCATAACTCCAGTGGAATCACCATGAATCTATGAATTTTGAATTCTTCAACAATGGAGTCGCTAAGGTAGTTTTGCAGCCTCGAACAAATTTTGAGTTCCTGCCACCTTCATAATTTCAGCTTCTTGATTTCGGGAATGAATAATCTTCAGGCTCCCAGCAGACGCACCAAAATGTTATCACCAAAATAGGAACCTCATAGGCTGCTCATCAGACCACTTCAGTGTAATTCTTTCAAACCACTCTTTTAGCTAAGGCTTAGCCTCCTCAGCCTGAGAGGGCTCTCTCAAGGGTTAATGATATGGGATATAGATAGATGAATAACTCTATTATTTTTGTTTTGGTTTAGGTTGAGAAGATGAATGCTTGCTACCATTGGGCCATGGAGTCAGTGATAGGGATAAAGATGACAAAAGGCTCTCCTTGTGGAAGCTGTGGCTTGCATATAATTCAATGAAAGAATAACACATTCAAGATAATCCCAATAACTTGAGGTTCAAAGGAAGTCAGAGCATGTAGCACACGAATTCTGAGTAATGAGACATCAAGGTATTGAAAGAAAAACTACTGAAAGGGATTTCACCATAGCTAAATACTTAAATGAAGTCAGAGCATGATCAGTCATGAATTTTGAGTAATAAACACTTAGACTATGGAAGAAAAAAATTTCAAATGATAGGACATAAACTCATTGAAATACACTAAGGATCTCAGGTGAAAGGAAAGTGGTATTGTTACTGTATATATCAGTCAATCCAAAGCTTTACAAAGTGGTATGCTTAGATAACATTTTCCAACCTGTAGGTTGAAACTAACATCAGCATGTATACATTGGGCATTATGGAGTCAAAGTAGTCTCAGAAAATGAGTGAATCTAATTTACATGGAAGTTGAGGCATATCAGGGTTTTTAGTCATGAGACACACACTTGAAACATGTAAAAACACAGTCAGTCCATTTATAAAGGAAGTCAGAGCATCTTGAAGATGAGTTTTGAGTAATATAGATGGACTCCATTGCAAATAAGATATATAATTAGTACTAATATAGTAGGAAAACACTAAACACCCTTTCTGAATCTCAAGTTGGTCAAATAGAAGCTCTCTGCATTAGCTGAAATAGTCTTTTACAATATGCACTAGTTTTGCCAAAAAGTCTTCAAACTTTGTAGAGTTCGACCTCTTGATCATTTATAGATGATTTACAATATAGGATAAGCTTATCCTCTACTAGAAACCTCGAATTCCTACCTATGACAGCTATCCTAACCATATAACATGGTATTTATTACATACGACAGCTGCAAACTTAAAACAGAGTCCTATTACAAATAGGATTAAAACTCTTTAAATATGATCCTAACAGCCTTATCTAAAATTTAATGCTTCCTTTTCCAGCTGCAATCCCATGAGGTCAAATTTTGAAGATGTCTCCACCTTTGATGTATTCATGCTGATCATGACAAAAAATGCCCTAAAAATCAGGAGACATATTTCCTATTTTTTCCCTGAAAATTAGGTCTTGGGACAGAGCCGTTATATTATCATCCATGATGTATTTTAAGAAAATAAAGGAGGATTTTTTATACCATGATGTCTTGAACAAAAGCCTCTCTTTTTTGTTTGAAATACTTCTGCTAATTCCCAGAAACTGTCTTTGAACAACCTGTGTAAAACTAGAAAATTCTGATTTCTGAAACTATGGCTTCAAAGAAAGCCTTGCATCTCCCAACTGGTAACACTTGTGAGAAAGGTGAGATAGGTTATTTTAGCCAGAGATTTTATGAAGAGAAACCTCCTTCATAATTCCAAAAGAAATTTTCTTGTGGCTAGAAAGTGATCTTGAAGTTAACTACTAAAACCAGAAAGCAGAGTTTTTCTCTCAATGACTTTCAGCAGTTTCGTAGCGCACGTTGAGTGATCAATTTCTCCCACTTCATTATGAATTTGAAGAAACTGAGGAAGGTTTTTTAGTTAAGCATGTTAGGAAGAAAAACCTCTTTCATTTTTCAAAAATTTGTTTTCAGTTGCTCAGGAACCCCTTTGGAAGTTGACTACTAAAACCAAAAAACGAAGTTTTTTGATGAAAAAGGTTATTTCAACAGTTTCGTAGCGCGCTACGAAACATGGATTCTTGTATGATTGCAAAAATTTGACCCTAAACCTAATGGAATTACTTCTTAATGGACTATGGGACCTTTAAACCATGGAATAAGGTTGTCAAACTTTGTTTGGAAATGAAAATGAGACTTTTGAGACTCTAACCCTATCAACTACCCTTTAAAGCATGAAATGACCTAATCACCTATCTAATACCATGACTAAAACAAGGTAAACTTTCAGAGTTTATTGATCATGGAGTGGACCTAGAAGACTTTATTTGAACTGGCAGTATAACCTACCCTTTACCCAGACTTAAAATGACTTTTAGACCTCCTTGAAATCATGACCAAAAGCAGAGTTGACACAATGATGTTTTGAGAATTTTTGGGTGATAACACAATGTTTGAAGAAATGCAATCAGAGGATACTACAATATCATTCGATGGTGATTGAGTTTCTGATCTTGTTAGAGAATGTAACATTTGAATTTCTTTCTAATGATAAATATCTAGAAATAAATTTGAATATGTATAACTTTGTTAAGTTTGTTTTATTGTGCAGGGGATGTTTTTGTTGTAATTGCACCTACTGGAAATGATGAAAATGTGAAGTATTATTTGATGTGTTGCACTGAACGAAAAATGAAATTATTAGAAGACTATAATGATCACGGATTTCCATATGAAAGAGGATCTATTATACTGAAAGGTTATTTTTTCAGACAAACTGATCAAAGTGGGGATTTTGTTTACTTTGAAGACTATGACCTGATTTCATAAGTTGTCAATATAGTCACTTGGTGTGTTCAGCACGCATAAAGTTGATCAAGGTTCAGTCAAAGAAAAAAATGAAAATTAAGAAATGGAAAATGTCAAAATTCGATCATGAACGAATTATTGTTGGCATTCCATTGGAATTTTTTTGATTGAACTGCCCAACAATTTATTCTCTTTGGATTATATGTTCTAAAACTTCCATTACTCAATTAAAAATTGAGCTGCCTTGTTATGTTATCTATGCAAGTGTTTGCACATGTAAAAATTGTTTTGGTACATGCACACTCTAGTATCAACTGAAAGTAGTTTTTCTATACATGCATTGATGAAAAATGTTGCATATATATATATATATATATATATATATATATATATGTTCTAGAATGCAAGTAACTTCTCAAGTAGTTTTACTATGTGCATTGATGAAAAATGTTTCACGTACTCAATATATATGTTCTAGAATGAAATTAACTGAAAGTAGTTTTTCTATGTGCACTGATGAAAAATGTTGCATGTACTGGATATATACACGAACTCAATGCACGCCCAATTTTTCTTATGGGAATTTTTGGTAAAAAGTATCCACAATGTAAATAAATCATCCACAGTATAATTTTGTACGAAGATTCCTTTTAGACAAGAGACTCGGAGCACTTCTCTGACTTTTGGTGGGATTTGACCCACATCTCTATTCTTGATTGAAAATCTAGTACAAAATTTGTCTGTCCAATGGTCGAATATGTTCTATGTGCATTGATGAAAAATGTTGTGCACGTATATATATATATATATATATATATATATATATATATATGTTCTATAATGAAATTAATTGTTCAAGTAGTTTTCCCATGTGCATTGATGAAAAATGTTTCACGTACTGAATATATATGTTCTAGAATGCAATTAACTGAATGTCATCAATTTACCAATTTATAAATCAACAAGGCTACCTAGTTGAGTGCATTAATGACATTGACCCCAATTCAACAAACATATATCTACTTCTTATATTTCCAATCAAAATTAAAGGGATTTATATGGGAAAGAGGTGGAACATATTATAGCCCATGAATTACTTTAGTTCATAGGTCAATGAAGGTATCATCATGTGGAAAAATGTTTCAAGAACACTTGATTGTATTTAAAAGTAATCTTAAGATTGTTTTTTATCTTTACATACTACATACTATTGTTTGAGTGAAAAAAAATTCCAATGAAAAGAACATAGCTTTTCAATCCAACTAACCATATCAATTGAGCTTTATTTCAAAAAAAAAAAAAAAAAACAAAATGCCAACAAAATAACATCCTTGGCTGTTATTTTTATTGAAATAACTAAATCATATTAAGGATTATCTTCATTGAAATTGTTTTTCGATGGAGAATCCTTAAAATATGATTTAGCTATTCCAACAAAAATGACAACCATGAATGTTATTTTGCTGACATGTTTTGTGGCATGTTAACTTTTCTTTACTCTTTTTTCAATTAGAGCTCAATTGATATGGTTAGTTGCATTGAAAAGCTATGTTCTTCGCATTGGAAATTTTTTCACTCAAACAAGAGAAGATTATGTAGAGATCAAAATCAATCTTAAGATGCCAAATGTACTTCAACCATCCAAAACTTGAATTTTAAAAACTTTTTGATTATATCAAAACAAATTACTTCACATGTCATGCCAATTGTAGTTCAACTATCCAATAAAAACATTAAACATTATATCACATTCCAAATGTATATTGAAACCATCCAAAACTTAGTTTTAAAAACTTTTTTATTATATCACAACATTACTTCACATGCCTAATGTACTTCAACCATCCAAAACTTGAGTTTTAAAAACTTTTTGATTATATCACAACATTACTTCACATGCCATGCCAATTGTAGTTCAACTATCCAATAAAAACATTTAACATTATATCCAATGCCAAATGTAGATTGAAACCATCCAAAACTTGAGTTTTAAAAACTTTTTGATTATATATCACAACATTACTTCACATGCCATGCCAATTATAGTTCAACTATCGAATAAAAACATTTAACATTATATCACATGCCAAATGTAGATTGAAACCATCCAAAACTTAACCTTTAATTTAACAAAAAATTATAGATCACAACATTACTTCACATGCCAAATGTGCTTCAACCATCCAAAACTTGATTTTTGAAATTTTTTTTATTATATCACAACATTACTTCACATGCCATGCCAATTGTAGTTCAGCTATCCAATAAAAACATTAAACATTTAACATTATATCACATGCCAAATGTAGATTGAAACCATCCAAAACTTGAGTTTTAAAAACTTTTTGATTATATCACAACATTACTTCACATGCCATGCCAATTGTAGTTCAACTATCCAATAAAAACATTAAACATTTAACATTATATCACATGCCGAATGTAGATTGAAACCATCCAAAACTTAACTTTTAATTTAACAAAAAATTATAGATCACAACATTAGTTCACATGCCAGATGTACTTCAAGCATCCAAAACTTAAGTTTTAAAAACAAAACAAATTATAATACATCATTACATAACATGCCAAATGTAGTTCAGAAGCAAAACATTAATTATAGATGACAACATTACTAGTAGTTCAACTATCCAAAACTTAAAAGTTTTAAAAACCAAACAAATTATATAACCACATTACTTCACATTCACATGCCAAAAGTACTAAAACCATCCAAAACTTAAATTTTTGGAACAAAACAAATTATATTAACACAATAAAATATGTCCAAAAATTGTAGATCTCACAAGTATCAAGTATCAAGTTATATATATATGACTGTGCATCTAGATAATATATAAAAAAGTAAATTTAAGACTAGAAATCTCAATCAAATCTACAAATCATGTCCATCAAATACAAATGGATGTAGTGTCTTTCCTAGCAGAGTCTTAATCCGCGTGCTATCTTGTGAAGCATGGGGAATCTGTACACAATGCACGTACAAACATTAAAATTTGATGTTTTAAAAATGAGAGAATATATAGAACTTCATTTAAAAAACAAAACATAAAAAAAAATCATGCAATACCTCATGAGGTTCCCTTTCCATTTGTTCGCTTGCTACAACTTCCCCCATGGGAACATCTCCAACAGTAAACCGTACAATATACATGTACAGTTATATATATATATATATATATATATATATATATATATATTAAAAATTTTCAGATGAAAATGCACATGTGTATATATAAACTTATTTTCAATAATATTAAAAAAAAATTTAGACAACTTGTTCAAATGGTTGAAATGGTGTGGATGTTCCTATCTCCGTCGCTAGAGTCCGTGGATTAAAGAAATCTTCTATAGAAACCTAAAATTCAAAATTTTAAAAGTATAAAATAACTCAAGATCAAGATCTCAATTTATAATAAAACTTAAATAAACTTCAATTTATAAATTATAACTTTTAAAAAAACATATATATATTTAAAAGTGAAAAATTGAATACTTCTGCAGGTGAATTTGGGACATCTCCTAAGAGAGGCTCTAAAAGAAAATCTCCAAAAACCTAAAATTCAAAAAATTTAAAATAACTCAAGATATAGATATATATATCTCAATTTTTAATGGAAATTTTTGAGGTGGAATATATATATAACTTAAACATAAATTTTAAAAGTGAAAAATTGTCCATACTTGTTGTGGATGTGGCACATCTCCTAAGGAAGTAGAAGGTACATCTCCCAAGGAAGAAGAAGGTACCGCCATCCCAAAAACATCGGACGGAATCGGAATCTGTTAAAACATTTTATTATTATATATGTACATGTACATGTGTGCACAATTATTTATTTTAAAAATATCACTTAAAAAACACTAACATTTTTCAACATATCTTGATGGTGAGACCCATCTTCATTGTTTGAACCAGAGGCCCCGAACGTGATATTAACATTTTCATCATTCATCATGCGTGACAACTGCAAATGGTGTTTTAACATATAATGATACATTTTTGTTAGATTAATGTACATACAAATAAATGTATACATGTACATACACATGTATTTCTTACAAATTGTACACATGTATGTGTTAAAATAATTGAACCCTAAGGTCATTAACACATACCGTTCCCATTCCCTCTTCCTCATGAAGAATTAGGTCTTGCCAACCATTGCGACAATTCTTTGCATATATTCGGAGATCTTAAACATTCATGTTGTCAATCTCTTCATCTGTACAATACACAAAATTGGCACGTGCATTCTCACGTGCTCTTTGTCGATTTAGACAAACATCGACTCCACCCAATCCACTGTGAACATTGTCGATGATGACATCCCTTGCTTCTCGACTTATTTGAGAAGTCGCATCCATCTCTGACTGCAAAGTTTCGACCCAAAAAGGTCGACTCACCAATGGCGGCTCAGGGCGAGGCAACTCCACATCTTGCCTAGCACCCCTGTGGTCATACAATCGACCTTTCCCCGGATCAAAAAATTCTAACGGAAGGTCATTGTAATTGGGTTTCATTTTCAAAAACAAATTCTGTGTAAAACAATTTTGCAAAATAAATAGGAACCTTGTCGTTCCATGGGAGCCTTCCATAGGCCGCAAGGTGCCTATCATACAAATAGTGAGCTATATCGGGGTGCTTGAAATATTGCACCTTCAACATTTTTCTTTTTGGCCCTTCCTTGAAATCAAACATTGACTTCACCATTTCTTTTGTAACTCTTTGTTTTACATCCTCCCATATATCGGGACCCATTACTATTCCTTTCTCTTTCTCATGACTTCTACAAATGTATCAATTGTTGGCCCAAGATTTTTGTACACATTTACTAGTTCACCCAATGAATGTGTATCTATTTTGAGGCTTTGTCGACTCTCAGCAGGTAGAGTCAAAGCCACGATATCTCTCCGCAATTTTGCATGAAGTTGTTGACACCTTTCTAAGGTGCATTGTGCCATGTTTCTTTCCCATGGTATATCAGAAATGTCAGTCGGATAAGTTGTGGTGGGTAGACAACCTTCTTCTTGAATGTAGCGTTCTTCCCTGTGTCTATTTTGACCAATATTTGGAATGTTTTCAGCCTTTGCATCAATATATATATAATTTTGTATATTATAAAAAACACATGTAAACAAATTTGTACAAATTCAATGAAAACAATATTGAAATTGATGGCAACCTCGATGTGGTTGGCTAGCATCTTCTCCACCCTGAAACTGTTGAGAACTAGAACGACCCTGCTGAGAACCAGCACCACCAGCCGTTGATTGGCCTCCGGGAGAATAAATATCACCACCTTCACTCAACCTTCTACCACTTATTGATGGCCCTCTAAGGGGATTTGAACCACCACCAACCTCTCGAGAGGAGAGAGAAGCTTCATAAACAAATACGAATTTATAATCAATTGAAAAATACATGCATACATATAAATACACATGTACATATTCATTGATTAAATTGTGTTAAAACCATACCACGACTAGGTGAAACATGGGCATCCGTGGATGGAGTAGAGACCCTTCTCTTCTTATTAGCTCCTAAAAAATAAAAAATGAAACTTATTAACAACTAATTTAACTCACAAAGTTGATAAAAAATAAATTCCATATGTACACACATGTATGGAGATTTAAGATTATATTTAAATTTACCATGAACAGCTCTCGATCCTGATCCCTGATCCCCCCCTCTCGTAGAGATATGGGATTATGTTGATCTTCGTCGTTCATCCTCCATGATATATATATCTACGGTGGACATTTACAATTATTTTTTTAAATAACTAATTTAAATTAAATTCAAAATAAATTTCAGAAAATTAATGTAATTTAGTGTAAACAAATTATGTAAAACACAACTTTCAAAGCACTAATTGATGTGTGAAACTATATTTAAGCAAAAAAAAAGTTATAAAAATGATAAGTTCACCAAATTGTGTTTTACATGGTGGGAGCACACTTGGTATAAAATTGAAAAAAACACATTGTCATTAAAAAAGAAGTGAAACTCCATTTAAACAAAAATTTGTTGAAGTCCCCGCATTTTAATTTCATAAAAATGTGAAGTTCACCACTTGTTGCAAATGTGAAGTTCACCAAGTTGCGCTTTACATGGTGTGGTGGGAGCACACTTGGTATATAATTGAAAAAATCACATGGTCATTAAAAAAGACACATTTATAAGTACACAACACACACATATCCAAGATATGTTACAATGTCAATCAATAAATTTTGAAGGAGAGCGTCTCAACACTAATTCATCTTTGAGAGATGAATCTTGAATTTTTGAAGAAGAGCGTCTCAAAACTAATTCATCTTTGAGAGATGAATCTTGAATTTTTGAAGAAGTGTGTCTCAAAACTAATTCATCTTTGAGAGATGAATCTTGCATTGGCATTGCCCCGTATAATTCTAATTCATCTTTGATAGATGAATCCTCAATTTTCATTGCCCCACGCAATAAATCAGCACACATCTTATTCACATTTGTACAACACCTTATACTAAAAAATTTAAATTGGCTAACAATATTGTTTGTTATTCCATGCAGTTCTCTTATCCTCTCCTTCTTAACTTGGTACACACTATTCATCTGGTTGCACACAAGTTCAGAATTTTTGAAAACTACAATTCCATTTGATCCATACTCCATCGGTGTTCCCAAGTCTTCTATCAATCCAATATAATATGTCTCGTTGTTTGTTGTTCTTCTCGGTATATTCATTTTCCTTTGGACGAATTTTCTAGTCATAATATTAGAAAGCACATATGTAATCACTTCTTTCCCTGGATTGGGATAGCAAGAAAATTCTATGCATAATTTCCATTTTTCAACTATATTTAATGGTTTTCTTATCCCTAAAAAAAAAAAAAAAATCAATAAAAATATATATATTAAATTGACATTTATTGAAAATGCATGGGAGAAATGAAAAACTTATATTTAGATCTATTCCAGAGATTGACTATAGGGGCATTTACTAGATATGTCACCTTTCATAAAAGATAATATCTAGAGGCTACTTGGCCCTTTAAAGACTCTGCCTATAGAACTACCATGGATATGAAAATGAAAAACTTCTAATTAGATCTATTCTAGAGATTGAATGTAGGGGCATTTACTCCTAGGTTAAAACCTATATGTTTTGTATCAAATCATTTTTGGTTTCAATGGGAAACTTTTATGGCTAATTTGTGTTTTGCATGTTGAATATAAAAGGTTTTTTCTCTCTCATTGTTTGAGACCATGGATATGAAAATGAAAAACTTCTATTTAGATCTATTCTAGAGATATGTCTAATTTGTGTTTTACATACATTGAATATAAAAGGTTTTTTCTCTCATTGTTTGAGACCATGGATATGAAAATGAAAAACTTATATTTAAAACTATTCTAGAGATTGACTGTAGGTGCATTTACTCTTAGGTTAAAACCTATGTTTTGTATCAAATCACTTTTGGTTTCAATGGGAAACCTGTATGGCTAATTTGTGTTTTACATCTTGAATATAAAAGGTTTTTTCTCTCTCATTGTTTGAGACCATGGATATGAAAATGAAAAACTATATACTTGGTTAAAACCTATGTTTCGTATCAAAATAATTTTTGTTTCTAAATGCTATATACATGTGACTGTAGGGGAATTTACTGTAGGGGCATTTAGATCTATTCCATAGATTGACTGTAGGGGCATTTACTAGATATTTCACATTTCATAAAAGATGAGATCTAGAGGCTACCTAGCCCTTTACAGACTCTGCCTATAGAACTACCATGGATATGAAAATGAAAAACTTCTAATTAGATCTACTATAGAGATTGAATGTAGGGGCATTTACTTTTAGGTTAAAACATATGTTTTGTATCAAATCACTTATGGTTTCAATGGGAAACTTTTGTGGCTAAATTGTGTTTTACATGTTGAATATAAAAGTTTTTTTTCTCTCTCATTGTTTGAGACCATGGATATGAAAATGAAAAACTTCTATTTAGATCTATTCTAGAGATATGGCTAATTTGTGTTTTACATACATTGAATATAAAATGTTTTTTCTCTCATTGATTGAGACCATGGATATGAAAATGAAAAACTTCTATTTAAAACTATTCCAGAGATTGACTGTAGGTGCATTTATTCCTAGGTTAAAACTTATGTTTTGTATCAAATCACTTTTGGTTTCAATGGGAAACCTGTATGGCTAATTTATGTTTTGCATGTTGAATATAAAAGGTTTATTCTCTCTCATTGTTTGAGACCATGGATATGAAAATGAAAAAATATATACTTGTTTAAAACCTATGTTTTGTATCAAATTACTTTTTGTTTCTAAATACTATATACATGTTGACTGTAGGGGCATTTACTGTAGGGGCATTTAGATCTATTCCAGAGATTAACTGTAGGGGAATTTAGTAGATATGTCACCTTTCATAAAAGATGAGATCCAGAGGCTACCTAGACCTTTACAGACTCTGCCTATAGAACTACCATGGATATGAAAATGAAAAACTTCTAATTAGATCTATTCTAGAGATTGAATGTAGGGGCATTTACTAGATTAGGTTAAAACCTATGTTTTGTATCAAATCATTTTTGGCTTCAATGGGAAACCTTTATGGCTAATTTGTGTTTTACTTGTTGAATATAAAAGGTTTTTTCTCTCTCATTGTTTGAGACCATGGATATGAAAATGAAAAACTATATACTTCGTTAAAACCTATGTTTTGTATCAAATTAATTTTTCTTTCTAAATACTATATACATGTTGAATATAAAAGTTTTTTTCTCTCTCATTGTTTGAGACCATGGATATGAAAATGAAAACCTTCTATTTAGATCTATTCTAGAGATATGGCTAATTTGTGTTTTACATACATTGAATATAAAAGGTTTTTTCTCTCATTGTTTGAGACCATGGATATGAAAATGAAAAACTTCTATTTAAAACTATTCCAAAGATTGACTGTAGGGGCATTTACTCTTAGGTTAAAACCTATGTTTTGTATCAAATCACTTATGGTTTCAATGGGAAACTTTTATGGCTAATTTGTGTTTTACATGTTGAATATAAAAGGTTTTTTTCTCTCTCATTGTTTGAGACCATAGATATGAAAATGAAAAACTTCTATTTAAATCTATTCTAGAGATATGGCTAATTTGTGTTTTACATACATTGAATATAAAAGGTTTTTTCTCTCATTGTTTGAGACCATGGATATGAAAATGAAAAACTTCTATTTAAAAAAATTTCAGAGATTGATTGTAGGGGCATTTACTCTTAGGTTAAAACCTGTGTTTTGTATCAAATCACTTATGGTTTCAATGGGAAACTTTTATGGCTAATTTTTGTTTTACATGTTGAATATAAAAGGTTTTTTTCTCTCTCATTGTTTGAGACCATGGATATGAAAATGAAAAACTTCTATTTAGATCTATTCTAGAGATATGGATAATTTGTGTTTTACATACATTGAATATAAAAGGTTTTTTCTCTCATTATTTCATACCAAGGGTATGAAAATGAAAAACTTATATTTAAAACTATCACAGAGATTATTGTGAGGGCATTACTCTTGAGTTCCTTAAATGTCTCAAATCACTTTCTGGTTGTGGGAAACTTTTATGCCTAATTTGTGTTTTACATGTTGAATGTAAATTTTTTTTTCTCTCTCATTGTTTGAGACCATGGATATGAAAATGAAAAACTTCTATTTAGATCTATTCTAGAGATATGGCTAATTTTTGTTTTACATGTTGAATATAAAAGGTTTTTTTCTCTCTCATTATTTGAGACCATGGATATGAAAATGAAAAACTTCTATTTAGATCCATTCTAGAGATGTGGCTAATTTGTGTTTTACATACATTGAATATAAAAGGTTTTTTCTCTCATTGTTTGAGACCATGGATATGAAAATGAAAAACTTCTATTTAAAACTATTGCAGAGATTTACTGTAGGGGCATTTACTCTTAGGTTAAAACCTATGTTTTGTATCAAATCAATTATGGTTTTCAAACTTCTGTGGTTATAGTTATTGTCTATCGACCAGATTATCAGTATCCTTACATTCAAGCCGTTTGAAGTTTGAATCAAAACAGACTCGAAACTTAGTTTAAAAATCTAATGATGATATTAAAAAGATAGAAAATAAGCAGGTTTAAAAATCTCTATTTTATTAATTAATTTTGGGAATTATAAAAATTAATAGTTAAAATAAATAATTATATTTATAAAAATTAAAAGGTAGGGTTATTATTATTAATAAATTAAAAAAATTAAAGTTAGTATTAAAAAATTTTTAATAAATTTTATATAATAATTTTTTTTTAAATCAATAAAATTAATTAATAAAATAAATATTTTTAAACTTAAGTTGTTGTTGGATCCTCTCATCATCATTAGCCCTCACTATTTATACCTTGTTCCCCCTGCTACCTTCTTTCATTATTCATTCATTCATTTCTCGTCCTGAAGATGGATCCTCGTTGGGATTCGAAACGTCGACCATTGTTCAATGATACTGTGGATAATCCGGTTTCTGATGACAAAAATCAATTATGGTTTCAATGGGGAACTTTTATGGCTAACTTTTGTTTTAAATGTTGAATATAAAAGTTTTTTCTCTCTCTCTCATTGTTTGAGACCATGGATATGAAAATGAAAAAATTCTATTTAGATCTATTCTAGAGATGTGGCTAATTTGTGTTTTATATACATTGAATACAAAATATTTTTTCTCTCATTGTTTGAGACCATGGATATGAAAATGAAAAAATTCTATATTTAAAACTATTCCAAAGATTGATTGATTGTAGGGGCATTTATTCTTAGGTTAAAACCTATGTTTTGTATCAAATCACTTATGGTTTCAATGGGAAACTTTTATGGCTAATTTGTGTTTTACATGTTGAATATAAAAGGTTTTTTTCTCTCGTTGTTTGAGAACATGGATATCAAAATGAAAAACTTCTATTTAGATCTATTCTAGAGATATGGCTAATTTGTGTTTTACATACATTGAATATAAAAGGTTTTTTCTCTCATTGTTTGAGACCATGGATATGAAAATGAAAAACTTCTATTTAAAACAATTCCAGAGATTGACTGTAGGGGCATTTACTCTTAGGTTAAAACCTATGTTTTGTATCAAATCACTTATGGTTTCAATGGGAAAATTTTATGGCTAATTTGTGTTTTACATGTGGAATATAAAATGTTTTTTCCTCTCTCTCGTTGTTTGAGACCATGGATATGAAAATGAAAAACTTCTATTTAGATCTATTCTAGAGATGTGGCTAATTTGTGTTTTACATACATTGAATATAAAAGGTTTTTTCTCTCATTGTTTGACACCATGGATATGAAAATGAAAAACTTCTATATTTAAAACTATTCCAGAGATTGATTGATTGTAGGGGCATTTACTCTTAGGTTAAAACCTATGTTTTGTATCAAATCACTTTTGGTTTCAATGGGAAAATTTTATGGCTAATTTGTGTTTTACATGTTGAATATAAAGGCTTTTTTTCTCTCTCATTGTTTGAGACCATGGATATGAAAATGAAAAATTTCTATTTAGATCTATTCTAGAGATGTGGCTAATTTGTATTTTACATACATCGAATATAAAAGGTTTTTTCTCTCATTGTTTGAGACCATGGATATGAAAATGAAAAACTTCTATTTAAAACTATTCCATCGATTGAATGTAGGGGCATTTACTAAGGTTAAAACCTATGTTTTGTATCAAATCACTTTTGGTTTCAATGGGAAACCTGTATGGCTAATTTGTGTTTTACATGTTGAATATAAAATGTTTTTTCTCTCTCTCATTGCTTGAGACCATGGATATGAAAATGAAAAACTTCTATTTAGATCTAGATTCCAAAGATTGACTCTAGAGGCATTTACCGGATATGTCACCTTTCATAAAATATGAGATTCAGAGGCTACCTGGCCCTTTACAGACTCTGCCTATAGAAATTGTAGAAATTAACACTGCCTGTCCCAACTATACCCAATCAAGCGTGTAGAAGACCCATGGAATCACTCAAACTACTTTACATAGACATAAGGGTGTATAAGAATGCATAAGAATGCATGTGTTTTACATTGAATATTTTTCATTTTCTTAAGAATCTATTTTCAAAAAAATTAACTATATACTTGGTTAAAACCTATATGTTTTGTATCAAATTACTTTTTGTCTCTAAATACTATGTTTTTTACATTGAATATTTTTCATTTTATTAAAAATCTATTTGAAACAATTTTAAACTATATAAGGTTAAAACCTATGTTTTGTATCAAATCACTTCTGGTTTCAATGGGAAACTTTTATGGCTAATTTGTGTTTTACATGTTGAATATAAAATGTTTTTTCTCTCTCATTGTTTGAGACCATGGATATTGAAATGAAAATTTTCTATTTAGATCTATTCCAGAGATATGGCTAATTTTTGTTTTACATGTTGAATATAAAAGTTTTTTTCTCTCTCATTGTTTGAGAGGTCATGGATATGAAAATGAAAAACTTCTATTTAAAACTATTCCAGAGATTGACTGTAAGGGCATTTACTCCTTGGTTAAAACCTATGTTTTGTATCAAATCACTTTTGGTTTCAATGGGAAACTTTTCTGGCTAATTTTTGTTTTACATGTTGAATATAAAAGGTTTTTTCTCTCTCATTGTTTGAGACCATGGATATGAAAATGAAAAACTTCTATTTAGATCTATTCCAGAGATTGACTGTAGGGGTAGTTACTGGATATGTCACCTTTCATAAAATATGATATCCAAAGGCTACCTGGCCCTTTACAAACTCTGCCTATAGAACTATCAAATCACTTTTGGTTTCAATGGCTTGTTTATTGGCTAATGTGTTTTTATCAAATCAATTGGATGCAAGTTATGTGCAGATGATGGATGATGAATGAGGTGATCATAACCTTTACATCTATATGATAGGAAGATTGATATACATAACAAGGTTTAGACTAGATATAATTTTGGAATTTATATTAGTTGGAATATTTCAATATAACAGATTCATCTATTACAAACAAACAGATATTAAGATACAAGTGAAAGAGACTACAAACAATGGACTATAATACCCAAAAGGTGAGAAATTTACATTGACAACATAGAGAGATTCAACTAGGCTTGTGTGGATGACATGAAAAGTACAAGTGGACAATGTATAATTCTACTTAGAAGAGTCTTTGGTTGCATGTTTAAGCAAGAAAGAGTCAATACTTGGACAATGTATAATTCTACATAGAAGAGTCTTTGGTTGCATGGTTAAGCAAGAAAGAGTCATTACTTTCTCTATCTAGAGTAGAAGTGGAATACATAGTGGTTACTTCTTTTAAATGAATATGGAATGAATCTAAAAATTAATATGGAATGAATCATTGTACATTATAATAAATCTTGTATTTAAATGAAATTTGATCTATGAATAATATGGAATGAATCATTGTACATTATGAAGAGTCATGAGATCCACATTTCCACCATACTATTTGCAAGTTCTATATGAAGATATGTAGTCTAATAACTAATCAGTTATGATATTTGTGTAAATATGAAAATATTTCTATGATACAAAGGCCAACATGGGATCAAACTACAATGTTACATTTCATTCCATCACTATTATTCCTCTAAATCCTTTAGCTTTGTATTATGAAAGAAAATTTATATATGTACAAATGGTGAATGGTTAAAGTATTAAAGTAGAAATTGGTTGTAGGTCAAGTATAAAAGATGAACTTCATATGTAGAAGAAGAATTAACATCACATTCTTCATATCTCTCCAAGAGGACTATATTTATCACAATGTTTTGAGTAGATCACGAAGATAATAAAAAAAATACATTTGGAAAAGGAAAATAAAGATCTAAAAGAATATGACAGACAATAAGGTAGTGCATAAATTCAAGCAAACAATGAAACAAAGCTCAAAGAAATACTAATATTGCAGGGGAATTTCATACATGCAATAAAAAAACCAGAAAAAGAGGGAAACAAAAAATTTCACAATCAGATATCATTGAAAGAGACACCACTAGTATTGATATATTGAATAACTTCACACATTGAACTACTACAAATGGAAATAAAGAAACAAACATCAATAGACTCTAAATGATCTTTCATACAATTATTTTTTTGACAAAACCCTTTGTAGCCTCTATTAGCTACTACCTTTGTTTAGTATTTCACCGTACAGAAATACAGTATATGTTGCTATCCTATAACATGAGGTATTTAAGTTACCTGTTACCTTTTAGATCCACTCCTACAAATACCAAAAAATTAGATAGATTAGGGGATGCGTTGGGATAGAATAGAAGCCAGGAACACACAAACAAGTAGCCGCAAATATGTTCATAAAAGATACTCAAATTTGCTGGAAGGTATAGCCTTTATTAACTACTACCATTGTTTAGTATTTCACCTTACAGAAATACAGTATATGTTGTTGTCTTAGAACATGGAGTCTTTAATTTACATGTTACCTTTTAGAGCCACTCCTACAAAGACCGAAAAACCAGACAGATTAGGGGATGTGTTGGGATAGACTAGAAGCTAGGAACACACAAACAAGTAGCCTCAGATATGTTCATAAAATCTACTCGAATTTTTTGGAAGGTATAACCTCTATTAACTAAGATGATACAAACCACATAAGTACTGTAATGATACAAATAATGTGTAAAGCTTACTGATAGGGTATTCATACTAGTAGTTAGTTTTATTCCATGATCAATGGCATTCTATCAAGTAAGTACAAGCTTAGCATGTTACTTATGCTTATACCTGGGACCTGTAACAGTTAAAGCTCAAATTAGAATAGGTTATTTATTAGGTAAACATAGGTGTAATTATGATAGCATAATACGTGATCTGTTATATACCACAACTTCATGCTTATAGCTCTCTACTATTCATATATGTGCTAAGTAGGTCCGTGGATATCAATCATCCTGGAATGAGTACAAGTATCACCATAATCTATAAGGTCTTATAAGTAGAAATCCCATATAAGCTAGTAGTTAGTATAACGCTTATCCTTATTCATATAAGCCCAATCTCATGCTTCTGCTTAACCTGAACAAGCATATATATATATAACAATGGTGTTTAAGCTAATAAATAGTATAGGGTAACCAATAATCACTTACCAATACTTATGCCCAGCTTGTTTGGCACATGTGTAACATACCCTTTACACATATGTAGCACTCTAAGCATATCCCTAATTAAGGTGATAAGATAAGTAAAAATTCACACACTATATGTACTAATCTAGTAACTCTAATCAATTATGACTATTGAATCACCTTATCTACCTAGTGCAAGTTGTTTCACTTATAACAGAGCATGCTTTGTTTACACCATACTGGATTAGAGATGTACGTTATCTATGTAATCAATAAAGGTGATTTCCAATGTGCTTCTTGAGCATAATGTACTGGTCTATAGTAATCAGTTACTTGTATTAATATAAGTAAGTATGGGCACCACCAAGCACCACCAAGAAGTTAGCCACTAGTAAGTATGGAGTTACTATGTTCGTTATTACAGTACTCTTTCCCGTCTTAAAACACACTGTTCTAAGATTAGGAAGTTAGCTCATACCCAAAACAATAATCAATAAAGGTGATTTCCAATGTGCTTCTTGAGCATAATGTACTGGTATATAGTAATCAGTTAATTGTATTAATATATGTAAGTATGGGCACCACCAAGCAGTTAGCCACTAGTAAGTATGGAGTTAGCATGTTCGTTATTACAGTACTCATTCTCGTCTTAAAACACACTGTTCTAAGATTAGGCAGTTAGCTCATACCCAAAACAATAAACACTCATGAAGGTTCATTATGGCTTGTACACGATCACACAGTAAGCATAACCTGAAATCATGTACTTAATAAGCATACACATTAAGCAAGTAAGGTCAATCCATTGCATTTATACAAATAACCTATTTGGAATCTACAAGGTAAGCTATTCCTGTAATATTACGAACATGTAAACAGTGTATTCCATAATCAATCACCTCAGATAATTCATTTCATTGTAATATTACGAACATGTAAACAACATATTCCATAATCAATCACCTCAGATAATTCATTTCATGGTTAGATTAGCTGGAAATTCGCTCGGAGCAACTCCTAAGCAACAATTTGCGGGTACCAAATCAGCAACAGAGCAGCAGCAGCGCCACAGAAACGATTCGCAGGCACAAAATCAGCAACAAAGAAGTAGCAGCGCCACAAAAATGAACGGAAACTAAAATCACAGCAGAACCCTGTGAAAAACAGATAATGCAAACAAAGACGCATGAAAATGAAAAAAGTTTGCGGGTGATATATTTATAAAATATGAGTTCGGCCGAACTATTTTAAAAGTTTAGCGAAACTATTAGTTCGGCCAAACTATTGTTTCTGGTTTTCCCATCTCCGGCCAAAAATCTGTTTGCTCACGCCATCAATATGTTGTCAATCTAAATGGCAGAACGAGTTCGGTTGAACTTTTTAGAATGTTCGGCCGAACTATTGTCGAAAAAAATTTTCCGCCCCCGATTCTCACAAAACTGTAACCCAACTTCACATTTTCACCCCTTAAAAAACATAAGTAGGTTGTATTTATTCGAAATAAGGTGTGTATAGATATATTTCATCTCTACTAATGCCTCTTTGAGTGTCTAAAAAATTGCTAGTGAAGGCTCTCTTCCAAAACTATCACATATCGCTACATTTCTTCAACAATAATCTGCCACTAATGCCTATGTATCATCATAATGCCTCATGGATTCCACAATATTTTTGGTTCTTACCTTCAATTGGTTTTCACAATTATGGCCACAAGTGATCGTATGAGCATCATCTTCCTTTTAAAATAAGTCAAATAATGGGTTTGGGTTCACATTGTTGACTACCTAGGTGTTATCATATTTGAACACCTCTTGGGAATCATCATCAATTCTCATCAAAAAAAAATTGGCCTCATGATTTTCCTTGTACTCATCATCCAACTCAATAATATTTCTAAATGATGATAGAAATTCTTCATCTTTATCTAACTCTTCTTTATCCCAAAGCCATGTGCCAACTTGTTGGAGTGAGTCCAAGATAGCTTAAACTTTAACAGGTATGAGTTCTTTCAATTCATCTTTGGATTTTTGATTAGATACCTCACCTTCAATCATTTTTTCTCCTACATTGGTAGCATTGACACAAGGATTTTGTTTATCATTTGTGCTCTTTTTATCTTCATCGCCTAATGATCTGCAATTTTTTTTTCTTTGTCGCCTCTGATGATGCCCATTCTCCAACTTGCTTTGTTGCCTTTGTGAAATTTATATTATATTCTTCAAATTTATGAAGCAATTTTTCAGATCATTTTTCTTGTTGGTTCAAAGACATTTTCTCCAAATAAACCCTCCAGGATGGCAAGAAAATTGGCTCTAATACCACTGTAATGTACCAAAGAAAAAAAAAGGTTAATGCAATCCATAATATTGGAAAATCTTCTTTGAAAATTTCTTCAAACACTTGATGCACAAATATTTTCTTTGAATACTTTTAACAAATAATCACTGATCAAATATTTTTTCAAACAATTTGTAGGCAAATTAGAAACACTTGTAACATAAATTGATATGAGATGAAAATAATGATTTTAATAGCTTGATGGAGAGAAATATAGTAATTTGAAAACCTAGTACAACTCCAACAATATAAGGGTTGGGTTGTCCTATAGGAAGAAGGTAAGCTACAACAATAATAAATATGATCTTGTACCTCCTAATATAGCAACCTCAGTCCTCGAAATTTTACATGATAACTTGACCCACAAATGGTGTGAATTGACCTCTAAAATTTAGATGGATTCATCCTCAATTATGGGATGTCTCGGCCTCCAAGAGAAACAAAATCGACCTACCAGATATAAATATATTTCTAACTCCAAGAATAACTTCAGGAATGGATAACTTAGCTATAGAATATAGCTTCACAAGAATTAATTCTATTGTCCAAGATAATTTGCTTAATTCCCTGAATTAGCAATGAAACTCTTCCCCTTAATAAAAATAATTTCATCCTGCAAAATAGGATGAGATTCAACCCCGAAAAGAAGTGATCTCAGAATGTTAAGAAGAGAGGATATTGGTCTACAAGAGAAAAATAATTTCGGTCTCCCATGTGTTGAAAATGTAACCAATTTCGGTCTTCATAATTGTTGTACTTATTTCAATATGTATCCTATGTAACAAAAAAGAGAAGAAAAGAAAAAATTATTATTATTAAAGCATGGGTTTCATTATCATTATTGATGGTCTTATAGGTAAAAACATTTTCTTTGTGCTTCTAAGGTTTTTTTGGTCTTACTATTTATTGTCACGAGTCAAAGGAGTTAACATCATGTTTATAAGACCCTTTCGAGAAAAATGTAATTGTAAAATGAATTATTTCTTAGTCTAGAAAGTACTGGAAACTCCAAAATTACAAATCAACCCTAACAGTTACAATTCATCCTAAAGGGAGGAATTTGACCCCTTGGGAAGGCCATAAAAAGAAGCAGTTCGACCTCATTTAGCACTCACTCACTTCGCAAGTTCGATCTATCAAGAAAGATTTTGATCTGTAGCTTGGAATATGGAAGGAGAGCACGAGTCTAAGTGAAGAAATAAGGATGAAAATATCTTGTTTGTAGACTCTATCTCTCTCACATTTGTAGAATTATAGGCTTTTGGGCTGCAAGAAGAGGCTAAATTTGCAGGTCCAATTTGCAGGAGGACGAAGTGCAGTAACTCGTAGTTGTAAGAGAGAATACTTTGTCTAGAACTCGTTGACCTTGGGAAGAGTTTTCCTGCTTTAGGAAGGTCTTAGGAGGAGGTTGGATTATGACTTCTGAGGAATTTGCAAGGTCCAAGTTGTAGGATGAGTTGCAGTATTGAATCTAGCAGGTCGAAATTGTAGTATTGAAGCTGGTTTTTGCAGAATCAAGGAAGGACTTGAAGAAGGGATGACTTGGTACTAGGAGAAGGACTTAGTCTAGGGTTTGGGTATTTGCATCTCATTTGAAGCATATTATAAGAAGATAAGAGTTTCCAAGTTTTCCCCTTGGGTGGCTCTTGCCTGGGCTGAGATCATAATATTTGTGTCCCTTATTGTTGTTGTTATTGTTCTTGATATTTTTTGATGAAAATATATAACCAAATAGCATAAATAAGATAATTAATATTCACAAAAAAATATCAATATTAAAGGAAAATAAGATAAGTAGTTTCCACTTTCCATTTTTCCAACATGGTATCAAAGCTAAGGTGAACAAGGAAGGCAAATAGAAGGACACTAGAAGGAGTTACTAGTCAAGGTGAAGGAAAATGGAAGCTCTTCAAGAAGAAGTTTATTGTCAAGAAGAGTGATTTGAGAAAATTCTCAAGGAAGTATGGTTTCTTCAAGAAGACCAAGGCTACATCAAGCTCGTGTCAAAGGAAGATATGAAAGGAATACTTCAAGAATATTGTTGATCTCTCTCTCTGGAAGAATATGTATTTATAAGGAATATTTGAAGAAGGCATCAAGGATCTTGGAAGTTGTTGTTGGAAGAATCTGAGGAAACACCTTTCAAAGAAATTATTGAAGACTCTTCAAGGATATTGAAGGCATCAAGAAGGTTGAAGACATCATAAATCTTGGTAATCAAGTAAGTTTCACATTATTACATCATGTTTGAATATGTAGTTCATATGGTTTCTTTATACAAGGATAGAAATAAGCTCGTTGGAGCATCAAATTATCTAGCATGGAAGAAAAGGGTTGACCTAATACTCACAAAACAAGAAGTAATGGAATAATTTACTGGGGAAATTACTGAACCAAGAAAATATAATACATAAGAACTAGAAAAGTAAAATAAATGGGAAGTAAGGGCTCAAAGGATCATAGTTGAATCCATTAAATATTTTCTTGTTCCATTTGCTGCAAATTTGAAGACTTCCAAGGCTATGTATGACAAGCTAGTGAATTTTTACTATGTAAGTACAATAGGACAAAATATGTCTTTGTGGAATAAGTTGTATAGAATGAAGAAGTCAAAGGATGACGATATGAAATCCGTTCTCATGAAATTCTCTTAGCTAAGAGACCATCTGCAAGGACTCACGAAAAGAATTTATAATTCAGAAGTAACCATTTTGTACTAAATGCATTACCACATGAATGGAGTAGCTTTGCAAGAAGCATCTACTCCAAGAAATTTTCAACTCCATTTAATGAGTTATGGGTGTAGTGCATATTGGAAGAATCAAGGATCAAGGTAAAATACTCTTGGTTTAGATGAGCAGTCTCAAGCCTTTCTAACCCGAGTTAAGGAGATAAAGAAGGTAAAGTTTGGAAAGTCCAAGAATAAATACGTGTCCAAGGTTAAATGCTTTAAGTTCAATGAGTTTGGACACTTTAAGAGGGATTTTCCAAGTCAACATAAAAACAAGAGGAAGGAAAGAAGTGAGGCTCAACGTAACACCCCCAATTTGTGTGTTGAATTTTTAAAGTTAGACATTTGAATTTTAATCCTAAAGGGGGTGGACCCCAAGGGATAAGTATGGTGTGAATGTATTTGCATATTTTATTTGAGGAAATAAATAAAATGATTGTGCATTTTGACCAAGATGAGAATTTGAGATCACTTGCCAAATCCATGAGGATGGATAAGGCAACAAAATCCCCAAGAATCTTTCAAAAATCCTTGAAAGAAATTAATTTAGATTTGAGGAGGAATCTAAATTTCCCCAATGAAGAGGAGTAGTTGGGAAGAGGTGAGAAAAAGCTGGAAAAGCTGAGGAAAAGCTTAAAACAACTTTAAAGAATCCCAAAATGGGAAGCCTAGGCTAAACAGGAAAGAAAGCATCCCGGCTATTCCGGACGCAGAATTAGAAACAAGCTTGGGGAAATAGCTTAAATAAGCACTTAGCATTGCACCGAAGAGGTTGGTCCATCGCGGAGGTGATCTCAGCTCGGGGGTGAGTCCTGGGAGATAAAGAGGACTCTAAGGTTGGGAGGTTGGTCAATTGCAATAGTGGTATGTTTCTGTAATTTTTGTTCAATCTGATGCATTATGGTATGAATTGGCTACATATAAAATCAAAAATTTCTAGTATGATTGTTTTTAGTACTACATTTACCAGAGTCTATCCTAAGGCTTCCACCTTCCAGATTCTGGTTAGTTGTATACCATAACCCATAGAGTAGAAACCCCAGAAACTCTAAACCAAGGTTGGTTTAAATCTGAAGTACTTAGTCTCTACAGATTATTAAATATTTTCTTGTTTTATGTAGATACCAAGTGATATTATATGCCCATAAGTATATTAGAAAAATATTGTAGCAGAATTGAGGTAAAGAAAGTAAAGACATTAGAATATGAAATTCGAAATTCTTCTAGATAAAGAAGTACTTCTATTCTATATGAGGTTTATGACATTCATAGCAATTATAGGGTATATTGCTTTTAAAATTTCCTCTAACCCTTGAAAATTTTTATTATAGCAATAGATTTAAAGCTGTGCTGAATGTACACTATCAAATGAACTATTGAATACATGTATAAGCATTTAACAAAAATATATATATATTAACCAAGTATCATAGCAAAAGAAATTATTTATAAATTAATGTTCTCTACTCAAGCACTATTGAATACATATATGCATACATAAAAAGCAGAGAATAAAAGCGCTTGACATATGACCCATATATATATATGCATAAAATAAAATGCGAGCACGAGCTAAAAACTAGATCATAAAAAAGAATAAAAAATTAAACTAACCACAATGGATCATAATGGATCCATTATAAGTGTACATTTACATTATCCATGTATGGGATCATTCAAGGTCACCGAATAACCTATAGTACTCATTGCATATTATTATCTTGGCAATATCATGAACATGAAATTGAGGCCAGGTGCCGAGTCAATACGAAGTTAAAAGGTGTGGGCAAATAAAATACGACCTCTACTTAATTCAGGCGTGAACCGACCATATGCATGAACTTCAAACTAAATTATAACGACTGAAATTTTGATGAGTTATTAACTATCAGTTTCCAAATCTCAATAGGACAGTCAACGAAAACAAATAAGGTGAACATAGCTAATAACCATAGTCTTGAACGCGACAAGAATCATCGGAGAGGTAACGCACGTCGTAGCCGCTGGAGCAAATGATCGCGGTATATTACGATACCGAGGTATTAAAATTGTAGCACCTGTAGAATATAAATCTTCTACTACGCTAACAATAGTTTGGAAATATGTAAAACGATGGGTTAGCCATGTCATTAAACTAGAGTGTAAACATTTAAAACCTTGGGTTATATAACTACCTAGGATTGTAATAGTGAAATACGAATCCATATCTCAGGACGCAAATGTAAATAACCGAACTCTAAACTCGATCCAGAAGGGCTTCTGCGTGCACATAGGATTGGATGATTGGCCGCGTTTGCACAAATTCATCTGCGTTCTGTAAATCGATATGAGACAGACAGACTAATAATATAAACAACGAAAACTCTGACAGTGGAAACGTATTGACACAGAGTTACTTCAGTTGCTCAGGATATACTGGCTGAGAAATATTAACAGGACAATACCACTGTAGTATGGGACACGACATTTATAGAATAGAAATAATAAATCCTTTTCTATATTAAGAAACGAGGCCGAACACGGCACACTTACACAACGAAAAAAAATGGCAGTGGTTGACAAAATGTGGCAGAAAATAAATAAATATCACCAGAAAATTGGTACGTAGGCAACCTGCACCGAAAATGCTAATTAGCAGAGCATAGGAATAAATACTGAGAGTAGGTAAATAGAACAAGACTCAGAAAATAAACGCAGCCGCGTCATAAAAAGATAGAGGCAATAGCAAGTAAACGTATTAACCGACGGGCGCTAGGGTCAAGGCCTCACGAGGATAGAGTACGCGCCATGGATCAAATCTGGAGACACGAAAACGATATTACGGCTGGATAATCCAAATTTTTCACCCGTCATCAAGCAGAAACCCGAACACAGCGGTTAACAATCTGAAACCTGCAACGCATTCATGAAACAAACCGGAAGTGCAGCTTAAGATTAGCGGGTACTAAATATCAAAATGAGAATGACTGGAAAAAGAGATGAAAAACACCTTTCACGTAGAAGGAAATTCATAAATAGCTGAATGTAGACGAGGAATAGCCAGGGAAGGGGGCATTATCAGTGGTGGGCTATAAAGCGCGAGAAGAGCAGAAACCCTTAACTCCGAGAGCCCTGAAACAACGAAATGAATGAGACGAACCGAAATGAGCTCTGGCAGAGGGGGGAAATAAGGTTAATAAGGAGAACCAAACCCTAAAAACGAAATCGCTAAACGTACAGGTAAAATCTTGTTCAAGGATTTGCGCAGGCAACCTCCAGCGTCCTCGAGTTTACGAAATCCCGAAAAGGATCACAAAGAGCAACGCCTAGCCGCAAGCTCAGTACCCTTCTGTCAGTTTAATATTATTTTAATTCTGTTCAGAGTATCTGGGGAACGGAATGCCGGCGAATTCATGAGATTTTTCTCATCGAAAAGACTCCCCTCATCTCCCTTTCCAGCTGTTGATGGAACGCATTCTCAGGACGAGAGCTGTTGAGAAAATTGTGAAAGGAATTATCATATTCATGAACCTGAAACATGTCGGAAACCTGTAGTGATCTATGTGGTACCATTTCTTATGTGTAAACACGCAACGCAGTCACGCCACGCGAACCCGTCATCCACATCAATCCGAAATCAGCAATCTTCAGTACGCGCAAGTATAGGTGACAGAGTATGGGGTAGGGCACGATCTAGGGTTTTGACCGAAACCACGGGTTGTGAAACGTGGTATTCTTAACAACCCTAGCAATGAACCCGGTGTACTCATACGTAAAGAGGGCTTCCATACCAGAGTTCGATAAGATGGTAACACGTAAATCGCACCCTTGGTAACCATACAGGTAGGTCTTATCCTATATAACTATTATATGAGATATTGAATTTATTACAAGGTGTACTACACGGGACCGATGTACATAGGTTTTATCATATATAACCATTTTATATAACATATCAAACTTATTCCAAAGGTAAGACACTAAGGGATTCACGAATGGTAGAGACGCATGTCGACGCCGTCTAACTTTTCATAAGGGTACATACATGAGTTCGGTGTAGAGTATTGGGTCACTATTTCAATTATGCATGCGCCTAGGGTAAAGCTTTAGTATCCAAATTTTGAATAGCGGCTTTGGATATAACCTATTCAAATATGATGAGAACAAAGGGGTTGAATGTTAGCATATTTAAATATGGTAATAACAAAGGGGTTTGGATATAACATATTCAAATATGATAAGAACAAAGGGGTTTGGAATGTTAGAATATTTAAATATGGTAATAACAAAGGGGTTTGGATATAACATATTTAAATATGGTACTAACAAAGGGGTTTGAATGTTGGAACATTTCAATATAATAAGGATAAAGGATCTGAATGATAAATAGATTATAGAAAGTTACTACCTCATGACCTAAGTAAGTTAACTGAATGCAGAATGGAAACACTAAAATAGAAGTAAGAAAAAAAAAAAAAAAAAAAAAAATAAAAAAAAAAAAAAATAAAAAAAAAAAAAAAATTTCCTTAAACTGGAGGTGTTACAAATGGTATCGGAGCCCAAGTGCAAAAATTGCGCTGTTGTTATTGTGCTCACTAAATTCTGAATACTGTTGAACATTGTAGAGATTGTTTTTTTGTCTTACTAATCAAATGTATGAGTGTGTACAGTGGTGCTAAAATGGCTGAAGAGGGAGGAATTTACGTGGATCTGCGAGATGAGTTTGCTACTCCAGATCCCAATGCCCCGGTAATGGTCATGTTGCACAGGATGCAACGAGAATTGGTTGAACTAAGAAGCCAGAATGACATGTTGTCATCAACCAGTAAGGAGCAGGAAAAGCTCATTAGAGAGCTAACTTCCCGGAACAGCCAGGAAGGCGAAGGTTCTGGAAAAAGAAAGATGGATGAGTTTGAGGATGAGGATGCAGCTAGACATCAACATAAGCAGAAAAGAGAATTGCAGGGAGAATTCAGAAAGATTAAGCCTCCCTCCTATGATGGGGAGAAGGAGGGGATCTTGGAGGAGTGGTTTCTTTGAACATGATCAATTATTTCCAAGTATGAATATGAAACATCTGAAAGCGATTCATTGTGTATCAACTACAGAAAGGCTACAGCAATTGGGAAGAGACAAAAATGGTGCATGCCATTGATGAAAAAACTGTTACTTGGGAATATTTTTAGACTAAGTTCAAAAGTTGTTATTTGAATGAACGTTATTATGATGATAAAGCAAAATAATTCCATGAACTTAGACTAGGACAGCTCACTATTGATGAGTTTGTCACTAAATTTACCAATTTACTGAGGTATGTTCCTTACATACGTGAAGAAAAAGCAAAGGTTCAAAGGTTTTTGAATTGCTTACCTACTGTGTACAAAGAGAAAATTGAGTTTGACAACCCAAAGACAATGGATGAAGCTGTTAGAAAAGCAAGATTATGCTATCAGCAGTTTAAAGGCAAAACTGAACAAGGGAAGAGCTGGCTGAACAAGGGTGAGTTCAAAGGTAAAAGACCAAAACTAGCATATCTAAGAAATTTTGGTAGAGATCATCAGCGGAAAAAATTCAATAAACCAAGAGAAAGTCAAACTTCTCAGTCCCAAGTGGCTTCAAAACCAGTAGAAGGGAATAAAAAGGAAGGAAACATCGAGAATGAAGGAACCTTTAAAGTGTTGGGGCTGTGGAGAACCCCATATGATGAGGGATTGCCCTCATCGAAATATACACATGATCAGCAGGGAGCGAGAGGCAACAACGGTAAATGACATAGCCAGAAATATACCAACTATTAGTGCAGCCTTGGAAAATCGGCAAGCAGAACATCAAGCAACCATGGTGGAAATGGAGGGTAAGATTTCTGACCTACCTGTTACTGTTTTGATTGATCTAGGTGCTTCTTTGAGTTACATTAGTCCTGGAATTGTATAAAAATGTAAAATTAAACCTGAAAAATTTCAGCAGTCATGGTTGGTACAGCTGGCCACTGGGACTAAGAGAAAAGTAACACATAAATTGCCCAAAACAACAATACAATTAAATGGTTTTCCAACACAAGTAAATCTGAACATATTGCCATTAGGATCCTATGATTTACTGATAGGAATGGATTGGCTGGAAAAGAAGAAAGCCCTGATGAACTGCTGGGATAAAACCCTGCATTGTGTGGATGAAGAAGGGAAACCTTTTACACTAAAAGGGAAACCAAAATCCATTTCAATAAGACAAATATCAACCTTACAATTAAAAAGAACAGCTAGAAAAGGATACCAAGTTTATGCAGTACATGTGGAAGAAGTAGAACAGAGGACTGAAGAAAATCTGTTGAATGAGTTACCGGTGGTAAGGGAATTTAAAGAAGTTTTCCCAGATGAGATTCCTCATCTCCCTCCCAAAAGAGAAATTGATTTTTCCATAGATTTGGTGCCCGGAGCTACACCAGTTTCCCGAGCCCCCTATCGGATGAGTCCGCCAGAACTTATGGAGCTGAAGATGCAGCTGCAAGAATTATTGGATAAAGGTTACATTAGGCCAAGTGTGTCTCCGTGGGGAGCACCTGTTTTATTTGTTAAAAAGAAGGATGGAACTTTTAGGATGTGCATTGATTATCGTCAACTGAACAAGTTGACCATTAAGAATAGATATCCACTTCCTAGAATTGATGATCTTTTTGATCAAGTGAGAGGGGCCTCAGTCTTTTCCAAGATAGACCTAAGGACTGGGTATCACCAGCTCAGAATTAAAGAAGAAGACATCAGCAAAACAACATTTCGAACCAGGTATGGGCATTACGAATTTGTGGTCCTACCTTTTGGTTTGATGAATGCCCCTGCCACCTTTATGTGCCTGATGAATAGTGTGTTGAATAAATATTTGGATAAATTTGTTTTGGTGTTCATAGATGATATTTTAGTTTACTCCAAAAACAAAGAGGAACACAAGGAACATCTGCGGATAGTGTTGCAAACTCTGAAAGAAAATCAGCTATATGCCAAGTTCAGTAAATGTGAATTTTACAAGGATAAGATTCAATATTTGGGTCATATTATTTCTGAAAGAGGGCTTGCAGTTGACCCTGAAAAGATAAAAGCAATTAAGGAATGGCTAGTCCCAACTGATGTTTCAGTAGTAAGGTCATTCATGGGGATGATAGGCTACTATCGTAGATTTGTGGAGAAATTTTCTGCTATAGCACATCCCATCACTTCATTGCAAAGAAAGGGTGTCAAGTTTGTGTGGACTGAAAAATGTCAACATAGTTTCGAGCAGTTAAAACAAAAACTTATTTCAGCCCCTATATTAAAAATTGTTGATCCTGATAAAGAGTTTGTGGTATGTACAGATGCTTGCAGAGAGGGGCTAGGAGGAGTCCTATTGCAGGAAAATTCAGTTATTGCCTATGAATCTAGAAAACTGAAAACTCATGAACAAAATTACAGTGCATATGATTTAGAATTTGCAGCTGTTATCCATGCTCTGAAAATGTGGCGGCACTATCTTCTGGGGAAAAAGTTCACATTGATGACTGATCATATTAGCCTCAAATACTTCTTTTCCCAAACTGACCTGAATGCAAGACAAGCCAGATGGCTATCTTTTTTAAGTGAATTTGATATGGACATAAAGCATATCAAGGGGAAGGAGAATAAAGTTGCTGATGCATTAAGTAGAAATGCTTGTCAAAATTTAAACAGCATGGGGAGTAGTGCCCATATGGAGGTAGAGGAATTAGTGGGAAAAGCAGCCAGCCAAGACCCAAACTATGAAACACTCTTGGTGAAACTACAGAAAAGGGATAAAACTGACTTTACTCAAAATCAAAAAGGGTTACTATATTACAAAAACAGGTTGTATATTCCTAATGTAGAGTCATTAAAAAGGGAAATTTTGGATGAATATCATAAACAACCCTATGCAGGACATCCAGGATACCAGAAGATGTTGACAGCCTTGAAAAAGAAGCTGTTCTGGCCAGGAATGAAGAGAGATGTGGCAGAGTATCTAAGTAGGTGTATGGAATGTCAACTGGTCAAGGTTGAGCATCAACATCCAGCAGGTCTTCTAAACCCTTTGCCAATTGCAGAATGGAAATGGGACACAGTTTCCATGGATTTTATAACAGGACTACCTAAAACCAAATACCAACATGATTCAGTAATGGTGGTAGTAGACACTTTAACCAAGGTTGCTCACTTTATACCAGTGAAATCTACTTTAGGAACAGCTCAAGTAGCGAATGTTTTTCTGAAGGAGATAGTAAGGCTTCATGGAATTCCCAAAGTAATTGTCTCAGATCGAGATGCTAAGTTTACAGCAGCATTTTGGAAAGGATTTTTTGGAGGGATGGGTACTAAGATGAATTTCAGTACTGCCTACCACCCTCAAACTGACGGGCAAACAGAAAGGACGAATCAAATTCTGGAGGATATGTTGAGAATGTATGTGATGGATAGGCCATGAAAGTGGGAGAAGGAAGGAAGTATCGCAGAAATCGACTCCAATCTATAATGTGACTACCAATCCTCTATTAAGATAAGTCGGGTTGAGCACTCTATGGGGAGAAAGTCTACCGTACTCACTTGGTAAGTCCAACGAGGAGGATTAGTGGTGTTGGGACCGGATACTACAGAGATGGAAACCATTGTTAAACAAATACGAGAGAAATATCAAGGCAGCCTGAAGATAAGGGAAGAGCTATGCTGATAAGAAAAGAGTGCATCGAGAATTCAAAGTAGGGGATCATGTGTATTTGCGCATCAAACCCAAGAAGAGCACACTTTATGCAGGAAGTTGTGCAAAACTGGCTCCTAGATATTGTGGGCCTTTTGAAGTTTTAGAAAGGGTGGGACCAGTGGCTTACAAACTGGCCTTACCACCCCATGTTAGAGTGCATAATGTGTTTCATGTTTCATTATTAAAAAGATATGTGCATGATGCTTCTCACATAGTTGATTGGAATGTTGTACAGGTGGAACCAGAAGGGGAGTTTCTGCCAGAACCGCTTCAAATATTGGAGCGGAAAGAAATTGAATTGAGAAACAGAACAGTGGCCAGAGTAAAAGTGCAGTGGAAGCACTTTACTGCTGAAGAAGCTACCTGGGAAAGGGAAGCTGAAATGATGGAGAAATATCCGTTTTTGTTTAAATGAACTCTAGTAGTTGAATAACAACACCGAGGACGGTGTTTATTTTCAGAGGGGGAATATGTAACACCCCCAATTTGTGTGTTGAATTTTTAAAGTTAGACATTTGAATTTTAATCCTAAGGGGGTGGACCCCAAGGGATAAGTATGGTGTGAATGTATTTGCATATTTTATTTGAGGAAATAAATAAAATGATTGTGCATTTTGACCAAGATTAGAATTAGAGATCACTTGCCAAATCCATGAGGATGGATAAGGCAACAAATCCCCAAAATCTTTCAAAAAATCCTTGAAAGAAATTAATTTAGATTTGAGGAGGAATCTAAATTTCCCCAATGAAGAGGAAAGTAGTTGGGAAGAGGTGAGAAAAGCTGGAAAATCTGAGGAAAAGCTTAAAACAGCTTTAAAGAGTCCCAAAATGGGAAGCCTAGGCTAAACAGGAAGTAAAGCATCCTGCTATTCTCGACGCAGAATTAGAAACATGCTTGGGGAAAATAGCTTAAATAAGCTGCTCCTAAGCAGATCAAGAGGTTGGTCTGTCTTGGGAGGTGATCTCAGCTCAGGGGTGAGTCCTGGGAGATAAAGAGGACTCTAAGGTTGGGAGGTTGGTCAATTGCAATAGTGGTATGTTTCTGTAATTTTTTCTCAATCTGATGCATTATGGTATGAATTGGCTACATATAAAATCAAAAATTTCTAGTATGATTTTTTTTAGTACTACATTTACCAGAATCCATCCTAAGGCTTCCACCTTCCAGATTCTGGTTAGTTGTAGACCATAAATCCATAGAGTAGAAACCTCAGAAACTCTAAACCCAGGGTCGGTTTAAATCTGAAGTTACTAAGTCTCTACGAATAACTAAATATTTTCTTGTTTTATGTGGATACAAAGTGATATTTTATGCTCATAAGTATATTAGGAAAATATTGTAGCAGAACGGAGGTAAAGAAAGTAAAGACACTAGAATATGAAATTCTAAATTTTACTAGATAAAGAAGTACTTCTATTCTATATGAGTATTATGGCATTCATAGCAATTATAGGGTATATTGCTTTTAAATTTACCTCTAACCCTTGAAAAAAAAAATATTATAGCAATGGATTTAATCTGTGCAAAATGTACAATATCAAATGAATCATCGAATATATGTATAGGCAGTTAACAAAAATAATTATGTATGAACCAGGTTTCATAGCAAAAGAAATTATTTATAATTTAATGTCCTCTACTCAAGCACTATTAAATACATATATGCATACATAAAAAGAAACCGAGAATAAAAGCGCCGCAACCTACAATACATATATATATGCATAAAATAAAATGTCAGAGCCGCGAGCTAAACTAAAGATCATAAAAAGAAAACAAAAAAATTAAACTAACCACGATGGATCATAATGGATCCATTATAAGTGTGCATTATCCATGTGTGGGATAGTTCAAGGTGCGAATAACCTATAGTACCTCTGCTGCATATTATTATATTGGCAATATCATGAACATGAAATTCAGGCCAGCGCCGAGTCAACACATGATTAAAAGGTGTGGGCAAATAAAATATGACCTCTACTTAATTCAGGCGTGAGCCGACCGTATGCATGAACTCCAAACTAAATTATAACAACTGAAATTTCCACGAGTTATTAACTATCAGTTTCCAAATCTAAATAGGACAGTCAACGAAAACAAATAAGGTGAACATAGCTAATAACCATAGTCTTGAACGCGGCAAGAATCATCGGAGAGGTAACGCACGTCGCAGCCGCTGGAGCAAATGATCGCGGTATATTACGATACCGAGGTATTAAAATCATATCACCTGTATAATATAAATCTTTTGCTACGCTAACAATAGTTCGGAAATATGTAAAACGGTGGGTTAACCATGTCATTAAACTAGAGTGTAAACATTTAAAACCTTGGGTTATATAACTACCTAGGATTGTAATAGTGAAATACGAATCCATATATCAGGATGCAAATGTAAATAACCGAACTCTAAAACTCGATCCAGAAGGGCTTCTGCGTGCACATAGGATTGGATGATTGGCCGCGTTTGCCCAAATTAATGCGTTATGTAAATCGATATGAGACAGACAGACTAATAATATAAACAACGAAAAACTCTGACAATGGAAACGTATTGACACAGAGTTACTTCAGTTGCTCAGGATATACTGGCTGATAAATATTAACAGGACAATACCACTGTAGTATGGGACACGACATTTATAGAATAGAAATAGTAAATCCTTTTCTACAACCAAAACGGCCGAACCCCAGCACACTTACAAAGAAACAAAATGGTGATAGTTGACAAATGTAGCCGAGCCAAATCGCTCCTGGAAAATTGGTACGTAGGCAACCTGCACCGAAAATGCTAATTAGCAGAGCATAGGAATAAATACTGAGAGTAGGTAAATAGAACAAGACTCAGAAAATAAACGCAGCCGCGTCATAAAAAGATAGAGGCAATAGCAAGTAAACGTATTAACCGACGGGCGCTAGGGTCAAGGCCTCACGAGGATAGAGTACGCGCCATGGATCAAATCTGGAGACACGAAAACGATATTACGGCTGGATAATCCAAATTTTTCACCCGTCATCAAGCAGAAACCCGAACACAGCGGTTAACAATCTGAAACCTGCAACGCATTCATGAAACAAACCGGAAGTGCAGCTTAAGATTAGCGGGTACTAAATATCAAAATGAGAATGACTGGAAAAAGAGATGAAAAACACCTTTCACGTAGAAGGAAATTCATAAATAGCTGAATGTAGACGAGGAATAGCCAGGGAAGGGGGCATTATCAGTGGTGGGCTATAAAGCGCGAGAAGAGCAGAAACCCTTAACTCCGAGAGCCCTGAAACAACGAAATGAATGAGACGAACCGAAATGAGCTCTGGCAGAGGGGGGAAATAAGGTTAATAAGGAGAACCAAACCCTAAAAACGAAATCGCTAAACGTACAGGTAAAATCTTGTTCAAGGATTTGCGCAGGCAACCTCCAGCGTCCTCGAGTTTACGAAATCCCGAAAAGGATCACAAAGAGCAACGCCTAGCCGCAAGCTCAGTACCCTTCTGTCAGTTTAATATTATTTTAATTCTGTTCAGAGTATCTGGGGAACGGAATGCCGGCGAATTCATGAGATTTTTCTCATCGAAAAGACTCCCCTCATCTCCCTTTCCAGCTGTTGATGGAACGCATTCTCAGGACGAGAGCTGTTGAGAAAATTGTGAAAGGAATTATCATATTCATGAACCTGAAACATGTCGGAAACCTGTAGTGATCTATGTGGTACCATTTCTTATGTGTAAACACGCAACGCAGTCACGCCACGCGAACCCGTCATCCACATCAATCCGAAATCAGCAATCTTCAGTACGCGCAAGTATAGGTGACAGAGTATGGGGTAGGGCACGATCTAGGGTTTTGACCGAAACCACGGGTTGTGAAACGTGGTATTCTTAACAACCCTAGCAATGAACCCGGTGTACTCATACGTAAAGAGGGCTTCCATACCAGAGTTCGATAAGATGGTAACACGTAAATCGCACCCTTGGTAACCATACAGGTAGGTCTTATCCTATATAACTATTATATGAGATATTGAATTTATTACAAGGTGTACTACACGGGACCGATGTACATAGGTTTTATCATATATAACCATTTTATATAACATATCAAACTTATTCCAAAGGTAAGACACTAAGGGATTCACGAATGGTAGAGACGCATGTCGACGCCGTCTAACTTTTCATAAGGGTACATACATGAGTTCGGTGTAGAGTATTGGGTCACTATTTCAATTATGCATGCGCCTAGGGTAAAGCTTTAGTATCCAAATTTTGAATAGCGGCTTTGGATATAACCTATTCAAATATGATGAGAACAAAGGGGTTGAATGTTAGCATATTTAAATATGGTAATAACAAAGGGGTTTGGATATAACATATTCAAATATGATAAGAACAAAGGGGTTTGGAATGTTAGAATATTTAAATATGGTAATAACAAAAGGGGTTTGGATATAACATATTTAAATATGGTACTAACAAAGGGGTTTGAATGTTGGAACATTTCAATATAATAATGAAAAAGATGCGAATGATAAATATATTAAGAGAGATTACTACCTCGTGACCTAAGTAAAGTTCAACCTAGATGCGAATGGAGAGCACCTAAAATAAGTAGAAAAAAAAAAAAAAAAAAATTGGGTGACACTCCCACCAGGTTAGGAAGAAACTTGATAATCATAAAAGAATTCGAAGAAGGAATAAGTGAAGGATATTTACTATTGAAGAAGGAACTTTTGCTATTAGTTTCTCTATGAAGGTTCTACTTTCATTTAGGATGGTATATATTATGTGGATAATCATAGAGAGAAGAATATGATAGTGTTTTTTTTTATAATTTACATGATTGAGTTGTTCTTTAGAGATCATCTAGATAGATAGATAAACCATTTTTGCATAATATTCATCCTAGAATTAATTAACACTATGTTAGAGGTTTCCATGTTTCTTAATTGGATCATCATGCTCCTGGAAGAACCATCATTATGGAAGGTTCTTAGGAGCATCATTATGCCAAGAACAATATCCATTCCATGTAATGTGGAAACAATTTTGGTAAAGGGATGAAGGAATGCAATGTGTCAAGTTGCAAGGGTAACTTTAGGTCAAATAGCTAGATAATTGGATCGAAGCATAAGAATTCATGTTGAAAGTAAATTGTGCATAAGATTCATATGTATTAAAATATTGAATAATTTTGTTCGTAAAAATATGCTTAAGTATATGATTATATGATGCTAGAAAAATAATAGGATTTGACTTAGTTTAAGATGTATAAAGGATTTAATACTTATTAAAGAATATATGTAGTAATAAATAACACCCAGTATAGTTTCTGAAATAAAATTTGTAACTTGGTAATCAAGTTCGATCCTTGGGCACCCTAACACATGAAGAAGGGTTCAAGTGGATATGGTCGATGAGCATATTGATGAGAAGGTCATCATGGTGAGGTAACTCTAATTTATTTATGATTTGGTTCTCTGGCTAAAATTTTGCAAGAATACGTTATGACTATTGAGGAAAGTTCAAATGTATGAAGAATGTTGAGGGAGGCTCAATATTTGGTACCTAGAAACTATGAAGTCAAGATGAATCCATCTAGGATTCAAAGTGTAGTTATGCAAGAAGATAACCTGAAGGTTAAAGGAGATCACTTTCATGTGGAATTTATGATCAGAATTTGGGAAGGCTCAATGCAATTCTTTCATGTAAAATATCAAAGTGATGATAAAGAGGGATGGCATGGATCTTTTCACAAGAACGAAGAGTGGATATGGCTCCATGATACCTCGAAAGAAAGTAAGAGATGCATAAGAAAGAGGGATTCATGTAGTTATAAAGAACTGGTAGTTGATACTCTAAAGAAGACAAGGTATGAACCTTGTGGTGCTGACTTCCCAAATAGAAAAGAAATGAGAAATATCCTCTGGATTTAAGAAGGAGCAAAGGAGTCTCCTTAAATAGGATCAAGGCTCTATTCTCAAGATTAAAGGAGAATAGGGATGTCCTCTTGGTTTGATAAGGAGTGATGTTGGGCATCACATGTGCATTATCCTCTACCGGTGATGAAGAGAGAATGGTGGGGGATTTGAAAAGAATTTTTGGTTTCCTTGAGGATATAACATCCAAGAAAGGAAAGATACTAACACTATTTGAGAATGGGACAGGCATTCAAGAGGAGTGATCGAAGAGGGTTGATATTCTTTGAGGACTCAGGTATGGAGATCCAAGATAAGAATAGTCCTAAAATGATATACCTTGTGGATATCTAGATGGGGTATGTGCCTTGTAGAGGTAGTGTGGTATCACAAATAAAACCTACCAGCATAATGTTCTTTAATAAAGAAGAGCTTGTCTAGTTAGGCATCAAAGACAGTGATGGTCATAATAGAAGAAATTCGACCTCATTTAGCACTCACTCACTCCATAAGTTCGATCTATCAAGAAAGAATTTGATATGTAGTTGGGAAGCTAAAATAAGGATTGTGAAGGTCTACGTGAAAACCAAAGGACAAAAATATCATGTTTTTGGGCTCTATCTCTCTAACATGAGCGAAATTGTAGGGTTTCTAGAATGCAAGAAGAGGACAAAGTTGTAGGTATGAATTGTAGGAGGGAGAAGTGTAGTAACTTGTAGTTGAAAGATACAATACTCTATCTAGACCTCGTTGACCCTAGGAAGAGTTGGCTTGTTCTAGGAAGGTCTTACGAGGAGGCCAGATTAGGATTTATGAAGAAGCTGCAAGGCCGAAATTGCACGGTCGAAGTTGTAGGACGAGATGCAATAGTCAAGATGAAAGGTCGAACTTGCAGTATTGAAGCTGGTTGGTGCAGAATCAAGGAAGGACTTTAGGAAGGGTTGACTTGGTACTAGGAGAAGTACTTGGTCTAGGGTTTTGGTCTTTGTGTCTCATTTGAAGCAAATTATAGGAAGAGAAGAGTTTTCAGTTTTTTCCCTTGGAGGGGTTTTTCCCTAGTTGAGAGCCTAATATATGTGTCCCTTATTATTTTTGTTATTATTCTTGAAATTGTTTGACGAAAACATATAACTAAATAACATGAAGAATATAATTAAGATTCACAAGAAAACATCAAGGTTAAAGGAAAATAGGATTAATAGCTGCCACTTTCCATTTTTCCAACACCTTGAAGGAAAATTGACTAGAAAAGGAATAAAACTTGGCCTCCAATTAATCTCAGACTCCTAGAGGACTAACTCGGCCCCAAATGTCGAAGATAACTTAGTTATGCTCCTAGAAAATCAATATAAAAATCAACCTCCAAATTGTTGATCAAGAACTTGCCCCATTGAGTGCAGATCATTCCCTGATTAATGCTCTTGACCCCTGTGTATTTTGAGAAAATGATGGATCTCCAAACTAGACAAATCGACCTCTAGGAATATAATCAATTCAACCTATCTTAACATCAATAATTTGGCCCCTTTGATTGGAGAAATTTGTCCCCGAATTTTGCAATTAAATCTTAGTCTCCTTGAAGATAATTAACAATTTGAACCCTTAGAGCAACAAACAATTTTGGTCTCGATGCAAAAATGAATTTAGCCCCTATTTATTAGTAAAATTACTCTGAAAAATGCTACAAAATAGCTCAACCTTCAATAGATAAGTACCAAGTACTAAATCAACTCGGCCCTATAGGAAAATTATCTCCATAAAATAGAAAGTAAGCTCCAAATTACCTGCAATGAAGAACAATCGATAAATTTGAATGACTTCTTGCAATGCCAACTAGGGTGGCAATGATGTCCAAATTATTAATAAGTTTTAGATAAATAAAATTTAATAATTAGTAATTGATTTAACTAATTAACTAACAATTACATTATTTTTAAAATATTAATTAATAATTAATCTTTAATGAATTAAAATTTAATAATTATTATTAATACTAAAGAATATTGGTTAACTTATCTAAACATTTTTATAGTAGAAATAATTATTAATAATTATTATAGTTAAATTTATTAATAGTAATTAATAGAATTATTACTATTAATTATTAGCATGGTAATAATTATTAATAATTTATACCTTAAAATGATTTATTAATTAAAATATACATTAAAAATATTAATAATATTAATTAAAATTCTATGGTAGTCTCTTTTAGAATAAAAATATTTTTCTTTCACTATTTATCACTGGTCTGAACTCTCTCTTGAGCATTCATTCAAAATATGTCTTGAAGATGGATCCTTGTTGGGATTCGAAACATCGAAAAATTTCTGTAACATTATGGATAATCCAAATCACTCTTTTGAAATGGTCTATACTAGCTAGGGTGGAAATGGATGTCCACCAAAACCAGTTGGAGAGATTCGCTTGAAACCCTTGAGCTAGACTCGCTTGAGACCCAAAATATTAACAAATATTAATCATTAACTAGAATTAATGAGAAATCATGCCTTCTCTCCCATTTTATAAGAAACTGTCGGATCTTCTCCAATCTTCAAGAAATATCTTTTTTTTTTAATTTTATTAATAAGCCATTTAGAGCATTTTCCTCCTCTTTTCCAAGTGAATTTTGTCCCCTTTTATTTACCCCTGAGATAAAAACGCATTTTCTCATTTTATTTAATAAGTGGCTTTTTATTACTAATTAAAGCCACTTTTATTTCTAGGGAATAATCAAACTACCACCATGATCACAGTGACCTCCCAAAGTCTCTTTTCATCATTATGTCTTGTAGATGTTTTAGTCCCCATTCTGACTAGTTGTTACACTAAGGCGTTTCTCCAAGTAATAAGCTTGAAACAACACCTTAAGTGTAATTAATTAGAATGTGCTAGTTAATAACTTCATCTCACAGAAATTGTCGAAATGCAGCAAAATCCAGATCAAATTGTGTGGAACTAGTCCTAATAATAAAAAAATGGAAACTGATCCCAATCGAACCTTGTAAAACTCCTCAAAACCCTTTAGTCCCACCAATAATCCAATCCAAATCCTGTAACTTGGCTTATATAAGCTAGGGAAATCTCTCCTAGTCTCATCACAAGGTAATGCAAAAATTATGGACATTACACCCCTCTTCTCATTGCTTAGGCACTGTCGCGAGCAAAAACGTAGCCCTCATGAACATTAATACATGCATATTTTAACAAGGTGATTTAAGAGATTGTCATGTCCTAAAATTCGTCAACATCAATAAAGTCATGTTTCTGACCATTACTTATTAGGTTATTTCCATTATATCTTGCACAGAAGAAGTTTATAACCGCAAAATACCATCACAATAGTCTTTATCACTCCAGCTCCATTTGATAACAGTCAAATTGTAGCGTTATTATTTTTCTCTATCAAATTAAAATGCCATTGCAAATACCACATTTAAAAAAACTTAAACAATATTCATCATGGTGGCCGATTTTTTATTTTTTTATCTATCGGCACCCCCTAGAGGGCGGAAAACAACACAATAATAAATATCCAATCACTCAACCATGCTATCACCTATTGCATTATATTTGGAATTCAAGAATTATAGTTCAATTCACATCTCATTTTACATTTGTGAAATAGAATTTTAATCTGCGTCACAATTCAAGAACCATATTTTGCTTTTAGTAGCGCCACGACCACGTCGTGATAAATTATAGAAAATATTCTTACACGTCGGTATAACAATGAACTAAGTAAATAATTTTAATCCCATTGATGTTGTCATGGCCCATAAGTTGGTCAATATTGTCATCATACAAACTATCAACCCCTTCTCTCCCTTGCCTCGCGACTACATGGTATTTGTGCTAAATAAATATCCACTTATCCACACTTTCCCCGTGGTGTTTGAAATTAAGATACCAACCCATATTGCACTAGCCTGCACCATCAGCTTTCATGTTGTGTAAGAACTAATACTACTCGTGCCTAAGATATTCCTAATTGGAATGAATACGGAAACGTGTGGAGCATAAACTTGACCAACTTCAAATTTCCTTGCATCAATATTTTCATCTTTCCTCTTTACATGATATAACTATACTTCCAATATATCTACAACACAATAATTTTCATATAAGATCCATACATTTCAAACTTGAGGTAAAAATATCCATCTAGTTCCAAGTTCTATTTATGTTATAAAATAATTAATAGAGCAATGAAATACATAAAATATTGTGGAAACACAAATAAATAAATGCATAAAATAGGAGAGACATAGATATATTTGGTTCACCCAATTTGGGTTACATGGAGAAACAACCAGTCCTTCCCTTTATATTATCCAACAAAATGAATAAATACAACCTACAACAGATCTATTGTAATTTCCTCTTAGCTCTCACACAGTATCCTCTCTCTTTCTCACTCAAAACAATAATCATATATAGTTGCAATACAATTCCCTCATCTGAGGGTTCCCTTCTAGGGGTTAAAACCCTAAATTAACATGACTTCTATCATCATATCGTCTGCCTAATGAATATCCCAAATTGACTACGAAATTACAATATTTTAAAAGGCATATTTTCATATATTTTTAGCTTCGGGGACTTATAAAAGTCATCGTCACCCCCCTACCCCATTAGGAACAGGGATCCAATGAGGCTAAAACAAAAAAAAAAAACCTCTGAACAGAAAAATAATCAGGCTCTACACCCAACAATTTCAATAGCAAGAAAATTTATGAGACATTCTCATAGAATTCGAAAATTGGAAAAAAATCAAACGAAGATTGTGTGTAATATTGTATATTGAGAAAATTGAGAAAATTGACCAAATGTCCCAATGTCTCCACCTTTCAAATAAAATTCTTCCATATAGTGTTGTGCACACAAGCTCACTAATCACAAAAACCACTCACATAGATATAAATTTTTGAGTCTCGTTTTAGCCACTCAACAATAATGTAGTTTCAATAACCTCATAGAAATTGTTTGTGTCACAATTAATGTCACCATATCACCAAAAACTATCACAAAATAGGTAGTTTGATATAAAATAAAACCCTTTGACCATTTCTATCCACTATAGGACCATCAAAAGAAAGTCTTGAGACTACAGTGACAATAGAATTTCTTTCATATATGATGGTGCCTATATTATTTTCTCTACTAGTTGACAGATGCAGTATGTTCTTTCTTTCACTGGCGTTATCATACACTCTTTCTTCCAGCTAGATTTGTTATGTACATTTTTTTCAATGGGTGAAATTGTTTGAGAGGTCTACCATTAATCAAATACATTAATCCATTCCATCTCATCCTTTTATTATCTGATCCTATGGCATAAACGATAGAGCTGATCATGCAGTTTGTGACTAAACAAAAACCAATGAGAAACAATACCGATACCACCTTATACATTGTTCACAAGAAACAATTTTATGTTATTCATGAGCATAGTAATGTCCCAAATTATAACATTCCACGAGAAAACACTTCAGTCCTTCCTTTTTTCAAATACATGGCATTCATTATCTATCCAAAACACAACCTACATTAATTCATTCACATGTTGCATATTTTCTTTCAAGTTTTATATCAAACAAAAGGTGTGTGACTTCAAAGTCTCGTGATTTCCATACGTCGCTTCAAGAGAATTCTAAACATCAACCTCCAAGATTAATCCTTTTTTGAATTATATAATTATAAACTTGCAAGATCTACTGAAGGTAGTCCAAGGGTATAAATCCATTTTGGTATTTATCAAAAAATTGTGTATTATTATAAATATCGTTTTGGATCCTCGAGAAAAAATCAGAGAGACCATCCTTACTAAACCCATAATTGTCATAACAAAATATCACAATAATATTCAATTATATAGGTATATACATAAAACCCCTTCATCCATAAGAAACCACTGCAACATTAAAAGGAAAATGCCATAAATTACCATAGTAATCGAATTGCATTCACATTCCCCGCTGGAAATAAATATCAAGCTAAAACAACTGAGTTGACACATAATCCTCTAATTTGGGAAGTAAAAGTAAAATTGACCCAATACTCCTTGTTCCTTTTAATCTTCTTATCAAACAATTGGCAACAATGTTTAGCTATTTTCCTTTTTAATCATAATTGCAATAGAATTCTTCTGTAAACTGTCGAAATATTCCCATAACCCAACAGATGGAAATTTTGTGTTTACCCTTTCTTATTATATTGTGCGAATTTACCCCTTTGTGGCTAAATTTAGTCCACAAAATTTCAATTTATGATCTGTAACATCCTTCAAATGTAGCTAGATATCCTTCTATGGTACTTGCTCACAAATTTAGGAAAATTCTTTTTATTCCAACCATCCTGACTTTTTTCAAACATATGGTGGGTAACATGTAACCTTGTCAATATTTTCCTCCAAACCTGGCCCAATCAAGCCTAGTGATGTAAAATTGGGCTCTTATACCACTTTGTAATGTTCTCGACCACCATCTAGGTAACAGTACGTAACCTTAACTGAAATTCACCGATGAATCCACCAATATTTTTGCAGAAGCTCAATATTTATGGTTCCATAAATAAAACCTTGGCTTGTTGCCAATGTCCCTATAACTCTATGCATGCCCTTTCATAATTCTATAACTTGGGTACTAACCCTAGTTTTGTTTTTGCTAAAAACAAGTATAATTAATGTGTGATCAACGTAATTTTGGTTCTCTTTATTAAACCCTAGCTCAAATTTATGAATGTATGTATAATGTAAGAAATTATTTAGCCATAATTATTTGTGCAACAATTAGGGTTTTCCATACATTATTCTCGTTCAATAGTTACAATTAACTACAGACCCCAATAATCAACATTTAGCTATAATGCACAAAAAAGTATATATTCATTTAGCAAATACCCAATTTAGGTTTTATGTTGTACATACCAAACTCATGTACAACAAATTAAATTATGCATAGTCATAATTACCATATATACCAACTAGGGTTTATTCCTAAATATGTCTTATGAACACATGGCACAGTGAAATACACCATATTCATGGCAATGAACCCTAATTAGGGTTTCAAACACAAAACGACACATAAGCATAAATGAGCACAACACATAATAAATAATACTTGTATGAGTATAATTTTGATTGAATATGGGCTCTCCACGTTCCGCCCTACCATAGACCTCATGCTTCAAGCATTTCAAACACAGGTCACCCCTAAGCTGAGGTTGCAACTCTATGGGCAACAGTAACTAGAAATCATCCAACATCCATGGCTAAGGTTCCAACCCAACAACCATGCTGCTCCAGGGCTCCAGATACCCATTAGGCCAACTGTCAAGGTGCCAACCCAACATACATGGTACTCTAGGGCTCCAAGAACCTTCCAAGCCATCAAACTGACACAACTCTTACATGTTCCATAACTATAATGACCCAACTCAAGTTATAGAGAACATATAGATATTAGCATGCATATGAGACCTGCATATGATAGCTACATATGCATATATCACGTGTACTGCACTATTACATGCACTAATCAATTATGAAAAATCTCAGTGTAGAGTAATGAGTGAATTATTGAAGTATTAAGTAAATACCTAACTCACCAAAATATAATGAATGTATTGTAAGGTAAAAGTGATACCTACCATTATCATAATATAAACTAATATTTTGTTCAAAGAAAAGTAAAATCATTGACTTATGCAAATAAATCCAAGATATTTTAGAAATCCAAGATATTTATTAAATAATAATATTTTAATAAATCTAAGATATTTTAGAAATCCAAGATATTTATTGAAAGAGGAAATTTTAATAAATATCTTGAAAGGAGTTTGTGTATAAAAGGAAAGGGCGGGGGGGGACTTGATGGGCATGGGGGAGTGAGGTGGGAAAATTGACCTGGATGCTGTCAGAGGAGTTCTAATTGTGGGAGACATGAGAAGTGAGTTCTAACAGAGTCATGGAGTGATCTCGATTGTTATTGGAGTTTTGGGCGCGTGGGCCAGAAGACTTGTCTTAAGATATGGGAGACAGAAAGAGGTTGACCTCGGTAAATTTGTGAGAAGAATAAAAATGGGTTAACGGGAGTTGGAGCCATGGCAGATCAGTAACATCTTCAAACACGGTTCTAGGTAAGTATTAAATAGTCAATTGATATATATTCTGCTTCAAAAAAAAAATTCCCACCCTTGATTGTGTAGTATAAATTCTGTTAATGATTGTTAATTATTGAAATTTCGGTCCTTACACATGGTATCAGAGCATAGTGTCAGACTCTTTGGACCTTATGGGCTCTGCATATGTTTATGTGTGATCCTGTGCTATAAGAAGTATTGAAATCCATAGAATATCTAAATAATATCTAAATAATATATGTGTGTGTGTGTGTGTGTGTTTATTCTTGGATGTTAGATGTGCCTTTCGAATCCTTTATTTTTATAATTTATTTAGTTTAATTATAGTATTTTTAATATGGAGAGAGTTTAAACATATTATTTTTGGTATTTGGCCTTTTCATTTGAATGTGAGAATTTGATTCTCGAAATTCTTAAATAAAATTATAAATTTTATTATTTAAATTACATTTTTAAATATAAAAGTAGATTTAGCATGCTTTGTTTAAATATATTATGGTTTGAAACTTTGTTTAAACATGTTATGTTTTGGAGTTTTTTTTTTATTTTGTATTGGGCAAATGTTGTTTTTGGCCAAGTTAGGAAAAATTATGCGGAAGTGGATGACAGAACAAACTTTCGTCAAACAATGTGCAAATAATTTGAGTAACAGAACGATGAAAATAACCAGAAGAGAAGCCTAAAAATTCCATTTTGTTAAGTTGTATATATAGTTTTAAAGGTGTGATTTGGCACGACGGAATTTTAAAAAATACTTGGGGCCAAATTTTGATAAATAGATTCCATTAAATTTATAGAGTTGCGCTCTCGTTCTCGTTTTCCATGATCGTTTGTCTCTATGCATAAATAGTTGTTACTTCTCCTACACATAATTGAACTTAACCCTAACAATTTTCTCTTAGAGCTTTTTTGCATCTCTAGGCTACTCGAATTTGTGGCTCTCTGCATAGAAGGAGCTTCTTTGCATCGCTATCTTTCATTTTGTGGCTCTCTTCATTCAGTTCTGTGTCAAAATCCTTTTTCTATTGGTTAAACCTTAGAAACTCGTAAAGCTTTTCCCTAGTAGCACAATAGTTAGTTGCTGCCAAGGGACAGGTAGCCATATAATGGGTTCATGCGGGCTTCAAGAATCCCAAGTTACTTTTATAAATTTTCACGTTATAGGGTCTTTACCACAGATTCGAAAACTATTTAGAGTTTCAGTGCCTTAGAAAAGCATTAGCTCAACATCTTGTCTTTGTTTGAAAGCTCTGTATTTTTGCCCTAAATTTGATTCTGAACATACTATTTTCTTTTGTACATAATAATGTATGGATTCGATTACATGAAAGCTAGTTACATTCTTAGTGCCATATGAGATAGTAATTCAATATCTCCTTGTTTGAAATACCGGTATGATTTCTTTAAACTACAGAATCTTCAATACATTATAGCGGGAAAAGAAATGTATTTTGGATAATTGAAGAACATCAGTCATGGCCTTAAAAACAACTTATGGGTACTCAAATTTTTCCGATCAGCATAGTTTACGTTTCGCAGAAACAACATTTAGAGAAATTGAGAAATGCAGGTGTGAAATCTAGATGTTAAACATAGGTTTTGGTTTCATCATATAGTTTTTTCGCGTCAAAAGTAAGCACTTTGATGCCGAGTCTATGCTTTTTCTGATCCAAGCGAGGAGGGGCGACCACGAAGAACCATGCCTATTAGAATAGCTCTTGGTGAATTGTGTTATTCAATTTACATGGATTTTTTTTCCACTTCTCCTACAAAGAATAAAAGTAAATATACAAGACATGCGATTAAAAAAAAAACAATGGAGAGAATGGTCGGTGAAATCAGAGATACTCGAAATTCGGCCAAGGTCATATGTGCAATATGCTATGAAGATGTCTAGCCCGTTATTGAGGACCTATATTCTGTGTCTCTCTGTGGCCACGTGTTTCACGAACTATGCTTGCAACAATGGCTCGAATATTGTTCGCCAAATAAGAAGGCTACTTGCCCTATATGCAAGTACCAGTGTTCAGACAGATACATTCATAGGCTCTACTTCCAGTCTGTTTCAAACTCAACTCAGCAAACACACTCACAGCGTCCACACAGCCCTGATTTTGAAGATATCGAGGTGCTACGGGAAAATATGAAAAGTCTGGAGGGGAAGCTCACAGTTTTTACTGGTGCCTTGGAGTCTCATCAACAACACATTAAATAAATAAGTGAGCAACTTTCCTCATGTCAACATCATGTTGAAAAAGCAGAGGCTACACGGGCAAAATCTATTAGAGACAAAGTTAATTCCAAGGATTTACTTCTAAGAAAGCAGGAGGAACTTGTCAAGTCAACAATTGAGCGCTCTAAACTATGGGAGAAAAACATAGCTTTAGCCAAGGAACTTACCGATCACAAATTAGTTGCAAACTTAGATCTGGAGGAGGACCAAGTTATGAGGATTGCACTTGTTTTCCATGGATCAAATAAATATGATATCATCAACACCTTAAGAACGTCTCTTGTCATCCGTAACAAGAAAAGTTGACACAATTACTTAAATATCTATGAAAACAAGTTGTCACTTACTATGATTTCTCATTCTAGCTTTTCCTCGATAAGTTGGCATTATTATTAAAATATTTTTATGGTACGGTTCTCATTCTCTTTCCCTAGCGCAATTTCAATAGTTAATATGTGATTAAATATTGAAATTTCAACAAACATCTAGGTTAGGATGACTAATATATATTAAATTATATAGAATAAATAATTTTTTATATATATACAAAAGATGAGGAGAATAAGAAGAGAAAGAGATAATAAAGGGAAAAATAAAGGAGAAATGTAAGAGTGTAGAGGAATATATTTAAGATGCGGGAATGTAGATGAATAAAAAGGGCGTGGGGGGGGGAATTAAGGAAGGGCAATAAAGTAAGGAAGTAAAGTAAAGGAGGGTAAAATAATATACAAATTTGAGAATAAATCATTGATATAAGGACTTCATGACTTAAAAATAATAAATTACATTTAAAAATGGTAAGACTTAAACTATTTACGTAGATAGGATGGTATTGGGCTTGAGGAATTTATTATTAAATACTCCTAACATGGGATATTAGGAGTATATGATATGAGGAAGAAAAATGATGTTTCTATCAAAAAGAATTTTCTTAAAAATATGTGCAACATGATTTGGTAAAGGTCAAAGCAATGACCTATAAGGAGTTATGAATACTCCTAATTTTTTCAGAATAATAAGTGAAAAACTGGGAAAATGTTTAAAGATAAAAATTAAAGATAATGATTGTATACTGTTAGAAAAGAAGATACATTTGGCGATGAGATGAGGCCTAAGGACTAATAAGAAAACGATTGATGTGAAGAAAAGAGAGGGTATACCAGTGATGTGTTATGTGTTTGGATTAAATGAGTCAATATAATAGAAATGAAACAATGGTTTAAGAAATGATGGTAAAGCTAGTAATATCCTAGCTAGAGTTAAGACTCTAAATGGTGAAACTTATAAGAAAAGAGACTATATCAAAATCGTAACATACTAATAATGTGACTATGCATATCTTATAAATAGTGAAATTCTTATTGAAAGAGGAAATTTTTATTTTTCAACAATTGACATCTTGTTGAAAACATGACACTCTTAGTAGACCAAGTATAATGCAAAGTGAATAATGCATTTCAAGCAGTAAAAATTCCTTCAATTAAGATAAACCTCCCACTAAGGGATCTTTAGAGTATTCAATTAACTCTTCCTCCATCTCCAGCATAACCCTAATGATCATCCCTGCAAAACCATACTCCATGGATTCTAGATTTTAGGCTGAAGATGAGCTGAAATAACATGATAAAGAAGTTAATGTTATTATCTCCTAGGATTCAGAATACAGATCAAAGATAATTAGACTTAAAAGATAAATAAATAGCAAGAATTAAAAGATTGGCTGGATCCATATGTAGTTTTTTGTTTTAGATTTCTTTATCAACCTGTATCAAGAAATTAGATCATGCTTCAACTAAATAGTAAGTGTTTTGTGCTCTTGTTTCAATTCATTTCATTTCTATATATGCAATCATAAAGGTTGGAGCATCCCTCCATTTACATTTAGAGTCTCAACCTGTGACTTTTATAAGGTTAATCGGTTAATATAGTATAGAAAATAGTAGCTACCCCCTTATTTGTATATCTATGTTCAATTATTCTATGTGACATTTATAACTGTGGGTTATATTTATAAGCATTTAGAAACTTATTTTGGATGGTTACTTAAGAATTTCATTTTGTACTATGACATGTGAGAATATACTAAATGCTTAAACACTGTTGGTACATGGATACCAATATGAATAAAGTTTTGCTTAAACATTGTTGGTACAAGGATACTGATATAAATTATGAATTATGTTATGGATACAATATCTATAATTTTACATATCAACATAAATGATGAGATAGAAATAAAAGAGTGATTGCACTTGACTATTCAAGGTGAAAATGAATTTACAAACCTATTGGATAAACATAACCAAGTATGTCATATGAACTCAAGGATCAATATCGTAGATAGCAACATATTTGGAATGTGTAGAAATTGTTATGTGGGTAACAATTTTCTTTAAAACATGTTGATACATATGTTATAATTTTTGGACAAGTGTTTTACATTGTAGATGATATCGTTACCAAACCGACCACATGATGACAAAACTCCAAGAACCATTGAGATGCACTAATATAACACGATAGGGTGTTAATCTTGGTTCTACTAGGAGGGGTGCAGGTGTTTCCCATCGTTTATCCTCCAAAACCTATATTCATGGGAGGGATGTGCGACTCACACTCCACTACATGTGTGATGATGAATGTCGGATGCCTACGGGTCAATCAAGTCGAAATAATCGACGCTGACACCCTTAAGGCTTATGAATGGTTGGATCAGTAAAAATAATGCCATGGCATATTCCTGTAGAGGATGGATATGATGGGAGCGGAAGAGATTAGGGAGGATAGTGTTATCACCCTATTAATTTCTTAAGTTGTGGGATTTGAGTTTTTAGTCAAAGAATACTAGGGGTAACCACAAACCTACTTGGAACAATAGGATCTAGCCTTCCTATAGTTTAGAGAGGGCTCTCTCTTTAAGATTTATCTTTGATTTTGATTTATGTTTTAAGCTAGTTATGATAGGACAATATGGTTTTGCTTTAAGATGTTTGGTGGGTAAAAATCACTTTGGATTAAACTAGAGAGAGATCTACTAGTCCATTAGGCTATGGATTCTAAGTCTAGATAGCAGTACTAGAAGGCAAGGCTAAAAGGGTGCAAATGTAGTCAGGCCAAGGTAGATAACCCTCATAGTTTTGGGTAAAATGTTTTTGATGAAATGGTGTAGTCAGGATAAAGGGCAATGAAGAATCCTTTAATCCAGAAAATGGAGGAAGGAGGTAGGGGTCAAATGGGAGTAGGAGAAATGAAGGATTCCTAACACTGGAAATCAGCAGAAAACATTTAAATGGTAACTTAGTTAAAACAGGGAGCAATAAGCTAATCCTGAAGTAATATTACTAGTTACTCATTAAGACAGATCAAACACATAATGGATTTCATGGAACTTAGAAATGAAACAATGACAAGAGGAGATGCACTTTACTCTTTAACTTATCACAAGAATCCTGAATTATGATGCCCAATTAGCTTTGTTTAGTCTTCTACTTCAAAATCAACACATGTAAGCCTCCAATGTATCAGTAAAATTCTATAGTAATCTTAGAAATTTTGTTCCACCCTAAAATACTTCAAAGAGTGAAGTATTTATACAAATTCTAAACTAGAATATCTTGAAAAAATATCAAGATTGGTTTACAAATATCTCCAACTGTTTTAGATAAATAGAACTTAAGTAAAGGACACTCAAAACTAATGCATATATTTGGCACTATTTTTTATGGATAGGTGATGACAAAGAGGATAATTCCAATTTGATCTCAACTCTTAGTTGATGATGAGGCATCCAAGTCACTAATGGTTTCATTTCTTTGTGCATTCTGCTCCAAAAATTCTGCAAATTGGGGTCCAATGATACCTTTTTATTTCTCAATCCGAAATAGATATGTAAATAGTGAAAGAGGTCATTGTATATGAATAGGTTGGTGAGATAAAACTCTCTCATTTTCCTAAATTTCCGCTCCAGCTGTTCACAATAGGCTATGCAAAAAGATGTGTAAAACATAGTTTTACAGAGTCTGAAAACTAGGCTGTAAAGATGCGCATGTATCTTTCATTATGTAATACCTATGCACAAAGTGAGATATTTTTTTGTATAAGGGTATCTTAGGAACAAAAACCTCCTTCAGTTTGATAAGATGTATTTATTATTGGCCACAATTTTCTTTGCAAATGGATGACTTAACAGGAATTTTCTGCAAAAAGTGCTTTCCAATATTGTTTAATATTTCCCAATCCATAATGGTTGTTAGAAAAGTGAGAGAGTTGTTTTGTAGTTGGAAATCTTAAGAACATAAACCGCCTTCAGTTTTGAAAAATTCATCTTGGATTGGTCACAATAGCTTCTGCAAAACAATGACTTAAACATGAAATTTATGCAAAAATGTTCCTTCTTGTTATGTTTTCATCTTTTCACCTTTTTGTTCTTTTAACTGTTTTACTTTCACTTTGGATAAACTTCATTGTTGGTGAAAGTATTTTCATCTCTTTTTACCATTACTTCCTCTGTTTTTACTTTTACTTTTTACCTTGACTGCTCTGTAACTTTGTTTTAACTTTCACTCTGACTTTTACGTGATACACTTTAGCTGTCTCTTTTTCACTGTTATGTTTTCACTATCACTGTGAATTCTTACTTTGATTTTACCATTTACTGTGAAAATTCCATCATTCTGATCTCTCTCTGACTTGATTTTTATTCTTTCTTTGTATACAAAATGTTTGTTGAATGAAGCTTTTGAATTAAAATATGAGAATTGGGAGCAAACAATTTTGTCAACTAGTATTGAAACTGTTGGCCCAATTTCTTATTCTGATAATAACCTGCAAAAATCAAAAAAATTGTTAATGAAACAGAGGTCTGCAAGGAGGTGATTGAAGGCTTTTGAAAGACCTGTGGAATGAGATCTGTCTGTGGAGGTTTAACTCTGTTTTTTAGGAATTATGGCTTCTTCTGCAAGATTAAATGGTTTACAAAAGTAATTTACTTTAAACAAAGGATTAACTGAGCAATTTAGGCTAAGGATAATTTCAAGTTATATCTTTGCTCAATTTAGGTTTTTGAGAGATGAAAACTGGGCTAAGACAGGAAACAACGGTTTCTTGAATGGTTTAGACTGTAAAAAAGTATTTTTTAACAAATATTTAGGCTTTAAACCCCTTTTTGTTTTGGAATTGATCTTCAAAGGTCGTAAGCTGAGGAAATTTGGCTTAAAAAGGCTTACAGTAGAAATAAGGTTTCCCGGAAAAAATTGGCTAGGGTTTGGCTTGTTTTGGGCGTTTTTGGGCAATTTCCACAGTGAATTTTTATAATTGAAAGCTTTTTTTGCTTAAGGACGGTTCAGAATTGACTGTGCAGGGTTTTAAACTGATGAAAAATACCTCAATTTGCAGGTAATTTGACACTTGAAAGGGTTTTTAAATCTTTTGTTTGTTCCTGCGGATGGGTCTAGGTGCAAAGAAATGGCTTTTATAGTCTTCAAACAGGAGATCTGTGGTGAAAATAGGGAGTTTCCATGAATAAAATCATGTTTCAAAGATTTTAGCACAGTCGGGAGGCTTGATGTAGTCAGGCGGAGCTCTTTACAGTCAGGAATGTGCAACTAAACAATCAAAATGATGTTTCAAAGGTTTTTAACCTTTGGAATTAATCACCATTAATGCCTTGAATGGCAGTCTCATCAAAGGCGGGAGGCAGTTTGATTTTGAAATGCGTAACCGGAAGTGGTTTTCGCATTGGATCTTGGTGGTAAGCAATTTTCACTGAAATGAACACGATCGAATGGTTTTCCACCACGTCGCAGGAGGCAGGAATGGAAAAACTACCCATTTTGCATATGTTTGGGCTTTGAACAGGCAATCAAGTTATAGACGTGAAATCAATCCTGCAACGTTGGATCTGATATTCAAGAGCGAAAGGCCAAGATTAAATGGGAAGGTGCAATTGAAAGGTATGCGGGGCCGGGCAAAATTATATGCATTGGGTAGTTGATATATGTAATGAAAACTTTGTAAAATATGTACTTTAATCAAATTTTTTCTTACGAAAAAGGGTTTGTACCTATGGTTGGAGGCGTATGAGGAGGGGCTATATAATTAACCCTAGGTTAACTTATGTATTGTGTAAGGCTTTATATAGCCGAGATAATATCACAGGAAAGGCTAAAGTGAAACATCAAACAAATCTTTAGTTAACTAGGATGGGACCTTGAGTTAAAGGCTTATCGTGTATTGCAAAGGTTTTAAAGTTTAAAGTTTGTTTGAACTAAACTTTGGATAAATTAAAAGGCGAGGGAGTATGTTTAATTTCCAAATACATATGATACGCCCGAAATCCTATTTGTATTTTTTTATTTTATTATATAGTTTTTAGACCATGGAGGGGTCTATAACCATAGGGGGCGGGGTATTTGATTAAGGTTAGTTTTAGACCAAAGGGGGTATAATTTGGGATTTTAATTCACCATGTGGATAATATCTTCGGTCAAAAATATTTATAATAATGGGTTTTAGGGGGTATTTTAGATAAAGGGAATTATATAGATAGGATAAGGTATTTTTAGGGTATTAACAGCATAAGTCAAAATTTAATATGACAAAGGGACTGGAATACACAAAAATACACTAAATGACTAAGTAAAGTGAATAACTAAAGCAAAGCTTGTCATTTCATGATTTCACCAATTACTTAGGATAAAGTATTTTTGAGGGTTTTTGTATGTTTTCTGAATGAGGAAATTAATCAAATGGGGTTTTATGTTTCATTAAGTAAGAAAGAGCGTTTACTTATGAAAAGTTTCAAATGTATGAATGAGGGATAAACAATGATAAATGGGGATTTTGTCATAAGAACTCAACATTTTCCACTATCCAGTCATCAAGCCTTGGGTTTGGTCCCAACAGAAGTCAGAGAAATGCTTTGAGTCTCTTTGACTGGAAGTATAGAATACTAAATACCTACAGGGGGAGGGAAATTAGTGATTTTTTTCTTGGTGATGCATATTACATGCTTTTTCCCACTTCTTTCTACCTACCCAACATTATTCTAACATTTTTTCTTCCTTTTAGCAGGTGGATTTAGGCTTGCAACCTTGAAACATTTATTCTTTTGAAAGCATAAACTATCTAATTCTACCTTATTTCACCTGAGGGCTCAGATTAAACTGATGATATCCTCATTATTCTCTACCTATCTACTGATATTTCAGGATTAAACTGTCTGACAAAACTTTATTCTCTATCTAAAACATGGAAATTTAAAACATGACAAGTCATGTTTAGACAATTTAACTCATCATGGATTATGGCATTTATTGACACTCTGCCATAATTATTTGCAAAAAGTAAAAGGTAGTGGCATTTGAATTTGCACACTTTCATGTTTTATTTCATGTTTTTTCTTTTGGGGTCTATTTTTTTTTTAAGTCCTTTGTTCTTTCTTTTAGGACATTTTACCCTCTTTTTTATTTTTTATTATTTATTATTTTTATTTTTTTCAAAATATGGGAAAACAACTTGCAGAAAGCAAGGTATATACATATTTTACAATACTATCAAAATTCAATTCAAAATTATGAATCCTATATTTATAGGACCCTAACAGCAGCTTCACATAGGGATGGCATCTCTTTGTGAGATGTCAAGAACACTGTCGACTAGTACCCTGATCCTTTGAGCCAATCATAAACATGCATTTTCTTTGTTATAAAATCTCTCTGACTGAAACTCGTGAACTGAATTTAGTCATTTTTCTGCAAACTGAAATCTGATCTGAAACTAAAAGAACATACTGCAATTCTCAAACCAGACTGATAGATCTTAAATATCGTTAGGACCTTCTCCTTGGCTTTAAATATTAATGAATTATTTCAAAAATAGCTGAAAACTTAAGACTGAAAAAAAAATGCTCAGAGCTTTGAGCTTATTTGCATTCATCTATCTACTCTAATCTACTGTTAATTTTTTTGAATCAGGTAATACAAAAATTCCAATGAAGCCAGTCAAGTAGCTTAGAAATGAATGGATAACTTGACTGCTTGTCATCAAACTTGGAAGTATAACTTGATCATGTGTCTTCATAATCAATGATATGATGTGAAATTACAATTGTTATATATTTGATCCTCATAGATAAAACATGTTTGCAGACTTGAGCTAAAAATAGTCTCCATATAATTTGTTATAGGATCATCAAAAGCATAATGTATGATTTGTGCTTTTAGGGCCTCAATGACTAGTTTCTCAGTTGTATTCTGAATATTAATCCCTGAAATTATTTCTTTAGCCTTGTTCTTTAAAGAATAATCATCCTCAAACTGTAAGTCAATATGTAGTACAATCTCCTCTTGCTTTGGAGAAGGAAGATTTTCCAAGAATTCTTTAGGATCTCGAAAATTATATGACTGAATTTGAGAATGCAAAAGTTTAATTTCATTTTCATATTTCTCAAAAACTATCTCAAGAACATATATTTTAAGTTGCGGAGAATATTTTCTTGATTTCAAAACTAGAAAGACAACTGTTAGAAAATCGTTATCAATCTGAAATTCAAATAACACATCCCACAAACTAGCTAGTGATTGCTCTTTGAGGTTAGCTTGAATTTGGAGAACATAATTATCATCAAACTGATCATACTTAGGCAGATCTTCAGAAGAAGGAATGTCATCTATTATATACATTAGATCAGTAGATTGTTTTTCCATTAATCTTGATATATCTTGATTAGATTGGTTACATTCTATTTGAAAGTCATCATTTTGCTTAATAGGAGTACTATCAAGCAATGGGCCTTTTTGGGAAAGTAGAACAACATGAGCATCAACCTGTTCTTCTGTCTCTTCATGGACAAAAACTTTAGTACATTCATCAACATTAGAATAAGTAGAAACAATTTCTTCATTATGTAAATATTTTGAGGATGGTTGCATGTTTAGAAGCAAATTGATTTCTTCTTCGGTGAGGGGGGATGGGAATCTCTGAATTCCTAGATTTAAATGACAATTATTTTTTCTCTTATGTAAAAATTGATCATAAGGTTGAATATTTTCTTTAACTTCATTCAAAACATTATATGAAACATCATTTGTTACTACAAAGGGGCTTTGTGGATCTTGATTCATCTCCTGATCTATTTCATCTTTGTTTAACTCCTCTTGATTATTATGACATTTAACTTGAGAATGAAAGTTCTGGAACTTTTCTAATAAATCTTCAGGATGCCAATTTCCAAAATATTCATCAATATTTTTAAGGTAATGTATAAGATCTTTAGCTTGATCACAACAATTTTCAGCTAATGATAAAGATGGAAAATCTTCTTTGTAATGCTCATAAAATATCTTGTGAAAATATTTTAAAGAAAATAAAATAGCAAGTTTGAGAGCTTCATACCATTCCCTTGTTGGTCCTTCAAAGGTTTCCATGAAAAGCTTCATGAGGCAATCCTCATGCCAATCACCCTTAAATCTCCATGAGTGTATATGAAATTTAATGAGATGTAACAAAGGATCATCAATATTCTCATGTTGAAACATGGGCAGATTTTTATCCCAATTTACCTTTGGTAGTTTGTGTGGAAATCCAGGTATGTGATCTCTGCTCATGGGATCATACCTGCATTTTATTCTTGGGTCATCTTGTAAATTAGTCATAAAGAAAGGCCACTATATCTATACAACCAAGTTAGATCCTTATATAAAATACAATATATATTGAAAATATTTCTTAATGAGAAAGAACATAATGTCTTGGATTAAGATCCAAGTTGAAAGCCTCATCTTTCCATATTGTTCTTTCAGGTTCATTCCTCCAATGGAGTCTTGATTGTGAAATTGATGTGGAGTCGCCAGGTGGATGATTTTAATCTTTGTATGTCTGATCACTATCCACCATCATAGATCAGATCTGAACCTGTAAATATTTCTGAAGAAAATGTTAGTCTTTCCCACTAGAGTCGCTAGTATGTTATCACCCTAGTAATTTCTTAAGTTATTGGATTTGAGTTTTTAGTCAAAGAAGACTAGGGGTAACCACAAACCTACTTGGAACAATAGGATCTAGCCTTCCTATAGTTCAGAGAGGACTCTCTCTTTAAGATTTATCTTTGATTTTGATTTATGTTTTAGGCTAGTTATGAAAGGACAATTTGGTTTTGTTTTAAGATGTTTGGTGGGTAAAAATCACTTTGGATTAAACTAGAGAGAGATCTACTAGTCCATTGGGCTATGGAGTCTAAGTCTAGATAGCAGTAATAGAAGGCAAGGCCAAAAGGGTGCAAATGTAGTCAAGGCAAGGTAGATAACCCTCAGAGTTTTGGGTAAAAGGTTTTTGATGAAATGGTGTAGTCGGGATAAAGGACAATGAAGAATCCTTTGATCCGGACAATGGAAGAAGGAGGCAGGGGTCAAACGGGAGTAGGAGCAATGAAGGATTCCTAACACCGGAAATCAGCAGAAAACATTTAAATGGTAACTTAGTTAAATAAGGGAGCAATAAGCTAATCCTGAAGTAATATTCCTAGTTACTCATTAAGACAGATCAAACACATAATGGATTGCATGGAACTTAGAAATGAAACAATGACAAGAAGAGATGCACTTTACTCTTTAACTTATCGCAAGAATCATGAATTATGATGCCCAATTAGCTTTGTCCAGTCTGCTACTTCGAAATCAACACATGTAAGCCCCTAATGTATTAGCAAAAGTCTATAGTAATCTTAGAAATTTTATTCCACCCTAAAATACTTCAAATATTGAAGTATTTATACAAATTCTAAACTATAATATCTTGAAAAAATATCAAGATTGGTTTACAAATATCTCCAACTGTTTTACATAAATAGAACTTAAGTAAAGGACACTCAAAACTAATGCATCTATTTGGCACTATTTTTTATGGATAGGAGATGATAAAGAGGAGAATTCCAATTTGATCTCAAATCTTAGTTGATAATGAGGCATCCAAGTCACTAACTGTTTCCTTTCTTTGTGCATTCTGCTCTAGCAATTCTTCAAACTTGGGGTCCACTGATACCTTTGTATTTCTCAATCCGAAATACATATGTAAAAAGTGAAAGAGGTTATTGTATATGAATATGTTGGTGAGATAAAACTCTCTCATTTTCCTAAATTTCCACTCCAGCTGTTCACAATAGGCTCTGCAAAAAGATGTGTAAAACAGAGTTTTATAGAGTCTGAAAAATAGGCTATAAAGTTGCGCATGTATCTTTCATTCTGTAATACATGTGCACAAAGTGAGATAGGTTTTTTTAGATGGGTCTCTTAGGAACAAAAATTTTCCTTCATTTTTGTAAGATGTATTTCTGATTGGCCACAATTTTCTCTGCAAACTGATGACTTAACAGGAATTTTCTCTAAAAAGTTCTTTCCAATATTGTTTAATATTTCCCAATCCATAATGGTTGTTAGAAAAGTGAGAGAGGTTTTTGTAGTTAGAAATATTAAGAACCTAAAACTCCTTCAGTTTTGCAAAATTCATCTTGGATTGGTCGCAATAGTTTCTGAAAAACAATGACTTAAACATGAAATTTCTGCTAAAATTTTCCTTCTTGTTATGTTTTCATCTTTTCACCTTTTTGTTCTTTTAACGATTTTACTTTCACTTTGGATAAACTTCATTGTTGGTGAAAGTATTTTCATCTCTTTTTACCATTACTTCCTCTGTTTTTACTTTTACTTTTTACCTTGACTGCTCTTTAACTTTGTTTTAACTTTCACTCTGACTTTTACCTAATACACTTTAGCTGTCTCTTTTTCACTATTATGTTTTCACTGTCACTGTGAATTCTTAATTTTATTTTACCATTTACTGTGAAAATTTCATCATTTTGATCTCTCTCTGAATTGATTTTATTATTTCTTTGTATGCAAACTATTTTTTGAATGAAGCTTTTGAATTAAAATATGAGAAATTGGAGCAAACAATTTTGCCAACTAGTATTGAAACTGTTGGCCCAATTTCTTATTCTGATAATAACCTGCAAAAATCAAACAATTTGTTAATTAAACAAAATTCTGCAAGGAGATGATTGAAGGCTTTTGAAAGACCTGTGGAATGAGATCTGTCTGTGGAGGTTTAACTCTATGTTTTAGGCATTCTGGCTTCTTCTGTAAGATTAAATGGTTTACAAAAGTAATTTACTTTAAATAGAGGGTAACTGAGAAATTTAGGCTAAGGATAATTTCAAGTGATATCTTTGCTCAATTTAGGCTTCTGAGAGATGCAAACTGAGCTAAGACAGGAAACAACGGTTTCTTGAATGGTTTAGACTGTAAAAAATGATTTTTTAAGAAATATGTAGGCTTTAAACCCCTTTTTGTTTTGGAATTGATCTTCAAAGGTCGTAAGCTGAGGAAATTTGGCTTAAAAATGCTTACATCACAAATAAGGTTTCTTGGAAAAAATTGGCCATGGTTTGGCTTGTTTTGGGCATTTTTGGGCAATTTCCACAGTGACATTTTATAATTGAAAACTTGTTTTTCTTAAGGACGGTTCAGAATTGACTGTGCAGAGTTTTAAACTGATGAAAAATACCTCAATTTGCAGGTAATTTGACACTTGAAAGGGTTTTTGAAGCTTTTGATTTTTCCTACAGACGGGTCTTGGTGCAGAGAAATGACTTTTATATTCTTCAAACAAGAAATCTATGGTGAAAATAGGGAGTTTCCACGGATAAAATCGTGTTTCAGGGATTTTAGCACAGTCGGGAGGCTTGATGTAGTCAAGCGGAGATCTTTACAGTCAGGAATGCGCAACTAAACAATAAAAATGATGTTTCAAAGTTTTTAACCTTTGGAATTAATCACCATTAATTCATTGAATGCCACTCTCATCAAAAGCGAGAGGCAGTTTGGATTTTGAAATGCGTAACCGGAAGTGGTTTTCACGTTGGATCTTGGTGGTAAGCAGTTTTTGCTTAAACAAACACGATCGAATGATTTTCTGCCACGTCACAGGAGGTGGTAATAGAAAAACCATCCATTTCACATCTATTTGGGCTTTTAACGGGAGATCAAGTTATGGACGCGAAATCAATCCTACGTCGTTGGATCTGATAATCGAGAGAGAAAGGCCAAGATTAAATGGGAAGGTGCGATTGAAAGGTATGTGGGGCCGAGGCAAATGATATGTGCTAGGTAGTTGATATATGTAATGAAAACTTTGTAAAATATGTACTTTAATCAAATTTTTTCTTACGAAAAAGGGTTTATACCTATGGTTAGAGGCGCATGAGGCGGGGCTATATAATTAACCCTAGGTTAACTTATGTATTGAGTAAGGCTTTATATAGCTGGGATAATATTATAGGAAAGGCTAAAGTGAAACATCAAACAAATCTTTAGTTAACTGGGATGGGACCTTGAGTTAAAGGCTTATCGTGTATTGCAAAGGTTTTAGAGTTTAAAGTTTGTTTGAACTGAACTTTGGATAAATGTAAAAGGCGGGGGAGTATGTTTAATTTCCAAATACATATGTTACGCCCGAAAGCCTATTTGTATTTTTTTATTTTATTATATAGTTTTCAGAACATGGAGAGGTCTATAACCATAGGGGGTGGGGTATTTGATTAAGGTTAGTTTTAGACCAAAGGGGGTATAATTTGGGATTTTAATTCACCATGTGGATAATAGCTTTGGTCAAAAATATTTATAATAATGGGTTTTAGGGGGTATTTTAGATAAAGGGATTTATATAGATAGGATAAGGTATTTTTATGGAATTAATAACATAATTCAAAAGTTAACATAACAAAGGGAGTGGAATACACAAAAATACACTAAATGACTAAGTAAAGTGAATAACTAAAGCAAAGCTTGTCATTTCATGATTTCACCAATTACTTAGGATAAAGTATTTTTGAGGGTTTTTGTATGTTTTTTGAATGAAGGAAGTTAATCAAATGGGGTTTTATGTTTCATTAAGTAAGAAAGAGTCTTTACTTATGAAAAGAGTCAAATGTATGAATGAGGATAAATAATGATAAATGGGGATTTTGTCATAAAAACTCAACATTTTCCACTATCCAGTCATCAAGCCTTGGGTCCGGTCGCAACGGAAGTCAGAGAAATGCTCTGAGTCTCTTTGACTGGAAGTATAGAATACTGAATACCTACAGGGGGAGGGAAATTAGTGATTTTTTTCCTGGTGATGAATATTACATGCTTTTTCCCACTTCTTTCTACCTACCCAACATTATTCTGACATTTTTTCTTCCTTTTAGTAGATGCATTTAGGCTTGCAACCTTCAAACATTTATTCTTTTGAAAGCATAAACTATCTAATTCTACCTTATTTCACCTGAGGGCTCAGATTAAACTGATGAGCTCCTCATTATTCTCTACCTATCTCTTGATTTTTTAGGATTAAATTGTCTGACAAAACTTTATTCTCTATCTAAAACATGGAAATTTAAAACATGACAAGTCAAGTTTAGACATTTTAACTCCTCATGGATCATGGAATTTATTGACACTCTATCATAATTATTTGCAAAAAGTAAAAGGTAGTGGCATTTGAACTTGCACACTTTCATGTTTTATTTCATCTTTTTTCTTTTGGGGTCTATATTTTTTTTAAGTCCTTTGATCTTTCTTTTAGGAATTTTTACCCTCTTTTTTATTTTTAATTATTTTTTTATTTTTATTTTTTTCAAAATATGGGAAAAAAATTTGCAAAAAGCAAGGTATGTACATATTTTACAAGAATATCAAAATTCAATTCAAAATTATGAATCCTATATTTATAGGACCCTAACAGTGGCTTCACATTGGGATGGCATCTCCTTGTGAGATGTCAAGAACACCGTCGACTAGTAGCCTGATCCTTTGAGCCAATCCCAAACATGCATTTGCTTTGTTATAAAATCTCTGTGACTGAAACTCTTGAACTGAATTTAGTCATTTTTCTGCAAACTGAAATATGATCTGAAACTAAAAGAACATACTACAATTCTCAAACGAGACTGATAGATCTTAAATATCTTTAGGACCTTATACTTGGCTTTAAATCTTAATGAATTATTTCAAAACTAGCTAAAAACTGAATACTGAAAAAAATGCTCAGAGCTTTGAGCTTATTTTCATTCATCTACCTACTCTAATCTACTGTTAATTTTGTTGAATCAGGTAATACAAAAATGCCAATGAAGCCAGTCAAGTAACTGTAGAAATGAATGGATAACTTGACTGCTTGTCATCAAACTTGGAAGTATAACTTGATCATGTGTCTTCATAATCAATTATATGATTTGAAATGGCAATTTTTGATATATTTTATCCTCATAGATAAAACATGTTTGCAGACTTGAGCTAAAAATAGTCTCCATATAATTTTTTATAGGATCATCAAAAGCATAATGTATGATTTGTGCTTCTAGGCCCTCAATGACTATTTGCTCAGTTGTATTCTGAATATTAATCCCTGAAACTATTTCTTCAGTCTTGTGCTTGAAAGAATAATCATCCTCAAACTGCAAGTCAAAAGGTATTACAATTTCCTCTTGCTTTGGAGAAGGAAGATTTTCCAAGAATTATTTAGGATCTCGGAAATTATACGACTGAATTTGAGAATGAAAAAGTTTAATTTCATTTTCATATTTTTCAGAAACTATCTCAAGAACATATATTTTAAGTTGCGGAGAATATTTTCTTGATTTCAAAACAAGAAAGACAATTGTTGGAAAATCTTTATCAAGCTGAAATTCAAATAACTCATCCCACAAACTAGCTAGTGATTGCTCTTTGAGGTTAGCTTGAATTTGGAGAACATAATTATCATAAAACTGATCATACTTAGGCAGATCTTCAGAAGAAGGAATGTTTTCAATTATATACATTAGATCAGCAGATTGTTTTTCCAATAATCTTGATATATATTGATTAGATTGGTTGCATATTATTTGAAAGTCATCATTTTGCTTAATAGTAATACTATCAAGCAATGGGCCTTTTTGGGAAGGTAGAACAACATGAGCATCAACCTGTTCTTCTGTCTCTTCATGGATAAAAACTTTAGTACATTCATCAACATTAGAATAAGTAGAAACAATTTCTTCATTATGTAAATATTTTGAGGATGGTTGCATGTTTAGAAGAAAATTGATTTCTTCTTTGGTGAGGGGGGATGGGAATCTCTGAATTCCTAGATTTGAATAACAATTATTTTTTCTCTTATGTAAAAATTGATCATAAGGTTGAATATTTTCTTTAACTTCATTCAAAACATTATATGAAACATCATTTGTACTACAAAGGGGCTTTGTGGATCTTGATTCATCTTCTGATCTATTTCATCTTTGTTTAACTCCTCTTGATTATTATGACATTTAACTTGAGAATGAAAGTTCTAGACTTCTTCTAATAAATATTTAGGATGCCAATTTTCAAAATCTTCATCAATATTTTTAAGGTAATGTATAAGATCTTTAGCTTGATCACAACAATTTTCAGCTTATGATAAAGATGGAAAATCTTCTTTGTAATGCTCATAAAATGCCTTGTGAAAATCTTTTAAAGAAAATAAACTAGCAGGTTTGAGAGCTTCATACCATTCCCTTGCTGGTCCTTCTAAGGTTGCCATGAAAAGCTTCATGAGGCAATCCTCATGCCAATCACCTTTCAATCTCCATGAGTTTATATGAAATTTAATGAGATGTAATGAAGGATCATCAATATTCTCATCTTGAAACACGGGCAGATTTTTATCCCAATTTACCTTTGGTAGTTTGTGTGGAAATATAGGTATGTGATCTCTGCTCATGGGAGCATACCTACATTTTATTATTGGGTCATATTGTAAATTAGTCATAAAGAAAGACCACTATATATATACAACCAAGTTAGATCCTTATATAAAATACAATATATATTGAAAATATTTCTTAGTGAGAAAGAACACAATGTCTTGGATTAAGATCCAAGTTGAAAGCCTGATCTTTCCATATTGTTCTTTCAGGTTCATTCCTCCAATGGAGTCTTGATTGTGATATTAATGTGGAGTCGCCAGGTGGATGATTTTAACCTTTATATGTCTGATCATTGTCCACCATCATAGATTAGATCTGAACCTATAAAATATTTCTGAAGAAAAGGTTAGTCCTCCCCAGTGGAGTCGCCAGTATGTTGTCACCCTAGTAATTTCTTAAGTTGTGGGATTTGATTTTTTAGTCAAAGAAGACGAGGAGTAACCATAAACCTACTTGGAACAATAGGATCTAGCCTTCCTATAGTTCAGAGAGGGTTCTCTCTTTAAGATTTATCTTTGATTTTGATTTATGTTTTAGGCTAGTTATGATAGGACAATTTGGTTTTGTTTTAATATTTTTGGTGGGTAAAAATCACTTTGGATTAAACTAGAGAGAGATCTACTAGTCCATTGGGCTATGGAGTCTAATTCTATATAGCAGTACTAGAAGGCAAGGCCAGGAGGGTGCAAATGTAGTCAGGGCAAGGTATATAACCCTCAGATTTTTGGGTAAAAGGTTTTTGATGAAATGGTGTAGTTGGGATAAAGGAAAATGAAGAATCCTTTGATCCGGACAATGGAGGAAGGAGGCAAGGGTCAAACGGGAGTAGGAGCAATGAAGGATTCCTAACACCTGAAATCAGCAGAAAACATTTAAATGGTAACTTAGGTAAAATAGGGAGAAATAAGCTAATCCTGAAGTAATATTCCTAGTTACTCATTAAGACAGATCAAACACATAATGGATTGCATGGAACTCAGAAATGAAACAATGACGAGAAGAGATGCACTTTACTCTTTAACTTATCGCAAGAATCCAAAATTATGATGCCCAATTAGCTTTTTCCAGTCTGCTAGTTCGAAATCAACACATGTAAGCCTCCAATGTATCAGCAAAAGTCTATAGTAATCTTAGAAATTTTATTCCACCCTAAAATACTTCAAAGAGTGAAGTATTTATACAAATTCTAAACTAGAATATCTTGAAAAAATATTAAGATTGGTTTACAAATATCTCCAACTATTTTAGATAAGTAGAACTTAAGTAAAGGACACTCAAAACTAATGCATCTATTTGGCACTATTTTTTATATATAGGTGATGAAAAATAGGAGAATTCCAATTTGACCTCAACTCTTAGTTGATGATGAGGCATCCAAGTCACTAATTGTTTCCTTTCTTTGTGCATTCTGCTCTATCAATTCTGCAAACTTGGGGTCCACTGATACATTTTTATTTCTCAATATAAAATAGATATGTAAAAAGTGAAAGATTTTATTTTATATGAATATGTTGGTAATATAAACCTCTCTCATTTTCCTAAAGTTTCGCTCCAGCTGTTCACAATAGGCTCTGCAAAAACATGGGTAAAACAGAGTTTTACAGAATCTGAAAAATAGGCTGTAAAGATGTGCATGTATCTTTCTTTCTGTAATACCTGTGCACAAAGTGAGATAGGTGTTTGTATATGGGTCTCATAGGAACAAAAACCTCCTTCGTTTTGTAATATGTATTTCTGATTGGCCACAATTTTCTCTGCAAACTGATGACTTAACAGGAATTTTCTACAAAAAGGGCTTTCCAATATTGTTTAATATTTCCCAATCCATAATTTTTGTTAGAAAGGTGAGAGAGGTTTTTGTAGTTGGTATTCTTAATAACATAAACCTCCTTCAATTTTGTAAAATTCATCTTGGATTGGTCACAATAGCTTCTGTAAAACAGTGAATTAAACATGAAATTTCTGCAAAAATGTTTCTTCTTGTTATGTTTTCATCTTTTCACCTTTTTGTTCTTTTTACTGTTTTACTTTCACCTTGGATAAAATTCATTGTTAGTGAAAGTATTTTCATCTCTTTTTACCATTACTTCCTTTGTTTTTAGTTTTACTTTTTTCCTTGACTGCTCTGTAACTTTGTTTTAACTTTCACTCTGACTTTTACCTGATACACTTTAGTTGTCTCTTTTTCACTGTTATGTTTTCACTGTCATTGTGAATTCTTACTTTGATTTTACCATTTACTATGAATATTTCATCATTCTGATCTCTCTCTGACTTGATTTTATTCTTTCTTTGTATACAAACTGTTTTTTGAATGAAGCTTTTGAATTAAAATATGAGAATTTGGAGCAAACAATTTTGTCATCTAGTATTGAAACTGTTGGCCCAATTTCCTATTCTGATAATAACCTGCAAAAATAAAACAATTTGTTAATGAAACAGAGGTCTGCAAGGAGGTGATTGAATGCTTTTGAAAGACCTGTGGAACGAGATCTGTCTGTGGAGGTTTAACTCTATTTTTTAGGCATTATGGCTTCTTCTGTAAGATTAAATGGTTTACAAAAGTAATTTACTTTAAACATAGGAGTAACTGAGCAATTTAGGCTAAGGATAATTTCAAGTGATATCTTTGCTCAATTTAGGCTTCTGAGAGATTAAAACTGGGCTAAGACAGGAAACAATGGTTTAGACTGTAAAAAAGGATTTTTTAAGAAATATGTAGGCTTTAAAACCCTTTTTGTTTTGGAATTGATCTACAAAGGTCGTAAGCTGAGGAAATTTGGCTTAAAAAGGCTTACAGTGGAAATAAGGTTTCCTGGAAAAAATCAACCAAGGTTTTCCTTGTTTTGGGAATTTTTGGGCAATTTCCACAGTGAATTTTTATAATTGAAAGCTTGTTTTTCTTAAGGACGGTTCAGAATTGACTGTGCAGGTTTTTAAACTGATGAAAATTACCTCAATTTGCAGGTAATTTGACACTATAAATGGTTTTCAAAGCTTTTGTTTGTTCCTGCAGACGAGTCCTGGTGCAGAGAAATGGCTTTTATAGTCTTCAAACAGGAGGTCTGTGGTGAAAATAGGGAGTTTCCACGGATAAAATCGTGTTTCAGGGATTTTAGCACAGTCGGGAGGCTTGACGTAGTCAAGCGGAGCTCTTTACAGTCAATAATGTGCAACTATAAATAATCAAAATGATGTTTCAAAGGTTTTTAACCTTTGGAATTAATCACCATTAATGCATTGAATGCCAGTCTCATCAAAGGCGAGAGACAGTTTGGATTTTGAAATGCATAACCGGAAGTGGTTTTCACGTTGGATCTTGGTGGTAAGCAGTTTTTGTTGAAACGAACACAATCGAATGGTTTTCCGCCACATCGCAGGAGGCGGGAATGGAAAAACCACCCATTTCGCTTCCGTTTGGGCTATGAACGAGCGATCAAGTTATGGACGCAAAATCAATCTTTGCGTCGTTGGATCTGATAATCGAGAGTGAAAGGCCAAGATTAAATGGGAAGGTGCGGTTGAAAGAAATGTGGGGCCGGGGCAAATGATATGCATTGTGTAGTTGATATATGTAATGAAAACTTTGTCAAATATGTACTTTAATCAACTTTTTTTCTTACGAAAAAGGGTTTATACCTATGGTTGGAGGCACATGAGGCGGGGCTATATAATTAACCCTAGGTTAACTTATGTATTGTGTAAGGCTTCATATAGCGGGGATAATATTACAGGAAAGGCTAAAGTGAAACATCAAACAAATCTTTAGTTAACTGGGATGGGATCTTGAGTTAAAGGCTTATCATGTATTGCAAAGGTTTTAGAGTTTAAAGTTTGTCTGAACTAAACTTTGGATAAATGTAAAAGGCGGGGGAGTATGTTTAATTTTCAAATACATATGATACGCCCGAAAGCCTATTTGTATTTTTTTATTTTATTATATAGTTTTTAGACCATGGAGGGGTTTATAACCATAGGGGGCGGGGTATTTGATTAAGGTTAGTTTTAGACCAAAGGGGGTATAATTTGGGATTTTAATTCACCATGTGGATAATAGCTTTGGTCAAAAATCTTTATAATAATGGGTTTTAGGGGGTATTTTAGATAAAGGGAATTATATATGTAGGACAAGGTATTTTTAGGGAATTAATAGCATAAGTCAAAATTTAATATGACAAAGGGAGTGGAATACACAAAAATACACTAAATGACTAAGTAAAGTGAATAACTAAAGCAAAGCTTGTCATTTCATGATTTCACCAATTACTTAAGATAAAGTATTTTTTAGGGGTTTTGTATGTTTCTAAATGAAGGAACTCAATCAAATGGGGTTTTATGTTTCATTAAGTAAGAAAGAGTCTTTACTTATGAAAAGATTCAAATGTATGAATGAGGGATAAATAATTATAAATGGGGATTTTGTCATAAGAACTCAACATTTTCCACTATCGAGTCTTCAACTCTTGGGTCCGGTCCCAACAGAAGTCAGAGAAATGCTCTGAGTCTCTTTGACTAGAAGTATAGAATATTGAATACCTATAGTGGGAGGTAAATTAGTGATTTTTTGCCTGGTGATGAATATTACATTCTTTTTCCCACTTCTTTCTACCTACCCAACATTATTCTAACATTTTTTCTTCCTTTTAGCAAGTGCATTTAGGCTTGCAACCTTGAAACATTTATTCTTTTGAAAGCATAAAATATCTAATTCTACCTTATTTCACCCGAGGGCTCAGATTAAATTGATGAGCTCATCATTATTCTCTACCTATCAACTAATTTGTCAGGATTAAACTGTCTGACAAAACTTTATTATCTATCTAAAACATGGAAATTTAAAACATGACAAGTCAAGTTTAGAGAGTTTAACTCATCATGGATTATGGCATTTATTGACACTCTGCCATAATTATTTGCAAAAAGTAAAAGGTAGTGGCATTTGAACTTGCACACTTTCATGTTTTATTTCATCTTTTTTCTTTTGGGGTCTATATTTTTTTTAAGTCCTTTTGATCTTTCTTTTAGGACTTTTTACCCTCTTTTTTATTTTTTATTATTTTTTTATTTTTATTTGTTCCAAAATATGGGAAAACAACATGCAGAAAGCAAGGTATGTACATATTTTACAAGACTATCAAAATTCAATTCAAAATTATGAATCATATATTTATAGGACCCTAACAGATAGGATGATTCTAAAATAGCTTGGAAAATTTGTTGGGGCAAGACGTGACTACTAAATTTGTAAACCAATAAATGATCAAAACATAAATGTTAAAGTGTTCTCACACATTAAACAAAAATTAAATTATGGTACACCACCCTTATATGATTATACTAATCACTTATATAATTAATGATATATGACATAAAACTTAACTTCGCGACAAATTTTTCTGAAGGAGGGGTGTATGTAATGACCCAACTCGAGTTATAGAGAACATAGAAATATTAGCATGCATATGAGACCTGCATATGATAGCTACATATGCATGTATCACATGTACTGCACTAGTACATGCACTAATCAATTATGAAAAATCTCACTGTAGAGTAATGAGTGAATTATTGAAGTATTGAGTAAATACCTAACTCAGTAGAATATAATGAATGTATTGGAAAGTAAAAGTTATACCTACCACTATCATAATATAAACTAATACTTTGTTCAAAGAAAAGTAAAATCATTGACTTATGCAAATAAATCTAAGATATTTTAGAAATCCAAGATATTTATTAAATAATAATATTTTAATAAATCCAAGATATTTTAGAAATCCAAGATATTTATTAAAAGAGGATATTTTAATAAATATCGTGAAAGGAATTTGTGTATAAAAGGAGAAGGGGGGGGAACTTGATGGGCATGGGGGAGTGAGGTGGGAAAACTGACCTGGATGGTGTCAGAGGAGTTCTAACTGCGGGAGACAAATTCATGGAGTGATCTCGATTGTTATTGGAGTTTTGGGCACGAGGGCCAGAAGAATTGTCTTCTAGATCTGGGGACCGGAGAGGTTGACTCAGATAGGCTGGGAGGAAAATGGCGGTTCGGTAACGGGAGATGGAGCCATGGCGGATCAGGAACATCTTCAAACACAGTTCCAGGTAAGTATTAAATATTCAATTGATATATATTTGCTTCAAAAAAAACAATCCCACCCTGGATTGTGTAGTATAAATTTTGTTAATGATTGTTAATTGTTGAAATTTCAGTCCTTACAATAACCCCGGCTCAAGGCTCACCAGTATATATATATATATATATATATATATATATATATATGCTACTCCAAGGCTCCAGATACCCATTAGGCCAACTATCAAGGTTCCAACCCAACATACATGCTACTCCAGAGCTCCAAGAACCCTCCAGGCCATCAAACCGACACAACTCCTACCTGGTCCATAACCCAAGCTCAAGGCTCACAAATATATATATATATATATATTCTCTAGATTGCATGGCTACTCTCATCCAAGTGATCCCCAAGTGCCCTTTCTCACCAAAATTTGTTGTCAACACCATTGCCCGTCACCGTGGAGTCGCACACACCCCATACTCTTACTGTGGAGTAGGATTTATAGTGAATTTATTTTTATTATTATTAAAATACATACAAATTACATTGTATTTACAATTCAGACCCTTCGGTTACTAACCAACATCGACACATAAGCATGGGCATATAAGCCCCAAAATATACATCATATCTATATGGGCATGCAGGCCCCAAAATATACAACATATCTATATGGGCAAGTAGGACACACAATATAACTTGACTCGCTAGCTTAATTATTATATTCATCTGGCTCACCAGGCTAATATCATTGTACATATGTTTGCAACATCATAAATAGGTAAGGGTATTACAGTGCTCGTCTCTAGGGGTTCCTTTATATCTTGATTCCAATAAACATTTTTTGAACAACATTAGTTCCTTTATTCTAAGGTTTTTGTTTAGAGGCTTTGTGTACCTTGGTCTCATTTACCTCATTGTGGGTTCATCACGTGTCAAATAGGGCGAGTTATCATTGCTTCTTGACTTGGGAGTTTCTTGTGTGCTCAACTCCAACTCATTATCACACAAATGAGATTCAAACACAATGATGATTCTATTGTTCTATTTATATTTGAATAACATCAAACATTTATGACTTTATAGTAATTTCTAAGTCCCCATATGGAAATTCCCTTTTAGGTCAATTCCTACATGTTGCAACCAATGTTAGATCTATGTTTTCAACTCTAGTTGTGGATCCCAATATTTTTTTGGCTCTATTTAGTAGTCTTTGAGCCTTCAAAATGATATTTCTTTCACTGAGCTCTCTATATATAACACCCCTCCTATGTGTTCAATAAGGCTTTCATGGTTGTTTACTCTTACAATTACTAGTGTTTCTTCAAAATGTTAAGATAATATGAAATATTGATTATGCTCATGTACTTAGAATTGGCCTCATGTTGCCATGGCCCCATATTATATTGTGACATCCTCAAGTTAATATTTCTCCATTATAAATAAATTTTAATTAATTAAAGGCTAAGAAAAGGGACATGTATTATAGATCGATTAAGGGGGGAGATTACTTGAGGAGTGGGCTATTTTAAATAACAATCATGATTAGCTAAGTGGTATGAATTGGGTTGACTGAGCCCCAACCACAAGCAAGAAGAGAAAAAATATTAAAGATAGCATGGTTTGCATTGTCCTAGGCAGTTGAATTGTGTGGAGCTGTAAAAAAGATAGGTAGTTAGTTTTATTGGAAAAAAAAGAGGGGATACACATGCACAAGGGATAATAGACTTTCTCCTTCGAATACACACAAAGATAGTGTAAACAAGAATGCATTATAATTACCCTCTCATGCATACACACATGTAGGAAAAAAAAAAAGAGGATGTAGTGAGAATGTTGTAATAAAAAATCCTCCAAAGGTGGAGGTGAGAAAAATGGAAAAATGGAGAGAGTAGTGATTAGATATCACAGAAATCAACCTATGTAGAGATTGAAACCAATTGAATAACCCTCATAGATGCTTTCTCGGTAAAAGCATTGTAGAGAGCAACGGCTTTCCAGTAAGGCTGAACAACCCACTAGAAGCTTGTGGATTGATGAACCTAGATGTTTGGGAAGAGTCGCTCAGGTGCTTGTGAGGGTTGTTGAACCACTGGTAAATGCCCTTGGGGCTAAGGCTCTAGTGCTTGAATCACTAATGAACCACCTGGAGAGGTTATTTATTAACCATCATTAGTTTTTTTGTTGTTGAACCTTCCCTTGATGTGGACTCTTTTCTCATGAAAGTGAGCAGAGACTCTTTGGATTGTGGTATCCTAGCATGGATGTTATTTATATCATAAAATATTAAGTGAAGGCTTGGGTAGGTAGATAGTGGATGAAGGTAAATTGGCCTTGTGGCATCATGTCCCAGCTGTAATATTGGTGAATCCTCCCCTCAGAAGCACTCCTCCTCAAACACTGGAATGTGGCATAGGGGGGGAAACTACAAGTAATTGTGGTTGTAGTTGTCTATGGTTGGGTGGAGAGTTAGAGTCCCACTCTCAGTTTCTAGATCTCTTATATGTATGTGTGTGTGTGTGTGTGTGTGTGTGTGTGTGTGTAGGATGGGATAGGTTAAGAGTATTCTACAACCCTATGTGCTCTTGATAATCTTAACCAACAATAATAATATATGTGAAAATATATACATACATCATATATATAGACACACACACACACACACACACACCTATACATATGTATATATGTATGATGTTCTAAGTCTGGTGAAGGTTGTTCACTAAAGTTGTGATGAAGGCTCGGGGGCCAAGTGTTGTGTACATCGTGCAGATGGTGTTTATGTTCATTTATGAGTTCATTTTCAAGGGTGTTCACCTTCGGTCACATGAAAATCATGTGACAAGAAGGGAGGGAGCTTGGGGCTAAGTGTCAAGCCTCACCAAATGGTTTAGTGCTTGTGTTTGTAGCGTTAAGTGTGGAGAGATGAAGTCATTGTGTGTGGGGCTTATCCTTCGTAGAGCATAACACTAAGAGGGTGGGTCACCTTGTGCATGTGACCCGGTCTAGAGCACTTTGGTGCAGGTGTAGATTAATGGTGGATCCAAAACACCAACTGGAATTAGGGATCCAATATGATGCCCCCCTCCCTCTATATACCAAGATAAGGTTGAGCCCTCGCATACCATAAGATCTGGCATATGTAATTCAAACTATCAGATCAATCTAATGGAACTAGTCACTAAAATATGAACACGGGACATCCCTCCTTCTTTGTACCAAGACAGGGTTGAACCCTCGCATACCATAGATCTTGTGGGTGTAATTTTAACTATCGTATCAATATTGTGGAACCAGTCCATAATCCCATTAGAACTATCAATGATTATGAAGTTTTCTCCATCATTGGATGGCCCTGAGTCTTTGACCCCAGAGCTTCAAAGGGAGCACCAAGGAAAAATCCCAGGATCAAATACCTGAAATGATGTGGAAGTGGGACCTGTTACTCAGTGCAAATGATGGAGAAAGACCCCAGTTAAAATTTAGGGGGGAACTCTGTTGTATAGATACAAGGTGCCCAGTGTGGAGGACATAACAAGGTATGGCGTTGCCACAATGTTTAATACTAGTGGCGTCACCCTGGACCCCGGAGATTTTTGGTATAGGAATAGTAGAGCGCCCGAGATTTAAGTTTCGGGGTGACTTGGTGTGTGGGTTTTAGCAAGGTTGATATATGGTGGGACGATCTGAAAAAATGTAAAGGGAATAAGGGAAGAAGAATTGTCCTGGAAGGAGTTTCAGGAGTATTTTAGGAGTAAATATCTATTTGAGAGATACTTCAACAACACATCGAAGGAGTTTTATTGGATCATATTGGGACAAATGGTAGATGATGAGTACACCACTAAATTTTTAGATATACTAAGGTATGTTCCCTACCTAAATGAGGAGAAAGTAAAGATTCAGAGGTATATCAGTGGACTACCACAATATTTCAAGGATACAATTGAATCTGCTAAGTGCAAGACATTAGATGACGTAATTCGAAAAATGAAGCATTACTATGATGTGTAGGTGCAAGACTAAATATAAATCAGATTAGAAATTCAAGGGCAATGACAAGTTTAAAGGGCAAGGGAAAAAGGAAACCGAGGGAGCGATTGCAACCCCTACTAACCAAGGAAACTGACAAAAGCCCAATGTTGCTAACAGAGGCAAGTCTACTCAATATGAAGCTAAAATTTATGGGAAGGGTCCATATAAGTGTTGGAATTGTGGAGAAAATCACCAGAGGAAATATTTCCCACATCACAATAATGTTGGCCCGAGACTGTACAATGCAAAAGAGGTAGATACGGTCAAGCGCATAGCTCAAGGTATACCTAAAATTTACCCAGTAGTGGATAATTTCCAAACTTGTCATCAAGTAGTTATTATAGAAATAGAAGGTATGCTTCATGACCAAAACATTTACATTTTGATTGACCTTGGTTCAAATTTTAGTTACATCAATCTCGTTGTTGTTGATAAATGCGTACTGAAGAAGGAATCACATGATGATTATTGGCTAGTTCAACTAGCCATAAGGATGAAAAGAAGAGTGGAGTGTTGGGTGAATGATTTCCCAATCGAATTAAATGGGATGCCAACAATGAAAAACCTTAATGTGTTTCCATTGGGAGAATATAATGTATTGTTGGGCATGGATTGGTTATATGTGCATCGAACCAAGGTATAATTCTTTGAGAATACCATTGACTGCATGGATGAAGCTGGAAAGCATAGAATATTGTGTGGAAAGAAAAAACCCACATAATTGAGATTAGTTCGGCTACACAAGCCAAAATAAGTCGTAGAAAGGGATGCCTTATATTTATTTTGAAAATATCCAACAACACTAAAAATAATTGTGGTGTTGAGAATGATGACAATGATATTCTGAGAAAATATCTTGTTTTGTAACAATTTTCAAATGTATTCCCTATAGAAATTCTTGGTTTTCCTCCTCGTCGTTCCATTGAATTATTTCCAGGACCAACTCCAGCATCCAAACCTCCATACAAAATTATCACACTAGAATTAGTTGAGTTGAAGCTACAACTCAAGTACATGTTGGACAAGGGATACATATTGCCAAGTGTGTCTCCCCAGGGAGCACCAGTTCTGTTCATGAAGAAGAAGGATGGCACACTTAGATTATGCATTGATTAAAATAAATTAAATAATATGACCATCAAGAATAGGTATCATTTGCAACAGATCGATGATTTATTTGATCAATTGAGTGGAGTAGTAGTCTTCTCCAAAATCGATTTGAGGTCAATTTATCATCAAGTGTGCATCAAGGATGAGGACATCCATAAAACTGCATTTTGAATGAGGTATAAGAATCATGAGTTTGTGGCAGTGCCCTTTGGGCTTATTAATGCCCCTACTACATGTATGTTCTTAATGAACATTGTGTTGGGCCCTTATCTAGATAAATTTGTGGTTTTCTTTGTTGATGACATATTGGTCTATTCGAATACCGAGGAAGAAAATGAAGAGCATCTAGATGTAGTGCTATAGTTTTTTTTTTTTTGGTAGTTTAGACTAATCCTAATCTTTCTATTTTTTTCTCCTCTCATCCCACCCATGGGTTTCGAACCAGTGACCTTGCATACAGAGTGCCTTAACAGCGCACCCCATCACTGACTACTCTACACCACATGGGCTAGTGCTATAGTTTCTAAGAGAGCATAAGCTATATGAAAAGTTGAGGAAGTGTGATTTCTTCCAATATTGTATCCATTACTTGGGACACATTATCTCCAAGGAAGGGATAAATTTTGATACAAAAAATATCAAAGCCATAAGGGAGTGGCCAACACCAAATAATGTGACAGAGTTGAAATCATTCATGGGATTAGTAGGCTAATACAGGAGGTTTATCAAAAAATTCTCCAAGATAGGCCATGCAATCACCGCCTTGCAAAAAAAGGTAAAGAAGTTTGTGTGTAAAGTTGAATGTGTAGCAATCTTTGATCAGTTAAAATAGTTTATCACCAATGCCCTAGCATTAAGTAATACAGATCCAGACAAGAACTTTGTGGTTTGTAATAATTCTTGCAAAGAGGGGCTTGGTGGGTTCTTGACACAGGAAGGTCAGGTTGTTTGCTACGAGTCGTGAAAGTTGAATGAACATGAGCTAAATTATTTTTCCCATGAATTGGACCTCCATGCATTGAAAATTTGGAGGCACTACCTCCTTGGAAGAATATTTACTCTAACGACTCATCATGGAGGGATGAAATATGTATTTGATCAACTCGGATGAATGCAAAAGAAGCTAGGTTGATGGAAATACGTAGGGAATTTTAATTTGAAAATAAATATATCAAGGGAAAGGAAAACAAGGTTGTTAATGCACTTAGCAGAAGAGTGACAATAAATTACCTAGCAGCCATAAGTTCTTATGGGACCAACCTTGAAGAGTGAATCAAAAAATCAAGACAACATGAAGGAGAGCTATCCTGATTATCCATAGTATTACAAGAAATTCGTTGACGTTTTGAATAGCAACAGGGATCCATATTCAGGACAAAATATTGTAATATTTTCCTGAAGATGGATCCTTGTTGGGATTTGAAACGTCAATTAATTTCTTGTAATATTGTGGATAATCTGGATATCTCTCCTTCAATTGATAACCACAAGAACTTAAAAACCATCATGCAAGACAACATGTTAAAAAGTATCAAAAGATAAAGGAAAAGTTACAACGCGCTGGTCAAGGTGAAAAGAATGAGGAATATCACCTTACAAGAGATGGATTAATCAGATTTAAGAGCATAAGCTATGTGCCAGATAACACTGACTTGAAGAAACTCATGTTAAAGGAGTTTCATACGAAGCCATATTCTATCCATCTCAGATACCAAAATACCCTCACGGCCATCAATAATTTTTACTATTGGCGTAATTTGAAGGGAAAGGTAGTTGGTTTTGTTGCAAAGTGCATAGAGTTCCAACAATTGAAGGTTGAGTGCAAGCACCTAACTAGTTTATTGCAGCCTATTCCATTTCAGAATGGAAGTAGGAAGTGATTTCAATGGAATTAATTAGAACATTTCCAAGGAATTTGAAACAACATGATGCAATCATGGTAGTGGTCAACAAGTTGAGTAAGGTGGATCACTTCATGGCTCCTAAATATAAAAAGATAGCTAGTGAGGTGGATCAACTTTTCATAAAAGAGATTGTGAGACTACATGGAGTTCCCAAGAAGTTAAAAATGTTGTTTTTGAAAGCATTGTTTGCAGGCTTGGGAACAAAGTTGGCTTTTAGTACAACATATCATCCTCAGACCGATGGGAAAATAGAGAGAACAAACAAAACTCTTGAAGATGAGCTAAGAATGTATGTAATGCACCAGTCCAATAAGTGGGAAGAGAACCTTCCCCTTGTTGAATTTTCATAAAACAATAGGTATCAAGAGTCGCTAAGAATGAGCCCATATGAAGCACTTTATGAGAGGATTTGTAACACTCCTATCATCTGGAGTGATCCAGTGAATACGGTATTTATCAGGCCTGATATTTGAAAAACATGGAATAGTAAATGTGAACCATCGGGAGAAATTTCGAAGTGACACATGACAGGCAGAAGATTTATGCAGACCAACATATATTTCATAAGATGTCTCAAGTGGGGGAACATGTTTTCCTACGATTTAGACCAAACAAGATCTCCTTGAAATTTGGGTCATGCACCAAGATGGAACTGTGGTTTTGTGGGCCTTTTGAAGTGCTCGAAAGGATAGGGCTAGTGACCTATAGGTTGTCTTTTTCTCCATCAATTAGAGTGCACGATGTTTTCAATGTTTCATTGCTTAAAATATATGTACACGATTCTAATCATGTAATTGATTGGCTTAAGTTATGGGCAGAAACAGAGGGACATTTCCAAAAAAAACCTCTATGCATCTTCGATCGGAGGTAGCTCATGCTCCAAAATCGAGCAATAGAGAAATTTCAAAGTGTAGTGGAGGCACTTTAGGCCCGAGGAAGCCACGTGGAAATGACTAACCAAATGCGGGAAACATTTCCGTTCTTATTTGTTGAGTAGAAGAAAATGTAAGTAAAATTTAAATGTTGTACAAAGTGGTGTATATAAAGCTTCATAATTAACAATGTTTGGTCTAAAGCATGTTCTGTTGTATATGGTTATTAAGCATCGAGGATGGTGTTCCCCCTAAGTGGGAGAGGACTGTGACATCCCTTGGTTAATATTTTTCCATTTTAAATAAATTGTAATTAATTAAAGGTTGTGAGAAGGGACATAGATTCCATATTTTTTGAGGGAGATTGCTTAAGGAATGAGTTGTTTTAAATAACAATATTGGTTGGATGTGTGATTTATTTGGGTTAATTGAGAAAAAAAAATTAAACTGAAAAGAAGAGGACAATTCCATGTGCCCTTTAATTCCCAACAACATGGAAGAAGAGGAAAAAATATTAAAGGAGGCATGGGTTGTGTTGTCTTAGGCAATTGACTTGCGTGGAGCTAGGAAAAAGACATGAATTTGGTTTGTTTGGAAAAAAGAGGGGATACACATACATAGGGGAGAAAGGAATCTCTCATTCGAACACACATAACGACAACGGAAAGAGGAACGTATTCTTATTACCCTCTCGTACATACACACAAGAAGAGAAAAAAAGGGAGAATATAGAATGAGAATGTTGTAATAAAAATTCCTCCGAAGGTGGAGGTGAGAAAAATAGAGAGATTACTGATACTATCTCATAGAACTTAAGCTTTGTATAGATCAAAACCAGTTGAAGAACCTTCACAGAGGCTTTGTAGGTAAAATCATTATAGAGAGCATTGAATTTCATGTAAGGTTGAAGAAACCACTCAAATCTTGTGGATTGATGAACCTAAAGTTTTGGGAAGAGTCACTCAGGTGCTTGTGAGGGTTGTGAACCATAAGGAGTTGCCCTTGGGACTAAGGCTATGGTGATTGAATCACTTATGAACCATCTAGAGAGTTTATTTCTTACCCATCAGTAGCATTTCCATGGATGAACCTTCCCTTGATGTGGACTCTCTTCTCCTGAAAGTGAGAAGAGACTCTCCACACTATGGTATCCCGAATGGATGTTATTTATATCTGAAAAGATTAAGTGAAGGCTTAGGAAGTTGGTGTATGAACCTATATTTGCCTTGAAAAATCCTCTATTAGTTGTAATATTGGGGAAGCCTCCCATCAGAAGCACTCCTCCTCAAGCATTGGAATCTGGCTCGGGGGTGATAGTTATAAGTAACTATGGTTGTAGCTTGTTTATGGTTGGGTGGATAATTAGAGTCCCGCTCTCAATTTCCAGATCTCTTATAAGATACGTATATACCCATGTTTTGTGTTTGTTCCTCTTATGTCATTGTTTATTGTGTTGAAACAATACAATTTTAATGATGGGGGTGTTGTTTTCCCGTATGAACAAGAATGCCAATATTGTATGTAGAGGCTTATTGGAATGCTTCATTTTCATGTGGAATTTTTGTATAGAAATTTTCTTGAATGTGTTCCTCCGTCAATTTTTATTCATGGAATCTTACTAAGTCTATAGGTTGGTTTATGTGACCTGTGTGTGAAGAGGTGGATGACCTCTGCTAAATATTAACTACAAGAAAAATAATGAGATCAGTGGTTCTTGGTTTCTAAGTTGCAGTCTCGGTTGAATGACATGTGTGTGTGTGTGTGTGTGTGTGTGTGTGTGTGTTTGGAGGACATGTTAGGCCGAGAGTATTCTACTACCATGTGCACTCTTGATAAGCTTAACCAACAAGTATTTGTGACAATATATGTGTGTCTGTGTGTGTTTGTGTGTGTGTGTGTTCTAAGTACGGTGAATAGGTTATTCATTGAAACTATGACGAAGGCTCAAGGGCCAAGTGTTGTGTACACTATGGAGATGGCTTTTATGTTCAGTCAGAAGTTCATTTCCAAGGGTATTTTCCTTCGGTCACATGAAAATCATGTGACCAGAAGGGAGGGATCTTGGGGCTAAGCGCCAAGCCCCACCAAATGGTTTAGTGCTTCTAGTTAGAGCATAAGTTGTCGAGTGATGGAGCCATTGACGGAGGGTATCGTAGCCAATTTGATCTTGTTCGAAAACTAGGCTAGTTCCATGGATTCCATCTCACATAAATCTACATCCTCTTACTGATGGTCTTACCCGACCTCTCAAATGCATGGTTGGAATGTTACCCTATTATTATGGTTTATCCCTAAATATCACGAAGGAATTAATCAGTAAATCAAAACAAATCTTTAATTATAAAGAAGTGAAATTAATATAAATGATGTCACATATGAATAGGGATGTGTATGTGTGTATTATTAGTATTTAATTATTTTAATATTATTAATCACATGTACACATACATTCTCATGAATCAAAAAATTAGCTAAATATATATTATATATCACTATAAATTATTAACAACCATAAGCAAACTATGTTGTCCACATAATAGGGAAATAAGTCTTAAATAGGTGGAAACATTGTCCACAAAAGTGGGGAAATAAATGATTAAGTTATAAAAACAGAATTGACTTTTGAAATTATTTATAATACAGATTATAAACCATTTTTTTCTAAAAACTGAAGGAACTCTACTAAATTCCTATAAATATTAGCATATTAGTATGAAGCAAATTCAATTTTATTTCGCATTGTGCATACGTTATGGGTTCAAATAAAAAAGTTAATTCACCAAATAGTTTCACACTTGATATGAATATAAGTCGTAAATCAATTTCAACTTTAACTATTAGATCATATTAGAACTTACTTTTCAATTTAAGGTATATCTTTCCTCATTAGTCTTAGGCATAGTATTAAATAAAATTTTAAACAACATTTTGTTTAACTCTTCTAAAACATTTTTACGTTGGTAAAAACCTTCTTTACCAAACACGTAAATAATAGTTTCATCTTCAAAGAAATTGTTTTAGGTGAATTACATAGTTTACATATTTTTATCACTCATGAATGTAACTTCCAGATTTTATGAATGAATTTGTTTAGAAATATGCATAATAGAAATGAGATTTCAAAGGGGTTTTTACATCATTTTACCATAGGTTTTATGCCAGGAGTGAAGACTTAACTTCTATATGTATATAGAATCATTTCGACTTGTGTACAAATTTAGGATTTTAAATTCACCTCTTAGAACTTTATTAATTTATGTAAGGATTTATTGTACACAAGAGAAATCTTACTTTACTTGGACTAAACAAAAATTTTAATCTCCTTACATTAATAACATGTGTATATAATAATCTAGAATGATAAGGTGAAATGCAAAGTTCAAAAACCATTCTCACTAAATTCTATTATTTTAAAATAAAGATCTTAAATAAAATAATAATAAAATTTCACAAACTTCAATAAACAAAATAAACTCTTCTCTCTTTACTGTACGAAAGTTATGCATAAATCTATAATGGTGCTATAAAGTCAGGCTGCATTATTACGCATAATTACAAATTTACCTAAGATAGTCCATTGGCCAATAAGCATCAGATGTGCAAGCTCACCTTTTTTTCAACACGAAAAATACTCTGGTTTTATATTAAGTACCAGATACAGCCATATTCGTTCCAAAAATGACATTTCTCCAACTTACAGAAAGCTACCTTAGAGTCAAGCGGATCGAATCACACTGGCACAGTCCAGAGAGCCTAGATGCACACATGAGCCAATCCCTCTAAGAGCTAAGTTCAGTAGTATCATCATTTCAGTCAAAAATTATTACATCTTCCAGCTAATACCTTAAGCCATGAACAAAAATAGTCAACAATAACTTTGAATTATGCAAAACTAACTGAAACCAGGAATAAGCCCAATCCTTCACAAAAATTTAACAGAACCTGTTGCTCCACAACCATCTGTCTTATGAAGCTGGTAATACATTTCACCGAAGCTGCCCTCCAACCCTTTTTTTGATAATCGATCAGTTGCTTCATTCTTCTCCCTGTAGATATGATGGAAAGAAATAACAGAGAATGTGCCCCTTGATACATTAATTCTCTCCAACCAGTGAGCAAGCGATCCCACATTGATAGTAGCTTTCTGGTTCATGTGATCAATTAAAACTTTAGAATCCCCAATAATCCATATCTCATCCATATACAACTGACTGGCAAACCAAAGTAACCCCCAAAGAGCCAAAACTTCGGCCTTTGTATTAGTTCCCACTCCATCGTTCCAGTAAATCTTGTAATGACATTCAGGAGACAATAGAAGCCAAGCCCCATAGCCATAGATAGATTGCTGGGGGGCCCCATCAAAGCATCCAACAGGGTAACGTACCTTGTGGGGGAAAAAACGCTTTGACATATCAGCGAGAGGCTTTTGTTTAATCTTCAGATGATCCCATAAACTGATAATCTAAAAATTTGTAGTGAAAGGATTACCTGATATGCCATTAAATATTTTTCTGTTTCGGGTAATCCATATATTCCAGTGAAAAAGAATGGGAATAGATCTTATAGGTTCCCCTCTCTTAAGCCACTATTTTAGACTTGCCTCCGTCGATTGATAATCCACGGTACAGATCTTAAGCTTGTCACAAACAATTGCCAAAGTGTCAGTTGCATAGGGATAGAAATAAAACATATGGGAATTATCCTCCTCCTCGAGCCCACATAAAGAACAAATACCTGGACCCTGCCACCCTCTTTTCTGCAAATTTCTCCATGTTAAATTTTTGTCCTTCCAAACAACCCACAAAAATATAATCATTTTTATCTGTACTCTAGAATTCCAAATAGCTTTGAACCAACATTCATTTTCCATCACCACCTTATTTTTTATCAACACCGAATATATCTCCTTGGCTTTTAGGCCCTCCTTTACATCCTTGCCTTCCCATAACAGTCGATCTCCCTCCGGCATCCTACACCATCCCAAAGATTTTATCCTGTTTGTATACTCTTCCCATTTTCCTTCCCAAATCACATCCAGCCCCAAATCTGCACAATCCTTCCACCTTGGTACTTCCCCAGCCCATTCCTTGATAGTCTGAGAGATTAAAAAACACCCCTTTTGATTTAGCACATGAATTAAATCCTCCAAAATTGGCTAAGTCTCATCCAGCCCCATCAGCATCCTGCTTCGAATCAGAATTTTAGTCCCATTACCGAAAACCCATTTCAAATTATTCATGATATTAGGCCACAGATTGCCAAAGCCTTTCCAAATGTTTGATTTGCACTTTCGAGCAGGCCATCCCGAAGTAGTCAGATCCACCACAGAAAATTCCCCCAAGTACTTATGTTTTATTATATCGTGCCATTTGCCTTTGCAATGAAGACCTCGCCATAGTGACTTGATGATAAGTGAATTACCAAATACCTCCATGTCTAAAATGGCCTAGCCCCCTCTATTTTTTGGGATTGTCAGAGCATCCCAGGAAGCAAGATGAATGGCCTTTTTTTCTCTCGCTCCGCCCCATATGAACTTCGCCATAATCTGCTTGATTTCCTTCAAAATTTTCTTTGGGAGGATATAGAGATGAGCCCAATAGACCATAATTTGTTGCAGGACCGCCTTCGACAGGATCAACCTACCTCCTCTCGATAACCATTTTGTTGTCCAATTGTTAATCTTTTTCTGAAATTTAATAATCAACCAACTCCAATCTTCCACAGAATAATTTACAGGTTTCATTCTGAAGCCAAGGTAATTCAGCCCATCAGACAAAGGAGCCTTAATAAAGTTGAAGAGAAAGGCTAACTCTTGATATATCACCTCCTCCCCCTCAGCACAGCATATGCAGGACTTCTCAGTGCTTGCAATCATCCCATTTGCATCACTGAAAAGTTTTAAGATGTCATTACCATCCAAAATTTTCTAATCATCATCCCGAATATGAGAATGTCATCAACGAATAGACTGTGAGCTGACGATAGCTGAGACCTAGTTTCAATACTGTGAAACATACCACTCACAGTTGCCCGGTTTATTTTAATACTTAAAGCGTCCATTATAATAACAAAAAGGAGTGGAAACAGTGCACACCCCTGTCTCAAGCCTCTGTTGGGACTGAAAAACTTAGATACAGAACCGTTAATAATCATAGCCATTGAATTATTGGACACACAAGCCATAATCCAAGCTACCGCCTCCTTGCGTAGCCCAATTTTAAACAGAACTAGACGCAGGAAAACCCAATCAACACGATCGTAAGCTTTCTTAAGATCAATATTCATCACAGTTGCTTCCATCTTCTTTGAATGGATAGTATGGATCGTTTCTTGAGTTGTTGCAACAACGTCATGAATGTTACAGTCTTTTAGAAATCCATACTACTCCAGGGAGATCAAAATGGACAGTACTCCTTTCATGCTCTCCGTGATTACTTTGGAAACGATTTTATAGATAGTATTACATAGCGAGATGGGCCTGAAGTCATCAAAGGTAAGCTCTCCTTTCTTTTTAGGGATAAGAACTATAAGCGTTGAATTTATGGCTCCATTGATTTTCCAGATACACTTGCTTCTTCTACCATGTCCCTCAAGTCCACAATAAACTCCTCGATAAAATGAAGAAAAAAGTCTGGGGACCAGCCATCCGGCCCCGAACTTTTATCGACGGCAAAGGATTTTAGAACTCTTTTGATCTCCTCAGCCGACACCTCCCCGAATAACCTTTGATTATCAACCTCATTAAACATAACAGGAAATCCACCGATCATTTCCATGTGTTCCTCTGAAACCGAAACCTGCCTTTGTTTATAAAGTGATCCGAAGAAATCAACCGCTGCCATTTTAATTTCCTTCGTCGAACATAAAGACCTGCCCTCATATTTTATGTCCCAAATCCCATTTTCCTTTCTTCTACCAGAGGCGAACTTGTGGAAATATTTCATATTTTTGTCCCCCTCAACCAGCCAGGTCGCCCTGCTCTTTAGCCTCCAAGAAGATTCCTCGTTCTTCAAGAAGATACAGAGCTCCACTTCAATGTGTTTCAAATTGTCCCATAAGTCATCACTTTGAGTGCCATTGGCCACCTCCTTATGAATTATGCTTCACTCTAATAGAAAGGACCTAATCCGATCCTTTTCTCTTTTAAGTTTATCCCTCTCCACCTTCGAACCACGATTTTCATCCCCTTCAGAGTCGATACCAGATGGTTCATTGCCAGTGAACCCACCTCCCTCTTATGATGATGTAAGTAGTCCTTAATCAATACATTAAATTCTGCATCAACCAGCCATCTTTTATTAAACTTAAAAGGAAAACCTGGAGGCTTTGGCTCAAAGTCCCAAGTCATAGAGATCGGTCTATGATCAGATAAAGTAACATCCTCTGTAACTGCCTTGGTGCCCCACATACACAGGCTAAGACCAGAGCAAATCAAAAAATGATCAAGTCGCTTCCCTATAAACCGTTGCCCTTGCCTACCATTCACCCACGTAGGACATTTTTCAGACAAAGGCACATTAATAAAATCTGCATCCTTCATAAAACCCTTAAGAGTCTCTGCAAATGGATCAACCCTGCCAGAATCCCCCCAAATCTCATGAGGATGAAATGTACAGTTTAAGTCACCAGCTATAACAGTGTTCTTCAAACTTAAAAATCTGCTTTCGTCCATTCGGGACCAAAAAGACAATTTATCAGCATAAGGCGCATATATATTAATGACATTTATGCGCCTACAGAAGCCCCTGCAATATCCAGAAACAATCATACTCCCAAAAAAGCCATAAGGATTGATGGAAACCAGCCTTGAATCCCATAATGCAGCACACCCACCCGACTACCCGGAAGCATCAGTCACCGCCATGTTCCACTCTGGAAACATGGAACAAAGGACATCAATAGATTTATCAGCATTCACCATGGTTTCTTGAAACAAAAATATAGAAGGCTTCACAGTCACAAAAAGAAAATTTAAATGACAATATCTTATCCCTACCCCCCCAACCACAAATATTCATAGATACAATCTTCATGGAGGAGACTCTGAGGCTGGGGTCAACGCTCTAAGAACCCTACCAATGGCCATTGACACAAGAACATCCCTGAAGTTTCCTTCCAACAATGTATCAAAGACACTCGAAACTGACACTAGCTTCTTCTTCCTCTTTGGATTACCCCTCCCTCTTTGAATCGTTACATTCGATCTCGAAGAAGGAATTATGACCAATTTCTGGGACGGAGGACCAGAGAACACAGGGAGAGGGACCAAACCCACATCCGAGTTGGCCAGCAAAAATTAAATTTCACTGCCAATTGAGTTTTTGGGAGAAGAAAACTCGTCATGAGGTGACGATAAAAAATGAGGTGAGAGAGTACGAAGAACCTTAACAGGCTCCCCCAAAGACCGAGGAGGTGAGAGATTTCCATTCAACATCCCGATACTAGGGATGACCAACTGCCATCTATTACATAGAGTTACGGCCCCATGGAGAACAGAAGCTACAGGGGGAAGGTAAGACGGGGACGCCAGCCCAAGGGAATCGGACAGAACAGAGGGAAAGTCGAGCAGAGAAATCCCCGAGCCAAGGCATGACCCATGTAAACTGTTTGGAACAAAAGAATTGGACTTCCCGATGACCAGATTTACAAACGGCTTACCACTCTTAAGAGAGACCCCAACCTCTGATACAGGATTTTGAACATTTTTCTCCTTAAAATTAGAGAAGAGAGATTCATGTGGAGTTAACTTACCCGACAAGATCGCAACATCATCCACTCGACCCACCAGCGGCTTTGATAGAACATCTCTGGCATCAACCTTCGCATATAATCGTTGCGGCCGAGATTTCAGGAAATCTTCTCGCCACCTCAGACACTTCCGCATCAAATGTCCAATTTTGTGACACAAATAACAACGAAACAGGACCTGCCAGAAGTCTAACTTCTGTCTGTAAACCGTGCCTTTGCACTTAAGATCGATCGTTGCCGGCAGGCCACCAGCAAAGGTCAATTCAACAAGCACCCACGCGACCGTCTTATCAAAAACAACATGACACTTAGGGTTCGCGTATCTACATCTCCCCACACAGTCTCCGATAGCCTTCAATGCCCTAAAATTCCAAAATTGTAATGGTAATCCAAACAACTGCATCCACACCAGGTGATTAACAGGGGCATTTTGCTTAGGGTGAAAGCTGGCATCCCAGCGATGGAGAGCAAGAAAACAATAGCCCAATACCCATGTCCTGCTTAATGCCACCCCAACATGTTCGTCTTTTTGTAAATGGAAGCAGTGCCACCCTTCGTCCAACCTGCTAATCAATGGGGAGTATCCGAGCATATTAGCCCATTTCTTCATCAACCAATCCTTCATTTTCATTTTGCTGAACTTCTCGAACTATCAGTGTCCCACCATTGCGCGATTAGACAATCCCAACACTCGCTCCCATAAAATATTCGATCCAAAACTTAAAAGGAGGCAGTCCTCCAACGCTCTAATTGCCTTCCCCTCTCCACTGACTTTACGCGAAGAAACCAGAGGGCAGTTTACCAGAGGAGGTTCTCTACAGTCATCGGAAGTGCCCTTCGCAAGGTTTTGGAGACCATTCGGACCAGAAGACGCATCTCCAACAAGAGGACATTTTCCGTTTGCGTTAATGTTAGCCTCCGCCACCTTTAGCGCATGCATGAAGTCTAGATTTCGGAAATCCCAGTTGATCTCATTTAAAAAACTATTAATTTCTCCCATTCCAAAGATGTACTACTCACCACGTGTCCACCAGGCCCCCAGACCCCCCACCCAAAAATGGAATACTCCGACCTATTCAGCAGAGAGGCTACCCAGAAAAACACCACTCTCTTTCCTCCACCCTTCCACCTCGACAGCAAAGAAAATCATTCATGGCATTCAAACCAATCGAGGCAAGAAAAACCTCCAGAAACACTTAATGAGCAGGCTTGACATTGACCCACCATTGATCGCAAGAACGGCTCCACTTGCCAAAGTCATCCATATGTTAACAGCTACCACTATTCCTCAACCGTCAGGTCACATTCATAAATGCGCATTAACAGCCTCTAACCACCCACCCCATCACACTAAGGAAACAAAACAAGGAAAACTAAGGAGAACCAAATTCCAAAAATAAAATTTAATTTGATCATGCGCCAAAGTACCACTCCACGCCGTTGTACCACCCTATCCTTGCCGTCACAGTCAGGGGATGACGTCGGAAAATTTTCAAAAAACAACTGGCTTCCAATCTCCAGCCTGAACCGATCATCGCGAAAGCCGAATTGAACGATCAGAAGCCTCACACCAATACTACCAAGTCCTTACATCAAGATAAACAAGAATTCTCAGAAACCCAGACCAGAGAACCATAGAGTGTAAAGTACCCCTTTACAGTGATTATCTAGAGCAACAGCAAGTAAAACAATTTCCAACTTACCACCATTTCTTACAGCACCGGACCTTCATGCTTTCGCATGGTCTTTGAGTATTCAGAAGAGAACACCAACCATTAGTCTTCGAGTAGTTCTGAAAATTTCCTTCCCCCGAATTTTTAGAAGACCAAAATCTAGAGATAAAACCCCACAATATCTCTCTAATCATCTCTGGCAGTTGTTGTTCATTCCAACTATGTTACTGCAATAAGCTTCCAGAAAAATATTGACCTTCTGAATGATACGCAAACACAGACACCACTCCTCCAGCCGCTTACTTACGCAGAAACTCCAAACCCATGAGTTAGCCCGTCCAAACCCCGTGCATTTTCTGTATTTTGTGCATTCTCATCCTTCAACGCCCTTCTCCCCACCCCAACCTCCTTCTTCCAGCTTCTGTGTGCAACCTTCACTAAAATGACTGTAGACAACTTGACATCAGGAGCAGTTCTGAAGTGATAGGGTTTATTCAAAACATACCTCGTGCAACTGGAATGAGGACCTGCTGGAGCAATGAACCCTGGAAAAAATTCCAGCAAAGCAACGATGCCACTGTGAAAGAGAGTTCTGCCATGTTATACCACAATATGAAAACAATGACGCCATTATACCTAGCTTAGCGATATTGCAATGATGAGGATTATCCCTCATTGCGGTCACATTTTCCACATTCAGTGCATCAACAAATGGCTTCACCAGCAAATAACATGCCTCATCTGCGGAACTTCTCATCTTCCATCCCGGAGCATTATTTCCCTGGCGCACGAATCCACTCCTACTCCTACTCCTATTCTCCCTCCACCTAAAATGAAGTCTTTGTAAAAGGAAATTTCCTCCTCTTCTCCTCAACCAGCAGACTCGTGCAAGCTCACCTAGCCAAGTTAAAAGGCTTACTTATTGACAAATGAACTTCTTTGTTGGTTTTAGGGTTTATCCACACAATTATCATTTTAAATACACATAATTTTATATCTTATATATTTAGTATCCTCAAACTAGTGTCGTAAGGCTTAAAATTCACTTTATAATATTTAATTAAAATTATTCACATGAAACCCTTCTCTATCGAATCATATTGCATTGAAAGGAGGCTAAGGTTAAAATATTTATTAAACAGTATGAAATTAAAATAATGTATGAGGCCCCACCTCACATGTGATGATGTTTTCGAGCTGGAATGAAGGGTTAAGACACACACAAGTTCAACACCTGAAACCAACAATAGTCGTCCATCCAAAATGTTCTTAGCATTTAGATTATATCGAGTCAAATGAGGGTCATTAACCTACCACTATCTTTTCATCCGATTAAAGCATTTTCATACCATTGGATCCTTTTGGGTCTACACCTTGCCTGGAAGATTCAAATCCCTTCTCCAACTGAAACTGTGATTTATTTCATCCAAAATTTTATTTAACTTCTCGAAAGGTTTATTAAATTGCATAAATGTTTTGGGTTGGGATTTTTTTTAAATTACGTTTACTTGTGTAAATTCACGTGCGTGAAATGTATTCCACGATTTAAGGTTTTTATTATAGTTTAGAGGAATTTGCCTAGTTTTATAGATTTACCATAACGATCAAATCAAGAAATGATTAGATAAATTTGCATAAAACATAAGGTACATAAATGTATTTGATAATTTATGGTTTTGTTATAATGTGAAGAGATTTACCTTGATTTATTGTGGGGATATTAAATAATAGAAAGTATGCAAACGAATATTCTGGAAATTCATTAAATAAATGAGGTAAGAAATACATTTACGGTAGTTTACTTATGAGTTTAATGTTAGAATTATTTTTCATTTTTATGATCCAGGGAGAGAAATGGGGAATTGGTTGTAAATTTAGACGAAACTATTCACGAAACGATTACATGAGCAGGGAAAATTAATTCAATAAAGAATAATGTATAATGAGGAAATTATTAGCTTTGCATCAAAGTAAAAACTGGGGCCAAAGGCCAAGTCACTTTTCAAAATTAATTTTATTTTCCTTTTATCTAGTTAAAATAGAAAGTTATAAAAATAATTAATATATCTTTTGGATATAAAAACCTTGATTTCTCATTTGAGAAGGGGGTTGGTTAGATTTGGAGAAGATAAAGATTTATGTTGTTATGGTTCTGTGAATCACATTCAAGAACTCTGTAAATTTTTATATGCAATTTGATATTTAATATTTTTTTTTTTTTTTTTGGTTATTTTTGTCTTATGCTTCTATATTCTAGCATATGGAATGATTTAAATAGACTAATTTGATAAGATGATACATTGTTCTTAGATCATTTAATTTTGTTATTTTTCTAGATATCTATATTATTTGGAGTGTCCAAGTTACGATGTTTCTCTGATTGATTGAAGATTGAATTCGAAATGTATGACAGTTATAAATTTACTATACCCTTCATAAGAAACATTATTATATGTGAGAATTATGTGTTTATTTCATTATGTGCTTATTTGTTTATTGTGTTTTTATCTTGATGTCTATAAGGGTTTGATGGTTGACATGATCACCATCATTTCTTTACAACTATAAATTGAATAATTTACTTTCAGTTATATACTATGTTGGGTTTTTTATTCAATACATTTATCTAATTCATGTAGATATAAGTACAAAAAAGATGATATTGGGATTATTTCTTTACATGTATTAGGGTAAATGTGATTTATTACAAATGATTACATATGTTTTTATTTTTACCTTTTCTTTATTTTCTTTACTTTGTTATGGCATTTTTTTGTGTTTTTATATTATTTATCATAATTGCATCCTTAAGTTTACATCAAGTTCAAGAAATCACATAATTTACATAAGTTCCATTTAATAGTAGAGGTTAACCACTCATCATTCTTTAAAAAATATCCCTCATATCATTAATTTGGCTCGATATATATTTTCTTATTTGAATACATTTTGATAATATAAGCAAGGATACCCACTGAGGTAAAGGGAGGCCAGATCTTTTAACCTAAAGCTGGAGAATTCATATCCTCAGTCAAAGTCCTCTTGGTTTGTTCTTTCATGTTGGAACAATCAAGGGAGAAACATTCCTCTAACGTTGTTGCATGGGATCGAAGTGTAAATATTTTCGTTTCCTTGGTGATAAATCATTGGTTAAGTCTATGACCTACTAGTGAATAGGATCACAACAACACGAGCTTTAGAGGTTTCAAGAAAATATTCCTTGTTTAAATTTTCACCTGACGACTCCTTGATTGTTTAAATGGATTTTTTTTTCTTTTTGTATTTAAATTATTTGCTTCTTTATATTTTTCTAATATATCAGGTTTTCCAAATGAAAGGTCTGAACTATATGTATGGGAAAACTAACACTTTTGAGAAGATGAAGATGAAGATCTTACTCAACACAAAATTGAGTTCCACGGTTGCATTCCCAAGATTGGGGTTTACCATGAGGATGTGCTCATGGAATTTTTCATGATGTATTTGGAAGGTAATGCTCGAAAATGGTACAAGATACTACTTCCTAGTGGTATTTCACCCTTGAAATACTTTCATGCAATTTTTCATGAATATTATAAAAGTATGTTTCCCTCTAAATTACTCCTTGAAGATTGTATCCATTCGAACAAACACTGTAATAAATATGATTTAGGGTTTCAAGAAAGTGAATATTATGTTAATGATATAGATATGAGTTGGTTGGATGAATATGATGATTCTGATGAAATATGTTTACCCCCTCTTGCTTTACAAAAGGAATGCTTAATTGTACAGGGAATTATATCTAGTTTTAATTACTAAGAGAACCCTAAAGAATCTAATGTTTTAATGAAGAATGTTGAATTCAGTTTTTCTTTATTTGATTCCCCTTATTATAGTACTAATAAAGTTTGTGAATCAAGCCATGTTGAAGAAGAAATTATGTCCACGATAACATCAACATTATGCATTCATGATTATACAGATAAACCATCAATTATGGAAAACCTTCTTCAAAAAAATGAAAAGGTATGTGATGGTATTTTAGTAATTCTGATATCAATTAATTTGATATTTATGTTAATTATTAGGCTAAACTACTGATATAATATGCGTATGATGATGAGTGATTAATCCTTTATCACAATCTTAAAATACGAGATGATTTTGATACATGTTCTAGTTCACATTCATTGTGTAATTATGATCCTTTCCACACAAATAAATATGAGGATATAATTGATACGACACTTTTCCATCTCCCTTATATTGAACCTTTTTATGATAATTTTATTGTACAACAAACAAATTATACTTTGGACCTCGTATTTGTTATTATGTTGAACCTCATTGTTGTCTACTTGTTTCCAAATTATATTATGAATAACCCTATGACAATACACGATATCCATGACGAAGAAACATACATAAATTCTTTGCCTGAAAAGTTACTGACAAAATCAGGGTTTTGTGCATTAGAGGTTCATACAAAGCATCATGACTTTGTAGAGGAATGAATGAATATATATTTTGAAAAAAAATCTTCATGCTATCATTCAAGCATATTTCGTGAAGACCTAGTAAATGAATTTGTTCCCTGCTTTTTTCAACAGTTAAACACATTACTATTTTTTACAGGTATGAAGCCCATGATTGGGAACCGTGCAACTAGTAGGCTTTTAAATTGGTTGTATTGGCTCTTTGATTTTTTTGAGTAGTTTTGTTATCGAAACCCATGTTTATATAATTTTTTTACATAAATAAACCTTTTTAAATTTGAATACATATACCCTATGACTCTTAAACTTAGGATGGAATAAATATGAAATCCTCACATCTTAAAGGCCTTAGGTGATCATAGCAATAATGAGTTATGGTTTCAAACCGATCCCTGGCATATATCACGATTGATGAGTGTAGAAAATATCTCTAAAGAATTTATTCATACCAATAGGTTGAAGGGTAACTAATTAAGGACAACAATTTTTTGAAGGAGAGGGGCATGTTAGGTCCCTATAATACTAGTGTAGCCCCTTATTGTTATTATTAGTGTAGCCCCCTTATTGTTATTTTTGTGCCCATGTAGTCCCCATAGTGTTATTATTGTGCCCCATAGAATCCCACTATTTTTATTGTTGTGCCCTTACATTATTATTATTATGTAGCCTCTTATTATATCGTGACTCCTTAGACTCCTATATATACCAAGGTGGTCTTATCATTTGTATCATCCAAGAATTTTTCATTTATTTAATGTAAAGGAGGTTTCCCCCTTGAAGAGACTATTTCTCAAGTCGTTGATCTATCTTTTATTCTATTTTGTGAGTTGGTTGCATAACATATTGACCCATAGTATTGAGAAAATATGGTATTGACCCATGGTATTCATGTGGAATATAGCCTATTTAAAGGGGGAAATTAAACCAGCCTAGATCCATCTTAACTCTGGATCTACTAAGTGTCGATAGGGATCAAATCTCTTGATATCCAAACCTCTTTTAGAGTGAAAAGATATTTGTTTCCTCTTGGCACTTGGTAGATTTGGAGTTAAGTTGGATCTAGACTGGTATTATTAAACACATGTACACATATATTCTCATGAATCAAATAATTAACTAAATAGATATCACATATCACTAAAAAAATATTAACAACCATAATCAAACTATGCTGTCTACATAATGCTGTCTACATAATAGGGAAAGAAGTCCTAAAAAAGAGAGAACATTGTCCACAAAAGAGGCGAAATAAATGACAAATATATATAAAGAGAGTTGACTTTTGAAATTATTAGTAATACATATTATAAACCAAAATTTTATAAAGTCTAAAGGAGCCTTATTAAATAAGAAATCAGGTCAAATAAGAAATTTGATTCACCAAATAGTTTCACACCCAATATGAATATGAACGGAAAATCAATTTCAACGTTAACCGTTGGATCCTATTAGAACTTACTTTTATATTTGAAGTTTCTCTTTCCTCATCACCTATAAGCACAATATTATATAATGTTTTAAAGAATATTGTGTTTAATATTATAAAATATTTTTACATTGGTAAAAACCTTCTTTACCAGACACTTAAATAATATTTTCACATTAAAAAGAAATTACTCTTGGTGAATTACATAGCTTACATCTTTTTACCACTCATGAATGTAACTTCCAAATTTTATGGTTAACAATATACATAATATAACTGAGATTTCAAAGGGTTTTTTATATTGTTTTACCTTCGGTTTTATGTAGGAAGTGAAAACTTAACTTTATATATATAACTTTATTAATTTACAAGGATCCACTATACACGAGAGAAATCCTACTTCACCTGGACTAAACAAAAGGCTAGAGGGGCTCAGCGGCAAGAAACCCTTGTTGCCATAGCCCTTAGTTTTCCTCCAGCTCTAGTTCGATGATCTCGTAACCCTCTATTGATTTGGCTTGTTTCTCGTTGTTTTCCTAGACGTCACTATTGCCTCTCGCTAGCTCATGAATCGGGTTATGGGATTATGATAGCCATGAAATAGATCGACCTTTTTCCTTTCGTTATTTTCTGCATATTGCAGATTTATTTCAATGGATTCTCAGATTTTTTAAAGGATTTGAGGGAGCGGTGTTCAGGTGGCTCCCTAGTTGCATTGTCTCTTTGTTTGAGCCTGTTTTTTTCATTTTGTTGATGTTTTGGAGTTGGGAGTTAAGGGAGCAAGGTTGTGGAATTTCCTTTCTCATTTTCAGCCCCAAATTCGTGCCTCTTTTTCTCCATTTTCATAGGATCCAATGTTGTTGTGGATGTTGCTTTTCGTCTTGTATTTTTGGCGGCTTGAGCCCAGGTTTCTTCTGTTATGGTTTTAGGATTTCTTTGTTACCCTTTCTAGGTTTTTTACAACCATGCTTGGCATCTTAGTTTTCCTCAAACATTACCCAAGCGTTCAATTTCTCAATGGTTTTGCTTTGGGGCTATTTTGTGGCATGTGCCTAGTTTTTATTAGATGCTTTACGGATCTTTGATTTTTGGAGTTTTCTTCATATGGGCGATTTGAGATGTTCTTTTCTCGTAGGCCTTAATAAACTCATATATTATGTTAGATGTCAATTTGCGCATTGTTTAATCTCCACGATGCATTCGATGATGAATTTGATTATGGCTAGGAAATTACATTCGCACCTCACATAAGGGTAAAAATAAACTAAGCAATGAAACTGGTGAGTCTCCAAGCCCCATTATTATACTTGAATACCAGTCTTTCACAGTGGTAAAAAGAAATATCTCCCACATACTATGAATAATTATAGGTAAAATTTATAATAGGATGAATCTGTAACACATTAGGATTCATCGTTTATACCTATCTAATGTCGCAAGGTACTAATACATTTTAAAGGAGGTTTTGTCCTTTACACATACTGACTTAGTGCCCAAGTTAGAAGGAACCCGGTCTGTGGTTCTCGTTGCCTCACAGGGAGGCACCATCCCCAGTAGGATCCGAATGTTGTAGCCAATTTGGTCATGTTCAAAAAGTAAGCTACTTCCATTGATTCCATCCCACATAAATATTCATCCTCTTATTGATGGTCTTACCCAACCTCTTAAATGCATGTTTGAATTGTTGACCCTTTTCTTATGGTTGATCCCTGAATCATACATAAGAATTAATTAGTAAATCAAAACAAAGCTTCAATTATAAAGAAGTGATTAATATAAGCGACATCACATATAAATAGGGATGTCTATGTGTGTATTATTAGTATTTAATTGTTTTGATTGCTCCGAGAGGCGCTCTCTAGCCCATTATGGTAGAGATGTTGTAATGTGATGTTCAACATTTTGCCTAAGTGAAATTACATAAAAATTAAAATAATATATATATATATATATGTGTGTGTGTGTGTGTGTGTGTGTGTGTGTGTGGACAAAGATAAAATGTTTAAAATAAATTAATCTTTATATTTATAATTTTGATATAAATATTAATGTATTTTAAACATTTTATCTTTGTCCATATATATATATATATATATATATATAACAAAATAAAAATAACACTATGTTGGCCCTCGTTTTTTATCTATTTTTGTTTAGGAAATACACTTTATTTTGCCACATTATCCATCTATTTACCATCAAACTCACTTTACATTGACCCAAAGATGCATATACAGGTATTTAATTTATTTTTTTCAATTATTGGATGTTTTTGTAAAAATTGGAAGTTAAGTGCATTTTTGGACAGCAACAGAAATTCCCGTAATAGAATTATGGTGTGCATATGTGAAGGAAACTTGGGCTTGAGCTGGATATGTTTCTAGAAAGCTTGGGAACTAAGACTAAGAGTACACATGTTGGCACAGTCAGATTGAGCTTTAATAGGCCCAGTCAAAGGCGATCAAACATGACCAGTCTTTATGGAGGATCCCTAGAAACTAGGTCAAAACTCTTATTTTGTGGGATTTTCCAGATTATGATGGATATGATAAATGAATTTGACCTGATATGATAGTATAAGGATAGTTATGATTACTTGAGTTATTTTAGATTATTTTCTTAGATATTTTATCTTTTTAAGCCTCACACTTTGAAGGCTTTGATATTGGAACTTGTATGACTTATTATTATTATTTCTGAGACTTGGAGACATAATTGAAGATCTGTTCTATCATATATTGATGTTTTTACATGCTGGTTGATTTCTTGAAGTCTTAAGTAGTTGATTTTACCTTCAGTGTGCGAGGCAAGGGTGCAGGGCCCCCACACCGAGCTAAGTGCACTTCTTAGTTTATTTCGTAGCTGCAATTTCTGAATTAGTTTGCTTATGTTTGATTTATTTATTGATGAATCTAATGATAATTCTTAAACTGCATATGAAAGGAAAAAAAAGTGTTTAAGTTAAGCACTCTTTTTATCGACTCAATATTTTCAGTTAGAATTCATCATAGTTGCATTAGTTTGCTTATGTTTGATTTATTTATTTTTAAGTATTGATGAATCTAATGATCATTCTTAAACTGCATATGAAAGGACAAACAAGTGTTTAAGTTAAGCACTCTTTCTATTTACTCGATATTTTCGATTAGAATTCATCTTTACATGCCTTTACATGCTTTGATTGTTGATGGATATTAATCTTGTTTCTTTCTGCATACGAATAGACAAACTATTATTTAAGTTAAATACTTATTCTATCTGATTAAGAGCTCAAAACTAAGATTCATCTTTTCCTGCTTTTCTGAATTCATGTTTTCGCAATAGCATTGATGATAAATGAAATTAATGATGAAGGACAACCAGGACCTCTTTTAGTGAAGAGCCTCTTCAATTATTATTTCATGTATCTTGATCTATTGTTTAGAATTTAATTAAGTTAGATTTATATTTGCAATATGCATTTCCCTAATCATCAATAAACCATCTTCTGAATTGATCATAACTGAAACCCATATACTTTGGGGATGCTTCTAAGTTTCGCTAACTCAGATTAATAATAAATACTTGCGTTATTTTACAATAGTAAATTGACCCAACATTTTGGCGTCGTTGCCGGGGAAGCATATTTCAAAAACGGTCAAAATAGGAAGACAAAAAGATTAAAACACAAAAAAATATAAAATCACCAAAAAAAACAAAAACATAGTTTTTATTTCAAGTAATGTTTTCTTATGCCTAGAAATAGAGATAAAAAAAGGTAGATTTGTGGAGAAAAACCTCCCAACAACACATTCATCCACAGGATTAACAGCACCGGTTGTTGGAAAACCTAATATAGAAGAGTTAGAGGAAAAACAGAGATCAGGACAGAGATTAACATTAGTTGAAAGACAAATCTTGTTAGCCTTTGAGGTAAAGAAATATCAATCACCTAAAGAACCTCCTTCTGTTTGGAAGCAAAAAGACACAACAAAACCAACTGTCGAACAACTAGAGAAACCTGTCCTTGAGGAAATCAAAGTAGTGGAAGAAATACATAGTCAACTTATTGAAACATTACAAGTCTCTAAACACGAAATGGTTGAAGAAGGAGAAGTATTAACTAGATTAACATGACTCCTAAACAAATATTAGAATATGAAAGGCAGAAAATGGAATGGCGAAGAAAAAGAGAAGAAGAAAGAAGAATTGAAGCAGAAAGAAAGGCAGAAGAAGACAGAAGAGCAGAAGCACTTCGAAGAATAGAGGAAGAAGCAAGAAGAGAAAACCAAAATCGAAGAACACAAGAAAATGAGCAAGAAGTTAATAATGACTAGGAGACTACTTTTGGCTTTCTATTTTAGATGCAAGATAAATACTAGGAGAAGAGATAAAAATGAAAAATATTCCACCTTCTGTATTGCCTAATTTCTATGGAATGTCACGGAAGATCCTGATGCATTCATGTTTGAGTTCGACATCTTGTGTAGAACATATGGATATGCTTATGATACACATAAAATTTGACTTTTTCCTGCTACTTTAAAAGCTGCAACCTTGAAATGGTTTATGGGATTAGGAGAACACACAATAGCTTCTTGGGAAGACATGAAAACAATATTTCTTAAAAAGTATCAAGCTTACTGCAGGGCTAGAGACTTGAAAGAAGACATTTTCATAATGTCCCAACAGGAATATGAAATTTTGGAGGAATATTTGGAAATATTCCTTTACAATTTACAAAAATCCAAGCATCATTCTCTTAGTTCTGATACCATACGCGTTATTTTTCTAAAGGGAATTAGAGATGAGTATTTAGACATTCTTAATCTAATGGGAAAAGGAGATCTTTCTAATTTACCATTTGAAGAAATTTCTGAATTATGTCAAAAATACTCTAGGGGAAGAGCCAACAGTGGGAAAAGAGATATTTCATCGAAAGCTTCCAAATCTGCAGCAAGTGCAGTAACAAGAGCAGAGATAGGAAGCTTGCTATAAAACTTTAAGATAGATCTATTGAGCACTTTTGGTACACAAGTAGATGTTTTGAAAGCTAAGAAGAGAAAATAAGAGCAAGATGAAGTCTTACAAATTTTCTATCCAAAGTGTAGACAAAAACATCCACTCGGGGAATGTCCTTTGCAAAATATACAAGTATGTGGACTATGCACAGAAAATCATGCAACAGAAAAATGTTCAAAGTTAAAAGAATTTCAAGGGGAATAAGTACAAGGAGTAGATTCTCTCTACTATATGGCACCAAGGGGACCTTGGCAGCCAAGAATACCTCAACAGTTCCCTCAACAAAATCCCCAAAATTTTCAATATCCTCAAAAAACATGGAATACACCAATGCCATGGCAGGCCTGGCCACCACAACAATATCAAAACCAACCTTCACAAGGTTGGAGGGGATATGGTTATGGAAACCATCCCCCCCAGAAAAACTATACCCAGCAACATCAACATCAACAACCATACCCTCCACAATCATTTCCTCAATACCAACAATTCCATCAACAACAACCAAAGCCATATCCTACTCAAAACCCACCAATGCTAACTCAACCGCAACAACTTCAGCTTCCAACTAACCAACAACTCCTTAGACTAACACAATTACCAGCTTAGCCAGTAGCTAATCCAAGAAACAAGGTGGATAGACCAACATATCATGTGGAAGAGGCAACATATTATCCTACTTATTCAATTCTTCTTGTACAATATGTCCACCTAAAGTCGTGGAAGGTGTTACAAAAATATTCTCCTCCAATAATTGAAGAAAAAATAGAAAAAGGAGAAAAAAGTGAACAATCTTAACCAGAAAAAAAAAAATCAAAAGATTAAAGCTATCATGACACAGACTCCACCTTATCTAGAGAGATAAATACAACAGAATATTCCACTATCTCTCCTTGAATTTAGTATTCTGGATGAACTGAAAAACACATATGTTAAAATTCCTTTATTGCAGGCAATTAAAGACATTCCTATATATGCAAAAACAATAAAGGAATTCTGCATTAAGAAATATGGCCGAAGAAAGAAGGATCCACCAACAATCCAGGTAATTGGAATTCTTTCAAGTCTCATGTCTACAAATTTAGCCATTGAAAAATATGTTGATCCAGGAATTCCTATCATTACTATTTCGATTAACAAATTTTCAGTGCCAAAAACTTTAATAGACTTGGGAGCAGCAATCAAATTTATGACAATAGAGAATATGAAACATTTGAATTTGAACAACATTAGACCTACTACTACAGTCTTAGAACTTGCAGACAGATCTAAAGTTGTTCCAGAAGTTATACTAGAAGATATCATTGTCTCACTGGATTCATGGGAGTATCCTATAGACTTCTTGATTTTGCAGCCAAAAACAAACTTGGGAGGGCATCCCTTAATTTTAGACCAACCTTGGTTGGTCACTGCAGATGCTTACATTGGATGCAAGTCATGAAGTATGATTATTGCACATGGAGATGAAAGAAAGCATGTTACATTATATCCTCCTGCTCAATCTCCTTATCTATTATCATTACTTGATCAAAACAAACAACAAAAACTTCAACCTATTCTTAGCCTTAATCAAGTTACAATTTTAGAGAGGAGGAAGGAAATGAGGACTTAATAGATATATTCATCTCAGAACCAAATCTTTCAGAGCAGCTTAGGATAAGTCAATATGAAGCTGCTAGTTATCTTTTAAATGAACGTTTTCAGGAAAATTGCACAATAAAATCATTGCAAAATACATTTGAAAGCATTTTTCCTGTAAATTCAATTACCAATTCAAATAGAAAAATAATTGAAATCAGTTCTGAAAGACATTTGAATATTAGTAATAACTTACAATCATCACAAGAGGAAAATCTAGTAACATTATTGCAAAAATATTCAAAATATTTTTCCTGGGATTATAAATACATGCCAGGAATTCATCCAAAAACATGCATCCATCACATTTACACTAATGAAATAAAACCTGTTAGGCAACCATAGAGACGAATGAATCCCATGATGAAGGAAATAGTGAAAGAAGAATTACAGAAACTGTTACAAGTCGGATTTATCTATCTTATTTCAGATAGTCAATGGGTTTCACCCTTAGTTGTGGTGCCTAAGAAAAATGGGAAATGGAGAATTTGTGTGGATTACAGAGAACTTAACAAATCTACATTAAAAGATCATTTTCCTTTACCATTTATTGATTAAGAGTTAGATTCATTGGCTGGTAAGAAATTTTTCTCATTTCTGGATGGATTTAGCGGATATAATCAGATAAAAATAGCATTAGAAGATCAAGATAAGACAACATTCACATGCCCCTGGGGAACATATGCATACAATGTATTACCCTTCGGTTTGTGTAATGCACCTGTTACTTTTCAAAGAGCAGTTCTTTCTATTTTTTCTGATTTGATTCATGAGTATGTGGAAGTTTACATGGATGATTTTACTGTGTATGGTACAACATATGACGATTGTTTGCATAATCTTGAAAAAGTGTTAAAAAGATGCATTGAGACAAACCTATCACTCAGTAATGAAAAATGTTTTATGATGTTAATTGAGGGGATAGTGTTGGGACACCATATCTCTTCTTTAGGGATTAAAGTGGATCCAACAAAAATTTAGGTCATTGTGAGTTTAACACCACCTACAACACAAAAAGAAGTTTGAAGTTTCTTGGGCTATGCAGGTTACTATAGAAGATTTATCGAAAATTTCAGTAAAATAGCTTTTCCATTATTCAAGTTATTTGTGAAAGATGTATAATTCCAATGGACTGATAACTGTCAACATGCATTTAAAAAATTAAAACAAAAATTGTCAATTGCACCCATTCTTCTAGGACCTAATTGGTATTTTCCATTTCACATTTAAATTGATGCATCCAATACAGCTATTTGAGCATCACTTGGACAAAAAGATAATCAATTCAATTATGCTATATATTTCATCAGTAAAAAATTAACACCAGCAGAATTAAATTACACTATTATGGAAAAAGAAATGTTAGTTGTCGTACATGTAGTAAATAAATTTCGACATTACATAACATGAACTATCAAGTTTATATTCACACGGATCATTCTGTTATAAAATATTTAATGAATAAATCAATTACAAATGGCAGAATAACTCGGTGGATGTTATTAATGCAAGAGTTTAATATTACTGTACAAGATCGACTAGGAAAATATAACCAAGTTGTTGAATTTCTGTCAAGATTAAATTCACCTAGTGATCCAAATCCAATATCCGACAATTTCCCAGATGAACATCTATTTGCTATAAATGTCAAAACTCCTTGGTTTGCAATAATAGCTAACTATTTATCATCTGATATCCTACCATCTCACTACAAAAACAAACAAAAACGAAGAATAATTAGAGAAAGTGCTAGGTATATCTGGGTCAATGGAGATCTATTTTATATTGGTGTTGATTTAATCATTAGAAAATGTGTAAGAGAGGATGAAATAATTGAAATTTTGAAAGCTTGTCATGATGAACCATGTGGTGGTCATTTTGCATATAAAAGGACAGCATACAACGTGTTGAAGCTTGGCTACTACTGGCCATCCATCTTCAAGGACTCCAAGAATTATGTCAAAATATGTGACAGCTTCCAAAGAATTGGTAGACTAGTGGCATCAGATGAAATAGGTAACTGCATTGGTACCTACTTTTTGACATAGCAAGAAAAACACTCGATTTTGAAAAGTGGTGATGCAGAATCAATTTATTTATTTTTTAGCATGTTTTTGGCAATTTTTTTTTTTTTTTTTTTTTTTTTTTTTATGTGATGCTTTTTATGTCGATTTTGAATAGTGGTGGCATATCATCACCAATGTTTTTTTAGAGGATTGATTTTGACACTATACATTTTCTAATGCCTTCTTCTTCCATGAGATGTTTATTTTTAAGTGCATTTATGTACTTGTGTTTTAAAAAGAAAAAAAATAATTTTTTTTTTTTTTTAAAATAAAAATTTGTAATGATATCTTCACTTTTTCACATAGATAAAAAATGAAAAAGGGTCAATATTATAAAGTTTATATTTTCTACAAGTTTATGTATTGCTAATTAATTTTTCAATGAACATCAAATAATTGTCACTAAAAAACCAATATTTTGAATGATATGACAAAAAATACTAATTTTCAATACAAATAGAATGCAAAAAATACACTTTTAGAGACTTTTTGTTTAAAAAAACATGTTAAATAAACTAAATTTTGGGAAAATCTTAACAAAAAAACTTAAGAAAATAGCATTTTTATTGAATTTTATGTCAAAAAATAATAGTAATCACATGTTTTTTGCAAAAAATAAGGGTTCTTCTCATAAAATATCAAAATCTAAACATTACAAGTAAAACTGATTAATAGATCTAAAAAATGAGCTTTGTTTGTAATCATAACTTAAAGATCATCAACAATATCAACTAATACATGTTCAACATCATCTAGAACATCATTGATGGTATCTTCCGCAACATTTTCTGCTTCATTTTGGTCATTGTCATCTTCTAATGGATCTTTCATGTCTACAAATCTTCCAAAGTGTCCATTTCCAATCATTCCATATAATGGTGGTTGAGGTTCCTTTGCTTTTTTTGCCACACGTGATTCATTAAAATCCCCTTTCCTCAAACCAACTTCTTGCTTCGCATCTGGAAGGAATTCAAGAGCATTAATTCTTTGTTGAATAAATTTGCATTGCACTAGGTCTTTCTCAATGGCAATGCAATTTCTTCCTTTTGGTAGGCAACATGCTAGTGTTGTACCTAATCATCAATTACAAAAGAAATAAGTAAGAAAATTAGTATAAAGACATAAAAAGTAAAAAATAAAATATTTAAATTTAAATTTGTATAATAAAACTTACCTAAACCTAAGAATAGATCCAAAACCCAATCTCCTTGCCCTTCACCTAGCCGGGGGTCAGAGGAAGGCTGGGCAGCCCTCGATGGCGCCACCCGGCCGGCCTCCACCCAGCCGGGAGCGATTCTCAGAATTGCCCTCCGCCCAGCCGGGAGCCAGAGGCAGGCTGGGCAGCCCTCGATTGCACCACCCGGCCGGCCTCTGACCCTCGGCCGGGTGGAGGGAGATTCTTGGAATCACCGTCCGCCCAACCGGGCGGGACCGTCGAGGGTTTCCCAGCCTGCCTCTAGCCCCCGGCTGGGCAGAGGGTGATTCCAATAATATCCCTCCACCTAGCCACGAGTCGGAGGCAGGACAGACAGCTCTCGATGGTGCCACCTAGCCTGCCTCCAGCCCCCGGCTGGGCGGAGGGCGATTCCAAGAATCACCCCCAGCTGGGCGGAGAGTGATTCCAAGAATCACCCCTGGCCCGCCCAGCCAGGGGCGATTCTCGGAATCACCCTCAGCCTAGCCGGGGGCTGAAGGCAGGTCGGGCGGCACCGTCGAGGGCTACCCAGCCAGGGGCCGGATGTAGGTTGGGCAGCCCTCGATGGCACCACCCGGCTAGCCTCCGGCCCTCGGCTGGGTGGAGGGAGATTCTCAAAATCACCCTCAGCCCAACTAAACGGCACCGTCGAGGGCTGCCCATCGTACCTCCGGCCTCCGGCTGGGCAAAGGGTAGTTACGAGAATCACCCTCCACCTAGCCGCGAGCTAGAGGCACGCTGGGCAGCCCTCGATAGCACCGCCTGACCTGCCTCCGGCACCCGACTGGGCAGAGGGCGATTACGAGAATCACCCCTGGCTGGTCGGAGGGCGATTCTCGGAATCGCCCTTCGCCTAGTCGGGGGTGATTTTTGGAATCGCCCTCCGCCCAGCCGGGGGTTATTCTCGAAATCACCCTTCATCCAGCCAGGGGCCAGAGGCAGGCCGGTGGCGCCGTCGAGGGCTGCCCAGCCTGCCTCCGGCCCCTGGCTGGGAAGACGATGATTCTGAGAATCACCCTCGAATGGGTGAAGGGTGATTCTCGAAATCACCCTCCGCCCAGCCAAGGGTGATTCTCGGAATCGCCCTTCGCTCAACCGAGTGTGATTCTCGAGATCGCCCTCCACCCAATCGAGGGACGGAGGCAGGTTAGGTGGTGCCATCGAGGGTTGCCCAGCCTACTCGGAATCGCCCTCCGCCCAGCCGAGGGCCGTAGGAAGGCTGGGCAACCCTCGATGGTTCCACCTAGCCAGCCTTTGGCCCCCAGCTGGGCGGAGGTAGATTCTCGGAATCACCCTCTGCCCAGCCGGGGGCCGGAGGTCGACCAGGTGACAACGTCGAGGGCTTCCCAGCCTGCCTCCGGCCCCTGGATGGGTGGAGGGTGATTCCGAGCATTGCCCTCCACCCAGCCATGGATCGAAGGCAGGCTGGGCAGCCCTTGGTGGCGTCGCCTAGCCCTCGAAATTTCCCTCCGCCCAGCCAGGGGCCGGAGACAGCTGGGCAGCCCTCGACGGTTTCATTCGGTCGGCCTCCGACCCCTAGCTGGGCAGAGGGTGATTTCGAGAACCGCCCTCCGCCCAGCCGAGGGCCGGATGCTAGCCTGGCGGCGCCATCGAGGGCTGCCCAGCCTGCCTCCGACCCCTGGTAGGCGGCAAATTAAAAAATATGTTTTACAAATATCCTCGCGGACGCCCCGATTGGGGATAACACTCACACTTCTTCGGACTCTGAAGGCACCCAGAAGTTGGGGATCTCGGTCGGTGGCAAAAAACACAAGACTACCAAGAATAAATCCTGCCGCAGTTCAAATTTCTGCAGCGAAAGGGGTCTGGAGGATATTTCTAATATGGTGTCCAGGGTACTTGTGGGCAGGGTGAGGGGCCGAAAATAATCCATCCCTCACCTCTTGCAATGGATCAGAGATATTTGGGGGGAGACTTTGGAAAACCTCACGGAAGTTTCTCTTCTCAGGCGCGGTTGATTCACTCTTACATTCATTGTGCCGACCCAGGCTGATTGGGCCCTGGAACACTTCTGGCACATTGAAATGGATCCTGTCCTTCTCAAGCATTGGACACCTCTTTTCGATCCTAATAAGGAAAATGCAGGGGCTGGCCCCATTTGGAGGCGACTCTCTGGTTTACCGATATAGTTCTGGAACGAGACTGCCTTCAGGAATATCGGCAAGGATTTTGGTCACTATCTTGACCACGATCGCTCCTACCTTGTCACTGGGAACAAAGCCGTGGCCCACATACTCATTTTCCTTGATACCAGGGATGGAATCCATGACACCTACAACATTTATTTTGAAGGCATGATGTGGAGTCAAATACTGGATTACGAGGGCATTCCATTCTAAGTCACCGGGTTCGGCGAGCATCAATGAAAAAATTCGAAATTCGCCGAATTTAATCGGCAGCCGAATATGTTCGATTTTGTTCGGCGAACACAAAGCCGAACCCCAAGCCGAACACAATGTCGAACACGAACATGAAAAAACAGTCGATTAAATTCGTTTTTTAAATTAAATTCGGCAAAAAATCGTTTGTGTTCATTTAGGTTTGGCATTTTGGTGACATTGGCTTATGCCGCATTGGTAATGATTTTCATTGCCGCATTGCATTTGCTCCTGCTCACGAATTGCTCTCAGGCTTCAGCTCACGAATTGCTCTCAGGCTTCAGCTCACGAATAGCTCTCGGCCGTTGATGCCACAGCGCACAGGTGACAACTCCAAGCTCCACGAGTAACCTCAGCTCGAGAACCTTCCCTCTCATGATAACCACTAGACACGTGGTGTCCACAATGTGATGGAACCAAGGTTGCGGGTATGCATAATCACATACGTTAATATACATTCAAAAATTTATAAAACTCTAATTGTTGATTAATATAAATCAGTGTTGATTGTAAGAGCCTAAGCAATCTATGCCAAACAATGTAAGCACTTAAATCAATACAAAATTATACCACTTGTTAAGCATTACAACAGGTTACTCTAATATAATTAGAGAAAGGAATAGTTGTAATCCATGGTTTTTATAGTTTATAGAAAGGTTTTGATTAAAGTCTTTAATCCATATTATTATTTTTATTTTTATTATTATTTAATTCTACTATTTACATTGTAGATGATTGTAAATGAAGGTTACATAAAAGTGGAACAACCATTTATTACATGTTTTGATTTTTTTGGAAACTGAGAATATGGTTTTTGGTGAGATGTGAATTTTTTGATATTTTAATTTATATTTTTCTAATATATAAATGGATTTTAATTTATGAAAATTAGTTTTTTTTACTTGTATTTTTAAATGTATAAATAAATTAAATTTCTTGAAAATATTATTTTAAAATATAAATATTACACCGATTCAATATTTAAAAGCTATAATCGTTTAGTTTACAATGAAATTCAGTAAATAATTTACATAGGAAAAGACCTAAAAGAGGCTAAATTATTAAGCCACTATTTAAAAACTATTTGGCCACCATTTATAATTGGAAAGTTAGGTATATTTATTAAAAAACTATTTGGCCACCATTTTGGCAAGTTTGGTATATTAATTAAAACCGGAGTTAGTTAGTCTTTTCCTTCATTTTTAAGGTTGAAATTTTTTTTATTTGATTTTTTTTTAAGTTCATGCTTAGAATCTCAATGAGATGGTAATAATATTCTCTTGTATTAAATATGATCAGAGATTTTAAATGAGCCTTATTATTTTTTTTTTCTAATATTATATGACTATTTTATGTTTTGGTTATATTTACATCTTTTTATTTAGATTGTAATTAGTATTTTATTCTAATTAACATTATATAATTTATGATATAATTTACTATTCATTTTATTTACCGGCCTAGATCTATCAAGAGTTGAGAGAGATCAAATATCTCTAGGTACAAACCTTTTTTTTTAATGCAAAACTCAAGGAAAATTTGCTCATCGAGAGATTTGATCACTCTCGATGCTTGGTAGATCTGGGTTTAAGATGAATCTAAGCTAGTTCAGTTGTGTGTCGTCATAAAAAATTTGTTGAATATATAATTTTTTTGATAATTTTAAATATGCTAAATATGTCTAAGACTAATTTGGTCAATTTAATTTTAAATTTTCCTCGTTGCCTCACTTTGTTGCCCAATGCCCACTCTCTTTCAACATGCTTAAAATTGTTATATATATATATATATATATATATATATATATATATATATATATATATATATATATATATATATATATATATATATATTTATTTATTTATTTATTTGATTTTATTTTCAAATTTCTATATGTCGAATTTTATGCCGAACTTTATCGGCAAAATTTTCGGTGCCGAACTTTATTCGAATTTCAACGTCGCCGAACTCAAACACGAACACGAACCTGGTGACTTAGATTCCATTCTGATGCCGGAAGTGCCATGAGGTGGGACACCTGTACAAGGAATGCCCTTTGTTGGGTCACCCCAAGCCCATTGTTAACAAGACTATATCGGTGGTTGTGCAAACAGACTCGTTCACTTGCAACTGCAATCTGGATGTGATGAGGTATATGGGTGGCCTGGAACAGCATACAACCTCCGAGGTGACGAATCCACTCCCATCTTGGTTGGTTACACATGCTAGAACACATGCACCTACGGCCCCGGCATCTATCCAATGCTCGGCTTCAATTACGGGTACCACTCCTTACCCTGACTCATTGCATCTCTGTATGCTTCCTATTACTATTTCCACATGCTCTCCTATTTTATCTTCTTTTGATCATAGGATTGCTATAAGTATCCCATCGCTTAGCTGCACTATTGCCCAGGCCCCTCCTTCCATCACTCCCTCTATCCCTCATACATCCATACAACTGCCCTCTGGAAAAACTTCACTCTGCTCTGATTCATCATCCTAAAAACACTCATACTACCTTAGATTCACCATCTCCTCTCAACCTCTCACCGCTCTGGGTATTGGCCCGGGGCTTGACACAAACCCCTCCAAAACCCGGGGACGACCATCACATTTGGAAAAGGCTATTAAGAGAGCTAATTTGGAGGTCGAAGTTGGCACACAATCTACCCTCATGCGGGTCCTTAGAGCAAGAAGGCCCTGTAAGGGGGTTCCATAATGATTTTCCTCACCTACAACTGCAGGGGAATTTCCAAACCTGACAAGAGATTGGCACTCAAAGCTCTTCTGGCTCAACAACCTATTGACATTCTATTTCTTCAGGAAACTCTGGGTGATGGCATTATCGTTTCATCCACTCTATCTTCGATTCTGCCAAATTGGACTTTCATTACTTTAGATGCAAGAGGCAGATCTGGTGGATGTGCCTTAGGTATTAATAACAGAACCACTCGTATGATAAATTGCTGGGGTAGGGAAGGGGTTCTCGGCATGGATATCAACATCAGTAATGTTGAAACCCCCTTCACACTAATTAATGTCTACGGGCCTTGCTCTAATAGGATGGTGTTCTGGCTTGATCTGTCATTACGTGTGGCTATCTGTACCATAGAATAACTTAGTTAATAACTAGTACGAGCAAGGACAAAATAAAAGGCTTCCTACATATGCACCGTCCCAAGTAACGGTTTTTATCAGCTGTAGCAAAAAAAAAAAGCAATCTCTATTAAAATGTTCACTTTTAGACCACCCACATGTCATTATGGGTGGAGATCTCAATTTTTCATTAGGAATCTCAAAATCCTGGGGATCGAATGCGGTTTCTGATCCTCTGGCTGATTTCATCATTTCTAGTATGGAACATGCAGACCTTATCGACATCCAGATGCCCAAACTTCTGCCTACTTGGAGGAACCGTAGAACTGGAGATGCTGCGTTGGCACATAGGTTGGATCATTTTATTATCAAGCTACCATTCTTTCAATCTCTGGATAAGGTGCGACAATGGGTGGGACACGGTGGTATGTCAGACCACTCACCTGTTTATTTAGATTTTGAGTTTGGGCCAAATTGGGCCCAACCTCCATTTAAATTCAATTCCAAATGGCTACTTGTTCCTGAATACCACAGCCTGGTGGTTCAAGAGTGGCACCATCATCAGCAGCACCCGGAATTTGAACTGGCCCAGGTTATTTCTGAAAACCTCAAGAGAATCAAAGGATTGACCATCAAGTGGACTCGGGAAAAACGTAGAAAAGAGGGCGATGAACTGAAAAGGCTTGAATTGGAGATTGCACGATTCAATGCTTCTGATATTCTTGGGTATAGATCTAGAGATACAAAGGAGCAACTCATCACACTTGAAGCATCTAGAAGGAAACTACTGCAATAGAAAGAGGCAGACTGGCGGCTAAAAAGCAGGGCCATATGGCTCCAGGCTGGGGATGACAATACCAAATTTTTTCATCAGGATGAAAATGGCCGAAAACACTGCAATATGATTTGGGAACTTACTGACCAACACGTACATGTAGCTAGAACTCATCCTCAACTTCTAGATATGGGTATTCAACATTTCTCTAACATATACAAAGCTCCATTGCATATTGACCTACCGAAGATCATGCACATCACCAGTCTATTTCATAGATATGTGGACCATGAACAGGCGGAGGGACTTGATGATCCAGTCATAATGAACGAGCTTTAAGGGGTACTCAAATGGTTTCAAAAAGACAAAAGCCCCGGACCTGATGGCTGGCCCATTGAATTTTTCATTCATTTTTTTGAGCTGATTGGCAATGATCTCCTTACTGCCGTTGAAGATAGCCGTTTCAAGGGTATAATTTATGATGGCTTCAACTCTACCTTTATTTCTCTTATTCCCAAGACTGACCATCCTTCGTCTTTTCAGGACTATAGAACTATATCCCTCTGTAACTGTTTATACAAAAGTATATCCAAAATCATTTCCAATCGTATCAAACCTATCCTTTCCTCTCAGATTGCCAAAGAAAAATTTGCCTTTCTTCACCACCGACAGATCCATGAAGCCATTGGCACTGCACAAGAAGCTCTGCACTCCATTAAATCCAAGAACCTCAAATCCACCATTCTCAAAATTGACCTGGCGAAGGCTTTTGACCAAGTCAATTGGAGCTACCTCCATCTCATTCTTATACAAACTGGTTTTCCCCCCATGTTCATCAACTGGATTATGGGATGTATTTGTCATGCCTCATTCAGTATCCTTCTTAATGGCACTGCGTCGGACTTTTTTCATGCTGGTAGGGGACTGAGACAAGGATTCCCCCTATCACCACTCCTATTAATTTTAGTTATGGAAGGTCTATCTGTCCTCATTAAAAAGGCCTGCACGGATGGTTTGTTGCATGGTATACGAATAAATGAGATCATTCAACTATCACATCTATTATTTTTTGATGATGTACTCATTTTTCTGGATGGCTCTGTTCAGAACTCCCTACAATTTGGAAATATTCTTCAATGTTTCTGCAGGGCGACAGGTATGCAACTAAACAATTCTAAATCCATCATCATAATGACTAGATGCTTTGCACATGAACAAGGAATTTCTCTAACCACATATGCCTTTACTCATAACAACATTGGGGATGGCTTGAAGTATTTGGGTTTCCACATCAAACCAAATGACTATCAAATCAAAGATTGGAACTGGCTCATTGCAAAAGTGGAACGTAGGATCAATATTTGGTATCATAGATGGCTCTCCCGGGCGGGCCGACTGGTACTGATTAAATCTATCCTTGAGGCTATACCAGTATATTGGATGTCGTTGGCATGGATACATATTGGTGTCACAAAGCGCATTACACAGATATGCAGAAATTTTTTATGGAGAAATCAGTAAAAGGACAACACTTTTGCATGGATTGCTTGGGACCGAATCAACAGACCCAAACAATGGGGTGGATGGGGTCTAAAGTACCTTCACATATTTTCATCCACTCTTGCTGCCAAAATGTGATGGCACTTGATTACTGGCCAAAGTCTCTAGAAGGAGGTCATTACTGCTAAGTATATTTCCCCCAAAAGCACACTTGATTGGGTGAGAGGTAACATTCGAGTAGCCCCTGGGGCTTCCATCATATGGAAAGAAATCACCAAGGCTGCTCCACTTATCCAACAAGGACTATCTTGGAAAATTGGTTCTGGGGAATCGGTCCGGGTGGGAGCGGACTCTTGGTCGGGGAGTGGGGTATACTTCAAGCTCCCGGACTGGATTATTGCACATCTGACCAACAGGGGTATTCGGTACCTCTCACAAATTCAGGATCCGGACCATAAAAATTGGCACACTCAATATTGGCTATCTGCCGATAATCTACACATTCCTCGAGCTGGCACGCAATGTTGGGTTAATTACATCAGAGCTTTACAAGCATCGCATATTCGGTTGAATCAACAGGAGGACCAATTGATTTGGGCTATCTCTCCAAAGGGATTCTACACTCCCAAACTTGGATATTTAACTCTAAGTCTTCACAAAGAACTAAATGAAAAGCACGGGTGGTGGACAAATATTTGGAAACTCAAGGCCCCACATAAATACAAACGACTTTTCTGGTGCATTCTACAGAATTGTATCCCCACTATGGATTTTCTACACAGGCGAGGTTTAATCAACCCTTCCAGATGCTGCTACTGTCATAACCATGCAGAAGAGACCTCCCATTTTTTTCTGGACTGCCCCAGTATTCAACGCATTTGGTTATAGGTCACACAGAATATTTATGGGCTTCTATGCCGGTGGGGTAATTCTATTATCCACGCTTGGACACATTGGTGGCAGACGACGGTCAACACAACAAAGTTGTGTAATCTGCCTTTGGTTTTCACCCGTGAGATCTCGATAAATCGGAACAAGTTCATCTTCAACAACCAGCCTATAATTGAGGATCACATCTGTCAGGAAATATTGTTCTCATACTCTCTAATTCCCGAAGATGATAAGCAACATATAGTGAAACCTGACAACCCTGAAATTATTGATCAAAACCAGTCGTGGTCCTATTTTGATGGTGCGGCAACTCAAAATGGTTGCGGGGGGGGGGGAGGAATTCTATACATTAATGAATTGCATCACTATCAACTTAGAATGGGTCTGGGACCTGGTACCAAAAATTTTGTTGAACTACAATGCTTACGACTCCTTCTGATCTTTGCCCGTGAACAAAATTGCAATCACCTACATATTTTTGGCGACTCCCTCATTGTGATTAACTAGTTCAACTCTCATACACAGTGTCACTCTCACACACTCACTTCATTATTGCGGGAAGTACTTCTGCTCAAATCACAATTTGACTCCATCTCGATCTCTCACATTTACAGGCATCAGAACAAAATGGCAGACTCACTTTCCAAAGAAGCCTCGCAGTTGAATTGGGGCACTTGGTATATCACTAAACAGATCGGATCACAGGTGCATAGATACTACCACAGGCCTTTCATCAAAGACTATCAGGAAACTCTCGTTGCAGTTTTTTGATACAGATTATCGGGTATTGTTTTTTGGGGCACTTCATATTCTCACTTTTTCATCTGTAAATATACACAACCGGATACTAATTATTATATGTACATACACTATTTTTACATTTTACTTTTCTTTTTTGGCGCTAATATGCATTAATAAGCTATGCACCGAGCTTATTCTATCTATATGCGGACTGATACTCATGGACTACATCCTTATAATGTAACACTGACTAGTGTATAAAGTCAGCAATATATTTTGAACACACAAGACAGTATACTCAGTAAAATGTAATATGTAATTTTTCTCATCTAATGAAAGATTACGAATTTTTCCTTTGTGAAATAAATAAAAAATAAAAATATAAACAAACATATATAAGAAGATTTTAATTTTAATTTTTTATTTTCTTAAAACTAAAACAATTATAATTTAAAATATAGAAAAAACAATAAAAAAAAAATTTAAAAATGTTTTAATATATAAACAAACAAATATATTAATAATAAATTTTTCATTTACGTGTTCATTTTTAAAAATTGTTTAGTCATATAATTTCTCTATAATTTCATGGTTCAAGTATCTTGAAAACTTAAGATTTAAAAACTTGAGATTTCAATTTGTCATTAAGGTTTTTATGTGCTACGAAATTTTATCTTTAATGCTATGGTTGAAAATAATTACACTTTTAGGGTTGTTTAGAGTCAAGATATTTTATGATTAACAACACAGATAAAAATTGTTCGAAATGATAAGCCCTTCAGACATGATTTTGTTTATATTTAACATCATCTATCAAAAAAATTAGAATTTTATGATTTTTCAATGTCATAATATGCTGTCTTTAATTACATTGTTACAATGTGTCAAAAGTGTGACACAATGTTTTTTTTTGTAATTCCAGCATCAACTCGTTTTGTTTCGAGGGTGTTTTTTCAATCTTTCTTTCAAGAAACAATTTTGTTTTTAGCATAATTTTATAAAAAGGTGAAATTTGACCTTGAGAAAAAAAAATGCATTCTCGAATACACACTTTTTGTTTTTGGGCTAGATTTCTCGTTTTGAAGTAATAGTTCACGTTTCATTGGTAACAGTGTTTCAACCCTCCATCCAATGGAAAGAAATACATCCTTGTATGTACAAATTATGTGACTAAATGGGTGGAGGCCAAGGTAGTAGCACGGACAACAGAAGAAACCATTGTGTAATTTATGTTTGAAGAGATATTTGTAAGATATGGAGTTCTGAGATAGATAATAACTGACCAAGATGCACAATTCACGTTAAAACTTGTTCGAGATATTACGGAGACATTCAAGATCAAACACAGAAAATACACTCTGCATCATCCTCAAGAAAATGAAAAAGTGGAACCAATAAATAAAGTCCTAGAAAACATTATGACAAATATTGTAAAAATGAACAGAAAGGACTGGTCAGAAAAGTTGAAAGATGCATTATGGGCATATAGAATAACTTGGAAAAACACTACTAGTTTCAGTCCATATCAGTTAGTATATGGAAAAGAAGTTATATTACCCATTGAGTTTCAAATACATACATGCAAGGTAGCAGCTGAATTAGGAATGGAATTGTCGCAAGCATAACAAGAAAGGATTATGCAGTTAAACAAACTGGATGAGATTCGACAAGCAGTTTAACATGCTTCTCTTGTCCAAGAAAAACGAATCAAATGGCATGATCGATTCATAAATAATAGTGTATTTCAAAAAGGAGATTGGGAACTCTTGTTTGACTCCAAATTCAAAGATTTCAAAGCAAAATTTACGACTCATTGGCTTGGGCCGTATGAGATTGAAGAAATATTTGATAATGGAGCTATCAAGATAAAAACAAATGATGAAGCATCTGTTTCGTTTGTCGTCAATGGAAATAGGCTTAAAATCTACAATAAGCCTATAAATAGAGAGGATTTTCTCAGAAAAAATTCAATAAATTTAGATCTGGAAATATTGGGACAGCATAGCAATATGCCTTCCAAAATTCCAGGAGAAGAAGAATAAAATATATACATATATAAAATAAAATAAAAATATATAAAAAATAAAAAATAATACACAAAGTTTGGTTTTGAAAATCCAGGAAACTGGCACAATACAAACTCGAATTCATATCGGAAAACCAACTTATTTGGTCAATATGAATTCTATTTTTGTTTTCATCTTACTTCACTTTAGATTTTTGCAGATATACCCTCCAAGATTTTGTATACTTGAGGACAAGTCACAACATCAGTTTGGGGGAAGGTGTGAAATAAAAAAACTATGAAAATAGTTTTCGGTAGCTAAATTGAAGACAGAATATGAACTAAAATCATAAAGGAACCTGGTATATCATTCGACATTTACAGAAGGGACCTGAATTATTGTTGAAAATTACTCAGAACGGGACCTGAATCATTATGAAAGAAGCAATTTTCAAATATGGAACATCATTGTTAAAATTACGCCAGAAAGGGACCTGAGAAGATCATAGCAGATGGGACCTGAAAATGTTAAAGTTTAACCTGCAAAAGGGACCTGAACAATAATTATTCTAAATCAAATCAGATGCAAGAATAAATAAAGTCTCTACTAAGTCTACAAGAACCGTCATAAAAAAAAAACACAATGTCGATCATCATCAAACGTAAAAAAAAAGGATTACATCTGTAAAGTGAGTAAAAAAAATAGCTCTTAAATTTTCATTTTTTTCAAAATATTCTAGAATTGAACAAACTAATTTGATACTAGTTTGGATCTTTACCTACATTTCATTTCATCACCAACATTACCTACATTTCATTTACATCCCCTACACTTTCACCTATATTCTATCATTTATAACACTCTTTATATCACTATTCTAATTAACCATATTCTATCTACATCTATATACATACCATTATTCAAAACATTCCATATAACTATTCATATTATACCCCATGTATTTCCTAACAAAGAGAATTAGGAACAAAAGGTCAAATATTGAACCTATGGAAGACTTTTGGAAAACCTACAAAACCAAAAACAAAGGTTACCATTATTATAAACATTTAATTTTAAAAATTTTGACTATTTCATTAGTCAATTTTTAAAATTAAAAATTAAAAGCTAAAAACCAAAGTTCAAACTATACATAGCGCAATTACAAAAGACATATGATATTGTGAAAATGTATATAGCGCAAATATTTTTGAAAATCAAAACATAGTGAGTGCAATCATACAAAGAAATGAACTAAGGTAATTCAATACAAACAAATGAATGCAAACCTAAGGAATGATTCAAAGTGCATGGCTATGATGGGATACGGTAAGACATGATGATACAGGGGATAATGGCGTCAAGCTAATGCAGGTAATGGGAATGCACATAGCCATGAACTCAAAACATGAAGGATCTGCAGAAGGACAAATGTACACCAGCACGACAATCAAAGAAGAAAAGACGTGCATGGTTCGGTCAACAAAATTAATGAACGGATAGATGTTTTCAAATGTATCACTATGTAAAACAAACAAAGCCATCTCTGCCTCTGTCAAGACCATTTCTGCCATTAACAAAGCTCAGAAACATTCATTGCTAAGCATTTTTTACCATCATTGCCATTAGAAAGGCTCAGTGAGGGAAAGGAGTGTGCAGTCAAAACACATCCTCATATGCACAACCCTATGAAAACGAAAACGCAAAGAGAAAAAATGTGAAGAGGCTGAGAGAAAAAATATATAAAACACAGAAGAAGAAGCAGAGAATATAGTGGAAAGGAGAAACGGAGTGATAATAAGTGAATTGAAGCTTTCAAGGCCACAAATCTGGAAAATCTATTGTCTAGCCAATCCATCAGGAAGCGGAACTCTCTGGAAGTGAAGGTAAGAAATCATTGAAGATTTGGTTGTTTTAGAACATTTCGGGATTGTGTCAACCAATTTTGAGTTATAAGAGGAAGCAATTTCATTTGATTTGCAAGTCTGTCATGCAATGCATTCTGTATTAAAACCATTCAAAAACATGTTGAAACATTTCAAAAACCACTCTGCCATCAGTCAATCACGAAATATTTTGTTGAATAAGCTCATAAATGAAGATTTTAATGGATTTGTTATGGATTAAAACTTCAGTTCAACTAAAAGAATACCACGAAGATCAGAGAGAATCACAAGAGCAGTTGCATAAGGAAGGTAGGATCGACACGTCTTCATACACAGTGTTTTATTTCAAATAGAAAACAAAGAGTGGGAATTTCAATTCGAATTGCATAGTAAGATTGTTATTAACTCAACTATGTAATAGATTTGTTTTTAAAAGCACACTCAGTCTAAAGATTTAGAATAGAGTTTATGAAGAAAATGGAAGATAGTTAGAAATGTTTTTCTTAACAGAAGACTGAGTATGAGGAAGGATGAAGTGAGACAGTGAATCTATCATGAATTTTTGAGGAAATGATTGAATTTTTTTTTGTTGAATACACAGTGAGCTGAATGCAATGTTTTGGAAAGGATTTCTATATGAAATTGATGAGTGAAAATTACTGCTATATAAAAAAAAGCAATTTTTTTTTTCTACACAATTCAATTATTTTGCAAAACAAAGATTTTTTTTTAAGGGAAACAAAGAATTATATAGAAGGTATAATATTAGAAACATAAATTTATGTTTTCTTGAAACCTTTTCTATCAAATTCTTTTGTTTATTTACAGTAAGATCACGTTCTTCAAAATAAAAAAACATAGGATTGGTTGATTGACAAAGGCAGTGAAGCAGGAAGGTAAGCCAACTACCATGGTTATATCCATTGCTTAATTTTTTTTATTTTGAAAAATGAAGTTAATGACGGTAGATGGTCATATAAAATGGTTTTCAGACCACATGGCCTCAAGAGCAGAACCTAAAGATTTCCAAATAGAACACTAGAGTAGGGAGACTGTGGAAAAACTTTACCAGTCAGGGTTGATAGGTTTTCTACAAAAATTCAAAGGTCATAATGAGTAGGTCACAAAAGAATTTGTAACTAACTTCAGAAAGAATTTAACCATGGTGGGCAACTTATATATCCCTTTGACTCCTGAGTATATCTCTGAAATATTACATTTTCTATCTTTAGGATAATTATCACAAAGGCTTACATTTTAGAGATAAGGGCTAGACATTTTTCCTAGATAAAAAAATGAAAGGTTGCTTTAATAGATAAAAAGGTATTCCAAGGGAATCGTTCAAAGAACAATGGGCATAATTGGTATTGATAGTTCAGAAATTTTTCACTTGTGGTACTAGATTTAGTGTAGTACACCTTTACCATGTCAGGTTACTACAACACATCAAGGGAGATATACGGATAAATCTGCCATATTTCTTCTACAAAAACTTGATGAAAATTATTGAAAGCATAAAATCATAGGCTAAATCAGAACAATCTCAATTTATTCACCATGAACTAATCAAAATTCTTGTAGATTACTAGTTGAAAGTCAAAGGGATGGTTTGGGATGATTTCTTAGTTGAAAATGGGTTTGTAGAACAAGTTGTGGAAAAAAAACTTAAACCCATAGAATAAACAAGAAACATTGTGCATACATCTCTCTATCCCAAAACAAGATCAAAGAAACAGCAGGGGACAATTGCGTTAGAAAAATAAACATCATTCTTGACTATTTCCAGGAGGCAAAGAAAGAAACATTCAGCACAATCAGAAATACAAATCATGGAAACTTCTCCTATAAAAAAATAGGCCAATGAAATCCTCGAAAGATTGCAACAACAGGAGTATGAGGATCCTTTAGATAAATATTCCTACTTTGTAAACAATGAATTAGAAGTGTTTCAGTTCCTAAACATTCAAAGGGGGGAGATCAAATCTTTTCAGAGTTAAAGAGTTGACTGATAGCTTAGAAATAAGAAAAATCATGGAAAGACACCTGAAGGAGGAGAATGAAAATTGTAAACTAACCAATGAGAAATTGGTTAAGGAGAATGAGAATATCAGTGAGGAAATGGGGAAGTTGAAAAACAAAAATAAACTTCTCAACACACAAGCATTCAGGTGGCTTCAGGAGAAAAACTCTTGGAAAGCTAAGTATGAGAAACAAAAGGTGAAAACTTCCATCTATAAGGAAGAGTAGGGCAAAGACATGGATTCTCTTTTGCACATAGCATAGCATGAGGTTTCAGGATCAGGGATGGGATCAGCATCAGGGCTCCGAAGGTCAAAGAGGAAACAACAAGCATGAGGACATGCTTGATAATCAGTTTGGGGGAGATGTTGCCCTCATTTTTTATCTCTTTTAGTTTATGAATTACACTTTATTTTGCCACATTATCCATATATTTACCATCGGATTCACCTTAAATTGACCTAAAGATGCATATACAGGTATTTAATTTATGTTTTTCAATTATTAGATATTTTTGTAAAAAATGGAATTTAATTGCATTTTTGGAAAACAACAGAAATTCTCGTAATAGCATTATGGTTTGCATATGTGCAGGACACTTGGGCTCGAGCTGGATATGTTTCTAGAAATATCGGGAACTAAGACTAAGAGTACACCTGTTGGCACAGTCAGATTGATCTTTAATAGGCCCAGTTAAAGACAGTCAAACAAGACCAGTATTTATGGAGGATCCCTAGAAATTAGGTCAAAACTCTTATTTTGTGGGATTTTCCAGATTATGATGGATACGATAGATGAATTCGACCTGATATGATAGTATAAGGATAGTTATGGTTACTTGAGTTATTTTAGATGAGTTTTTTAGATATTTTATCTATTTAAGTCTCACACTTTGAAGGCTTTGATATTGGAACTTGTATGACTTATTATTATTATTATTATTGAGACTTGGAGACAATTGAAGATTTGTTCTATCATTTTTTGATGTTGTTCCATGCTGGATGATTGCTTGAAGTCTTAAGTATCTGAATTTACCTTCAATGTGTGAGGCAAGGGTGGAGGGCCCCCACACCGAGCTAAGTGCACTTCTTAGTTTATTTCGTAGCTACAATTTCTGAATTAGTTTTCTTAGGTTTGATTTATTTATTGATGAATCTAATGATCATTTTAAATTGCATATGAAAGGACAAATAAGTGTTTAAGTTAAGAACTCTTTATATCAACTCAATATTTTCAGTTAGAATTCATCATAGCTGCATTAGTTTGCTTATGTTTGATTTATTTATTTTTAAGTATTGATGAATCTAGTGATCATTCTTAAACTGCATATGAAAGGACAAACAAGTGTTTAAGTTAAGCACTCTTTCTATCGACTCGAGATTTTCCGTTACAATTCATCTTTACATGCCTTTACATGCTTTGATTGTTGATAGATCTTAATCTTGTTTCTTTCTGCATACGAATAGACACACCAGTATTTAAGTTAAATACTTCTTCTATTTGATTAAGAGCTCAAAACTAAGATTCATCTTTTCCTCCTTTTCTGAATTCATGTTTTCACAATAGCATTAATTATAAATGAAATCAATGATGAAGGACAACCAGGACCCCTTTTAGTGAAGAGTCTCTTCAATTATTATATCATGTATCTTGATCTATTGTTTAGAATTTAATTAAGTTAGATTTATATTTGTAATATGCATTTCCCTAATCATCAATAAACCATCTTCTGAATTGATCATAACTGAAACCCATATACTTTGGGGATGATTCTATGTTTCACTAACCTGAATTGATAATAAATACTTGCGTTAGTTTACAACAGTAAATTGACCCAACATTTTGGCGTCGTTGTCAGGGAAGCATATTTTAAAAACGGTCAAAATAGGAAGACAAAAAGATTAAAACACAAAAAAATATAAAATCACCAAAAACAACAAAAACATAGTTTTTATTTCAAGTACTGTTTTCTTATGCCTAGAAATAGAGATGAAAAAGGTATATTTGTGAAACAAAACGCCCCAACAACACATTCATCCATAGGATTAACAACACTTGTTGCTGGAAAACCTACTATAGAAGAGTTAGAGGAAAAACAGAGATGAGGACAGAGACTACCTAGATTAAACATGACTCATGAACAAAGATTAGAATATGAAAGATGGAAAATGGAATGGCGAAGACAAAGAGAAGAAGAAAGAAGAACTGAAGCGGAAAGAATGGCAGAAGAATATAGAAGAGCAGAAGCACTTCGAAGAATAGAGGAAGAAGCAAAAAGAGAAAACAAAAATCGAAGAACACAAGAAAATGAGCAAAAAGTTAATAATGACCAGGAGACTACTTTTGGCTTTCCTATTTTAGATGCAAGAGAAATACTAGGAGAAGAGATAAAAATGAAAAATATTCCACCTTATGTATTACCTAATTTCTATGAAATGTCAACGAAAGATCCTGATGCATTCATGTTTGAGTTTGACATCTTGTGTAGAACATATGGATATACTGATGATACACATAAACTTCGACTTTTTCCTGCTACTTTAAAAGCTGCAGCCTTGAAATGGTTTATGGGATTAGGAGAAGACATAATAGCTTCTTGAGAAGACATGAAGAAAATATTTCTTAAAAAGTAGCAAGCTTACTGTAGGGCTAGAGACTCGAAAGAAGACATTTTCAGAATGTCCCAACAAGAAGATGAAAGTTTGGAGGAATATTTGGGAAGATTCATTTACAATTTACAAAAATCCAAACATCATTCTCTTAGTTCTGATACCATTATTATATATAATTACACATTTACCTGAGACAGACTATTAGCAATTCTGAGATGCAAAAGTTCACCTATCAAATTTAAAAGACTTAATTATTGACAAATTAACTTCTTTGTTGGTTTTAGGTTTTATCCACACAACTATAATTTTAAATACACCTAAGTTATATCTTAAGTATTTAGCATTGCCAAGCTAATTTTGCAAGGCTTAAAATCCACTTTATAATATCTAATTAATTTTATTTGCATGAAACCCTTCTCTGTTGAATCATATTTCATTTAAAGGAGGCTAAGTTTAAAATATTTATTAAATTGTATGAAATTAAAATAATGAATGAGGCCCCACCTCACACATTTTGATGTCTTCGAGTCAGAGTGGAGAGTTAACACACCCACCAGTTCAACACCCAAAACCAACAATAGCCATCTATCGAAAATGTTCTCAACCTTCAGATGTTATCAAGTCATATGAGGGCCATTAACCTACCATTAGCTTCCCATATAAATTACCAAGAGTCGTTGATTAAAGTATTTAAAGACATGAGATACTTTCGGGTCTGAACCTTGAGAAAAAGATTCAAAGTCCTTCTCCACCCAAAACTATGATTTATTTCATCCAAAATTTCATTTAACTTCACAAATTTTTTATTAAATTCGGTAAATTTTTTGGCTTGGGATTTGTTTTAGATTACCATAACGATCAAATCAAGAAATGATTAAATAAATTTGGATAAAACATAAGGTAGGTAAATGTATTTGAGAATTTAGGGTTTAGTTATAATTTGAAGGGATTTACCTTGATTTACTATAGGGAGGATAAATAAAAAAAGGCATGTAAACGACTATTCTGCAAATTCATTAAACAAATGAGGTAAGAAATGCATTTATGGTAGCTTAATTATGAGTTTTATGTAATTATTTTAGAACTAATTTTCATTCATATGATACAGGGAAAAAAATGGAGAATTAGTTGCAAATACGGGTGAAACTAATTACAAATTGATTAAAATATCAGGGAAAATTAATTCAATCATGAATTATGTATTATGAGGAAATTATTAAGTTTGCGTCGAAGAAAAAACTAAGCCCAAAATCCAAGTCGCTTTTCCAAATTAATTTCATTTTCCTTTTAATTATATAGTTAAAATAGATAGTTATAAAAATAATTATTAAACCTTTTGTATATAAAACCTTGATTTCTCATTTGATAATGGGCATTGGTTAGCTTTGGACAAAACAGAGACTTATGTTGCTATGGTTCCTACACACATCTTGTGTGAACCGGATTCAAGAACTCTTTAAATTTTTATGTAATTTGATAATTAATATTGATTTTATTTGATTATTTGTCTTGTGCTATTATATTCTAGCATATGGAATTATTTAAATAGACTCACTTGATCATATGATAAAAAAAAATTATACCATTTAATTTGGTTCTCTTAATAGATATTTATACTATATGGAGTGCCCAAATGATGATGTTTCTTTGATTGATTTGAGATTGAATTTAGAATGCATGACATTGATAAAATTAGTGTACCCTTCATAAGAAACATTATTATATGCCAGAATTATGTGTTTATTTTATTATGTACTTATTTCTTTATTTTATGTTCTTATCCAAGTGTTTATAAGGGTTTGATGGCTCACATGATCACCATCATTTCTTTACAACTATAACCTAAATAATTTACCTTCATGTATATAATATTTTGGGTTTTTTATTCAATATATTTGTCCAATTTGTGTAGATAAAATTACCACAATACGTGATATTGGGATTATTTATTTACACTTATTAGGATAAATATAACTTATCACCAATGATTACATGTGTTTTTAACTTTTACCTTTTCTTTATTTTCTTTACTTTGTTATGTTATTTTTCCATGTTTTTTTATATTATTTATCATAATTGCATCCTTAAGTTTACATTAAATTCAAGAATTCAGATAATTTACATAAGTTCCATTTAATAGTAGAGCTCAACCACTCATCATTCTTTAAAAAAATGCCCTCATATCATTAATCTGGCCCTGTATATATTTTCTTATTTGAATACATTTTGAGAATAGAAACAGGGATATACCCTGAGGTGAAGGGAGGTCGGCCATTTTATATTGAAGTGGGAGGATTCATATCCTCATTGAATTTCCTCTTAGTTTTTTCTTTGTCATCAAAAAAATATGGGAACCAAAAGAGGGGCTTATCCTCCATAGAGCATAACACTGAGAGGGTAGGTCCCCCAGTGCATGTGACATGGGCTGGAGCGCTTTGGAGAAAGCGTAGATTGACGATGGATACAAGACACCAATGAAAAAAAGGGATCTAATATAGTACCCTCCTCCCTCTCCATACCAATAAAGGGTCAAGCCCCCACATACCATAATATCTAGCATGTGTGATTCGAACCGTCAAATCAATTCGACGGAATTGGTCGTGGAACTATGAACACGGGACCTCCTTCCTTCTCCGTAATAAGACAAGGTTGAGCCCCCGCATATCGTATATTTGGCAGGCATAATTTGAACCATCAGATCAAGCATGTGGAATTGGTCTGCGATCCTATTGGAATCATCAATGATAATGAAGTGTTCTCCACCATTGGATGCCCTGATACTTTGACCTCATAAGTTTCAAAGTGAGCACCAAGGGAAACTCCTAGGATCAAATAATGAGATGATGTGGCAGTGGGGTCATTTACCCAACACAAATGATGAAGAAAGACCCTAGTTAAATGTTCCAGGGAAACTATGCAGTGGAACCCATAGCCATGTGGTGCATGGCGTGGATGATGTAAAAAGGGATGACGTTGCCCAACATGTTGAAATTTGGTTACCAGACGATAGGTGGTTCCCTAAGGCTTTTATATTTGGCCTAGGGAAAAGTGTCCAAAAGAATTTAATTTTTCTCCTAAAGTGACTTTATAAAGTTATAAAGTCAAATCTAATTTAAAAGTGACTTTAAGTGATCAAGTTACTAAAGTCTAATTTTAAAGTGACTTTAATAAAGTCAATGTAAAATTGGAAAGGAAAAGTGACTTTGGAAATAAATGACTAAGTGGGTCTTTATTAAAGTGGGGTGAATTAAAAAAATAGAAAGTGAGATTTAAATGAGCATTTAATCTCAGCCCTAGATCTAAATCTATTTCAGCCATTGGATTTAGAGATTCCCCAAAAGTCACTTAGGGTTAATTTAAAGGAGGAAAATGAGGAAAAGGTCATTCATTCTTTCATGAGCAGATTTGGAGGAGAGAAAGAGAGCAAGGTAGATTTCTGGGCAATGAGGAGAAAGAGGCAGCACTTTGGCATGCATTCCAAGGCGCGATTTCAGCAAGTCCGTACAGCTAGGAGAGCCACACATTCCAAGGAAATTTTTGGCACGATTTTCTAGAGACCGTACAACAATCTTTTGGAACATTTCCCAAGAGGTTGCACAGCAAGTTTGGCTCAGTTTTCAAGGAGAAGAAGGTTGTTTTTCTGGCAAGAATTTTGAGGCAAGCCATACAGCAAGTGGTTGTCCTCTTGCATAGATTTCGAGGCAGATATTGTATCGCTATTTCTACTGTTTTTTAGGGATAGAAATCGAGATCCTGTACAGCAGCATTTATTGCTGCTTGCACAGAAATCGAGGAGGTTGTACAACGACATTTAGTGCAGGAAATCTGGGCACGAAAATCAAGGAGGTCGTACAGCATTTATTTTTGTTCTATTTTGTTGTTTGCAAGTTTTTCGAGGTGGCTGTAAAGCATGGAAAATGAGATAAGTTGTAATTTGTACTCATTGATTTTTCTGAGTATTTCTCTCACTGTAAAAAGAATTTTTTCCAAAAATAAGAAGGATCTTTCGAACTGGTTTTCCCCAAGAGTTGTAGGGGGTTTTTCCAGGGTCACCTTGACTAAAAATAACTGTGTTAAAATGTGTTGAATGGATATTTGAGTCTACTAATTTTTATTTATGCATTTTCCAACATTGTGAAAAATTTCCAGAATTTGTGTTTTCAACAAATATTTATTTTCCAGCTTGTTGAATGTAAGGTTATGGGAAAGGGCATTTAACTAATTGGAGAAATAAGGTGAAACTGAAAACCGGGATGGGAAATCAGAAATTTATACATGGTATCAGAGCTTGGGTGCTGAAAGTGCAGTTTGGGACAGCAAAGGAGAAAAATGCAGTCTATTGATTTTTCACTCAGAAAATTCCAACAAGCTAATTTTTCACACATAGAAATTTTATCTTTACTATAGCAGTGTTATTTTCAGTTTTGAGGAAAGCAAGGATGACATTTGGATTGAGGGTGGAGGATAGGTTGGATGGGCATAGCAACTACAGTGTTTGGAAGGAGAGAATGCAAAGTATCTTTGAAGAGGCAGAAGTCTGGGATGTGATGGTGCATACCACACAGCACCTTGTTAATGTGCCTATTGATGTTGTTCAGTTAGCAACATATAATAAAAAGAATAAAAAGGGTAAGAGACTGATTCTATATGGAATCAAATACCATTGCATTCCTCATGTGAGAGCAAAGAGAAATGCTCATGAGATGTGGACAGCATTGACCAATCTCTACCAGAGTACCAATGAGAACAGGAAAATGGTCCTAAGGGATAAGTTGAAGACCATTAAGATGGGTAAGACTGATAGTGCAGCTGGATATCTCACAAAGATTACTAATGTGAGAGATGAGTTGGCAGCAGTTAGAGAGGTCATTCCACCCACTGAGTTGGTGCGGATTGCAGTGAATGGCCTCCCCAGTTCATGGTTGAACTTTGCTGATGGGGTTTGTGCACATGAGACCCTTCCCACTTGGGAGAGGTTCTGGGATGATTGCATACAGACAGAAATCAGGAAGAACCAGTTTGGGGCAGCCAAAACAGTTGAGCTGGATGAGGATGTAGCACTATTGGCGGGAGGCAAGAAAGGCAAGGGAAAGAAGAAAGCTTCCGCAAGCAGTGGTGGGGGCAAAGGCAAAGGTAAAGGTAAACAGGGTAACACACAGAAGGACTATTCCAAGGTAAAGTGTTGGATTTTTTAGAAGATGGGACACTATGCAGTTGTGTGTCCGGAGAAGAAAAAGAAGGGAAGAACCAAAACATGGCCGCATCAGCAGAGGTAGAGGACTTTACGGATTGCTTTGACCAAGAGTTTTGGTTTATTTCTTGTGAGTCCACTAGTGTAGGATCACCTGCCACAGAGGTTCAGAGGGAGCATGCATTTCCCTCAACTAGCGGAGGATCTTCGGGTATCTGGTATGTGGACAGTGGGGCTTCACGTCATATGATAGGAGCCGTGAGTACTTCTCGGAGCTCTCAGAGAGTGGCACTGACATAGAGGTAGTACTCGGGGATGACAAAGTTGTTAGAGTAGTCGGTGTGGGGACACTGACATTTGACAGGGAACCCAAACCTCCCTTGAAGGTGTCATGTTCTTTATGTGCCAGGGATGAGGAAGAACCTCATATTTGTCTCAACTTTGGATGATAGAGGATATGAGATATTGTTCAGGAGAGGACAGATGTCGATATATCCCAGGGGTGCTCCAGCTGATTCAGCTAGAGTGATAGGAGTACACCATGCAAAGGTGTACAAGTTTGCATTTCATCCCCTTTTGGAATTGAGCAGTAGTACCGACAGTAGAGCTAGCAGTTTTGAGCTGTGTGAGATTTGGCACTGCAGGATGGGGCACATGTATCATGGGGCCTTGAGGACATTGCGGGAGATCACTACATGGGTGCCATATTTCAGTATTGATCACTTTGATACATGCAGATGATGTGCGATGGGCAAGTTTTCCAAATCCCCTTTTCCCAGCAGTGATAGCAGAGCGACTGGGATACTTGATTTGATTCATTCCGATGTGAGCGGTCGGATGTCTCATGTTTCATTGAGTGGATATGATTATTATGTTATATTAATTGATGATCACTCTAGGAGGACTTGGATTTATTTCTTGAAGACCAAGAGTGAGGTCTTCAAGTGGTTTCAGGAGTTCAGAGCTCTTGTGGAGACTCAGACAGGTCGAAATATAAAGTCCCTGAGGTCGGAAAATGGAGGAGAGTACACCCTTGGAGATTTTGTTGACTATTGTGCGGAGACAGGCATTAGGGGGGAGTTCACAGTTCCTTACAACCCCTAGTAGAACGGGATTGCGGAGAGGAAGAACAAATCCATCAGAGGGGCTGCCAAATCCATGTTACATGATCAGGGGTTGCCATTTTTTTTGTGGGCAAAGGCCTGCAACACTACTATATATTTGCAGAACAGGATTCTGCATCGTGCCTTAGGGCGTGTGACTCCGGAGGAGGCTTTTTCTGGGAAGAAGCCTGATATGGGTCATCTTCGTATCTTTGGGTGTATTGCATACTCCTACGTACCAAGGAGAAGAGGACCAAACTAGAGCCCACCACAGAGAAGGGTATCTTTGTGGGCTACATTGATACCTCGAATGCCTTTCGTATTTATATTCCCGCACAGAGGAGAATTTTTGTCAGGCGAGATGTGAAATTCGAGGAGGACAGGGATTTCAAGAGGTCACGGGAGTTAGAGTATCTAGATCAGCCAGACCCTCAACAGTAGTTGAGTCAGTCGCAGGGATCCAGTGGGCAGGGATCAGGAGGATCCAGAGGTACATCGATTACGATGTCAGGTCTGTTAGTGAGCAGTGGCTCGCAGAGTCAGAGGGGTGGTGCTTCAGGCAGCATGCAGAGCAGTCCGATGAGCAGTTCACTAGGGAGTCCACTGATGGCCAGTTCACATGGTACTTCAACATCTACAGGTGCAGGTGTAGGCAGGAGGACAGCATATAGACAGTCAAGAGTTCAGACTCCTGAGGATGAGGAGGAGGAGTTTCATTCTCCAGTGGGAGAAGTGTGCTCAGGGAAGAGGAAGCCCAAGTGGCTTTAGGATACCTTGAGAGATGCCACATCTGTTGTTGGGCCTAAGAGGTCGGTCAAAGAGAGCAGACCACCTGAGAGTTTTTGTAGCTATATGGAAATGGTTGCTAACATCCTTGACTCTAAGCCTTCTAGCTATGAGGAAGTAGCTAGCCAGTAGGTCTGGAGAGAGGCCATGCAGGAGGAGTATTCTTCTATCATGAAGAATGATGTTTGGGAGGTGGTGCCGAGGCCTGAGGGAAAATTTGTGGTTACTTCCAGATGGCTTTACAAGGTAAAGCATGTTGCAGATGGCAGTATTGAGAAATTCAAAGCAAGCTTTGTGGCTAGAGGGTTCTCCCAGGTAGAGGGAGTAGATTATGAGGAGACCTTCTCTCCCGTGGCTCGATATACTTCGATCCGCTCCATTATATCGATAGCAGCAGAGATGGGTTGGAAGATCCACCAGATGGATGTGAAGACTGCATTTCTCAATGGCCTTATATAGGAGGAGGTGTACATTGAGCAGCCACAGAGCTTTGAGGTGCATGGGAAGGAGTCCCATGTGTGCAGACTGAAGAAGGCCCTTTATGGCCTGAAGCAAGCTCCTAGAGCTTGGTACTCCAGGATAGATACATACTTGCAAGAGATGGGTTTCACAAAGAGTGAGGAAGATCTGAGCCTTTACTATATTGTGATAGGTGAGGAGCCTCTCATTCTGGTGCTATATTTGGATGACTTGGTCATTATGGGTGCAGAGAGACTCATAGAGCACTGCAAGAGAGATCTTGCATCAGAGTTTGAGATGAAGGACATTGGCTTGATGCATTACTTTTTGGGTTTAGAGGTGTGGCAGGAGGAGGGGCATTTCTTCCTGGGGCAGGGAAAGTATATTGTGGACATCCTTGGCAGATTCCACATGGAGGATTATAGACCCATGTCGACACCGATGATCACCAACTAGAAGAAGCTTCATACTTCAGATTCCGAGTTGGTGGATCCCACACTGTATAGACAACTGATTGGTTCCTTGATGTATTTGGTCAACACCAGATCAGATATATGTTTTGCAGTCAACACGATGAGCCATTTTATGTGTGAGCCTAGGAAGGTTCACTGGGTGGCTACAAAACACATTTTGCGGTACTTGTAGGGGACAGTGGAGTATGGTTTGGACTACAGGCAGGGGGATGGAGTGAGACTAGTAGGTTACACTGATTCTGATTAGGCAGGTTGTGCTTCTGATAGGAAGAGCACTTCAGGGTGATGTTTTGGGTTGGGTTCGCCAGTGGTGTCATGGTTCAGCCGGAAGCAGCAGTCAGTAGCATTGAGTTCAGCGGAAGCAGAGTATATGGTAGCCAGTCTAACTAGTTGTGAGGCCATTTGGCTTCGCAAGATGTTATTTGGCTTATTTGGTCAGCCGTTGAGACCTTCAGTGATATACTGTGATAATCAGAGTTGCATTAAACTCGCGGAGAATCCAGTATTTCATGACAAATCAAAGCATATTGGCATCAGATATCACTTCATCAGAGACTATGTTCAGAAGGGAGCTGTGAAGCTTGAGTATATTCCCACTGATGAGCAGGTGGTAGATATTCTTACCAAAGCCTTACCACAGGGCAAGCATGTCTACTTCAGAGACAAGATGGGTGTGGTGAGGAGCACCTTCCTCGGTAAGAGGGAGTGTTGAAATTTGGTTACTGGAGGATAGGTGGTTCCCTAAGGCTTTGATCTTTGGCCTAGGAAAAAGTGTCCAAAAGAATTTAAATTTTCTCCTAAAGTGACTTTATAAAGTTATAAAGTCAAATCTAATTTAAAAGTGACTTTAAGTGATAAAGTTACTAAAGTCTAATTTTAAAGTGACTTTTATAAATTCAATGTAAAATTAGAAAGGAAAAGTGACTTTGGAAATAAATGACTAAGTGGGTCTTTATTAAAGTGGAATGAATTAAAAAAAATAGAAAGTAAGATTTAAATGAGCATTTAATCTCAGCCCTAGATCTAAAGCTATTTAAACCATTAGATTTAGGGATTCCCCAAAAGTCACTTAGGGTTAGGTTAAAGGAGGAAAAGGAGGAAAAGGTCATTCATTCTTTCATGAGCAGATTGGGAGAAGGAGAGAAAGAGAGCAAGGGAGATTTCTGGGTAGTGAGGAGAAAGAAAAGACTTAAGTACGCATTCCAAGAGATGGTTTCAGCAAGTCTCAGAGGTAGCTAGGAGAGGCACATTACAAGGTAGTTTTTGGCACGAGATTCTAAAGACCGTACAGCTGTACCTTTGGCATGTTTCCCAAGAGGTCGTACATAAGCCAGTCTATTCTATTAGAGAGAGAAGAAGGCTATTTTCCTGCATGAATTTCTGACCTAGGAATTGCATGTTAGTGGTTGTCCTCTGTACAGATTTTGAGGCAGCTTTCAAAATATAGTGAGCTTATGTTTTTTTTTGCATAGAAATCAGGATTTCATATTACAAAGATTTACGCTTGCAATTTAAATCGAGGAGGTCGTATTGATTTGAATTTAGTGCAGAAAATCTCAAAATAATCCTGAGAGGGCCTATACAACATTTATTGTTATCGTTGTTGTTTGTTAGCATTTTGGTGTTGTTAAGCACTTAAAATGAGATAAGTTGTAATTTGTACTTGCTGATTTTTTTGAGTATTTCTCTCACTGTAAAAAGCATTTTTCCAGAAATAAGGAGGAGCTTTCGAACTTGTTTTTCCCAAGAGTTGTAGGTGGTTTTTCGAGGGTCACCTTGACCAAAAATCACTGTGTTAAAATGTGTTGAATGGCCGTTTGAGTCTGCTGATTTTTATTTCTGCATTTTCCAGCATTGTGAAAAATTTCCACAATTTGTGTTTTCAACAAATATTTGTTTTCCAGCGTGTTGAATGTAAGGGTATGGGAAAGGGCATTTAACTAATTGAGAAATAATGAATGAATATTCCAAAATAATGAATATTCTTCAAATCGTAGCCTCCATACTCTTTATCCTTTAAATTTTATCCCATTTTACTAAAGGAATCCCCTCATTTTCATTTTTATGACCATATAAATTTGAAGTTTGGGTTGCTAACATTGGAGAAGTGCTTAGTATTGCAAGGCAGATTCCCAAGTACGTGGAAGAGGATGACTCGGATGCACTCAACGCCTCTGTCACCCTAGGTGAGATATAATTTGTACTTAAGTGGTTCAAAAATACAAGAGCCTTGGACCGGATGGTTGGCCTATTGAATTCTACCTATATTTATTTGATCTTATTGGGAAGGATCTGCTTTTGCTCATTTATGAATGCAGGGTATCGGGTAGAATGTATGAAAGCTTCAACTCTACCTTCATTGCCCTCATTCTCAAGGTGGACAATCCCCTTTCCTTCAGTGACTATCAGCCTATCTCTATGTGTAACTATTTTTTCAAAATAATTGCTTAGATCATTGCTAATTGCATCAAGGCTATCTTATCTCAGAACATATCCAAGGAGAAATTTTCCTTCCTTCACAATAGAAAAATCCATGAGGCCATTGGCACCTCTCAAGAAGCCCTTCACTCCATCAAGCTAAATGACCTTAAATGCATTATTCTCAAGATTGATCTAGTCAAAGCTTTTGACTGTACCTGCTAGACCTATCTCCAATTTATTCTCACTCATATTGGCTTCCCCCACCCCTTCATTCAATGGATTATGTGTTGTATCACCAATGCCTAATTTAGTATCCTTATCAATGGGGCAGATACACCTTTATTCCATGCAAGTCGCGGACTTCGTCAAGGATGCCCCTTATCCACTCTTATATTCCTGTTGATTATGGAGGGTCTCACTATGCTCATTACCTCTACTAGAAATGAAGGACAGCTCCTGGAAGTCAAAATTACTGATACTATTCATCTGATGCACTTGTTTTTTGTTGATGATATGCCCATATTTCTAAATGGCTCCTTGTAGGATTCCATATGTTTCAATAATATTCTATCCACTTTCTACACTGCTATTGGAATGCTACCCAATCAAAGAAAATCCACCATCATGATTTCTAAATGCACCATCCAAGCGAGGAGGCATGCCCTTCACCTTTTTCAATTTGAGCATAGGAATATTGAAGAGGGTCTAAAATATTTGGGATCTAGACTCAAGCCCAATGATTATATAATTATAGATTGGAATTGGCTCATAGTAAAAATTGAGCGAAGAATCAACATTTGACAGAAAAAATGGCTCTCTAGAGCTGGTCGACTTGTTTTGATAAAATATGTACTGGAGGCGATCCCAGTGTATTGGATGGCGCTAGCCTGGATTCCAAAAGGTGTCACTAATAGAATTCATCAAATATGTCGGCGTTTCCTCTAGCAGGGCAAGAAAGATGGTCACACCTTCGCTTGGGTGATATGGGAGAAGATCACCAAACCCAAACTCTGGGGGGTTTGGGGCCTTAAGGATCTTAATCTTTTCGCTAATTCACTAGCTGCCAAAATGGGTTGGCATCTCCTGACCTCCTTCAGTCTATGGCAGGAAGTCACCTATTCAAAATACATCGCTCCTACTTCCACACTTGATTGGATAAGAAGCACTCACAGACTCAGGACCAGATCATCTATTGTATGGCGCACTATCTCGAAATCCATAGCACTCATCAAACAAGGTCTTGCTTGGGGCATTGGTGTGGACACTCAAGTTTGGATTGGTTTGGATCCTTGGTCCAATTGTGGTAGGGAACATTTTCTCCCTCATGACATCAGACATTTCCTTAAAGAGACAGGGATCTCTTAGCTCACTCAAGTGGCGGATAGGGAAAAATCTGATTGGAATACACAAGCGTGGAAGTCACCACTTGATCTCAACATCTCTGTTCACTAGTGGGGGTCTTGGAACAGATACATCAGGGCTCTCAATACTTCTCATATCAGAATCTCAGAAGCCGAGGATAAATTGATCTGGGCTATCTCCCCCAAAGGAAATTATACACCCAAATAAGGCTACTTTGCCCTCACAGTAGCCCTAAAACCTCTGGAACAGAGTTGGTGGTGGAAACCTCTATGGAAGTTAAAATCTCCTCCAAAAACTTGAATTTTCATGTGGTGCACTCTTACAGATTGTGTGTCGACGGAGGACAATCTGGAAAAGAGATCCATTCATGGTCCCTCTAGGTGTGGACTCTGCAAAGAACAAGCTGAAGATACCAATCACCTCTTCCTCAATTGCTATATGGCTTGTAATAACTAGAAAATGGTTACTAAGGATCTTGGTATCAATAAATCTTGGTAGGGGGGGTACTATCTCCTTGGCTTGGCATAGCTGGTGGCACTCTTGTACCTCGACCAAGGTTCGCAACCTACCCCTCCAAATCTCTTGGGTCCTTTGGCTGAATCGAAACCATATCATATTCCATAGCTCCCTGATCTCTTAGACCTCCATTCATATCTCCATTTATTCCCTTTATCTTTCCATCCCTGAAGAGGCCAACATAAAGGTTGATAGGATTATTGTGCCTGGAGCCATTGACAAAAATATTCCTTGGGCATATTTGGACGACACTACCGGTATTGATGGTTGTGGTGGAGGGGCCATTCTGTATCCATCATACACACACTTCTTTCATATGAAAATGGGCTAGGGCCCAGGAACTAACAACTACTCAGAGCTCAACAGTATTTGACTGCTACTCATTTTTGCCTTAGAAAAAATATGCAACAGGATACATATCTTTTGGGACTCTAAGATCATTATTAAATGGTTCAATAATAATGCTACATGTCAAGTACACACACTTAGGAGTTTTTTGGGTGAAGGTTTGGCTCTTAAAAATCTTTTTGATATTATTACTGTCACTCACATTTACAGGCAAAGGAACCAGGGTGCTGACAGCTTGTCCAAAGAAGTCACACACCTAACTTGAAGACATTGGCACATCACCGAACACAAGGGGCCAATTATATATCAGCATTACCATCAGCCCTTCATTGGGGATTTTGGACTCCTAGAGCCTAATAATCAACCTATCTGATCAGAGGCTTTTTTTCTTTTTTACAATTTTATTGCACATAGACTCTCTATTTTTTTATGATATTATGACTATATGGACATGCACACTAATTTTGTAAATATTGTTTTTACTGCATAACTATTTTTACAGAAAATTTCCATATATTTTTTGGATATTATACATATTATGCTGGATGCAATCTGCTGCAAATGAAACATGTAATTTTCCTTACAATTAATGAAAATTACAACTTTTTCCTTGGAAAAAAGGTATGTAAGCCAAATAATTCCAAAAAATAGGATTTATTTTAAAATTAATTTGACCAATGTCAACCTTCTAGAAATTGACACCCATATATTACAATAGATATTTTTACAGCCTCTATATTTTCAATAGGTGAATTATTCCAACACACACACACACACAAATATATATAACACCCATGGGGAATTTGAACGAGTGACATTTTCACGAGGAGTGACTTAACAACAGACCCATCCACAGTCAATCCAAGGACTTGTGGGCCATAATCCAAGCTATTTGAATCCCACTTGGAGATAAATTTTCTTGAAAGGAATATATGTATCGACCTATTTTCAAGATCAACACCTGAACCATTGAAAGAAAGAGAAAAATTGTGTACATTCACCTTCACACTTAATGTAATGTTGTATAATTATGAAGCTTATTTCAAACTTTATGCTTCTTCAAGGGAACCATCACTAAATAATAGAACATCATCTAAAAATAAAAGTTAGGTTAAGAATATGACCTTTCCTATCTTGACACTTTTTATGGCACTGACCCTCCTAGCAACTAGAATGGCCTTAATAAGTCCTTTGGAAATACTTAAAAAAGTTAGAGGAGATACAAGGGAGGCCTACCTTAACCCTTTTCAAGGAGTGAAAAAATTCAATGCTGACCAATTTTTTAGGACTACATGAGAGGCTAAATTTATGTAACCCATGCACTCTATTATAAAAGCCAACATTAACAAACAATAACCTAATATAGAGCCACCTAATTCTATAATATACTAATGAAAAATCCATCTTCATAACCATAGTTGGAATCTTCTTCTCTTTTATATGGTTTAAACCTACTCGTGTTTCCCCTATAACATCATGAATCTGCCTTCTAAATAGATAACCAAATTTCTCCTAAGAAATTTCTTATGAAAAAGTTGTATTCACTTGTGTAGCTAATATATTTACCATGACCTTGTAAATATGATTACATAATACTATATTTTGGATAGATCGAAAGGTATTTCCAAGAGTAAAAAACCCACCAATAAGTTGTTTGTTGGGTGATTGACCCAAAAGTGGGGTTTTGGACCCAAAGTGTGAGTTTAGGACCAAAAGAGAAAAATAATTATTTATTCTTAAGGGTTGATAATGGAAAACAATAGATCTATAGGATTCGTAAGTAACCAAAGGAAAAGGAAAAATAAAGGTGGCCTAAGGTGAGGCCTCATACATTGTGTGCATGAGAGATGTAAGCTCTCTTGTGCTAAGCATGCCATAGGAGGGAAGATTTATGCTCATGGAGGTTGAACACCCTTGAGATAAGATACAAGTACAGTTCTAAAGAGGTCATGTGAAGTGTTGGATAAGCAGCAAGGTAGTCGAGATTTTGAAGGGCTAAGATCAGGTTGAGTTTTCTTAGGGCATGATATAAGCCAAGATATGCCATGTTCTTGAACAATGAATGAGGTCGAGTGTGAACCAATATTGAAGAAGAGGGTTGAGGGAAATGGTTTCCATGAATAGAGATAAACGCATTGAAATTCATCTTGTGAATATTACAAACCCTAAGATCCAGATCAAGGGAATATGAATCTACCAAATGCATGGTTATGTGCAAGAGAAAAAAGGTCGTGAAGGATTTATATCTAGGCTGAGTTAACTTTTGCGCTTTTAGAGAGGATCAAAGCCCTATTTTAGTGTGAATAGGGATGCCAAAAATTTTTGAGGTAGTTGGAATGAGAGTCAAGCTCCCTCAGGTCATAGACAAAACTAAAAGGGGGTCGCAAGCAGAGATACGAGGGCAGCAGGATGAGATAATAAGGTCACGGGAGGGTTGCTACAAGGCCATGAAGCCTCAGAAATTTGAATTCATAGGGATGAGTTAATTCAAGCCTAAGTAGAGGCCAACAAATGTTTTAAGTGTAAGTAATTTTTTGAAGATGATTGCAGAGGCATAACTCTAAGAGGTTGTTCATAAACGATGTTATGAAAAATGTATTTTGAATCCTTATGTAAAGTGACCCTAGAGGATCAAAGGGACTGTGAGTGTTGACACTCCGAGGGATCATATACGGTGAGTTATAAGGTTGATTCACTATTAATGTTGAAGTATTTTGAAGTTTTTGTTACATTGAGTTTTTCAAACCTAATTCATTGTGAGAAGCTAAGTTGGAAATATTTTTGGAAGGAGTAGGTCACTGTGTGTTAAAGGAGGAAAAGGACCTGCCAAGAGAAATGTCAAATGAGGAAAAAAAAGGGCTGGTGATAAAAGGTTTGTATCAACAAGTAATTCATGTGTTTGTGTTCATGTGTTTTTGGGTATATTGTAGATCTAAGGAAGCGAATCGCAAGCCCTAGTTTTGTATACTATGTATAATAGTTGTACTAGTGATTGAGGTCCATCATCCCTAGTATGGGAGCCACGTGATTATTTTACTAATGGATTAATAAATAATTAAGCTTTTGACTCAAATCTCTGTGCACTTAATTGATTTCACTGTTGAATATTTCCGCTATGCAAAGTGCTTGGAGTTGTGTTTATTTTAGCGTGTTTATGATCATGATTAGACATAGACTTGATTCTGAAGTACTAGGAAAAATCAACATGGTATAAAAGTTGATAGTTTCATAGCTACTTTGAAGTAAGGTGTATTATAGTGTGTGTAGGAAGAAAAGTGTTCCAGTGGAGGTTGTGCAGGCTCAGAGGGAGTCTAGCTTTAGAGGATGACTGTGAAGGATTGTCAGATGCCATATGGAAGTTTGGATATTCAAGTTCTAACGAGACATAAAAAAAATCAGCCCATGCAAGAACAATCACATACCATGAAAGAATATTAATGGTGGTGCAAGTAACTTCATAGATCTTGTGATTATAGACATGGATCACACATGAAATTTATTTTTGTATGCGATAACATTCATGCACCATGCAAGACAAAGCTAGGCCTAGTATAAAGAAGTCATAGCAAATGCGAGGACAGATATGGCTACCCAATGAAAGTCATGACTCATGTGAGGATGGTCATGAGCATTCAAATAAATTCACGGAGCTATAAGCATGAAGGAAATACCTTCCTCAATGAGAGGGAGTGTTAGGTTTTATGTAGCTCAAAAGGTATTTTCGAGAGAGGAAATCCCACCGATAAGTTGATTGTTGGGTGATTTACCCAAAAGTGGGGTATTGGACCCAAAGTGTGGGTTTAGGACCAAAAGATAAAATCACTTATTTATTATTAAGGGTTGAGAAGAGAAAACCCTATATATAGAGGTTTCCTAAGTGACCCAAGGAAAATAGTAAATAGAGAATGCCAAAGGTGAGGTCTCATACATTGTGTGCAAGAGAGATGTGATCTCTCTTGCCTTAAGTGTGCCCTAGGAGGGCCAAGTTATGCTCATGGAGGTTGAATAATCTTGAGAGAAGGCGCGACTATAGTTCTAAGGAGGTTTTTTCAAGTGTTGGAAAAGCAACAAGGTAATTGAAATTATGAAGGGATAAGATCAGGCAAATTTTCCTAGGGTTTGATCCAACCCAAGATCTACCATGTTTCTAAACCTTGAATGAGGTCGAGTGTGAACCAATACTAAGGAATAAGGTCAAGGGAAAGGGTTTCCATGAACATAGATAATCGTGTTGCAATTCATCTTATGAATATTACAAAACCTAAGACGCATATCATAGGAGGATGGATCTGCCAAATGAATGGTTCTATGTAAGAAGAAAAAGATCGTGAAGATTATATACCTAGGTTGAGTTAAGTTCTACAATTTGGGAGAGGGTCGAAGGCCTACTTTAGTGTGAATAGGGAGGTCGCAAGGCTATGAGGTAGTTGGAATGAGGGTAGGGCTCCCTTAGGTCATATGCAAAGCTAAAGGGGATTGTACGATGAGATAGGAGGGTGAAAAGATGAGATAATGAGGCCAAAGGAGGATTGTTACAAGGATGTGAGGCCTCAAAATTTTAGATGCACATGGTTGGGTTAATTAAAGCATAAGTAGATTCCAACAAAGGGTTTAAGGGTCAGTAATTTTCTAAATATTATACAAATACATAACTCTCGAAGGATATTCACAAACGATTTTTTGAACAACATGTTTTGAAGCCTTGTGTACAGTGACCTTACAGGATCTTAGGGACTATGAGTGTTGACATTCTGAGGGATAATATATATTGAGTTATAAGGCCGATTCACTATGAGTGTTGAAGTAATTTTAAGTTTTTTTTATAGTGATTTCGACATACTTAATTCATTTTGATAAGTTGAGTTGGATAAAGATCTGGAAGGAGCCATCTTCTTCTTCTTGCTAGATAGGATTGAACCTGAAATGCCTTGTTGGATTTAAGTCTTCTTTCTTTATATGAAGAATAATTGACAACTGATATGAACCCCCTCCAATCTTTATCTAAACTATAACTCTTTTTGAATCACTCTTTACTCATTATATTTTCAATTAATAAAATACATATAACATTTTTGAAAATACATTTTTCCTTGATGTATTATTCCTCTAGGTAGGCATAATTTTTACAGGCTTTTCATACATAAACCTTGCACCTTCTATTCTGAATTTGAAAAAAATTATCCAATCTTCCTATCTTCCCCCACACTTTAGTTCTATTAAGAGTAAATTTTAAGTCTTCCCAATGATCACCCTTTCCTTATTTGTACATTTTTTAGAGAAAAATCCTCCCATCAATTTTTTCTTTCATCATATGGGCCAAAATAATTAACAATGGTAATATTTTGTCTTAATTCCTAAAATACGTTTTTTTGACTTATACAAGATACATGAAAATATTATTTTGTTAAAGGAATGTAATTCTCCCCCTTAGAAATGGACCTTATAGAATTTCCAAATGCAACAATAGATAAGAAGTTTTTATCCTTCAATTTTTTTCCTAGTAAAGCTATCAACTTTTGATATTCCCCCATGGTTTCCTATAACATAATCACATCTAATTTATGAAATTCCACCAATTTGTTTGGGGCAGGTATTTTAGAGGTGTTATCCAACCCCCTAATGTTCAAGGTCAACAGAATCATTATCTAACTCTATGAGGAGTATATCCTTCTATAAGAACCTGTTTAATGGACTTTTTTTTCCCTTGATATATTTATTTCAATGCCTTTTCTTCACTGCATTTGACAAATGATTTCCTCTCCACATTGTAGGAGGTATCATATTTTACTATGAATAATCAAAATATTCCTTCAATACCTTATTTAAGCCTCATACAATATTTGGGTTTGGTATGGTTACATAAATACCCTTTCCCTATAGAATTTGATGGGATAGAGGTTGATTTCAAGTCTTCCTCACAATCTTGAGTTCCTTCTTGATCTAGGAAAAGGATGTTTTATTTCACGTTAGTATATTTATGGAATCCCTCCCATTTTTATATTCATCCTAACCTCTTAGGACACTTTGAATCTCCTAGGTATGATTTTCCCAATTCTACTATGGTATGCCAACTATCCCTATCTGTAAACTCGTTCTTTTTCATTCTTTAAATTGGAATAATTTCATGAGTTTATAAATATCTGCCTACATGCTATAATTTACGCCTCCTTCAATTTATTTGTCAACCCTTTACTCTCAATCCCTAAACTATTGATATTGATCCATGGGAATGCGTAGAAGCTCTTACCCATTATACCCTTTAAATACTTTAAGGAATCCTTATTTTGAGTTGTTTCTTCATTCTTACTAAACCCTTTGTTTTTCTTAGGGTCATCTACAGTTGGAATTTTCCCTTTTTCCTCCATAAACTCTATTTCATTCTTTCCTTTGACAAAACCAACCCCATTCCTCCAATAATATTCCATTACCATGCTTTCTAGACTAAAGGATGTATGTAGTCCTCCAATACATGGCTATAAACATGGCATCTTGAACGTCTAAATAATATTTTAACTAAATACACTGCTTGCTTGTGGATTTTCTCCATAGCTATTATTTGTACACTTTTAAATGACCTTTTTTTTAAATCCACTTCAACCAAGATGTTGGATATGGCCCTATACAAACTAGATTTATAGGATTGGCCAATTTGCATTGTTTTCTCTAAGAAATTGTCTATATATTGAAGAATGTTATCTAATCACATCTTAATAGGGAGTATATGAGGTTTAATCCATACTAGTTTCTTGTTAGATACTTTATATTAGGATCTAAACAAGCTTTCCATTTTTGCAAGGAAAGAATCGACTATCCTCATAAACAAATACATTCTAAAAGTTTCATGGAATATTCTTCCAATCCAAACATGAAGCCTAACCACCCTCTTTCCATCAAATTGTATATTGGACCATACACATAATGGGCCTATAAAACTTTTGAATCAAGTCACTAAGGATCCATGGTTATATACTTCTTCCATGAAACTTCTTGATTAAGGCTTTCACATAACCATTCTTACTAGATTAAATTTTTTCATCATACATTTATTGGTTTCTTAACTCTAATAGCACTCAAATTTCTCTTTCCTTGGCTTTTCCATCACTTGAAACCACTAAACTCCTCCAAATATAGACCACTTTCAATAAACCCTACCCTTGAGATACAATCTCCATATAAGAACTTTCTATTGACACCTTCCCCTCTGTTCATTTTCCTTTTTCTTAATTTTTCCATAACCTTGCTTAAAAGAGAATTGCTTCGAACAATTTTCCAAAATAAGGGATGAGCATTAAACCTCCCTTTACTACTAACCTCCCTAAAAGAACCCTTATCATAATTATGGCTAAAGCCATCATTGAGTATCATATGTCCCACAACAACTCCATTGTAGGGTTTGACAGATCCTATATCTCCTCTATTTGGAAAATGTATATCCACTTTTTACCCTATGTCTAAAGTCTTAGTCTGTAACTTTGTATTAAATGTGGGGCTAGGCACTTTTACCTTGCAACTAGGTTAATCTTATCATGAGACAAAGATCAACTTTAACTATAAGGATTGTTAAGAGTAATGCACTAACTGGGTTTCCTTCACATCCATTTTAAATCCCCAATGTAGGCTTGAAATTCCATAAACTTATAACTAATAGTAAAAGAAAAAATTATTCTTGGTATAATTTTCTAGTAGCTACAACTAAATAATTAACCCTTAGGATTTTACTAGCTAAAAGGCACCATAAAACTTGAGAGATGGGATACACTTCTTATTAACACTTTTAATAAATAATAAATTAAATTAAATTAATTAATTTGTCTACATAAACAAAGGCCCCAACATGACTCTCTTAAAAGATTATATAAACAAGGGCAGTAGCTATGATGCAACATATTCCTTGCCTCTACCACTAACTAATTGATCAAATAAGTGTGGGATATGCATTTCATCGTTAGCGTACGGTCTGCATTTCATCCTTATCCGAGAATGATTTCCGCACTTGCAATATGTATTTATTGTCATATTCGCACACGCACAACAAAATCCACCTTCACACATCTTATTCGGCCTTTGCACAACTTCCTCTGCACAACTAATTTTTTTTGTCATTAATTTGTTATTGACCGCTAATTGTTTTGCATCTCATTCATAGTTATTATATGTTTTAATTAAGACGATTACTGAAATAAAATAAAATGAAGTTATTTATTTCTAAAATATAATACCTTGCTAAAAACAAATAAAAATAAAGTTATGCATTACTAAATTAATAATAATTCATAACACAATGCAGAAGTGTGGAGAATTTGCACTTCTCTGTGCAATCATCCATTCTCTACATTACTATCCTCCACATTTTTCGTATGCCTCTGCACCAAAGACTCCACACCCTATTTTTTTTTTTGGAACAAGTGTTAGAGTGTGGAGTTTCGTTTGAGCTCTCACTGCGCACAAAAAACCATCAAAACGCACAACCAAAATTAATTAATAAAGTAACATAAATATAAAGGTGATCATGAAGAAGAATAACATAGGAGCCAATACTCGTTTTCCCTATTGTCTTACATGGATTCTCTAGCCATGAGCTTTGGCTTTCCAGCTCCACTAAAATTCGACATGCAGAGGAGTAATATTTGCGGTCACAACTTCTCGTGCATTTACTTCAAGCAGGAGTCAATGGCCTTCAACAATGTTTATTTTCATATCATAGCCCCATGGCAATGTTCTCCATGGGGCCATCTTCCAATTCCAATCATCTAATATCCCTATCGTAATGTTAGCTATATTTTTTCACACATATCTTCCACTAATACTTATTATCAAATAAATACAATGTTATGATGCCCATGGAAGATAATGGTTGCCATAGAAGTGTATTACTGCATGCACTTCTGATTACGCTCTTTTAGATGGACAAAATACAAGTGATTTAAATTCCAACAAGAATGAGAGGTGGCTATTCCATATGCTTTATGCTTCAGTAGTCAATTGAATAAAGGTTGTGCATAGTGCGAACAAAATTCTATACAAAACTGCATTTTATTTTAAAAAAAACATTGTTTATGGTTATGTTTCTAAAATTAGGCAGATATGTCGAAGTGTGGAGAAAGTTCACTGTTTAGAGGAAGCTTTCAAGCTTTCATTATGTAGTTTTCTACAGCCTATACTAAAGGATTTAGTTCTAATATTTTAGTATTAAAACATAGTCCATATTTGTTGTTATAAATAACATTGTTTACGCTTATATTATTGATAATATTTTAATTGTAAATAATGCATATGACCGTTATTTAATTGTTTCTCTTTGCATGAAGCTTTTCGTGCAGTGAAAAGCTCTAGCCACTTCCACATTGACACTGGAAGTTGTTATTAATTGATAAATAGGTTCGGCTAACGTATATGACATTATTGGTATTATTTTGATTATAAATAATGCTTATCTTCATATTTCCGAAGATCTCTTTGTTTATGCTCTTGTACGGAAGTGCGCAGGAATTCCATTGTGTAGAGAAAGATTTTTTGTGTGGATCTCTGCACTTCACATTAAAATATTTTATTGTTAATATTATTGCTTATATTTTAGTTATAAATAATACATATCTTTGTATTCTATTTTTGCTTTATTTTAGTTATAAATAAACCATCCGTTGTGTAGATATTTGTACTCTGCACTAAAGGCTTGTATTGCTAATACTTTAGCATTAAATAATCCACATTTGTTGTTGGCAAGTCCAATTTTTGCATCATTTGACAAAAGCTTTGTTTGTGCTTATGTTTATGAAATTAGGCAAAATAAGCTCTCAAGCTTTCATTATGCAGATATTAGCATTCCACACCAAAGGCTTTGTTTGAGTGTATAGCTTTGTTTGAGTGTGGATACTAAGAGAGAAAAATTCAAAACTAATATACAATGTCGTTATAATGACACCATATCCAATGTACAATACTAGTTTTCATTCATCAAATTTGATATCACATTTATGCTTTCGCACTAAATACTTTGCACCCTAGTTTTTCCTACGATCGTAGCTTCTTGTGCATTTTCTTCAAGCAAGAGTCGAGACAACTTTCAATGATGTTTCTTTGCATGTTGTAGCCCCATGGAAATGTTCTCCATGGGACCATCCCTAGTTTTGTTTATGGTCGTGGCTTCTTGTGCATTTGCTTCAAGCAAGAGTTGATAACCTACAATGATTTTTCTTTGCATATCGTATCCCTATGGAAACGTTCTCCATGGGGCCATCTCCAAATTCCAATCATTTGAGATCATCATCGTAATTTTGGTTATAGCTCTGCACACATATCTTAGAATCCCATAAACTGTAATCTTTAAAAGTCATCTACAACAAATAACAAGAAATTGCATTTAGTAATTAAACTATTCCATCATAATGCATGGGAGACGACAGTTTCCAGAGAAGCATATTACTGCATGCACTTCCAATTATGATATTTAATATGGATAGAATAAAAGCGAGTTAAATTATTGCAAGAAAGGGAGTTGGCTATTCCATATGCTTTCTGCCTCGGTAGTCAATTAAATAAAGGTTGTGTGTAGTGTGAAAAAAATTATGTACACCAACATATATCCATCTTAACCCCGGATCATTCAAGTGTCGAGAGGGATCCAATCTCTTCAGGTGAAAACCTACTTTTTTAGTGTGAAACTTGAGGAATGGATTGCACCTCGAGATATTTTATCCCTCTCGACACCTGATAGATCTGGGGTTAATATGGATATAGGTTTGTTATATAATACTATATAATATATATATTGTATCTAATATGTGTCTTTTTCTAATTCTCTCTCTCTATCTCACCCCAAAAATATATGCATTCTCCCGCTATATCTATCTATCTATCTCTCTTTTTTCCCCTTCTCTCTCTCTCTCTACCCATTTTCTCCCTCTCTCTCTCTTTCCTCCTGCTATTCTCTCTCACTGTTTCTCCATTTCTCCCTTGTCACTCCCTCTCTCTCTCTCTGCATTTCTCCCTCTATGTATTTAATCTTCCCTCCCTCTCTCCTCTTCTCTCTCTTCCTTCCTCTCTCTCTCTCTCTCTCAACTTTATCAATATCTCCCCCCTCTCTCCTTCTCTCTCTCTCTCTCTCTCTCTCTCCCCTTTGTCACTATCTGTCCCCTCTCTCCTTCTCTCTCTCCCATCCATATTTGTGTCTCCCTCTCTCTCTTCCCCTTCTCTCCCTCTCTCTCTCCCATCCATATTTGTGTCTCCCTCTCTCTCTTCCCCTTCTCTCCCTCTCTCTCTCTCTCCACCTTTATCTCTCTATGTATTTTTTCTTTCCTCCCTCTCTCTCTCTCACTCACCCCCTGTCTCTTAAATTTCATCCCATTGTATTTTGTTTAGGTAAGTATCTAAAAAAAATAAAATAAAATATTGGTTGTAAAAAGTCATGCATTCTCTTTCCTCTATTATTATAGTTAGTCATTTTGCTTGCTCTCATCGCTTAGATCCATAGTTAAGATTGATCTATGTTGGTTCTTAATAATATTATTTATATTATATAACTATCACTTCTTTATATATAAAAGTATTCTCATTTTTAATTTTATTAAAACCTTGATTTGATTTCTATTGGAATATTTTTAGTAGTAGTGAGGATAGATGATTTAGATATATCTCAAAATTAATTATAACCTTTTCTTTTTAGATTTAATTAAAAACTGTTATAAAATTTAATTAAAATAAAATATTTATAAAATATTTTTATTGTGAAATAAGTTATGGTTTTTGCTCATGTGGTATTGATAAGCCATGGTATTAGCCCGTGGTATTGTAAGAAAGCCTATTTTTTACAAGTTAATAATATCCACAATAAAGTGAATATCCATGGTTAAAAATCATTTATTGTTATAAAATATTTTGGTTGTGAAATAGGTTATGGTTTTTGGACTTGTGGTATTGATAAGCCATGGTATTGACCCATGATATTGTAACAAAGACAATTCAAAAGTGAATAACAAAATAAAAATATAACAAACTAAATTTTATTATTTTTATTACTTTAAATTCTTATTATTAATTTAGCCAACATTTAAATGTTTATGCTCATCCTTTATACTGGGTTAGGTTTTTATTACTTTTAACTTTTTATTTATTACTTTTAACTTCTTGTTTATTATTTATATTACTTTTAAATTTTTATTTATTACTTTTAATTTCTTGTTTATTACTTTTAAATTTGTATTATTATTTGAGTCAACATTTAAATGTTTACACTCATTTCAAAGCTGATGTCAAAGTGAGAGAAAGTCTATCAGGCAGAGAAAATTTCAAATTTTCCACAGTGGTTCCCCGCACCCTATACCGAAAGTTTTTATTATTTAATTTTTTCACATAAACATAATCAATACTTCTGTTGTTCACATCAACATTGTTTACACTTATATTATTATAACATTTTATTTGTAAACCACTCATACTATTTAATTCTCAAGGTAAGCTTTCCGCCGATGAGGAAGGTTCAGCCACTTCCTATCATAAAATACTGGTGTTTTTATTTTTAGAGAAATAGTTCCTAATGATTTTTTTTTCAGAAGAAAAAAACGCTGAATTATAATATTAATAAAACAGTACATGATCAACATAGATCTCAGCTGGAGGATTCCAGCGAGAAAGCCAAGATAATTGCCCGTTACAATCAGCTCAAAGATTAGAGCGCAGCAGAAAAGATTAATGGGCATCCACATAATAGGGTTAAATCAGCCCCAGAACTAATAACATTACAATGATATAAATTTAGATAAATAGTTCCGGCTGATGCGATATTCTTGGTTTTATTTTAATCATAGATAATGCTTATCTTCACTTCTGAAAATATATTTGTATATGCTCTTGTGTGAAAATGTGCAGGAAGCACAATACATTGCGCGGAGAAAGGTTTTTTTAATGGATCTTAGTACTTTACACTAAAAGCTTTTATGGCTAATATTATTGATAATAATTTATTTTTAAATAATATATTTTTTGTATTTTATTTTCTCTTTATTTTAATTATAAATAAAATATTCATTGTGGAGATTTTTTTACTCTTCACTAAATGTTTCTATTGCTAAAATTTTAGTATTAAATAATCCATATTTGGTGTTGTCAAATCCAATTCTCTCATCATTGAACATAATCTTTGTTTGTGCTTATGTTTTTGAAATTAGGAAAAAGAAGCTTTGAAGATTTCATTATGCAAATGTCTGCAGTCCACACCAAACGCTTTGTTTCAGTGCGGAGACCAAGTGTGAAAAAATTCAAAGCTAATATATAATGTCGCATAAACACTTCATAGCCAATATACAATATCAATTTTAATTCATCAAATTTAATATCACATATTGTACTAATTATTCGTGCAGTTTAACATTAGTGTTATATGAAAAAGTGGGTGAGAAAGGACAAGTGTGTTATATGCAAAAACCCTATCGAGGCGATGATGTTTACAAAAATGTGAAAACTTTGAAATCACACTTGGCATTGAATAATTAGTTAATGCAAATGTTGAACCTATATGACATTATTGGTAATATTTTAGTCATAAATAATGCATATGTCCATATTAGCTTATGTTGGAAGAGCACTTTGCATTATTATTCCATAATATAGAGGTGCCAGTTGCTTAACAAGCGCATATTTTATCACATCTTCAAGCAGAAGCTTCGTTTATCGTTATCACTTTTAAATTAGGCATGTGCATAGGTGCGGACAAAGTCCACATCAAATAATTGTTTTTACAATTGGGTTGGAACTCAGTTCTCTTGTTTGGAAATCATAACATAACAGTTTCAAATATGTGTGGAACGATGGTGTGTGGAACATGGAACATAAACCTCCAGACTCACATACTTTCGCAGTTCGACGTGGCTTAATTGCTAAGATATATCTCTATTGTGAATGAGCATTAGTTTGTTTGCATATCACCCCTGTAGTTTTTGTATTTAATGATAATACCATGTCTACTGCCAAATTTACATATGACCTGCTTTTCTCTTCGTAATATTGTTCTACTTATTGATATTCATTCTCTATCTACATACAACCATGAATAGAATCAAATTTAAAAGTCTCGTTTCATTATACATGTGACAATGTAACTAACCATTCAAATATGAAGAATTACAAGTACATATAAATAGTAAAGACGATAATGGCCTACGTTACCCTGAAAAAAATACTTCATTATGAACTTTTTCTCATGTTATATAAAATATATCAGATCTCTAGAATGTCAAAATGTAAACAAAAAGTATCAATTAATTATAAATAATGCATATTTCGATAGTCAAATTTTGTAGAGTTGTGAATAGAATTCATCATTGAATAAATTTTATTTTGTTATAAAATTGATTTAATTTAATTTATATCTATGATTTTTAGATATTTTAGTATTTTAAGTAGGCCATTCTGTATGCAGAGCTTTCACTGTGCAGAAAAAGCTTGTTCTACACAATGAAACTTTTCATTGTAATCTTCGGACAATGAAAAATTTATACAATTAATTAAGCAAATGAAGCTCATTAATTGATTAAAAGTTGTAATGGAATAATCAAACCTTACCTTAGATGAATTGTGGTTAGTAATTGTATTCTTAAGAGATGTATGTCTTAGATACAAAACTATTGTCAAATGTTAATTTTCATTTTAATCAATAATGTAGTATCAGATATAAAACAAATTGTCAAAACATGTGTTCGAACACCAATAAAAGGCATTATCATGAAATCGATAGAACGAAATAATTTTAAATGGAAAATAGTTAATGTAGTTCAAATTGTAAATAGTGAATAATTCAAAACCTGTTTAGATTCAAGACATGGGCATTAAAAAAAACTTGCTCAACAGGATCAGAACTAATTTAATTTAATTTATATCGATGACTTTTAGGTTTATCATTTTTTAAGTACATTATTCCTTATGCAGAGGTTTCACTGTATGGAAGAATCTTGCTCTGCACAATGAAACTTTTCAATGTAACCTCTGCATAATGACAACTTTGTACAAGGAACTGAGCATTAAAGCATTTGCTTACCAATTTTTAAATAAAATAGAATTGGCAAACGAATCTCAACAAGATCGGAACTGCAATACCGAAATTTATTACGTTGTATGCAGAAAGGGTGTGTCGGAAAGATAATTGATTAATTAATATGCATAGATATAATTAAAGTGAACTTTAATTGTGTATAATGTGGTAGCGTCGATCAACTAGAATGAAAATTTTATCCAGATTTTTGAACTCTGTGGAATGAAATCTATGCAGCTTTGAAGACATTGTGGCAATATTCTATTACTAAGAGATATATGTCTAAGATGCAAAACCATTTTCAAATGTTCAATTTTGTTTAAAGCAACAACATAACACTGAATATAATAGAAAATTTGAAAGCATATCTTTGGAAATTTATATAAAACATTATCATAACATTGATATAGAGTCAGAATTGTATTCAAAATAAAATTTCAATGAGCATTGCCATAATTCATATATGTATGAGATCATATCCAAAACATAGTCATAAAAGACAAAGTTGTTGAACAAAGTCAAAATTGTGCAAAGGAAATTGTAAAGTAAATGCTTTTGTTCTAGTAGAAACTGGGGTTGTGCTTCCTTGAAAGGCATCTACAACCTGAAAATAACAATTTGTTTATAGTAATTAGAAAATATCATCATAACGTAATCAACAAAGCTAAATTTTCTTATATTAACTAATAGAAAATCGAATGTCGAACAATTTGAAAATATTCACACTGTGCAAAATCATTTGTTGTGACGATGCCTTTGTTAGATATGTTACAATTCATTGACTCGTTGAACAAATATGTTCACTATATTTTTAATGTAATCCCTTTCAAGGGCAATTGTAATTTCCATTTTCGTGTTTTTAGTAAAAATATATTTTTCAATTTCCCTATTTTATTCTTACACCTTGGCAACCGACTCAGAGTTGTACTTATTGACATTAGTAAAATTAAATATGTTGAGATTCAACAAGATGATGAGCTTAGTGAAAATTAAGCACCTTCACTAAGTGGGGCCCGCAGGCTATTTTTAGGTGTATGTCTATTTTTAGACATGGTGGGCATATTCTATAAGTTGCAGGATGCTATTTGTAGATGGTTGGTCAAATGTGGAAAATAGATTAAATTCTATTTTTAGAATATTGGGCGAAGTCTATTTATAGATCGTCAATCTAAAAATAGATGCATGTCGATTATTATTAGCTCTTAATAATAATTTGACAATAAACATCAACTTATTCTCTTGGAGCACTTTATTTCAGTGAACAGATTTGGCAAATCAGTGGGCTGAAGGAATTACGCAATTCCTAGGGTTATTGGTGGCTCATGCATGAAGGACTCGCTAGAACCGAAGTGGTAAAGCACATTGCAGTTGGAAGAGTGGGGCTTATGGAGTTGTTATTCAGTTTAACTCAGTTAAGTGAGTTAAACTCATTTGAGCTAGTTGTATCTAGTCTAACTGAAAGATACACTAGTGAGAGTTAAGTGAATTAATTATTTAATTAATTCAAAACTAATAACTCACTAACAACTGAACAGAAACAACAGTTAACTATAGTGCATGTCAGTTCCAGTGGAGACCCAGTGGAGAGATAGGTGAAAGGGTGAGATGGACTATCTGTTGTGACTATAGTGATGCATTCAATGCATCTGACACACATTGGAGTTGCCAATGAGGATTTCGCAGTCAAGTCAAGGCCAATTCGAATTCATTTAGCAGTCTTCTTCAGCAGGGATTGTGCAGTGGAGGCAAGCTGTCATGAGGCAAGAAATTGGTGCATGGAGATGCAAATTTCTGCATGACAGTGTGTAATGATTGTTGATTGTACTGAGAGCTTGATGTACTAAGATTTGTATGAGATTATTACATGATTCCATTGATATACATAATATGATAGTTGGGTTTTTTAGCTTTAAGATTTCCCGTTAAAAAACTATGTTATGTGCGATTGAATTTATTCACATGTGTTTGCAATTGAGTTTTAAATTTCTGAAAGTTTAATTAGTGGAAGGATTCTGTATTTTGCAAGAAGATAAATATAGTGAGATCAGGAGGATCCAGTAATACATCAGTATTAATAAATTTCTACATGGTATTAGAGTGGTTTTGATCACTGGAGATTGCAATTTTGAATAATTGTTGAGTTTTGTGTTGGTGGACAATTCGAATTTGTTGCAGAAATTTCTTGGTGCGACAGTTGAGTATTCATTGAAATGTCTTTCAATGGGTTGCGATTGGAGTATGCCCTTGATGGTAGCTCGAATTACATAGCCTGGAAGGATAGGATGGAGGCGGTGCTTGAAGACAATGTCCCGAAGGAGTTCATCGATAGCGATGTTCCTAAGCCTGCTTCTAGCGATGTTGCAGGACTTGACGCATGGCAAAAGAAAGTAGCAAAGACAAGAAGAATTCAGTTGGAAGGAGTGAAGGACCATATTGTGTCAAGCCTTCATGGGAAAGCCACTCCATTTGAAATGTGGAAGGCTTTGACGGATCTTTTCCAAAGCAGCAGCGACTAGAGAAAGTTTGCGCTAAAAGATAAGCTCAAAAAAATAAAAATGGAGAAGGGCGACAGTATTCCAAAATATCTCACGAAGTTTTTCCACTGTAGGGATGAACTGGGAAGCATGGGGATTACTGTTGATGATGATGACTTGGTGAGCTTGGCTCTCCTTGGGCTTCCGAAGAGTTGGCATAGCTACGAAGACAATGGACGGGAGAAACTATCGATTTGGGAGTGACTTTGGTCGGATCTTGTGCAGGAGGATGTTAGTATGAATCTTAATTCCAAGCGTATGAAAAAAGACCACTTTAGCTGCGCATAACAAACAGCCCTAATAGCAAATATGGCTGCTAATATCCTCAAATTTGTAGTTAGGTGATCAAGATAAATGCTGCAAAAATCTAGATCTATGCATTAGAAGACTTAAACAGTAGAAAAAACAAGATTTACTCCATGCATCCAATAGACAAGACAAGAATATGTTGAATGAATTTTGTATTAATGGCACTTGGGAGGAAAACACAGGAGGGTGTTCCCAGTTCTCCTCAATGGGATGGGTTCTTGTAAGTCCTCAACACTTCAGATCTAAAATTCCTCTCTCTTGATGGTGTAGAAAACCCAGACAAAAATGGTAGCAAAATATGACTATGATGGTGGATCAATAGTCAGACCAAAAGTATAGATCCAGAGTGATCTTAGGCAACAAAAGGTGATAAATGAATGGGAAAACCCTTTTATTTATAACAAAATATTGAGTTAGTCTAGATATTGGTGCATAATTAAAATATTATTAACCAAATCAAGATCCAACTTTTATGGAATATTTTATTATATTTGTTGGAGGGAAAGGGAATTTGACTTGGGTCAAATCCCTTCATTTGTAAATAATAAATAAATAAATGATTTATTTATCATTTTAAGGATGTGGTTGAGTAATAATCAAATAAATAATGATTTATTTAATTATTTAAGGGTGATTTAGTCATATTTAACAAAGAATATTATTTAAATAAGGTTTAAATAATTATTCTTAGAAAATAACAAGATAAATAATGATTTATCCAATTAATTTCCTTGTTTTGGGTTAAATATAACCAGGAATATTAATTAAACTGCTGTTTAACTAATTATTCCTTGAGGAAAATCAAAAAAATGTATATTTATTTAATATTTCCTCATGGGGTTTCCTGTTTGGACCATAAACAACTTAATAAAGGTGGTTTACTAAGTTATTTTCATAGTGAAAGTAATTTTACTTAGGGTAAAATTGGTCATACATGGTGTACTTGGGTCCATCTAATGATAATAGGTTATATGATCAAAAAATGGTGTAACAGAGGAGATAAGGTGAAGTACCAAGGATGGCTCTTCATCGAAGAATGATGATGAAGAGAATTGCGCTTTGGCTACCAAATCAAGGAAAGGGAAGGGAAAGAAATTCCCTCCAAAATCCGAGGCTAAAGGCAAGAAGCTAGATTTTTCCAAAGTGAAGTGTTTTCACTGTCACGAACATGGGCATCTCGCCACTAACTGCCCACAGAAGAAGAAGAACAAGAAGGTTGTTGGAGCTACAGCGGGTGAGGCCTTAGCCTCGAAATTTGAACTTGGTTTCTCTTTTTTCGCATGCTTGGTTTCAAGCTCAATGGGATCGGTGTGGTATCTTGATAGTGGTGCGTCTTTCCATATGACGGGAGACAAGGATTTGTTTAGTGACTTGGAGGAGAAGGATCTCCAAATGCATATAGAGATGGCCGACGATGGCAAATACAGTGTGACTAGCATTGGAACCATTACCTTTGAGAGGGAGTCAGGTAAACCATTTCTGTTGAAAGATGTTATGCATGTTCCAGGTCTGAAGAAGAACTTGGTCTCGGTCACAATGATGAAAGACAGAGGTTATGATGTTGTTTTTAGTGAGGGAAAAGCTTTCCTTCGACATAAAACAATCGGTCAAACAAAGAGGATAGGGATTAGAGTTAAGAATCTCTACAAGCTGGAGGTAGATAGTTGCGCTGCAATGATGGGCAAAGCAGAAGAAGTGGTGAGCCGGGATGAGGGCGAATTATGGCACAGGAGATTGGGCCATCTTCACCATGGCGCTTTGAAGCTTTTGCAGTATATTTCTACTGGAATTCCCAAGGGTACTCTTTCATAGTCAAATCAGTGCAAGGGATGTACTATGGGTAATTTTGTGAAGACCACCTTTCATGAGAATGAGAACCGTGCTTCGGTGATCCTGGAGAGAATTCACACAGATGTGTGTGGACCTTTCTCAATTGCTTCAACAGCAAAACACAGGTATTATGTTATATTTTTTGATGACTATTCTCGTAAATGTTGGATCTTCTTCATGCAGAAGAAGAGAGAAACATTCTCAAAGTTCTGTGATTTTAAAGCATTGGTGGAGAAGGAGTCAGGGAAGCAAGTGAAGGCTCTACAGAGCGATAATGGTGGTGAATATATCTGGAAAAAAATTAAAAGACTTATGTAGCAAAGAAGGAATTCGAAGAGAACTCATAGCGCCTCATAACCCATAGCAGAATGGGGTCGCGGAGAGGAAGAATAGAACGATCATGGGTGCTGCACGAGCTATGCTGCATGACCAGGGCCTACCGATGCACTTGTGGGCGAAAGCATGCAACACTGCAGTTTATGTGCAAAATCGTTGTCCTCATAGAGTACTTGGCATGAGTACACTTGAAGAAGATTTTACTGGTAAGAACCCTGATATTTCTCATTTGAATATTTTTGGCTCATTTGTTTACATTCATGCGACAAAGGACGCCAGGAAGAAGCTGGAGCTGACTGCAGAAGTTTGGATATTTGTGGGGTACACAGAAACACCCCATAATTATCATGTGGATTTTCCAAACAGTCGAATGACTGTGGTGCGACGGGATATAAAATTCACTGAGGTGAAAGCCATGAAGTTGTCACTTGAGAGGGAGCTACACTTGCATGCGGAGGAGGAACTTTTTGTTCCTAAAGATGAGCCTCTAGATGTGGATCAGCCATAGGAGGAGATTCATGGAGTGGAGGAGTTCACTCATGCAGAGCCAAACATCAGAACTAGTAGAAAGCGTACCACAGAAGCTGAGAGACTGAAGCTTGATACGGCACATAATGTAGGAGTCCCCACATCACAGCGCAGACAGAGACAGTCCCGATTTACTGGATACATAGCTCTCATGAGCAAGTGTATCGTGACAGAGCCATCTTCTTTTGAAGAAGAAGTGCAGGAGCCCACATGGGTAGATGCCATGGTGGAGGAGTATGACTCCATTTTCAGAAACAATGCTTTGGAGATTGTTCCAAGGCTGGTGGGATCAAGATGGATCTACAAGGTAAAGCAAGTTGTTGATGGGAGCGTCGAGAATTATAAGGCAAGATTTGTTGTCTGGGGCTTCTCACAGATCGAGGGGATTTATTATGAAGAAACCTTTGCACTTGTTGCATGGTATTCTTCCATAAGGACCATCCTTTCTCTCTCAGCGCAGATGGGTTGGCACATTCATCAGATGGATGTGAAGATTGTGTTCTTTAATGGGATCATTGAGGAAGAGGTGTACATTGAGCAACCTGAAGGATTTGAGATCTTCAGCAGCGAGTCGCATGTGTGCATACTCAAAACAGCACTGTATGGGCTGAATCAAGCACCACGTGCTTGGTACACACGAATCGACAACTATTTCACTAGACTTGGATTCACCAAGAGTGAGGCGGATGCAAACCTATACCAAATTGTGGTGGAGGGTAATATTTTAATCATTGTTCTTTATGTTGATTATTAAATACTAACGGGTGATGAGCAGTTGATACACTCATGCAAGACAGATCTTGCAAAGGAGTTTGAGATGAAGGATTTGGGCCTCCTTCATTATTTCCTTGGATTGGAAATATGGCAGCGAGAAGGTGAACTGTTTGTGTCTCAAGGCAAGTATGCTTGGGAGATACTTGAGAAGTTTCACATGTAAGGCTGCAAGCCTATGGATACTCCTCTTCCAGGAAACTGGAGGAAAGAGGATGCTACATCGGCAGAGGTAGTGGATGCCACTGTTTATCGACAGTTGGTGGGTTCGCTCATGTATTTAGTTAATACAAGACCGGACATATGATATGCGGTGAACCAGCTTTCTCAAGTGATGGTTAAGCCTACCAAGCTCTTTTGGATGGAAGGCAAGCATGTCCTGAGGTATCTCAGGGGCACATCTAAGTATGCCTTATGGTACAGACAGACGGATGAGGTGAAGTTGCATGGCTTCACTGATGTAGATTGGGCAGGAAGCCCAATGGACAGAAATATCACATCAGGAGGGGTTTTCAGTATCGGATCTACAACAGTTTCTTGGTATAGTAGAAAACAAAGATCCATGGCACTCATTTCAGCAGAAGCAGAATACATGGCAGCAAGTCAAGCTGCATGTGAGGCTATCTAGATGAGGAAGATCCTGCTCGGTCTGTTCGGTTCACATTTAGATCCTACAGTGATACATTGTGATAATCAGAGTTGCATTAAACTCTTAATTAATCTTGTGTTTCATGATATATCTAAACATATTGATATCCGGTATCATCGTATCAGATATTGTGTGCAGCGGAAGATCATTTTGCTTCAGTACATTCCTACGGAAGATCAGGATGTAGACATTCTGACGAAGGCACTCAGCAGGAGCATATTCGAATAACATAGAGACAGGATCTGGGTGAAGGATAATCCAATCTTGTTGAGAGGGAGTGTTGAGATTCAACAAGATGATGAGCTTAGTGAAAATTAAGCACCTTCACTAAGTGGGGCCCGTAGGCTATTTTTAGGTGTATGTCTATTTTTAGACATGGTGAGCATATTCTATAAGTTGCAGGATGCTATTTGTAGATGGTTGGTCAAATGTGAAAAAGATATGAAATTATATTTTTAGAATATTGGGCGAAGTCTATTTATAGATCGTCAATCTAAAAATAGATGCAAGTCAATTATTATTAGCTCTTAATAATAATCCGACAATAAACATCAACTTATTCTCTTGGAGCACTTTATTTCAGTATACAGATTTTGAAAATCAGTGGGCTGAAGAAATTACGCAATTCCTAGGGCTTATTGGTGGCTCATGCATGGAGGGCTCAGTGAGAACTGAAGTGGCAAAGTTATGACAGACTTTGAAGAGTAGTTTATAGAGTTGTTATTTAGTTTAACTCAGTTAAGTGAGTTAAACTCAGTTGAGCTAGTTGTATCCAGTCTAACTGAAAGATACACTAGTGAAAGTTAAGTGAATTAATTAGTTAATTAATTCACAACTAATAAATCACTAACAACTGAACAGAAATAGAAGTAAACTACAGTGCATGTCAGTTCCAGTGGAGACCTAGTGGAGAGATAGGTGAAAGGGTAAGATGGTGTATCCGTTGTGACTCTAGTGATGCATTCAATGCATCTGACACACATTGGAGTTCCCAATGAGGATTACGCAGTCAAGGCAAGGGTAATTCAAATTCATTCATAGGTATTCTTCAGCAGGGATTGTGCAATGGAGGCAGGCTATCAAGAGGCAATAAATTGGTGCATGGAGATGCAAATTTCTGCATGACAGTGTGTAATGATTGTTGATTTTACTGAGAGCTTGATGTAATAAGCGTTGTATGATATTATTACATGATTCCATTGATATACATAATATGATAGTTGGGGTTTTTAGCTTTAAGCTTTCCCGTTAAACAATTGTGTTACGTGCGACTGAATTATTCACGTGTGTTTACAATTGAGTTTTAAATTTCCGCAAGTTTAATTAGTGGAAGGATTATGTATTTTGCAAGAAGATAAATATTGTGAGATCAGGAGGATCTGGTAATACATCCGTATTAATAAATTTCTACAAAATATCCATGTGTCAATTTGTTCTGCAGTAAAATCAGTGTTGCTATCAAAATTCGATGTCATTTTCTGTTTTTTTCTCCGATTCAGTTTGTAACATGTCATTTGAAATTAATTCAGAACCTTGCAGGATACATGAACCATCTAAGAATTTTATAATATATATTTCCTTGAGATAGGAATCACCTATCCTATTGCACAGGTCACTATAGGGAGAATTGATATGCTCAAGTGTATTGATCCTCTTCGTCCATCCAACTTCCAAATGCTTCATTCGATCATTAACATATGATAGTTGTTTTTTTTTCTTTTCGATATCATAGAGTATTTCTAGCCTCTAGAAAAAAGTAACTAATTCATTGTTTGCGAATTTCCTCTCTTCCTTAAGATTATTGTTAACCAAATTCATAAATGTTGACATGTGCTATTGAAAAAGCATTAAATCGAAAAATTCTTTCCATGCATCATCAATAATTTCTAATATTTGGCATATGTTGTCGAGGATATATGTCTTTAGTGCACTAAGAAAATTCACAGACTTGTTAGATGTTTACGGTGTTGCAGAAACAGAACTTGACAATGAAGGTGATCGTATTTCTAGTGGAATCATTAATAGAGGAACTGGATTTTCAATGTATTGTAGTTATGTTTACTTTTCTTTTTAAAGTAAGATTTTCTGCAAGAACTTTGGTAACAGACTAAATAATTGCATAATTGGTAGATTGATGTAATACCATGAGCCCAATCGTTTCAACGTGAGACGAATCAATATCCACTTGTTCTTGATGTATAATCTTTATATTTTCAATTTTTACCTTTTCAATTCTCAATTTTTTGTTGGTTTTTTCATATTTTTCATTTTGTAATGTCACAGGACGTTCATCGAAAATGATGTCCTCTTCTGCAATTTTCTCCATTATCCTTTAATTCTTTGTTAAACGAGTAGTAACCCAATTAGGTGGTACACGACTATCACTTTCCATGTTTATAACCTGTTGAATGTTTTCTCTATTTATGACACTTTTGGACATGGTTCTTCGAACTATATGTGTTTGGTCTGGAAATAATTTAAGAAGATTAGCTTGCTCGTCTCGACGGCTTATTAGCTCAACAATAACCAGTTTTCCAGAACCAAGATATTTTCTCTTTCCTAGACTTGTGGATGAGGTTGCACCAATATCTAGTGTGGAAGTTGAAGATTATTGTGTGAGATTTATGGGTTGTGTTTTTGTCTTGCTTCCCTGTTAATTTTGGTTTCTATAGCTGCTCTTTGGGCATCCATTGTCGATATTTGGTACTTGATTTTATGCAAATTTTATAAACTATGTGGTGTGTAAACATATTTTGAATTAGATAAATATTTAGAGACACTATTTGCTTGAACATTATGACATGCAAAAATTAAATTGGTTCTTTGTACGGATGTAATTTAGGTTATTAGGGAAAATCAAATGCAAATACCAAAGGAAAAAGAGAAAGCAATAGTAAATTGATAAAATGGAATGTGTGTTGCATGTGTTAGATTTGATAAGATGTAACAACTATTGCATATGTTGAAACATTTTCTAGAGTACTTGTGCTCATAAAGTGTGAAATGAGCAAATAAAAATCCTTAAAAAATTGTGCACAAAAAGAAATATGTTGTAGATATATTTGCAAAAGAACCTAAGCAATTAACAAAATTAGTTGTTGAATAACGTTGAGTTTGTCTAGTTGTGAACCCAGGAAATTATTTTCTACTGCAAATTTCTGTGTTTCTCTACTCTTCCGTTGATAGACTCAAATATCGCTTGGTTGATTGCATAAGTGAAAATAGCTTGTTTCATTTATCTGGTAATTGTATTTTCTTCCAATGTTGCATAAATTTGTAATTTAATGCTCCAATCCCAATTATTCACATGGACACTATCACATACGAAAATTTTAATAAATAGCAGTGGAAAATATCAAAGCTAGCATTTATGAGAAGTAATGGAAATAAGTATCGATATTGAAAAACCATCTTGTCCAATTACAGCACATTTTTCTCTTGATTTAATATCATTGAAATATGTGTTATTAAAAACAAAAAATCATGATACAATATAATGCCATTGTCTATCTGTACTAAATTTTGAAAGGTTTTCCGGTGCATATTTTTGTTTAAATTTCTCAAAATATATCAACGATTTCTTGCATTCACGATTTTGGATTGAAATTTCTGCACAATATTATTGTCGCGCAGGTTTACGAAACTCCTTAGTGCATATATGTACTAATAAATCTCATGAAAATTATGACAATTAGCTTTGAAACTGCCAACAATAATTGTAAACAATCATAAATAAATATTATGCAAAGACATGCTCAACTACTTCTATCATGAATTTATTTAGTTGTTGAGCTAGCCCCCACAACTAAATCATTGACAATTCATTTTATTTTGATATTGGAATACGGAAAACACTAAAGGAAACTTGATTCATGGACACTCTGATGAACAATTTTCAAGATACGGTACAAAGCTAATTTCCAAAATGTGTTCCAACTGGCCGCCTACACATTTTCTCATGATTTATAAGAAATATTTGCATTTACTAAAGTTATCAGTCATGACTTACTAGTCCAATGCCAATAGTTCTTACCGCCATTTTTTCTTCTCTGTTACCATATTCAGATCTAATTTACATACGTGATCACTTAACATTAACACAAAATGATTGCATGGCTTTGGTAATTTTATATATGTAGTGTCAGTTATCTTTAACTAATAATCAAAATAAATAGCAATGTCTAATACCATGGCTAGTTCAAAATAAAAGGTGCGAAAAATGCAAGATCGATCACCCAAAAATATGCCAAAACAGTTTACATTTAATATTGTAATCAAAGCCCTTAATTAATTTTTTTATTGACACTAAAGCATATCACTAAACATTGGCATCCAAATTTCTTTGCACAACCATCAGTCATTGACATTTGAAGTTGTTATTAAATTATGTGGGTCTCATATGTTGTGAGGAGGAAACAATGCTTGCGAAATTTGTTATTAAATAATAATTAAAATATATATTTGTAAATTTTGATAAATACTAGACAGAGCTTTGGGTACATTCAAGCTCTGTCACACATGCATTTTTGTCGGATATGCACAACCATCTCCGGAAAAATAATTTTGTATTCAATAAAGTATTTCGGTGGACACAGTCAAATAAATGTGCACATGTATTTGTTCTCTGCGCACTCTTCCTCCGAATAAAACCTAGGTCATCTAGTAATATCAGGAGAATAAACACCTTCGCAAAGCTTCCTCAATACATGATAGTCATTAGATTCAATATTATTAAATAATTATTGTTACAATTGGGTCAGAAGTTAGTTCTCTTTCCTCAAAATGACAACATAACGGTTTCAATTATGTGTGGAAGGATGGTGTGTGGAACAAGGCACATAAGCCTTCGCACTCACATATGCTCGCACTTCGACATGGCATATCACTATGTCTACGATACTATTGGTGACATTCATTGATAACATAATAATATTATTTTGAAATGTGTATAAAACTCTCTGCATTAGCACATTTGTCAGGAAACTCAGGAAACACACCTCATAGTGTAGTAGAATGAAGTTCTTTTGTGCTCAATACATTAGCGATCAAGTGATTAAATAATTAATCATGCATGCAAGGTTGTATCATTGGAAATATTTTTATAATAAATAATGCATATAAGTTGACTGTGCGACATTTCATGTTAGCTTTGAAATTTTTTGCACTCACTCTTTGCACCCAAACAAGCTCTGCACTCATACACGTCAATGCTAAATCTATAAAACCCCACTAATTGAAAAGACAACTCCCTTGAAATAATATCATTCCAGTCAAGTATTCATCCCACCGACCCTCTCCACACACACACAACCATGTTCGCACAACATATTTCGTATATGCACAACCACTTCCATACAACTCCATTTGCATAACGATCTTCGTACACGCACAACTTCATCCACGTAGCTATTTGAAGAAGATCTCAAGATTTCGTTTTGAAAAACTTCGCACTTCGCACAATCCTATGCAATTTATCTTCAGCATAGTTGATACTAACGTATTATTTCCAAATAACACAAATGCATATGTGTGGAATTGCAATGAAAAAACCATCGTGTGGAAGAAGTTCTAAATATTTCATTGTCCGAACCTCCACACTTCACATAATATATTAACAATAGCTAAGATTTCGAAAGCATTAAAATATTAGTTTAACATAAAATTTTAAAAAAATAACACAGATGCATATGTGCAGGACTACAGAGGAAATCCATTATGCAAAAGGTCTCAAGTTATCATTGTGTGAACATCTGCACTTTGCACACTCTATTAGTAATATAGTAACAACTAGAAAATGCATTACAATTAAACGATATTTCTGCACATGCTTGATTATGCACAAATTCACTGCTAAAAACCAATAATCCAAAAACCTCAGTGTTTCTCTTATTAATTACTCATGTGTGCATTTTCTATCTCATAAATCAATTCTATTCCAATATTTTAAATTTTAATTGAAAATGGACATTCAAAATCATGATATCGCCTCCTATAAAGTTTCAGGAATTAGAAGGTCGATTATAACAATAAAAAATTTCTTTAAAATTTTTATGTAGAAAGCAAATTAAAATTAATTTCATTTTTGCGCAATAAATTCATTGATGCAGTCCCAAAGTTAAAATGCATTACTATTAAAATATCCTTTTGTACAACCTTCATTCTGCATAAATTCACAACCTTATGCAATTTTTATTTCGCATAGCTACATCTGTAAAAGTTTCAAATGGAAAACAACCTAAAATTAACTTCATCTCTACATAATAAAATCATCTTTGTGCTCTCGTTCTCCCGCACATATCGCGTCTCTTGCATATGCTTAAAATTATTTCTATATATGCAGAATAAAGTCATTTGTGCACTTTCATTCTCCGACACATGCATAGATGGTGAATTAAATGCTAAGAGGAGTGGTATTTACTTGTGGTAATGTTTTCTATTAATAGAGTCTTTTCTATTAACCGTAGGACAAAGATCAAAATGTTTAAAACATGAATACTAGATATGATTTATTGGTTTAAGATGCTTTATAAATCAACATCAACATAGTATTTTATTGATATCCTAAAACTCATTTGATTTTGGTTAGCTAAAGCTCATGTGCCAATATGATTTTAAAGTTAAAATTGGAAATACGGGTATGTAGGAGCATGGAAGCACGCACAAAGAAAACTAAGAGAAGAAAATTTAACATCACCCTTTATTATTTGGTTGAAGAATTTGACTATTTTCAAATAGCTTTTCTGGTTTATTGAATCATTGAAATTTGGTTTAATGCTATAATTGGCAATGTTTGAATCTATGGATTTGCGCAATAGTGATTTCTCTATATTCTCACAAAATCATATTCTTCTGCACCAAGTACTTTTCACTCTGTATTTTGTATCCGTACACATAAGGAAGTGCATATATTTGTTTGGATGCATAGAATAAGTGCAGAAATATCAAATCCGTATACAATATAAAATGTCATTTATCAATTTTAGTGTTCCATATTTTAGTGGTTTTTAGTGAAATTAATATTCTTGTTTATAACATATTATATATCGTAATCATTATATTTATAGCAAGAAACATACAAATTGTTGAAAGAATTCTCTACATTCCTGATGCATAAACTTGGTATTCACTCTTAGCAAGCAAGAATTGATCAATGCTAAGTACTACTATTAATATCCATTTAGTAAATCTAAATACAATCAGGTTATCACATCTATTACTGCTAGCTGCAAAGATATCGATATGGTTGTAGCTATCATATTATAAAATACTCTTTTTGATATAAATTTGGTGAATTCAAGTATATATACTGCTTTTCAAATACCAGTATTTAGCATTCGATTAAGTCGTCTTGGATTAGATAAAAAGATATGATTTTTGATCGGAAGTGATCCTGGTGTTGGTGTTGGTATGACTCTTGCTGGTGTAACTAGTGTTGGTGTTGTTGGTGTACTAATGAGTAGCTTGTATCTATATGTGACTAGTGAGAGAAGTTAGTCATAGACAGAGGGCATGTGGAGAAAGTATTGTTAACAAATTAGAGATTAGGTTTCAAATAAAATGGTGCTTATGTGAATGGACTTGCTTCTGTTCCTTGCATCTTAGATTGAGCCTCTTTCCCAAAATATGTGTCGGCTAAATAGTTTGAGAATCATTTCTATTATGTTGTGTTAATATGAAAATGTAATATGGACATGGATGGTCAATTTTTTTGAGTTTTTAGTTGCAGAGTATTATTTGGTGTTAGCTTCCTGAAAAAAATTGTGCAAAGGTGGTTGTGTGTGTACAAGACCAATGGATATTTTATTATTAATAAATGGTGTGAAGTGTGGAGGTTAGTACAATGAAAGCTAGAGATCTTTTGCGCATTATAGAATTTCTCTGCAGTTTTGCACATATGTATTTGTGTTATGTTTAATCTTTTTTTTTTAATTATTATTTATGAATGTAGTTCGAAACTATCAAAATAACCATGCGAAGGAAGTTATGCGGGAGTGGTTGTGTGGAGTTTTCTCTCTGAAGGAAGTTTGAATGGAGAATAAATGCATGTGCATAAACATAAAGAGATTTTCATACACCACAATTGCAAACTTCGATAAACATGCCTCAATTACAATGTTAATTATAGCTACAATGTTCAGTTTCAGAATTGCTAATGTCTAAACCATTTGGAATAGAAACCTTTTGCAATTTTATTTTGATACTCATGTTTTTTAATATGAGAGCGTCTTTCTGCAAATCTCTCATTGTAACCTTCACAGAATGAAATTATTATTATTTATACCTTTGCTTGGATGGTTTACTATAGAGCTTGAACATGGACAGGCTAGCGACATATGAATTTTTTAGTAGTTGGAGTTACTAGTTGGAGCTCCTATTCTCATTGCATTTATATTGGAGGAAATCAAAAAAATTGCAATGAAGAGAATATGATAAGTTGTAATTCCACAGTCAGAGGTGTATTTCTACTTTGTGAAAAGAACCTTTACTGAATGAAATTATTATTATTTATCTAAAAAACTAAGATTGTTTAATATTTAATAATACAAGTACAATCATCTAATCCAGAATTGGAAAATAACAAAAAAAAATTACATAGTGAATTTCGTGAATACACATTAGTTCAATGAATAAATGGCAAAAAAGTCTTGTATTTATTGATAGGGGAGCTCGAGTTAATCAAAATAGAGTATGATCTAGGATATTAATAAAATAGTATCCTAATATCGATTTCTAAAGTGTGTGAAACATATATATAATCAAATGTAATCGTATCAATTGTAATATTTCGAATTGGAATTTAAGTAAAACATATATGATTTAAAGTAATTGGTTTTACACTAGTATTTTTTAATTAAATATCATGCAAATTAGTACTAGCAAATTTGATGACGATCATTGGTCAATGAATGTTACACAGTATTTAGTTGGGTTCCTTAGTCCTTATCCTAAGTGTCGTATTTTTTGTCGCTCATGTCACAAACTTTGCAAAGCAAAAAAAGTTATATAAATGTGTTCATCCTAGATAACATGTTTGAGATATCCCCGAATACCTAAAAGAGAAATTCCTTGAAACTTTTCCTCAAAATTTATAAAAAAACTTATTTTACAAGCCCATCGTGGTTCCTCCCTTAATAGCCTCGCGCTTGTCACCCTGTCCCTAACCTATGAATAGCGATGCCAGCGTGGGAATTCAGCAGTAGAGTCGCACTGGTCCTCTTCAAGCAGGTTCTCCCAAAAATGGAGCAGAAGCTTCGACTTCTATAATTCTCGAGAACGGAGTTCTGGTACTTGTTGGTTGAGTATATGGTCGAATACTCCCATTTTTTACTTCCATTTACGTAGAAGGCATAACTAGGAACGAGCTTGAAAGCAAAAGGATCAATATCGACATTGAGGAAACGACTGCATAAGGAGTGAGGTAGCCCATCTCCCTCTCGCGTATTACTTCAATGTTAAACTAGGAAAGCTTTTATTCTTTGTCATGCCGTTGTTACTAGACCCACTCATTAGGCTAGAGGGATCACTTCTTTCTGAAGAAGGGATTTACTCCACTGGGGATTTTACACCCTTTTCGCCATTTTCTTGTGTTTGTTCTTCATTCTTAGTTTGGCCAACCGCTTGTTTGGATTTTTTTTTAGTCTATATTTTGGCTTCAAAGTGTGTTAGGGTATCAAATCTAAAGGTTTTCCTCCGATATTTCTTGTTTTTATCCATTTTTATTTCCTCACTCAGCATGCTTTTTAATAGACACAGTCGTGCTTCCAACGCTGGATTTTGTTGGAATAGTCACGCTGCAGACCACTGGTGTCAACTGGTGGACTATGCTAGTCTTAAAAAATAGAGATTTTTTGGGTCTCTTCTAGAAAACCCTTGGTGTGTCTTGATCCTTGAAATATTTTCTTTGCTTTGATTACATTATTTCTTGCTTTGGGTGCTTGCGGTCTCTTTGAAAAGCGCAAATTAGTCTTTTGATTTAAGTGGAAAATTTTGTGTTTTGGTTGAGTCTTGTTGTTGTAAGTTATGTTTACTGCTTGTGTCAATCAAGAAATATTGATTCTCTGTTGTGGGACGGTAGTGAACTTTGTTCTTGTTTAAATAAATTGGGTTTTGCATCTGTTTAGTTTTCATTTCAAGAATTACTTTTTGTTAAATGCATGAGATCACTCGCATTGAAAGGACATGTTTTGAAATTTCTTATTAAAATATATTACATTTTTTTCAATAAGTGAAAACTTTTTAAATGCATAAGTTGCATTTCATCATTCAAAGAGAAAAAAAAAAATGATTTAAATGCATCTTAGTGAAAGTAGAAATCATTTTACTTTTGAATGAGTTGCATTTGTAATAGTGAAAGTGAAATTTCTTTAATTTTTTGAATTTGCATTTTGAAAAGTGAAAATTGAAAGCTAGTTGGGGGGGGATTTTTCTTGTTGCATTATGTTTGATGTATCACTCTTTGTGATCTCTTCCAGTTTAGCTTTCATTGAAAATGCAAGAATCCTTTTCTCCTTTAACTGCATACTAGGAATTCAGGTGACATCATTTTGAGCCCAAAATCGAAACTTAATTTTAGATCAACAATAAAATGAACCTCAATTAACCTAAGGAGTATTTTGAATTAATGAAAATATCTAGAGATCAAGGCTAGAGAATTCTGTTGGCATCATTAAGCATAGCAGTTGTCCGTAACAGCCTGTGTTGCATTCCAGGGGTGATATCTCGTCCCACGTATAGAATTATATAGGACTATGCTCCACGTATGGTAAGTATATGGGGATGATCTCATCGAACGGTTACAAATTAGACATCACTACTACATATTGAACTCCCATGTACTATTGCGTAAATTTTGGGAGACCTCACTAGGTTGAAAACCTTCCATAGGTAATCGAGTTGGTTGACTTGTAGATGTGAAACACCAAACACATCATTTGTGGAGATTGGTTGTCGCACGTCAAGTCCTTGGTTTGCCATGGTGTAACTTGCAATTCATGGATACTTGGTAATCCATTTTGCCTAGATTACCCTTTTTTATTTATTTTATTTAATTCTAAAATTTATTGTCCACAAAAACATCCTACCCATGTATTACTCCTTTGCCTCATCATGTCTTGTTAATTGAAATTTTTAATTACTCAAAAATAATTCACCTATCCTTTGCTTGATCTTGTCCAAAGGTCTTTGTGGATAAATCTTTGAATTAACCTCACTCATCCCCTGAAGGAACTCAAGGGTCTCATCCTAAGATTCTTCGTTTTCCACATGGGCCTCTTGAAGCTCAAGGTTTTAATCTTGGAATTGTCCCAAGCATCCAACCACTCTCTTCTCGACCACCATCTAACGATTGGCTTTTGTCGTCTCAAGATCTTGAGTCAGAAATTCCTAAACCTGTTGCACAATTTGTGGTCTTTCCTCCTAATCCACTCTACGATCCATTCTTGGTATCTCCTGAGCGCCCATTATGTCCTTTCGATGATCTCAGTGTTCCTTTTTGTGCTTCTCTTGTCGCACCTCGAACCATTGTTCAACAGTTGTTTCCACCACACATGGGATTGAATGCAGATGATGATTCATTCATGAGCACTCCTCAAAGTACTCCTATGGAAACTTTTGCGACTCACACCCTAGAAGTCAAAGTCAAATCCATGTTTCCTCTTGAATTTTTTACTTATGTTTCTGCTTCTTATGATTTAGGAAGTGGAAAGAATGTATCCTCTGGCCATGTTGCGTCGTTGCTTCCACTAAGATAAAATTATCTCAGAAACCTTGTCTCTAAATATTCTGGGGCCACGTCCCTTTTTCATCATCATATCTAGTCATCTAGTATTACTCCAACTTCTGGCTTGTTTTTTTAAGACGTAACCACAGTTTCACAACCTTCCACTCAACCTACAATTTTTCTAGGTCAAATGTCTGTTACACTTGGATCATCTGCTCCTTTGTCCCTATCTACAGTCACTATTGTTCCACATTTAAGTGGAAAACCTATGGTTTATTCCATGCTTGGGGGGAAATCACATCCCATATATGTTCCCCCTCTTTCGGGTGGGGGCATTCTAAACTATGGAACTGTATCAAGTACAGGACAACCCATATCTTGTCTTTGTGGAACTTTGGTTTCATCCTTAACACGTTCTATCATTTGTACCTCCTTACAAGGTGCTCAACCATCTTCAACTAAAATTGTTTATCAATAGCCCCACACTCAACCACTGCGTGTTCAACAACCCCATGTTCAGCAATTGTATATCCAACAACCCTATGTTCAGCAATTGAGCGTACAACATCAATATGTTCAACAGTCGAACGCCCAACAACAGTATGTCCAACAACCCCAAAATACATTATTGGGTGTTTTGACTAATCTGCAGGTTGGTCCTCAAATTCCATATGGTCCTAACCCTCCTTTTCGGAAAACTGGAACTTACCCTCTTAGACCTAGTATTCAAAACTAGCAATTCCAACATAGGTAGTACCAGCAACCCCAGCCAAGACCCCACATACAATAAGGACCATGTGTCTAGCAAGGACCCAATCCTCAATAGGCATTGTAGCAGGGACCATATCAACAACCCCAGTAGGGACCCTGTGTTCAACAACAGCTGCAATAAGGACCCTATCAGCAACCTTGGTAGCAACAAATACCCTTTCAACAACATTGGGGTCTATATGGTTTTTATGGTCAAAATCAACCCCAGTGGGGGCAGAAACCATATCAGAAAGGTTGGAAACATCAAATGGGTAACTACCAGAGACCTTTCACTCCTTATAATCCTCGGTTACCATTCTTGGTTGCATTGGAACTTCTGGATGTGTCAAGGCTTACAATTGACCCAATACAACACATGCTGCATTGGCCTCCCGTTCCGACTAAAATTCCTTGGGATTGTCCTAAATTTGAAGGTAAATCTAGAGAAGAACCCCAAGATCGCATTATGATGTACCATTTATGGTGCTCTTCTAACTCTTGGGTCGATGATTTAGTTTGATTACGTCTTTTCTAGTGCACATTAATGGATGTCACCGCTAAGTGGTACATTGAACTACCCCGCGACATTTTTTAATATTTCAACTCGTTGGCTATGGCCTTTCTTACGCATTTCTAGTTACTTGTCTGCTATGAAACTAACACCCAATTATTAATATCTTTGCAACAGTCAAATGCTACCCACTTCTCCTATCACATTCATGAATGGGGACGCAGGTGACGTTTGATCAAATTTGAAATTCTTGATCAGATTTTGACTAAATGGTTTACTAGATCATTCATTCCACAAATTTCCAAATATATTTGTATGGGTGGCTATGTAACTTAGGAACAATTCATCGCATGTGCTCAGTATCTAGACCTTATTTATTCCCAGTCTGGGACATTATATGATCTTTTACCGAATGCCCCGCGACCTTCAACGGACGCGTCATCTTCTAAATCTAATGATACACCACCAGTTAATGGTGTTGTTGGGTTAGTTTATCAAACTTCTAATAGTACTCTAAAACCTTCTTCAAAACCTAAGTCTACTTCAATCGTTGCACCTTCCACTCCTACGAATGATTCTAAAAATCCTAGTAAAACCTCTAAGGTTAACGTCGTCCAGTCTGTCGTGGCGGATAAATACACAAAAGGTAATAAGAAGGGGAAAGGAAAATCCAAATATGATACCCCTAAATAGGATTCCCATAAATCATCTGCTAACGATGCATCAAATGTAATCCCAAATATCCTTGTTTAATATGTGATGATGATCATTACATTAAGGATTGTCCTCATCGTGTTGAGGTTAGTCGTATTCTAAAAGGCACATCGATAACACCAATTGTTTTGAAAGATCCCTTTCCATCTTAGAAAATGCAAGTGGTAGGCCAACCTCAATTCTTTGCATCTTGAAGCTCTCAGGTTTTCATGTTTGGTACAAAACCCATTTCTTTTACCACTTGAACAAAAGAATATTCAAATCCTACCAAATATGTGGTGGAAAAAGATGCCTCTAACGCTCCTTCTTCTTCCACCCCACCCAGTTCTGGTCCTCTTCATATTGAACGATCTAGTAATGATTCCATTATCTGACCATCCCCCAAAGGTGTTCTCCGGAAATCCTCATATAATCTGAAAGCACGAGCTACTCAGCATTATAATATTGTGGAATATTTAGCTCAAGCACCTTTGAATATTTCCTCTTTGGAATTCCTTCAATCCTACCCATTGCAAAGGAAGGAATTTCTTTTCTTTATCAAAGGAATTGATCCTTTGGATTCGAATTTAATTAATTTTGACCTTGAAAACTACGTTCCTCGTATCCCGTCACAAATGGATTTTCTTATACAAGTTTCTGTGATGGGTAGGACTATTCATAGGAATTCCATTAATGAAGGTGACTCCACCTGCATCATGTATGTGGCATGTTGGAAATCCATTGGCTCTCCTCCATTAAGTCTATCTCCTAATACATTGGAAGTTTTCGATGCTAGAGGTTTTTGGTCATATGTCATTCTTAAATATCTACCAATCCAGTTGGAGAGAAAAATGGTGGATATGGAAGTATAAGTTGTCTATGTGAATCTCAACTATAACCTTCTACTCAATCTTATTTTTACCCATGCAATGGTTTGCGTGGTCTCTACCATTTTCTATGTTCTCCGTTTTCCCCATCAGGGGAAAATTGTTACGGTTGATCAGCTTTCCTTTTTCTCTCCTGATTCTTCAAATAGAAATGTGTCGTATGTTGGGAATACCATTGTTCCTTATGATAGTGTCAGATCGGATCTCTTTAAAGGCTCATCATTGATTGGAATCTTCTCCCTTCCACCTCCCAATTTCGCTTCAGTTAACATGATTTCATCTGGTCATGAACCCTGGATCACTCCCATCCCTAACCAGCTTGATATTTTTGGCGACGTTATGTTGCTTAGCCCCATCGAACAGATGTATCAGATCTTCCTTCCAGCTTCTGCTGCTGCATTCGATTCCAGTGATAAATTAGTTTCATCTCTAGACATGTACTCACAATCTCCCTGGATTGGTTCATGGGATTCAGATGATCCTTTGAATGATACATTTCCAACTGATGAGAGTATGTTATAATTTATGTCTCTCGAGGAAACTCCTTAATATGATGGTCATCATCGTTCCTTGTTTCTCCCGAGCCTTGGTGAGATTGCTACCTGTATGGAAACCTGTGTTTTCCTTGAATCAACTAGTCAACTTCAAAATCCCATATTGGTTCATGAAGTATTTTCTTAAGGAAATATGGGAACTATTTCGACTACCATTCCAATCAACATCTTTGTCAAACTAGGGATTGTCGAGAATATTCATATTTGGGCTTCTTGTTCTCTGGATGAGAACAAGATTTATCTTGTTTTTTTCAAAATGCATACCCCATCTACTCCCTTCGACCCAGTTCTTACAATTGGTCATTTTCCCACAGGGGCATTATTTCCATGCTTCGTAATTCTCATTCGGTCAGGGGGCATGGGAAATTCATCGTTGTTGTGAATCATTTCACAAAATTGTCTGAGGTAATGCCTACACGTAATATTATTGGTAGAACTGTGGGTTTGATTTTTTTAATCATGACGGAAATCAATCATCCAAGTCATGAATTGGACTCCATCTAAAAATTATTATGCTTGATTCGTGGTAAATACTTTTGTACATTAGTGTGTTTGATTCATTAGTGTACAATTATATTTTGGTGTGATTGTTTTCTTTTTCATAAGTGTTTTCCTCTACTTACCATGTGTTCCACTTGGTTTGAAAATTTCGTCAAACCATTATGTCGGTTTTGCTGATGGCGCTTGTCGTAGTACACAAAAATTATCTTCTACAGAATGGGCATTGTTTGCTCCTAATGGTCATTTAGTGAATTTGCAAGGTCTTGGGTCGGACAACTAATAGCATTGTCAGATACATTGCAGTTATCAAAATATTATCAGAAGGTGTTATTATTTTTATTAGGGAATTGGTTGTTAAACTCGATTCACAACTCGTTGTGTGACAATTGAATGCATTATTCATTCAAAAACCCTCACATATTACACATGTATCTACGTGTTTGATTATTGGAAAGAATTTTGATTACATCACTTATCAACATATTCCAAGACATTTGAATACATTAACTGATAAATTAGCTAATTATGTGTTAGATAGGCATTTCCATCATATGTAAAAACCAAAATATTGTCATGATAAAAAAATTTGATAGCAGTAGAAACATATATATATATATATATATTGAGTCTGTAAAAAATGTGGTATTTAAAAATGTCAAATATATGTGTTCTGAGATACATGGCTTCTCGAGCCTACATAAGTGCAGTTCAAAGAACTAAATGAGGCATATCTTTCCTCTCGCATGATGTTGGTGGTAATATCTGACAACTCTGACCACTCAACCTAATAGTTAACGAAGTCGAGCTGAAACCCCCATTGTATGTCTCTGATATTGTAGTGGGATATCATCGACTGAGGCATAGTCTATGTTGGGCCAGAATTGTAATCTACGGATAAATTACGCTTCCCTAGACAGGTGCTAGTCTAGAACAACAGGTGAAAGACTATACAACTATTTTTCCTAACTCAGAACAGATACATAGAGAGGATTGAAGGCTTACTTTTTCAGTCGCTTCCACTGTAGCTTCAAATTCAAGCGGTTTGTGAGCTGAATGCTTCCTGCAAGAAAGAACACTGAAACAGTAGAAGATGCAATAATATAGATATCTATTCAAGTTAGTTAGCTAAATCGGTAGAGCATAAACCATACACATCAACTAAGATCTTGCAACATGGAAAATCAAAGCCAATACAGATGCATATAGGGAAAAATAAGTAGTATTCTTCATTGATGATAGAAGGAGAGGTTACAACCAAATGACTTATTTGAAGTGACCCTTCCAGCAATGATCCAAAGCCTCATCATAGTATAAATCTCTCCAGCAGTATCTTCACAAATCAAGCTCTCAATTGAAAATTCTCCAGCATTTCTCTACTCAAATTCTTCCTCCTCAAGCACTTAGATATGTGCTCAATTTATAGATGAAGTGTAGGTTTTTTTGCAATCAATAACTTTCCAAAAATAGGCAAGACATGTTTCCAGTCATGTAGATTTCAAATGGACACTTGGATCTGAAGCTTGACACATGTGAACTCTTCTAGAAGGCACTGGCCAAGTGGAGATTCCAGAACAATGAGAATTTCGCTCCCAATGTGACCAACGCACCTTTGAATGTCAGGAAGTGATTTGCAGAGTAGCCTTGCATGGGGCTCCCTTCATATGCAATGCACTTAGGCCCCTTAGAGCCTGCGTTGGTGAGCTCTTATATGCTATACAATAAGCTTCAAACCATGGAAACCTTTGCTTGATGAAAGTATTGTTTGATTTGTCTTATTTCTTGTCTTAGAGCATATAGCAACTGAAATGATAGGGAATGATAGACCCTTGATCATCGGTCCTGGAGATGATTCTCATTTAACTAGGTCATTGGGAATAGCGCCCAAATTGACCTATAACAATTTCCCCCTAAAGCATGAGATCCAAATAATAAGAACATTTGATTGAGATGCTTTACACTGTGATGGAATTGGAAACGAAGCAAAATAGTCACCTGCATCAATCTTACGATACATTACATTATGATATATCCTCTTTTGATCATAATTGTTGAGGGTAGGCATTCCCATAGTCATCACATAAACAATCTAATAACATGTACATAATTTAGAAAGTCATCTACATTGGAATGTTGCCCAGATGTAGACATGCCTACAGATATAGGCCCATGTTTGGATGACAAGTTTGGATGACAATCTATATGTAAGGTCACCATATAGATGATGTTTACAACAATAAAGAAATCACAGGCTGGATGGCTGAAACTAGATCTGGGGTCTTCTTATCTTGTTCACTCGATCATTCGAGTACAAGTCTAGCCATGCGAATATATGATTTGTAGTCGAAAATGGAAATACATTGTTTGATTACCAGCCAATAATGTGAGTTGTTAACAAACGCGAGAGAACCACCATTAATGTCAATGGCCCTCAAGGTACTGCAGTACATTTTGTAAGGTGTGAATATATGATTTGATGTCGAACGCCAAACAAAATCTTTCGGTCAAAAGTCTGAAAGCGAGGATCTTGTCGATGCTATAACAAGCCTCATGGTACTGGAATCTGATGTTTCTAAGTGAACTTCCTATATATTGATTTGTTGTCGACAGGAAGTCACCTTATTTCAAAACTAGATTTATTGATTTCGGAGACAAAGGTATGACTTCATATAGCAATTTTCAAGGATGACGGTCATGAAAATGAAGGTTTACGAGTATTGCAGAAGGATGAGTTTTTAATCACTGGATGACTTCTCTTGAACATATCGGCGACACTGTGATGAGTTGGCAACATTGACCCAAAACCGAAGTGAAGGTATGACGAACCATAGGTGTGAATGAACCATCAAGATGATTACCCAACCCAAACAGTCACGGACATGGAGTGAAAGAAGTGTCATGTTCAAGAGCAACTTGCTACCAAAAAAAACTTTCACTTACTTTTCCCAAATTTTCCCCAGTCATTTGTCGACCAGTACCTCTTTATTTTTTAACAAGCTTGAGGAGGATAACATTGCTTGATCTATAATTCAATCCTTCAGGCGAATAAAGTATCGCTATTAATAATTTAACGAGTCTAGCGATGAATGAAACTCGATTCTTCCCATGATCGATAAGCCCGTCGCTATTTTCTGTTTTAGCGAGCTTCACGATAGTGATAGCCCGGTCATTTTTCATATTTAGGGAGTCTGAAAAAGTGGACGAAAGAGAACTCCAAAAGTAATTTTTCGTAAATTTGTCTCTCAGATCCGAAAAAGTGTAAAATCATATCTGAAAGAACCTCTTTGGTCATGTTTAACCAAGGTATTCCTTTTTCGTAAATAATCCATCCCAGTTCGGAAAAGGGTTAAACTTATACTGAGTAGATATCAATTCATTTACTTTAATGAGCTCGAAACGATAAGTGCTCGGCAATCTTTTCACATTATTAGAGTCTGAAAAGAGCTGAAAGAAGACTCCAGGGGTTCCTTTTTCACTGTTATCGAAGCTCGAAAAAGAGATAAAAGTGCACTTCAAATCATTTTTCATTTTTAACAAAGCTCAAAAAATAAGGAGAAAAAGTATGCTTTGTGGTCAAGTCATTCTTTGAATAAATCTGCACGACCAATCTGTTCATCAAATGTATTTCCTATTCAGAACAACATCAAATGGATTAAAAATACTTGTTTCATGATAAAAACATAATAAAACTATAGTCATAGCAATAAATTTAACTTGAAAACAATTAAATGACTATAAAAAATTAGTTTCACTATTCATTTTTACCATTCCATAGTTACCATTTGCATTTTGGAGCTTTGAACCTGATTTTTCCCCCGAACTTCAGCAGTCGATTGCGTGCAATTAGTAAGAATGTTTTGAATGCCCCCTGCAAGAGCACATGTCAAAATCCCCCTACAAGAGTAGGTGGCCCCCAAGCTTCATTTCATTCATCTAAGTAGATTACTAGTTGCTAATAACTGGATGGAATGAAGGTTTATTTACGAGATCAGATGGAAGACTCATCGTAATTAGGAGAGGATTCGTTTCATTTTTTAATGAGCTTAACACAAGAAAATAACTATGCTCATGACCTGTTTCATTTTTTAACGAGGTTGACATAGTAAAAGAACTTTCCTCAAAGGCACTTGTTTCATTTTTTAACCAGGTTGACACAAGAAAAAAGAACTATCCTTATAGGTACTTGTTTCATTTTTTAAAGAGATTGACACAAGAAAAAATAACTATCCTCATCACTTGTTTCATTTTTTAACGAGGTTGACACAGAAAAAGAACCATCGTCATGACTCTGTTTCATTTTTTAACGAGGTTGACATAGAAAAAGAACCATCCTCATAATCTGTTTCATTTTTTAACGAGGTTGACACAATAAAAAGAACCATCCTCATAATTTGTTTCATTTTTTAATGACGTTGACACAGTAAAAAGAACCATCCTCATCAACTAAGATCTTGCAACATGGAAAATCAAAGCCAATACAGATGCATATAGGGAAAAATAAGCAGTATTCTTTATTGATGATAGAAGGAGAGGTTACAACCAAATGACTGATTTGAAGTGACCCTTCCAGCAACAATCCAAAGCCTCATCATAGTATAAATCTCTCCAGCAGTGTCTTCACAAATCAAGCTCTCAATTGAAAATTCTCCAGCAGTGTCTTCACAAATCAAGCTCTCAATTGAAAATTCTCCAGCATTTCTCTACTCAAATTCTTCCTCCTCAAGCACTTAGATCTGTGCTCAATTTATAGATGAAGTGTAGGTTGTTTTGCAATCAATAACTTTCCAAATATAGGCAAGACATGTTTCCAGTCATGTAAATGTCAAATGGACACTTGGATCTGAAGCTTGACACATGTGAACTCTTCTAGAAGGCACTGGCCAAGTGGAGATTCCGGAACAATGAGAATTTCGCTCCCAATGTGACCAACGCACCTTTGAATGTTGGGAAGTGCTTTGCAGAGCAGCCTTGCATGGGGCTACCTGCATATGCAACGCACTTAGGCCCCTTAGAGCCTGTGTTGGTGAGCTCTCATATGATATACAATAAGCTTCAAACCATGGAAACCTTTTCTTGATGAAAGTATTGTTTGATTTGTCTTATTTCTTGTCTTAGAGCATATAGCAACTGAAATGATAGGGAATGATAGACCCTTGATCATCGGTCCTGGAGATGATGCCCAGTTAACCAGGTCATTGGGAATGGTGCCCAAATTTACCTATAACAGTCTAGTATGCCTCTCATCAAAGTTCTGAGGTTACGATCCACCTCAAATATAGGGTTAGCACCCTCACCATAAACAACTGCCTCAATTTGTCCAACCACTCATCGTGCTACTAGAGATAGCCCTGGAGGCCTCACTACTCCAACATTTGCAGAAAATAATCATAAATTAAAATCTTCATACACATACAAAAAAAAAGTATGTAAAAAAATTTAAAAAACAAACTATTACCGAGGTCATCCCACTATCCTCCCAGTGGAAGAGGAATATCTAGATCTCCCCTGAATTTTGTCCCCGCTTACGGCCAGTCATCAATTATGATGAGCTGCTGGCAGATCCACCCAAAGAATGTATGAAGGAGTTAAAAAAAGTTCCTGTCACCATGGCGAGGCATCATCTCGCTCCACATTTGAATACGTGGATCCCTCGGTGCAGGAGGTCCCACCTCTATCCTCTAACATCGAAACAGTGGCACCCTCTCTAAGAATAGATTCACTAGGATTGATCCATATCCAAATTGCTTCAACTTCATCATTTTTCATTTGTTGATTTTATCCTTTAGATTGACGAGCAACCCCTCACACCAGTCAAAGAATGTTGGACTCATGCATTCCACGGAATACTAAAATTGAGACTTGCTCGACTCATGAAGGGCCTGTAACCCTGCCACCCGAGAAATCATGTAAAGGACTATTCGAATATTTGGGTCATTGACAGTCTTGATGTTAATTTTCCCACTCTTGGTCTTTGCACACCCACCACTGCAATGTATGGAAATGAGCATACATGTACTCTCGCCTCCTGGTCTAGACCCTCCTAGCTGGATCAGCAATCCCCTCTTGGAAAAAACAGTGATGAAATAGATATCGAATATATCAATATCTAAGTCTTTATTACCAATGACGAAAACTTGGTGGTTTACATCCCACCATCTCACCAAGTACTTCAATAAGTCCACTTGGGACCTCATCCTAGGTGTTCAGAAGAACTTGAACAATCTTTAGTTACGAAGTGCTCTTATGCAATTTGGATCTTGAGTTGATTCTCAATCCTCGACCTCATGACCCCTCTCTTTCCATTCAATTTTCATATTTATCCAGAAAAACATCAATTAACCAAGATTAAAAATCTTCCATGGAGAAAATTTAGCAAAAATTGCGTGAAAATTGGTCATTTACCAAATAAAATTCACTCATGGCACCAGCGCGACTGTCTAGAAATTTTCACGCGCTGGCATCACGTTGGTGCGTTAACGGTTTGGGCAATCAGCACAGACTCGATGGTTCAAACCCATGCTGGGAGCCTATTTGCCCTAGCTTTTCGAGGGCTCCTTCACCAAGCTAAGGAGAGATCTATTACCTGCAAAAAACAAAACTGCAAATGGTGGCATGGTTTGGTAGAATTGTGCACCGAAAGTTAGAATAAAAATGGAGGGAAAAGTTCTCTGTCAAAATCCAAATGGTAAAAGTGAATTTTTTACTTTTTTACTTTTTTCTATTAAAAGGATTTTACCCAAAAAAAATTGTTAAAAAATGATTTTTTATCGTTTTATGAGTACTTTTACCCATATTTATGTATTCTTTCTCGATCAATCTGACGTTTGATTGCATGTGCAGAAGCAGGTCATTATGAATTAAGTTCGAGCAATGGTGAATGAAAACTTGCCTTTTATCATTTTTTCGGACTCGTGAAAACAAACGAAAAAGGAACCCACTTGGAGTGAACTTTAAGCTCTTTTCTGACTCCCGAAACATGAAAAGGTTTTCGAGTACTTGTCCTTTCGAGGTAATTAAATTAAAATGAATTGATGTCGTCTCAGTATACGTTTACCACTTTTTCGGGATGATATTGCCTTGGTCAAACATGATGAGGAGGTTCTCATGGATATTTTTTCTACCATTTCGGATTCGAGGGACTATCTACAAAAATGGACCTTTTGGATTTTTATTTTCTGTCTCTTTTTCAAACTCCCTAAACATGAAAAATATACCGAGTTACCCCTTTGTCAGACTCATAAAATTTAAACGACGAAGGACTTGTCACCATGACAGGACCGAGCTACTACTTCCTAGGGCTCATTAAACTTACTAGGATGGATTCATCCAAAGGGTGAACTTATACGCTAAGCATATGGTATCCTATTCAAGATTGCTATCAAAATAAAGAGGTACTCGTTATAAATTAGCGAGGGAAAATCAAAGTAAATCATGTCGTGTATTCTGTACCAAAGGAAACATGTCGCTCTTGAGCATGACACTCATCTGCATTTTGTGTCAAGTGGGGTATATCCTTCATTCGTAATTTTCTTTCATGGGTTTGGGAAATCCATTTGCCTCTTATTTGATCATCATCTATTGTCACCGTGAACTTTAATCCCATTTTGAGTAAAATTCTGCCAAATTTCGGAGTTGTTTTGTTGATATTTTCAACAGAAGTCTTATTTTTAAAGTCAAACATCCTCTACTTATTTGACCCTCTTTGCAACAGTCCTAAATCACTCCTATCATCTTGAGAAATCCTTTGTTTCATGTTGATGATGTCAGAATCATTATGGCCCTCCTTCGATGGATGACTTCCTATCGACTTCAACTCATTATCCAGGAAGATGATTTAGAAACTCCTTTTCAATACCTTGGAGCTTGCATGCCTCAACAACAAGTTCTTCGCATTCGATGACAGGTTCACATCATTGACATTTGATCGAATTATTCTAAAAAAATTTCAATTCAGCTCATCCATTCACGCTTGTAGATTTTGTTTTCATACCTTGAGGGCCATATTCATTATTGGTGGTTTCTCTCACACCTGCTAACGGTTTATATCATCAATCGGTAATCAGGTGGTTTCTAGCATGTTCGACATCAACACATTTATTCACATGGTTAGATTCGTACGCTGGGTAGATCGAGATAGAGACAAAGACCATGGATCACATCTGTTATTATCTAAGCTGCGTGGAGTTATAGAGTATTCATGATTGTACACATGATCCTTTCTATATGGATGGTTACGACCATATCGTGGATCCATTTCTATGATCTCCTTCAAACGGATGGTTGTGTCCATGTCGTGGGTTCATGTGTTATTTGATTCCTATTCATATATATTTTATTAGGCATATTTATATCAAAGATGTCATATATAGTATTGTGTTTGATTGGCAAGTCTCCTGATGGTGATTTTCTAAATTACTTGTCGTGGCTAATAAAGTGATTCAACCATCACTTATGGTTTTGATTTCATGCTTTAGGTGGAATCTGTTACATAGTATTTTTTCGTGTTCCTTAGTCCTTATCCTAAGTGTCATCTTTTTTGTCGCTCATGTCACAAATTTCACAAAGAAAAAAAAGTTTTATAAACTTGTTCATCCTAGATAACATGCTTGAGATATCCCCGAAGACCTAAAAGAAAAATGCCTTGAAGATTTTCTACAAAATTTGTAAAAAAAACTTATTTTACAAGCCCAACACGGTCCTTCCCTTAATAGCCTCGCGCTTGTCACCTTATCCCTAACCTGTGAATAGTGTTTTCAGCGCAGGAATTTAGCAGTAGATTTGCATCGGTCCTCTTCAGGAAGGTTCTCCCAAAAATGGAGCAGAAGCTTCGACCTCTAGAATTCTCGAGAACAAAGTTCTGGTACTTTTTGGTTGAGGATATGGTCAAATACTCCCAAATTTTACCCTTTATCTTATCTCCAAATATTTTCCCCTTTGAGATAAGGCCTTTCCCCCTAATTGGTGGATCCATAACCTCTCCAGCTCTACTATAAAAGAGTGCCATGCCAGTGAGACTTGGTTGGTCATTGTGCTTTCCATTCTTCTTCTTGATTGCACCTAGATGTTGTTGATTTAACGAAGAAGGAGAAGAGATTGAAAGGTTAGGCTTGGACTTTTATTTCCACTCTAAAATAGGTCTCCAACATCAAGGAACCGGTTGGAAGCTTCCCTTTGTTCATTTAATAATATAAAGTATGTTTTGATTCCCATGAATCTGTTAATATTAATTGGTTTGGCATGATACTCCTTGATTTCTCATGTGGTTTTCTTTGAAATATATATATTCTATGTATCTTTTTTCTTGTGTTGTATGATCTTCTTTACAAGTATTCAGACGTAGAAGGCATAACAAGGAACAAGCTTTAAATCGAAAGGATCAATATCGAAATCGAGGAAATTATTGCATAAGGAGTGAGGTAGGCCATCTCGCTCTCTTGTATTACTTCAATGTTAAATTAGGAAAGCTTGTATTCTTTGTCACAGTTGTTACTAGACCCACTCATTGGGCTAGAGAGATCACTTCTTTATGAAGAAGGGATTTTCCTGCGTAACAATGAATACCATTAAAATCGATAATAGTTAAATTCCATTTCATATATGCTCTTCCCAATTATGGTAGGATTAAGTTGGTTGCAGGTCCTTTGCAAAAAATGGAGGGGGGGATGAAATAAAAGCTTTCATTATGCAGAGTATGGAATGATTTCAAACATTAGACGTCAATTCTTATTGTTTGTGAAATAATTTTGTTAATGTTCATTTTCTATCGTCTACAGATAAGAGAACAATTAAATTTGTAATTATTGGCCAAAGTTACATGGAAATATTAAAAAATTGGATTTTTTTATATGTGTTGGTCATTAACTAAATTGTGTTTTCATTTCGTGTGACAAAGAAGTGTTTTTTGGTAAAAATAATGTGCACAACATACTATGAATGAGTAACACGACTAACGAAAACAATTACACTTACAAGAATTATATCCAAATTCAATTGGTAATTACCATAGTTATGATTAAAAAAAAATTAAAGAAGAAACATATTTCCAACAATCAAAAACAGTTACTGAATATTCATTTTCATTTGGATCAACAAAAGTGAACATTTCTTCGAATTGATCACAAAATTGGTAAACAATGTAAGAATTTTCACAAAGAAATAAGTTTTTAATAATAAGGTATACAATTGGAGTAATAATAATATTATATAGCTACTTTTTTTGTTTTAACCTTGTACAGAAATTACATGTAAATGAATTCTTAAAACAGAAAAATAAACAATGGCGAGAACATAAAACAAATATACACATATATTTTTCCCTGGATCCCAAAACCAAGACTACCATATTGATTTTTCATTATATTCCTTTCAATGTTACAATACATGCGTTTATACTTTTCGAAGCAATCATAAACCCCAATTCATTAAACCTTAATTAGAACATAATCGTAGTTCCCTTAACTGGATCTACAAAATACCATGGGAAGAAAACAATTATTCCCAAAGCCATGTGCAAAATCGATGCACAAAACCACGAGTAGGTACGCCCACCATCTTTGGTTATGTTCCCCATCCTTGGGTCTGCAAATAGTCATGGAAAGAATATAACACACACCCAACATACTCATAATAGTTATTTTGTTCATAGTAATACTTTTTATGATATCCCAGTTCACTAGCATATTCACGACTATTATTTCAATTTTTTTGTTTCTTTAACTTTGTGCTTCTGCATTTCCGAAAAATAACAACAATTGTTCCCAAATACATGTAATAAATCATAACTTAACTTTGAAACAAAGCTATGTTAAAAAAAAAAAAAAAAAAACATGTGAAAATGTAAACCACCTCAAAAAATTTGGGTACAAGAAATAACATTGGATTTCTAAAGATTTTATCAAAATCTTTCTACCTAGCCACAAAAGTTGTTGAAAATGGCACCAAGAAAGGCTTCTAATTTAATTTTCCCTTGAATTAAATTAGAAGAGAATTTTAATTCCACATCACATGAAAACTTGTACAAGTTAGCTAAGTTAGTTCGGTTAATTCAAGTTGCGGGTCAAACTAGAGGCATGCAGAGTGTATCCTACATTATAGAAGCCCTGGTTGAGTTTTTTTTGAGTTGTAATTAATTAACTCAGTTTATCTGAGTTAAAGTCAGTTTAACTAGTTCTAAATGATGGAGGAATTGGAGAGAGGTCGATATGTGAAAAATAGATTTAATTCGCATGCAATGATCAATCAGATAACTGATAATTCACACATAAATAACTCATGCATGTCAATTCTGAGAAAGACCCAGTTGAGATTGAATTTCAAGGGTAGTGTATTATCAGTTGTATAATTATTTGAATTGTACAGGTGGTGCATGCAGTTAGAGTAAGGCCTCTAATGTATTGCGCGGTATGGATTGGGAATTTCCGTACTTAATAGGGCCTAATTACCCAAGGAAACTGTACTAGGAAATAGGGACTTGGGCAAGCCAGAAATTGGTTAAGTATTGAACCAGGCTTGTCTAGGAATCTTTGAGACAGATAGAGATAGTTCAAAGGTTTCTCAGCTTGGATAAAAGAATTGTAATATTCTCATATTCTTTGGCTTATGCAATATATAGATAGTGGGGTTTTTACCCGAGGCTTTCGCCAGATAAATATTTGTATTGGGCGATTGAAATGCTTTCTCTTTCTTATTCATGTGATTATGCGGCTGTAATTGGTTTCCGCAATTTATAGTGTATATTAAAGTATTTTATTTTATCATATTATAAGATCAATTTAATCTACATGGATTTTCTACATGGTATCACAGCATAAATAACTCTAGAAGAGAATAATACGATTTTTTTCTATGTAGGTGAATCAAATTTGCAGATCTACTCTTCAGGACCAGCGGCAAGATCATGATGTCTTCCTCTCGATTGAGACTCAAATATGCCCTTAAGGTTACATAGCTTGGAGAGATATGATGGAGGCAGTGTTGGAAGAAAAAGGCCTCAAGGAATTCATAGATAGTGATATTACTAAGCTTGCAACAATAGATGCTCAAGATTTGGCAGCATGGAAGAAGAATGTCACAAGGGAAAGAAAAAATTTGGTAGGAGTTCGAGATCATATTGTCTCGATCCTCCATGGAAAGGAAATTCCATATGCTATGTGGAAGGCCTTAACAGATTTTTTTTCAGAACAAAAATGACCACAAGAAGCTAGCATTGAAACACAAGCTTGAAAAAATCAAGATAGAGAAGGGTAACACAATACCAAAATAATTGATTAAGTTCACTCAGCGTAGGGATGAGCTTGGAAGCGTTGGTGTTACAGTTGTCGAGTATGATCCAATGAGTGTAGCACTTCTATGCCTTCCCAAGAGCTGACACAGCTACAAGGATTCAGTAAATGGGAGGGAGAATATACCAGAGTGGGATTTATTATAGTCCAACTTGGTACAAGAAGAGATTCATCGAAACGCCGGAGATGTATCCTCATCAAAGCACAATGATGAGGATAATTGTGCCTTGGATAGAAAGTAAAAGAAATGGAAAGGGAATTCATCCCATTCCAAATCATATTCTGGTCAGGCTAGAAAGAATAAATACTTGTCGAAGATTAAATGTTTTCAATGTCATAATTTGGGATACTATGCCACGAAATGTATGCACAAGAAGCCCTCGACAGGAGCAGTAGGTGAAGCACTTGGTTCAAAATCCGAGTGGTATTTCACTCTCATTGCATGCATGGTGTCATCGGTGATGGGTTCTGCGTGGTACGTGGATTGTGGAGCCTCACTCTATATGACCAACAACAAAGAGTACTTCAGTGATTTAGAGGATAAGGATCTTCATATGCACATTGAGATGGGAGATAATGGTAGGTATAATGTGTTGAGATTCAACAAGAATATTTATCACCCACGCCTAGTGCATTAAGCACCCGGTTGCATTAATCACCCAGACTAGGGTGGGGCCCATAGTGCTATTTTTGGGTGCATGTCTATTTTGATTATCCCTTAATTAATATGGACATTAAACTCTAATATATTATCAATGTGGACTTGAATGAGTTAAATGAAAGTGATCTTTTCAATTAGATAGTGGATTTCGAGTTATATTTTGTTGGTGAGGCATGCAGAGTAATTCTAGCTGTAACAAAATTCGAAGTGCAGTGGTGCATGAGTTGGTGCAAGTTGTAAATCTTTTTAACTCGGTTAAGTGAGTTAAACTTAGTTGTGATAATGGTAACTAAAGATACACTAGTGAGAGATCTAGTGAATTAAATATAATTAATTCACAATCAGTGATCTCAAATGCAACTGAGGATTTAATATTATTAGTTGCATGCATGTCAGATCCAGCGAAGACCCAGTTGAGTTCTAGGTGAAAGGGAAGTTGACTATTAGTTGTAGGATTATTGGCTTGCACACATGCAAGAAAACACCCATTGGAGTGCCCATGATACTTGCGCAGTCAAGGCAGGCAAGAATTCCTATCTTTTATGGATCTTTACCATCAGGGATTGCACAAGCAAGGCAGGTTGTCTGGAGGCTAAGAATTGGCTATTTGTTGGTCAGTTTTGCATATAACACTGTGAGACAATTAGTTGAGTACTGGAGGGTTCTTGTGAGAATATTTTTGTATGTAATCATTTCATGATCCATGCTTAATATAAAATAGAAGATAGTGGGGTTTTTAGTTGTAATCTTTCCCCGAGAAATTATATGTGTTATGTGTGATTGATCTTTCTTCATGTTCATGTGATTAGCGATTGTGTTTTTAATCCTGCAAAAGATTTGTTGAAGCGATTAAGTTTTTAACTTTAGTACATTGTTAGATCAGGTGAATTTGAGATATACATGCATATTATATAATTTCTACATGGTATCAGAGCACAGGAAATTGCAAAAGCGAAGCAAGAGTTGAGTTTGTGACTGGATAGAATTCGAATTTGCAGAAAGACTTTCTTGGTGCTACAGCTGATTCAAGATCAAAATGGCTTTCAATGGCTTGATGTTATAGTATGCACTCGAGGGTAGCTCAAACTAAATTACTTGGAAGGACAGGATGGAGGCAGTACTCGAAGACAATGGGTTGAAGGAATTCATTGACAAAGAAGTTCCTAAACCCGATGTTGCAAATCTTGATGCATGGAAAAAGAAAGTGGCAAAGGTGAGGAGGATCCTATTGGAGGGAGTACGAGACCACATTGTCTCAAGCCTCCATGGGAAAGCCACACCATATGCAATGTGGAAGGCTTTGATGGATCGATTCCAAAGCAGCAGCGAACATAGGAAATTTGTGTTCAAAGATAAGATCAAGATGGAAAAGGGCGACACCATTCCAAAATATCTCACAAAGTTTGTCCAATGTCGGGATGAACTGGGGATCGTTGGAATAACAGTGTCTGACGAAGATTTTGTGATCTTGGCTCTCCTAGGACTTCCCAAGAGTTGGCACAGTTATCAATACTCTATCAATGGAAGGGAAAATTTCCCAGATTGGAAATGACTGTGGTCGAAATTGGTGCAAGAGGAGTTCAGACGAAACACCAGAGATGGATATTCATCTAAGAATGAGGATAAAAATGATTGTGCTTTGGCTACCAAGGTAAGGAAAGGGAAGGGGAAGAAATTCCATTCAAAATCTAAGTCCAAGAATGGCAAGAAGCAGGACATGTCCAAGGTGAAGTGCTTTCAATGTCACGAGTATGGGAATTTTGCCACTAACTATCCACAAAAGAAGAAGAACAAGAAGGTTGTTGGATCTGCAGCTGTTAAGGCCCTTGCCTGTCAATTTAAGCTTGAATTCTCATTGATATCTCATGCATGGTGTCCAATGCATTGGGATCTATGTGGTATTTGGATAGTGGTGCTTTCTTTCACATGACGGGAGATAAGGAACTTTTCAGTGACTTGGAGGATAAATATCTCCAGATGCATATTGAAATGGGCAACAACGGATGGTATAGTGCTACAGAATTGGTACCATTACCTTTCAGAGGGATTCAAGTAAACCATTTCAATTAAAATATGTGATGCACGTACCAGGTCTGAAGAAAAATTTGGTCTCAGTCGCAATGTTGGAGGATAGAGGATATGACGTTGTTTTTAGTGATGGAAAAGATTTCCTATGACATAAAACAATGGGTCAATCCAAGAGGATAGGGATTTGAGTTAAGAATCTCTACAAGCTAGAGGTAGATGGTTGTGCAACAATGATGGGAAAGGTAGATCAAGTGGTGAGTCAGGATGAGGGCGAATTATGGCACAGGCGATTGGGCCATCTTCACCATGGAGCCTTGAAAGTCATGCAGCAGATTTCTACTGGTCTTCCAAGGGGTACACTTGCACAGTCAGACACATGCAAGGGATGTACTATGGGAAAATACGTAAAGGCCACCTTTCATGAGAAGGAAAACCAAGCTTCAGGGATCCTTGAGAGAGTTCACACAAACGTGTGTGGTTCTTTCTCGGTTGCTTCAAAAGAAAAACATAAGTACTATGTAATCTTTGTTGATGACTTTTCTCATAAGTGTTGGATCTTCCTCATGCAAGAGAAATATCTAAAGAGAACTCATAGCGCCTCATAACCCATAGTAGAATGGGGTCGCGGAGAGTAAGAACAGAACTAGTGTGGGTGCAGCACGAACGATGTTGCATGACCAAGGCCTACCAATGCATCTGTGGGTAGAGGCATGCAATACAACAGTAGATGTGCAGAATCGTTGTCCCCATAAAGTACTTGGCATGAGTACACCTGAAGAGGATTTCACTGTTAAGAAACCTGATGTTTCGCACTTTAAGATTTTTGGCTCATATGTTTATGTGCATGTGACCAAGGACGCCACGAAGAGGCTGGAACCGATTACTGAGGTTGGGATTTTTGTGGGGTACACTGAAACACCTCATAATTATCATGTGTATTTTCCAAATATCAGAATGACCATTGTGCGACGGGATATCAAATTTGATGAGGAGAAATCCACGCGGTTTTCCCTTGAGAGGGAGATGGCCTTGCATCCAAAGGAGGAACTGTTAGTTCCCAAGGATGAGTCTCAATATGTGGATCAACCACATGAGGAGGTTCATGGAGTGGAGGAAATCACTCATGCAGAGCCATCCATCAGAAATGGTAGAAGGCGCACCATGGAAGCCGATAGGCTAAGACTTGATGTTGCACAGAATGTAGGAGCCCTACTTCACAGCATAGACAAAGATAGTATCCTAACCGATTTACTGGATACATGGCTCTTATGAGCAATTGTATTGTGACTGAAACATCTTCGTTTCAAGAATCAGTGCAGCAGCCTACTTGGGTTGATGAAATGGTGGAGGAGTATGACTCCATTTTCAAGAATAGTGCATGGGAGATAGTCGCAAGATTAGTCGACAAATCAGTGGTTGGATCGAGATGGATCTACAAGGTAAAGAAATCTGTTGATGGGAGTGTGGAGAAATACAAGGCCATATTTGTGGCCCAGGGATTCTAACAGATCGAGGGGACATGTTATGATGAGACTTTTGCACTTGTTTCAAGGTACTCTTCCATAAGATCCATCCTTGCACTCTCAGCGCAGATGGGCTGGCGCATTCATCAGATGGATGTGAAAACTATGTTTCTCAATTGGATCATTGAGGAAGAGGTGTACATAGAGCATCCTGAAGGTTTCTAAATTTTCAACAGTGAGTCACATGTATGCATGCTCAAAAGAGAATTGTATGGGCTGAAGCAAGCACCCCGTGCTTGGTACACTTGGATAGATAGCTATTTCACTGGACTAGGCTTCACCAAAAGTGAAGTAGATGAAAACCTGTACCAGCTTGTGGTTGAGGGTAATCTATTGATCTTTTTTCTTTATGTTGATGATCGAATTTTTACTGGTGATGAGCAGTTAATACACTCATGCAAGGAGGATCTTGCAAGGGAGTTCAAAATGAAGGACATGGGACTCCTTCATTATTTCCTTGGATTGGAAATATGGCAGTGAGATAGTGAAAATTTTGTGTCTTAAGGCAAGTATTCAAAGGAGATACTGGGTAAGTTTAACATGGAGAGTTTCAAACCCATGGATACTCCTCTTCCAGGAAATTGGAGGAGAGAGGATGCTACTTATGGATAGGTATTGGATGCTACTGTCTATCGACAATTAGTGGGCTCGCTAATGTATCCAGTGAACATGAGAAAAGACATTTTCTACAAAGTTAACCAGCTGAGTCAAGCTATGGTTAATCCTACCAAGCTCTTTTGGAAGGCAGAGAAGCATGTCCTGAGTTACCTGAGGGGCACATCAGAGTATGGTCTATGGTACAGACAGACGAATGGAGTGAAGTTGCATGGCTTCACGGATGCAGATTGGGTTGGAAGTCCATTGGACAGAAAGAGCACATCAAAGGGGACTTTTAGCATTGGATCAACAACAGTTTCCTGGTATAGCGGGAAACAATGATCCATGGCACCCATTTCAGCGGAAGCGGAATACATGGAAACAATTCAAGCTACATGTGAGGCTATCTGGATGAGAAAGATCTTGGTTGGTTTGTTTGGTTCTTAGATGGATTCGACATTGATTCATTGTGATAATCAGATTTGGATTAAACTCTTGATTAATCCTATTTTTCATGATAGTTCCAAGCATATAGATATCTGGTAACATCATCTCAAATATTGTGTGCAGATTATGATCATGTTGCTTCAGTACATTCCCACAAAAGATCGGGATGCAGATATTCTGATGAAGGCACTCAACAGGAGAAAATTCGAATACCATAGAGACAGGATCGCGGTGAAGGATAATCCCTTTCTTGTTGACAGTGTTGAGATTCAACAAGAATATTTAGCACCCACGCCTAATGCATTAAGCACCTGATTGCATTAAGAACCCAGACAAGGGTGGGACCCACAGTGCTATTTTTGGGTGCATGTCTATTTTGATTATCCCTTAATTAAGATGGACATTAAACTCTAATCTATTCTCAATGTGGAATTGAATAAGTTAACTGAAAGTGATAAATTCATTTAGCTAGTGGATTTCAAGTTAGAGGTTGGTGGTGAGGCATGCAGAGTAAGTCTAGTTGTAATAGAGTTCGAAGTGCAGTGGTGCATGAGTTGGTGCAAGCTGTAAATCAGTTTAACTCAGTTAAGTGAGTTAAACTCAGTTGTGCTAGTTTTAACTGAAGATACACTAGTGAGAGATCTAGTGAATTAAATATTAATTAATTCACAATCAGTGATCTCACATGCAACTGAGGATTTACTATTATTAGTTGCATGCATGTCAAATCTAGTGGAGACCTAGTTGATTTCTAGGTGAAATGGAAGTTTACTATTAGTTGTAGGATTATTGACTTGCACGCATGCAGGAAAACACCCACTGGAGTGCCCATGATACTTGCGCAGTCAAGGCAGGAAAGAATTCCTATATTTTAGGGATATTTACCATCAAGGTTTGTGTAACCAAGACAAGTTTTTTAGAGGCTAAGAATTGGCTATGTGTTGGTCAATTTTGCATATGACAGTGTGAGACAATTAGTTGAGTACTAGAGGGCTCTTGTGAGAAGAGTTTGGTATGTATTTGTTTCATGATCCATGCTTAATATACAATAGAAGATAGTGGGGTTTTTAGCTGTAAGCTTTCCCCGGGAAATTATCTGTGTTGTGTGTGATTTATCTTTCTCCATGTTCATGTGATTAGCGATTGTGTTTTTAATTCTGCAAAATATTTGTAGAAACGATTCAGTATTTAACTTTAGTACATTTTTAGATCGAGTGAATCTAAGACATACATGCATATTGTATAATTTCTACATAGCGCGACCAACATCGGTAATGTTACCTTTAAGAGGGAGTTTGGTTCTCCTCTCACATTGAAAGATATCACGTATGCTCTTGGTTTGAAAAAGAACTTGGTTTGAGTTGATATGTTGGAAGACCATGGCTACAATGTGATATTTAGTAAAGGAAAGGTGTTCCTTCGTCACATAGCCACGAGACAAGTGAATGAGATTGGGGTTCGAGTAAAGAACATCTACAAATTGGATGTATAAAATTGTGTTTCCTTGAGCACGAAAACAGAGAAGGTGGAGAACTGAGACATCAGTTAGTTATGGTGTAGAAGATTGGGCCATCTACACCATGAAGCTTTGAATATCGTGCAACAAATTTCTACAGGATTTCCCAAGGGTTCACTTAAGTAGCGTGATACATGCAAAGGGTGTGCATTGGGGAAGTACACCAAAGCCACCTTTCATGATAAGGACAGTCGAGCGAAAGAGATCCTTAAAAGAGTTCACTCAGATGTGTGTGGACCATTCTCGACAGCCTCCATGGCCAAGCATAAGTATTATGTGACTTTGGTAGATAATTTTTCACACAATGTTGGACATTCTTCATGCAGAAGAAAGACCAAGTTTTCTCAAAATTTTATGAGTTCAAAGCACTTGTCAAGAAATACATGGACAAGAAGGTGAAGGCTCTCGGGAGGGTTAATGGTGTAGAATATTTGTAAAATGAATTGAGGAAATGATGTGCATCAGAAGGAATTTGACGAGCGTTGATAGCACCTCATAAACCACAACATAATGGGGTTGTAGAAAGAAATAACATAAGCATTATGGGAGTTTCACAGGTGATGTTACATGATCAGGTCCTACCGTTGCACTTATGGGCAAAAGCATGCAACATAGTTGTACATGTGCAGAATAGAAGTCCTCATTAGATCCTTGGGATGAGTACACTAGAAGAATCATTTTATAGTAAGAAGGTAGATATGGCACACTTTACAATTTTTGGTTCATCATTTTACTGTCATGTTACCAAAGATGCACAGAAAAAGCTAGAAACAATAGTTTAGTTGGGCATATTTGTCGGGTACACTGATACGCCTCACAACTATCAGGTGTACCTATCATCTCAGACGATGACAGTGATTCTTAGAGATGTTAAATTTGATGAAGGAAATGCCATGTGAATTATCCTTGAGAGGGAGATTCAAATACATGCATTTGAGGATCTCTTAGCTCCAAAAGAATAACCTCAAGATGTGGAGCAGCCATAAGAAGAGGAACAAAGAGTGGAATCACCCACTAATGGAGAGACATCCTAAGATGGAAGAAAGTGAAAAAGAGAGGCTGACAGGTTGATACATGATGCTAGAGATAATTTTGGAGCACCCACATCACAACACAGGTAGAGAAGGTCCCTAGATAGATACACTTGCTACATGGCTCTTATGAGGGAGAGTGTAGAGACTGAGCTATCCTCATTCGAGGAAGCAGTGCAGCAACTAGTATGGGTTGATGACATGGTTGAGGATTATGACTCCATTATCATAAAAAGTGCATGGGAATTTTTCCCAAGACCGGAGGACAATTTAGTTGTAGGGTCTGTTATCACTCCCCCTGTTTCCCAAGGCTGAGAATGAAACTGAAGGAAGGTAACCACAAACCAACCTTTAGGTCAGGTAGCTAGAACTACCAAAACCAAAGAGGGATCTCTCATTGTCACTTTGTAGCCAATGATATGACTGGATATATAAAAATCTTAGGCTAGTTATGATGGTCAGTAGATTAGGCTTTTGTTTGTTTGAAGTTTTTGTTGGATAGGAATGACAGCCAAGGAACTAGGTCTAGGGTTATGGTCTGATTTCAAAGGTTTAGATGTAGAGACAAGGATGAGGCCAGGTAGTTAAACTCTTGAACATACTTAATTTTTCATTTTGTATAGGTTATCAAAGAGAAGGAGTCAGAATGAGCATTTAAATGAATTCATTCATAAGAAGAGTAGACATATCCATGAAAATCTTATAAAATGGAGCATAGAAAGTAATGCTTTATGTTCATAAACTCATAATATTAACATATAGAAGCATACATGTGATGGAAAGATAACATAACATTCAATTACATGAAGTAACAGAGAAGAAACAATGCTCAAAATCATACCACTAGAGTCTCAAGGTTAAAACTGCAACATTCCTTTGATTTCACTGGAAAGAAAAAAAAACGAGTTTGTACAATAGCTCCACTACATTTAACAACTATAAAACCTCTAAAAAGGCTTGATTTTGGATTACATATATAAAATAGAAGTGATTACACCTCATTGGATCGAAATATGATCCAAAACACTGCAAAAATGCACCCTACAAGTCATTTCCTAGTTTCTAAGGAAGTTAGAAACCATTTCCTCAAATTTAGTTATTAACTAGGAGTGTGTGTCTCCTTGATTACATTATTCCTCCACAAAGAGAAGAAAAAAAACTCTCCTACAAAAAATACACCTCATGGGACAACTAAACCTCGAATTTTTGAGTTTTTCTGGCTTGACATTTTTCCAAAGGAATCCAATGATAGAAGCGTCGCACCACTTTGGAGCTAATTTTTACTGACTTTTAGGATCCCATTTGCAAATTTGAGAGTTAGGATAGGTATCCATGTGTGTCTTATTTCCATTTCACCCTTGAAACTGATAAAATAACCCCTCTAATGCCTTCAAAAACTCATTCTCCCAACCTAACTCCAGAAGCGTTGCAAAGAGGCAAAATAGGTGGCAGAAGCATGAAAAAAATGATGTTTTTTGCATTTTTCTTCAAAATGGGAGGGTGACATGCAAACTCGAGGTCATATCTCTGATTTAGAATTAATAAAAAATCCAACCATATAATAATTTCTCCATTTATATGCTCTGAGAAAAGGCACCGCACCGCTGCGCGACGCTTATGCAATGAACAATTTTCCAGAATTTTCAAAAAAAAACTTGCAAAAATAGGGCTTAAAGATGGATCAATATCTCTCTAAAAATAAAGGTTTTTGAAAATTTGAGAGAATTTTTTGTTCTTTGGTATGTTATTAAAAAACACCTCCTACAATTTTCCAAAATAATTTCCCATTTACTCATAATCGAATTTTGAAGTTGATAAATAGAAATTTGCAGAAGCGTAGCGCTCTCTTAGTAGATTCATCGTGCCTACTTTGAGATAGAGTTTGGAGGCCTTCCCAGATAATTTTTGGGCTGCAAGTTATATTTTTTGAAATATTAGGATTTCTGCTACAAAATGGAGTCATCAAGCATTGCAAACCCCTGCTCCAAACCCCTGAAAAGTTGACTTGAAGATAACATGTCAAAAGTGCAGAAAATGACCTAGAGCAATTGTAGTTTTGGCATTTCTCTCAAATAATAACACATGTTCATAAACTAAATGAATTTTTGTTCGTTGGCCTATTTTTGACAAAAACCTATTTCACTTTTGTAAAATTCATCTGCATTACTTCAGAAACTGATTTTGAAGAAAAAATTGTCCGTATGTGCAATGTAAACCCTAGCTTGATCACAAAACTCTGAAAATGATACCATGGATCTGAATTGGATAAAACTTGGAATGACCACATCCCTTATTATACTTTCTCTTCTCACCTTCCATGATTTTTTTCAGAAAAATAAAACCCTAGCCAGAAGAAATGGGTAGGGGAGGTGTAGAATTAGGAAAACAAGGGATAGTGGTAGGGTGATTTTAGGGACAGAAATGGGGTGGAAGAAAGCTGGGGAAAAATCCATAAAAAAATTGTGAAGGTAGGGTGATGAGTTATATTTACACTACAAGTGAAATTCCTGAAAATGGGCATGAGGAAGGTGCCCAAAAGGTCAAAACACAGGGATTTCTTAGTTTTCCTGCAAAATTCTAGTGAAAACTAGGGTTTTGATGAAAATGATGGCAAATAAGGCTCTGAGTGATAGGAAGTGCTAGGGTAGGGTAAATGGAATATGTATGAAGGTTTTAGATGGTGAAAATACGGTTTTTTCTATTGAAATCAGCCAAACATAGAAGAAACTAAAAACGTAGTGGAGAAAACCTAAGGATGGAATCCACCCTTTTGTTGAATAATTTGACTTGAGAGAGGTATGAAGAGTATCCACTTACTGATTAGGAGGTCTCTGAACCTTTATAAAAGCTGATTTTACCCTTGGATCGATGATTTGAAACTTGTAACCAAAATCGTAGCACCCTGCCAATCTTTGGATGGCTGTGGAGAGTTGTGAGCGTGACACAGGAGCTCTTTTTACCATGTAGCATACTTCTTGAAAAAGGAAAATTTGTCGCTTGTTTTATTACCTATCTTTTCTAACTCCCAATGAAGGTGACTTGACTAATGACAATGACCTTTATTTTCCTTTCTTTCATGACATTATTGGATATCATGATGACAAAACAAAACAGGCCTAGACCATTACCTAGATGGAGGTATGTTGACTGACCTATGACCCTAGGTGATAATGGATGACATGACCTTTGAAAGGATGATGACCATGAATAGGTGAAGGGAGTAGCATTTCATACCTAGACAACATTCAATGAATAAAATTTTATTTGAGAAATGGTTTGAAAACATAAAATTTTGACCTAGGACCACTACCAATTAAACCTGAAAGAATTTATTTGATCACTAAACATTTAGACACTAACAGGATCTAGGTGGATCTACAAGGTGAAGCAAGAAATAGATGGGAGTGTGGAGAAGCACAAGGCCAGATTTGTGGCCAAGGGGTTCTCTTAGGTATAGGGAATAGATTATGAGGAAACTTTTGCTCCAGTAGTAAGGTACTCTTCAATCAGATCTATTTTTTCACTTTCAGCACAGATGGGATGGAAAATACATCAGATGGATGTAAATATAACTTTCCTTAACAAATTGTTGGAGAAAGAGGTGTACATAGAGAATCCAGAAGGATTTGAGACATTCGACATAGAGTCACATTTGTGTAGAGTCAAGTGAGAAATGTATGGACTAAAACAAGCACCCTGTGCTTGGCACACTAGGATCGACAACTATTTCACCAAGTTGGGCTTCACCGAGTCAGGATTCAGAAAAAGTGAAGCAGATGCGAACCTTTAACATATTGTGGTAGAAGGTAAATTATTGATTATAATAATATATATCGATGATTTGATTCTGAAAAGTTATGGGAAGTTTATCAATTCTTGCAAAGAGGATCTTTCAAGAGAATTAGAGATCAAAGACATGGGGCTCTTGCACTATTTCCTTGGTTTGGAAATTTGGCAAAGAGATGGTGAAATTTTTATCTCTCATGGAAAGTATGCTAATGAGATACTAAATAAGTTTCACATGGAGAGTCGCAAACCCATGGAGACTCCTCTAGTAAGGAATTGGAGGAAGGAAGATGCTACTTCAGGTGAAGTGGTTGAAGCTACCATTTACAGTCATCTTGTGGGTTCACTCATGTACTTGGTGAACACATGATGGACATATGTTATGTGGTTAACCAATTTATTCAAGCTATGGTTAATCCAACCATTATTTATTAGAAGGCAACCAAACATGTGTTGAGATACCTCAGAGGCACCACTCAATTTGGTCTTTGGTAAAAATGAATAGAGGGAGTGAAGCTTCAAGGCTTCACAGATGTAGATTTTCCAGGGATTCCATCCAATAGGAAGAGCACATTGGGGGGCATGTTCAATATTGGGTCAATAGCAGTTTCCTAACATCATGAAGCAAAGAAGAGTTGCACTCAGTTTAGAAGAAGCAGAGTACATGGCTTCTAGTCAAGGATTTTGTGAGGCTATTTGCATGAGGAAGATCCTTGTTGGGTTTTTTGGCCAACAGATGTATCTGACAGTTATTTATTGTGATAACCAGAGTTGCATAAAACTCTTGGTTATGATAGATCCATGCATATCAACATCCAGTAGCACCATCTCAAAGATTGTGTGTAGAGGAGGATTATGTTATTAGATTACATTCCTACAGAGAAGAAGGATGCATACATCTTGACAAATGCACTATCAAGAGGAAAATTTGAGTTCCATAGAGGCAGGATCAGGGTATTTAAAATGGCACCAAGAAAGGCTTCTAATTTAATTTTCCCTTGAATTAAATTAGAAGAAAATTGTAATTCCACATCACATGAAAGATTGTACGAGTTAACTAAGTTAGTATGACTTAGCTAGTTCAGTTAATTCGAGGTGAGGGTCAAACTAGAGGCATGTAGAGTGTATCCTATATTATAGGAGCCCCGGTTGAGTTTATTTTGAGTTGTAATTAATTAACTCGGCTTATTTGAGTTAAAGTTAGTTTAACTAGTTCTAACTGATGGAGGAACTCGAGAGAGGTCAATGTGTGAAAATTAGATTTAATTCACATGTAGTGATCAATCAAATAACTAATAATTCACTCATAAATAACTCATGCATGTCAGTTCTAAGAAAGACCCAGTTGAGATTGGAGTTCAAGGGTAGTGTACTATCAGTTGTATAATTATATGAATTGTACACATGGTGCATGCAGTTAGAGGAAGGTCCCTAATGGATTGCACAATATGGAATGAGAATTTACCTAATTAATAGGGCCTAATTACCCAAGGAAATTGCGCTAGGAAATAGGGACTTGACCAAGCCAGAAATTCGTGAAGTATTGAATCAATCTTGTCTAGGAACCATTGATACAGATAGAGATAGTGAAGAGGTTTCTCAGCTTGCAGAAAAACATTGTAATCTTCTCATATTCTTTAGCTTATGCAATATACATATAGTGGGGTTTTTAGCTGAGGATTTTCCCAAATAAATATTTGTATTGTGCGATTGGAATTCTTTCTCTTTCTTTTTCATGTGATTATGTGATTGTAATTGGTTTCCGAAATTTGTAGAGTAGATTAAAATATATTTTTTTAGCATATTACAAGCTCATATAAATCTACGTGGATTTTCTACAAAATTAAATGAATTGGAGTCGTGTGAATCATTCAATGAAAAAGTAATTTTCAATGAAAAGTGAAAAAATGCATCCAAATGTTGACTCAATTCATAATAACATATATAAAATCCTGAACATTTTTTCACTAGTGAATAGAAAAATGAATATTCCAAAATTTAAGAATACTTACAGTACTTAAAAACATATTTCCTAATTGTTTAATTGTTAAGTATTTTTAGGGTTTGTGGCTTCCTGAAGAAAATTATTTAACTTTTCACGTATATAATCTTTCATAGGAACAGTTGTAATTTGTGATTTGACGCCTTCACTGAATATCTCCTTCTCAATTTCCCTGGATTCTCCTTGCTATTTTGCAGCTAACACAAAGTTTTTTTCATTAACATTAACAAATCTAATTAGTCATTCCCTATTTTCATGTGTAATAAAATCAGCTATATCATCGAATTTTGTTGCCTTTGACTATTTCAGTTTCTCCAATTCAACTGTTAACGTTCTTCTTGAAATTAATCTAGAGTCACATGTGATACATGGATTGTTTAGATACTACACAATATGTACGCCTTTGACGTATGCATTTTCTCTTCGATTCTCTATGTTTTCATATCCAAAAATAATGTTCTCCACTATTCTTACTCTACGAGACCATGTAGCTTTGAACTACTTCATTTGATTAGCATTTTGCAGTTTCTGTCATTTTTTCTTTGCATCATAAAAGTAAATCAAGTCTTTGGTTGAAAGAAAATAAGTCATTGCTCACAAAATACACGTCTCCCTCGACATCACATTGAATTCACTCTAAAAATGACTTAGTTCTTTGTGCCAAATGCTCTAGATTAGAAGCTACGAGTCAATGATTTTCTACCATTGGAATATAATACTAATAATATATGTTTTCACTGCATTAAAGAAATTGATAAATCTAGCAAATCTATACGATGTGTTGCGAGTAGTAATTGTTAGCACTATTGTCCGTATTTCCAATGAATTCATCAACAAAGGACCCAAATTTAGAGCATCTTCTAGGTCTTGTATTCTTGTTTTTAGTCTCAATTTGTTTGCTGCATATTGACTAAGAGAGTTTGTAAACACGTTACCTCTAACTTGATGTAGCTCCATGATCGACGTGGTTGCAAATCTAGACATATCAACATGCATTTATGTTTGGTCTAAAACCTTATTGCTATGAAGATTTACCTTCTCGATATTCATTTATTTACTATTGTTGCCATACTTTTCATTTTTCAATGTGACAAAACCATCATAAAAAAATAATAGATTCATTTGTAATTTGCACCATAGTTTCCTAATTTTTTGCAAAAAAAACACTAATCCAATAAGGTAGCATAATGTAGTCAACTTCTATGTTTATAGATTCTTCAACACTTCTTGTTTTCATAGGACTTCTGGAACTAATAGATTCACCAATATACACTTCTTCTAAAATAAAACTCTGATCATGCTATTTGTGTTTCCCGCTATTTGATAGCTTGTATTGAATCAGCTCCCTATTTAAGTATCTTTTGTCATGTTTTCACTTGACAATCAATTCACATCAGTATCGTTTATCCAGCATACAGATTTCCTTATAGAAATAATGATACCTAATTCTTTTGTGATTTCTTCAACATCTATGATTTCTCCTTGATTTCCATGAGTATCGTTTATGCAATGTACAGATTGATCTTTATAAGTATTGATATTTATTCTTTGACGGTTTCTTTAACATCTATGATTAGTCACTAATTATTTTTTGAAGCATTTTGACATTCTTCTCTCTGCTCTCAAATTTATGAAAACAAGTTTTTGTATCCAATTTTTTCCAAGTGCGCACCAAATATACCCTCCTCATCAAAGGCTTTAATTGTTTCAGCTTCACTTAAGTTAAAAGGATGCAAAGTCTCTTCGAGCTTTGTAACATGAGCCACAATTTTCACTCTGATTTCTCCAACAGTAAACGATAAAGAAATGAATTGTTGTCTTTTTCCTTTGAAATATATTTATCCAGTGAAGGTGTTGCATATAGACTTCAACAAAAAAATACTTTTATGTAGAAAATTTCGCCAATAGCAATGACTTACTGTTATGCGGATTATTCCCTCAGCGAGTAGCTAGAAAAAAACATCCATTTGGAAACCTTTTTCTCTAGATTAATTGCATTTCAGAATTATTATAAGAAAGTAGAGAGGACATGTCCCTACCTTGAAATCCAAACGTTTGATTTATTCTTTTGTCCCGTCACTCCAAAGTGGATTCTCCAATAAGTATAACCTACAATCATAGACAAGACAAAAGAATCAAAGCATCTGCAACATATAATAATCAAAAAAATCTAACCCAACTTAGTGATCAATGAGTTTAAGTATTGATGTTATTTCAATAAGCATAAGAATAACTCAATGAGAAAAAGAGATCCATATGTATTATCTTGAATAAAAAGAGTAACCTTACAACCTGATGCCTTGATGTCATATAGATTACTCTCGGGGTACTGAACAATCATTTCTACTTCAGTTAGATAAGCCTTCCTCTCTAAATACTAGCAGGGAGTTATGGACATAAGGGTGTGATCATTCTCATGCCAATAACAACTCACTAGTGTAGAAAGTATGGATTCTTGGGAATTCTCTTCAGCAATTACATTTACAATCTATGTTTGTCTACTTCAGCATCTACTATCTACCCTTGAACCTGAAACTTCAGCTCAATTTATAGGGAAATGGAGGTAGTTTCAGGTCCATCAAGAGGGGGATGGATTCCTCTCATGAAGGTATTTGAGCTCGATGGACCAAGGGATAAGCTCCATGAGTGGAGGGATAAAGCTCGAACTTATCGCGACTCTAGAATCTTCTAGTTGGGAGAATATTCGACCAGCTATGCTTCTAGAATTTACTTTTTCTTTTATTTTTATTTTTGTGGGGGTGCGCGGGTAATAGTGGAAAAAAATGTGGGGATTGACGCACTTTATAGACCAAACAACAACGCATGCACAGGGAAAGGCTAGAAAACTGCGCAGGTAGACTTTTAAGGGTTTTACAGACCTTTTCTCCAATTCCAAGACTTGATTTAGGAACATTGGTGTTTTTGAACTCTAAGGGAACATGATATAGGTGATGATAGACCCATATGAACAGTCAAATGTCATGGTGCCAAAATAACATGTAACAAATTTCCCCCTAAATTGCGAAGTCTGAGGTTATTCTGAAGAGTGAAGTGCTTTATCATTCCGAGGATTAGATTGGAAACACCGGTCGAAAACCTGTAAAAACATTCAATGCAAATATATATATATCATCGCTCAGGTAGGCATTCCTATACTCAGAGCAAAACTAACTAAATGTTCTGGTACAGATATGATTTCAATATTACATCAAAAGTAGACACAGTATGGGTGCAGCCATCTGTCATGAGTATTCTACTGTATCATGAATAATAAAAATCCTCGCAGCTTGGATGGTGGAAACTAGATCCAGGGTCTTGATTTCCGCTTCCTGAACTAGTACGAATCTATCCATGCGATTGAATGTGTCGAATTCGAAAATGGTAGAAACCACTTGATTACCGGTCAATGATGTAAACCATTAACAAGTGTGAGAGAAACCACCAATAATGAAAATGGCTCTCAAAGTACTCCAGTACAATCTATGAAGTGTGAATGAATGATTTGCAGTTGAACACTCATATAATCGTTCGATCGAAGGTCAATGGTGCAACATGTCGTCTAAGGCGAGAAACTTGCGATTAGGGCATGCAGATCCCAAGGTACTGATAGGATTCTAGATCAACTTTCTAGATAATGAGTTGATGTCGATAGAAAGTGACCCGTTGTAGGAAATCCCATGACACGAAACCATTAGATCAAGTTTTGAAGAAATATTTGCAAGGACTGACTCAAGGATGGTCAACATGAATGGAGACAAATGTTTGCAATGAATGGTTTATTTGAACTCTTTCTTGAACACATAACGACACTGCAGATGGCTTGGCAACATTTGACCTAAAGGTAATACCCAGAAACCGGTTGAAGACTTTCAATGTGGTTCGATTAAATTTTAGACAAAAGATTTCCCAACCCAGGCACGAGTGTGACGAAGTGTCTGTTCAAGAGTGGCATGATGCTTTTTAAACAAGGGTGACAATTGGATTCTTTTTCTCTCTTTTTCCCCCACCATTACTAGCAAGTACCTCTTTATTTTTTTCAAGCTTAAGGAGGATAACATTTGCTTATTTTTGTAAGCTCATCCTTCGAATGAGTCCATCTTAGTATTAAAATCAAACCCTAAGAAGGAGTGGTTCAGTCTTGTTTGTAATCTACAGGTCCTTTACTGTTAAATTTTAACAAGTCCAGTATTTCGCTTTTTCATATTTTTACAGTCTGAAAAAGTGATAAAAGTATACTCAAATAGTCGACTTTCAATTTAATTTACGAGCAGAAAATACGAAAATAACTCGGCATTTCATGTGTTTTACGAGAATGAAAATGGCAAATTAATCTCAGGAATTTCATGAGTTTAATGAGTCTTGAAACTAATAACTGACATTGACTCAAGATAAGTTTAATTTTAATACAAGCTTGAAACAAAGGAAAACTATGCTTGAAAGTGGTTTCATTTTTACACAAGCTTCAAACAAAGGAAACTGTGCTTGAGATTGATTTCATTTTTTTAGGTCCCCATATTACTAATGTAGTCCCTTATTTTTATTAGTTTAGCCCCCTTATTGTTATTGTTGTGCCCATGTAACCCCCATATTGTTATTATTGTTCCCTTACATTATTATTGTTAGGTCGGCTAGGATTATATTGTGATCCCATGGACCACTACATATAGAAGGAGGTTTTGTCATTTGTGTCATCCAAGAATTTTTCATTTATGTAATGTATTGGAGGTTTCCCCCTCGAAGTGGTCAATTTATAAGGCAATGATCTCTCTTCTCTTCTATATTTGGAACTGGTTTCATAACATTTGGGATCAGAGCTTTGGATTCTAGGGTTTCGCTGCTCCAAATAGGTCATCGTTGCATTTGCGCTATAACTTTTTTTATACGAATATGCAGAAGCTGAAATTTTTAGAGCATGAAGCCGAAATCATGCGGAACCTTGTGGAAAATTTTCAGATCTTGGTTCACAATATTTTCGGAGATATGATCTGTGGAAGTTAGGACTTTTTTCAGGCTCATGAATTTAACCTAAACAGGTCATCGTGGCATTTTTGCAATAAATTTTTTTCGACAAGGGTTAAGAAGCTAGAATTTTTACAGAGAAAATAAAAAATCTTGAGGAATGTCGTGGAAATATTTCATAGCTTTATTCGCAATATTTTCACAGATATGATCTATGGAAGTTAGTGTTGTTTCAGGCTTCCAAATTTCATCTCAAAGAGGTGATCTTGGGAAAATCGTCATAACTCTCACTCTGAGCATCGGATTGGAATTCTATAAAAATTGGCCGCAATTACATGGATTATAGTTTCCTTTGTATCAATTTCAGAGAGCCAAAGGAAGAAACAGTGACACGTGGCATGTCGTACAAGTTCGCATTACTGAACCAGTCCATAATTAGGTCATTGTGGGAGATCGGGCATAACTTTGTCTTGAAGAATCCAAATCAGGTGAGACCTATCGAAATTGAAAGAAGCTTCAGAGGGCTACTAAAGGGAAAAATTTTAGATATTGAAGATCCAAAATCACAAATATAATTTAGTTTCAATATCGAGCTCCTCAAAATCAATAAAAAGGTGTGTATTTTTTTTCGAATTGCATAAGTCTTCTGTGAAAAATCAGTTTGAATTGATTCCAAGGGAATATTGTAGAATAGATATCAGTATTCGGTTATAAAATGCCTCCTAAAAAGAATTCAACACCCATTAAAACTTTATAAGGCTCTACTATGACTCATGAAGATGAATAATTGCAACATGACATATCAAAATTACAAGAGCAAGTGCACCAAATTTCGCTCTCGGAAAGAGCAACAAAAAATGAAATGTAAGCTTTGAAGAAAGGCGTGGAAGCTAAGATGGATGGCATGGAAGCTGGCATGGAAGCTAATATGGATGACATGAAATAAAACATTGAAAACATGAAGAATGATCTAAATGCAAACATGGAAGTTTTGACAAAGTTGATACAAGAAATGTTTCCTAATGTCGGAAAGATAGTAGAGGAAACTCATGATGAGAACAAAATAAATGTTAATCATGATTTCATAAACTCTAATGTTGAATGGAAGAACTGCCATATTCCAAAGATGGATATGAGGAAGTTTGATGGCAAGGATCCCGTAACATGGATACTACTGATGGAGCAATATTTTGATCTCAATAATGTGCAAAACACACAAAAGGTACGCATTGCAACTTTACATTTAGAAAAAAATACATTTGTATGGTATCTATGGCTTTTCTCTCGTAAAAAAAATGTCACTTGGTCAATTTTTATGGAGGAAAAGATAGCACATTATGACGATACAAAGAGCAACACCTTCCTTAGCTAATTGATAAATCTCAAAAAAAAAGGTTCAGTGGTGGAGCACATTGAGGACTTCCAAAAATTGAATATAAGGGTAACTAATATTCCAGAGGAACACAGGATTGATGTCTTCATAGGGACTTTAAAGGATAACATCCAACATGAATTTCGCATTTGGGAACCTGATTCATTGGATAAAGCATTCAAGTTGGCAAGAAAAATTGAATGTAAAATGGCGACAAGGAATTCTACCACTCACATCTATAAAGATGGAAGTATTGCTACTCCAAGACTTCCACAACCTACAAGGTTGACACCACAATAATTGGAAAAAAAAGAGCAAAAGGGATTTGCTACAGTTGTGATAGAAAATACACTAAAGGTCATAAGTGTGCTCAGAAGAAATTATTTTACATAGATTGTGAAGAGGAGGAAGAAAATGAACAAGAAACTTCAAAAGAAGAGGATATACACTAGGAACCAACCCTAGAAGAAGAATAAATGAGTCTGATCAGCATTGGCAAGAATTACCACTCCTCAAACTCTCAATATAGAAGGACATATCAAGAAGAAAAATTTAATAGTGTTGATTGATTCAGGTAGCACCCATAATTTTATTCATTGTAAGGTAGCCAAAGAATTGAATTGTTTCCTATACCCAGCACCAGAATGTCAAGTCATGGTTGCAAATGGAGGAACTATAAATTTCTCTGGAAAATTCCATAATATCAAGCTAACCATGAGTGAATATGCATTAAATAGTCCAATGCTTTCCATTCCAATGGGAGGTGTTGATGTTGTACTAGCAGTACAATGGTTACAATCTTTGGGGACGGTAGCTTTTAATTTTCAAGAACCTTTCTTGGATTTTTTTTTCAGAAGGAAAGGAAATCAAATTACGGAGTATCGTAGGGAAGTAAGGAAAGATAATAAGCTCTAATTTCATGACAAAGCTTCTGAAGAAAGAACAACGAGATGTAATTTCACAATTATTCTTACTAGAAGTTCCAACATCAAAATCATCTATTTCTCTAGATCTCCAAAAAGTCTTGGACAATCATTCCAAGGTGTTTGATACTCCAAAATGACTCCCACCTATTCGTGATCATGATCATGCTATTCATTTGATTCCAGGAAGTGTTCCTCCAAACATCAAGCCTTATAGATATCCTTATGTCCAAAAGAGTGAAATTGAACGTATGATTGCATAAATGTTAGAAGCTGGTATAATTCAACCTAATCAAAGTTCTTTCTCTGCTCCAGTAGTATTGGTGCACAATAAGGATGGATCATGGCGCATGTGTCTGGATTATAGGGAGCTCAATAAGCTCATTATTAAATGTAAATTTCCCATTCCTGTGATTGATGAATTATTTGATGAATTACATGGCGCTATTTATTTTACCAAGTTGGATCTTCGTTAAGGATATCATCAAATTAGAATGAAGAGTGAAGATATTCCTAAAATAGCATTTCGAACTCATGAGGGTCATTGTGAATTTTTTGTCATTCCTTTTGGCCTTACCAATGCACCTTCTACATTTCAAGGGTTGATGAATTCCATTTTCAAACCCTTCCTTAGAAAATTTGTGCTAGTATTTTTTGATGACGTACTAATCTACAACAGGTCTTGGAAGGAACATGTTCAACATGTTGACAGGGTGCTCAAACTATTGGAGGAGAAAAAATTATATGCAAAAACATCCAAATGTTTATTTGGAGTACAAGAGGTGGAATATCTGGGTCATATTGTATCTCACGGGGATGTTAAGGTAGACCTTAACAAAATTAAATCCATTAAGGAATGGAAAGTACCCACAACCATAAAGAAGTTGTGAGGATTTCTCGGGTTAACAGGGTATTATCGCAAGTTTGTTAAGAATTATGGGAGAATAGAAGCACCTCTAGCAACATTATTGAAGAAAGATGCATTTTCATGAACTCTTGAAGCAACTAAGGCCTTTGAACATCTTAAAGAGGCAATGTTACTAGCACCAGTCTTAGCTATGCCAGACTTCACAAAAACCTTTATTGTGGATTGTGATGCCTCAGGAAATGGAATTTGTGTTGTGTTAATGCAAGAAGGAAGATCCATTGCTTTTGAAAGTCGTCCAATCAAAGGAAAGTATTTACAGAAATTTATTTATGAGAAGGAAATATTGGCAATACTACATGCACTAAAGAAATGGCGACCTTACCTAATGGGAAGGCACTTCAAGGTAAAAACTGATCATGATAGTCTTAAACATTTTTTGGAAAAAAGACTATCTTTAGAAGAGCAGCAAAAATGGGTCACAAAGATGTTGGGTTATGACTTTGAAATCATCTACAAAAAAGGGAGCTAAATGTTGTTGCAGATGCACTCTCAAGGAAGGATGAAGAGGTGGAAGCATTGCTTTGTGCAATTTCTATTATCCAACCAGATTGGATAACCGAAGAAAGAGATGAATGGAAGAAGGACGAAGAAGTGTGGACACTCATTCAAAAGTTGAAGAAATATCCTAGTACATCTGATGCATTTAGTTGGAAAAATGATTCCTTATGGTACAAAGATCTCTTATTTCTTTGTAATAATTCCCAAATAAAACAAAATATTCTTTTGGAATTGCACACTTCTCCTTTACGAGGACACTCAACAATTTTAAAAATTTACCACAAGGTGAAGAAAGAATTTTTTTAGGATGGCCTTAAATATGATATTCAAAAGTTTGTGGTGGAATTTTTGGTTTTCCAACAAAATAAAGTTGAGAAAATTAAGACCCCGGGTCTTCTACAACCTTTATCCATTCCAAGTCAACGTTGGGAGGAGATTTCAATGGATTTTATCACAGGTTTACCTAATTCTGAAGGAAATAGTGTCATCATGGTGGTATTTGATAGAGTTACCAAGTATGCACACTTTTGTGCATTATCTCATCCATTTAAAGCAAGTATAGTTGCTATTTCATTTATGGAAACAATTCAAAAGCTACATGGAAACCCAGAGATTATGGTAAGCGACAGAGATCCCATTTTTACAGGAAATTTTTGGACGGAATTATTTTCTTGTTTGGGTACTCAACTAGCTCATAGCTCATCTTATAATCCTCAATCTGATGGTCAAACTGAGATAGTGAACAAATGTTTGGAAGGATATCTTCGTTTTTTTGTATCTGATAAACAAACACAATGGGTCAAGTAGCTACCTCTGGCGGAATGGTGGTATAACACTTCCTTCCATACTACAGCAAAAATGACCCCATTTATGGCACTTTATGGATATCATCCACCGTCCATCATATCATCTTTAAGAGAAAATTCTAAGGTGCAAGCAATGGAAGATCACATCAAGCATCAATAGAAATTTCTCCAACTCTTAAAGGATAACCTCAATTTCGCACAAAATCAAATGAAACAATAGGCAGATCAACATCGCAGCGAGACAATTTTTGATGTATGAGATTGGGTATTTTTACGGCTACAACCATACAAACAAATTTCCCTCAAGCAATCTAAGAAGGATAATAAATTATTGCCAAAATACTATGGTCCTTACAAGGTTTTGCAAAATATTGGTACTATGGCATACAAATTGGAGCTTCCTTCTTCTTCGCGAGTGCATCCAGTTTTCCATGTTTCATGCTTAAAGAAGGTTATAGGTGACAAACTTCCAATTCAAACAATATTTCCAGAACTTGATGAGGAAGGAAAAATCATACTGGAACTTGAAACAGTCATGGAAACAAGAACTCGATAGCTACAAAATCGATCAATTTCATAGTATCTCATCAAGTGGAAGAACTTACCCACTGAAAATTCTACATGCGAGGATGAGAATTTTATACATAAGCATCCAGAGCTACTCAAGCGTTAAGGAAAACACTTTTTTGAAGGAGAGGGGCATGTTAGGTCCCCATATTACTATTGTATTCCCTTATTTTTATTAGTGTGACCCCCTTATTGTTATTGTTGTGCCCCTGTAACCCCCATATTGTTATTATTGTTCCCTTACATTATTATTGTTAGGTCGGCTAGGATTATATTGTGATCCCATGGACCCCTATATATAGAAGGAGGTTTTGTCATTTGTATCATCCAAGAATTGTTCATTTATGTAATGTATTGGAGGTTTCCCCCTCGAATTGGTTGATTTCTAAGGCATTGATCTCTCTTCTCTTCTATTTTTGGAGCTTGTTTCATAACACATTTTTCCACAAGCTTGAAACAAAGAAAATTGTGCTTGAGATTGGCTGGTTTGTTTCATTTTTACACAAGCTTGAAACAAAGGAAAAATCATGTTTGAGATAATTTTCAATGCCCCCCAAGTGTAACTTGCTAAAGCACATGCTCCCCAGCGGAGTCGCCATTTTGTTATGCAGATTAATCCCTCTTGCGGACAAGAGCAATCTCCATAGTACTCAGCGAGTAGCTAGAAACAAACATCCATTTCGAAACCTTTTTCTCTAGATTAATTGCATTTAAAAATTATTATAAGAAATTAGAGAGGACATGTCCCTACCTTGAAATCCAATTGTTCGATGTAGTCTTTTGTCCCGTCGCTCCAAAGTGGCTTCTCTAATAAGTAGAACCTGCAATCAAAGGCAAGACAAAAGAATCAAAGCATATGCAACATATAATAATCAAGAAAAGATAACCCAACTTAGTGATCAAGGAGTTTAAGTATTGATGCTATTTCAATAAGCATAAGAACAACTCAATGAGAAAAAAAGATCCATATGTATTATCTTGAATAAAAATAGTAATCTAACAACCTGATGCCTTGATGTCATACAGATTTCTCTCGGGGTCCTAAACAATCATTTCTCCTTCAGTTTGATAAGCCTTCCTCTCTGAATACTAGCATGGAGTTATGTAAATAAGGGTGTGACCATTCTCATGTCAAAAACAACTCACTAGTGTAGAAATTATGCATTCTTGGGAATTCTCTTCTGCAATTACATTTAAAATCTTTGTGTGTCAATTTCAGCATCTACTTTCTACCCTTGAACCTAAAACTTGATCTCAATTTATAGGGAAATGGATGTAGTTTTAGTTCCTTGAAGAGGGGGATGGATTCCTCTCATGAAGCAATTTGAGCTCCATGGACCAAGGGATAAGCTCCATGAGTGGAGGGATAAAGCTCGAACTGATCGTGACTCTAGAAGCTTCCATTTGGGAGAATATTTGACCAGCTAGGCTTATAGAATTTATTTTTTTCTTTTATTTTTATTTTCATGGGGATGCGCAGGTAATAGTGGAAAAAAGTGCGGGGTTTGCCGCATTTTATAGACCAAATAGCAGCGCATGCGCAAGGAAAGGCTAGAAAAACCACGCAGGTATAATTTTAAGGGTTTTACATAGTTTTTCTCCAATTCCAAGACTTGATTTAGGAACATTGGTGTTTTTGACCTCTAAGGGAACATGATATAAGTGATGATAGACCCATATGAACAGTCAAATTTCATGGTGACAAAATAACGTGTAACAGATATCCCCCTAAAGTGTGAATTCTGAGGTTATTCTGAAGAGTGAGGTGCTTTATCATTTTGAGGATTGGATTGGAAACACCAGTCGAAAACTTGTAAAAACATTCAATGCAAATATATATGTGTGTGTGTGTGTGTGTGCGTGTGTGTGTCATCATTGAGGTAGGAATTCCCATACTTAGATCAAAACTAACTAAATTTTTTGGTACATATATAGTTTCAATATTACATCAAAAGTAGACACAGTATGGGCGCAGCCATCGGTCATGAGTATTCTATTGTATCATGAATAATAAAACTCCTCGCAGCCTGGATGGTGGAAACTAGATCCGGGGTCTTGATTTCCACTTCCTGAACTAGTACAAATCTATCCATGTGATTGATTGTGTCGAAGTAAAACATGGTAGAAACCACTTGATTATCAGTGAATGATGTGAACCGTTAACAAGTGTGAGAGAAACCACCAATAATGAAAATGGATCTCAAATTACTTCAGTACAATCTATGAAGTGTGAATGAATTATTTGCAGTCGAACACTTATAGAATCATTCGATCGAAGTTCAATGATACAACTTGACGTCGAAGGCGAGAAACCTGCCATTAGGGCATGCAGATCCCAAGGTATTGATAGGATTCTAGATCAAATTTCTAGATAATGAGTTGATGTCGATAGAAAGTGACCCATTGTAGGAAATCCCACGACACGAAACCATTAGATCAAGTTTTGAAGAAATATTTGCAAGGACTAACTCAAGGATGGTCAACGTGAATGGAGACAAATGTTTGCAATGAATGGTTTATTTGATCTCTCTCTTGAACACATAATGACACTGCAGATGGCTTCGCAACATTTTACCTAAAGCTAATACCCAGAAACCGGCTGAAGACTTTCAATGTGGTTCGATTAAATTTTAGATAAAGGATTTCCCAACCCAGGTACAAGTGTGACAAAGTGTCGTGTTCCAGAGTGGCATGTTTCTTTTTAAACAAGGGTGACAACTGGATTCTTTTTCTCTATTTTTCCCCCACCATTACTAGCAAGTACCTCTTTATTTTTGTCAAGCTTGAGAAGGATAACATTTACTTGTTTTTGTAAGCTCATCCTTCGGATGAGTCCATCTTAGTATTAAAATCGAACCCTAAGGAGTGGTTCGGTCCTGTTTGTAATCGACAGTTCCTTTATTGTTAACTTTTAACGAGTCCAATATAGGAGAAACTCGACGTTTTTCAGTTTTAGGGAGTCAGAAGAAAAACATAAGTAAACTCCATAATTGTTATTTTTCGTAAATTTAGTCTCTCAGGCCCAAAAAAGGATAAAATAATGCAGAATAGAACTCTATTGACTATGATTAGTCAACGTATACCTTTTTCGTAAATAGTCTAATTCAGTCCGGAAAAGAGGTAAACTTTACTGAATAGACAGTTGTTCATTTACTTTTACGAGTTCGAATAGTTAAGTGCTCGGCAATATTTTCATGTTTAAAGAGTCTAAAAAGGGCTTAAAAGACAACTCCATGGTTTCGCTTTTTCGTATTTTTATAGAGTCTGAAAAAGTGATAAAAGTATACTCAAATAGCCGACTTTAAATTTAATTTACGAGCAGGAAAAGACGGAAAGAACTCAAAATTTCATGTGTTTTACGAGAATGAAAGATAGCAAAATAATCTCAGGATTTTCATGAGTTTAATGAGTCTTGAAAATAATAACCGAAATGAACTCAAGATAAGTTTCATTTTAATACAAGCTTGAAACAAAGGAAAACTATGCTTGAAAGTGGTTTCATTTTTACACGAGCTTGAAACAAAGGAAAATGTGCTTGAGATTGGTTTCATTTTTACACAAGCTTGAAACAGAGAAAATTGTGCTTGAGATTGGTTTCATTTTTACACAAGCTTGAAACAAAGGAAAAATCATGTTTGAGATAAGTTTCAATGCCCCCCAAGCGTAACTTGCTAGAGCACATGCCCCCCAAGCTTAATTTCATTCAACTAAGTAGACTACAGGTTACAAATAGTTGGATGGAATGAAGGTTCATTTACGAGATCATATGAAAGACTCGACTTAATTAGGAGAGGATTTGTTTCATTTTTTAATGAGCTTGACACAGGAAAAGAACTATGCTCATGGAAACTTATTTCATTTTTTTAATGAGCTTGACACAAGAAAAGGAACTATGCTCAAAGGAACTTGTTTCATTTTTTAACGAGGTTGACGTAGTAAAAGGAACTATCCTCAAAGACATGTTTCATTTTTAATGAGGTTGACACAATAAAATGAACTATCCTCATAATGATCCTATTTCATTTTTTAATGAGGTTGACACAAGAAAATAACCATCCTCATTTGGGGCCTTGATCATGGCTTCCAACTAAAACACATGTCAAGGGACACACCTCGATCATGGCTTCCAAGAGGTCTTCATCAGAAGGAAGAACAATTCTCTAGAAGGAACACATTTCAAGGGACTCAATAGGGATAAGAACATCATGTCCAAATACCCCCTTAGAATTCATCATGTCAATTACTGGATCTAATTCAAAGGAAGTCGAGCAAAACGTGAGAGGTTCGCTTGCATCGGTAACTGAAAACATAGGACTGACTGCTACATAATTAACCTGTGGCAGGGTAGATACCACTTCCATATAAGGAAAATTTAGGGGTGTCGGATTATTGGTAGTCGAATCAAGACTAACGAATGAAATTTGGTCAACAATCACAATGTTTCCATTGTGAGGGAAAGACCTCACACGAAAGAGTGTCGATACGACAGCTTTCATTGCATATACATAGTCTCGCCCAAGGAGTAAATTGAAATTCAAGGGGCCTCCGACTACCATAAGACCAATACAGATAGTTTTACCTTCCAAGGTAATAGGAAACTTAAGAAGGATCCCTAAAGGTGCACTAATGGTTCTATTAAAATCCAACAGACTCTGTGTAATAGGCACAAGCTGAGGGGAACCCAAAGCTTGCCAAGCAGATGAGGATAAAATACTAACAGAAGAAACTTCATCTAAATTTGTGCGACATACATTCTTACCACAAGATTTCACAATGATTTGGAAAGGAATGGAAGAAGGAAGATGAGGTTCTGTCAGTCTGTTTGAATCAAAGGAAGAGACCTCAATACTTGGAGGGAGTTCTGTATAAACAGGTGAAATGCCCCTTGGCGTAGAAGAATCTGATGTAACAAGAAGAACCTGAGTGGTATAAATTTCACTCTCTATAGGGAGAGTGGGATCGACCAAATGTGAAATCGACTCGACCACTTGATCAACTAACGGATCATCAACCTGAGCGATATGAGTTTCACTCTCCAATGGAAGAGTGGGATTGGCTGTACTTGGTATTAGATCAATCACTTCATCAATTGACGGTAGGTTGGGAGAAATTTTACGGTAACCAATTGGAAGTTGTTGCTATGGAACAGTAAGGTTTTCCAACAATTTTGAGGCTTCATCCATGTGAGGGCAAATGTGAGTTTGATGACTCCCTATGCATAACCTACAAGGAAACCTAACTTTAATCTTTTTCCCAGGAACCTGACAATCACTGGTTGATGGATCAACAGTAAGTTGATGAGAATTTTCTAACCATACTTCCAAGACCTTTGGAATACTAGGACAATTGATAAGGAAGTGGTTACCCTTAAAAATTTTGCAAGGGTATTTGGGTTTACAATGCATGTTGGAGGTTTCCTCAACATTACTAACACTTACATCTATGGTTGGTTGGTTGACTTCTTTCTTATTTTGCTTCTTCTTCTTCCCTTTCTTCTTCTTCTTATCCACCTGGTTACTAGCATCAAGGCTTTTACCAAGCGAAGAAGAAGAAAGGGAGGAAGACATGTTGGGCGAAGAATGTAAAGGGTCAACATGAGGTTGGTGATGTTGATATGGTGAACTATGTTGAGGTGAACCATCCGGTTGAGGTTGAAAAATTTCAGTGTTCGAGGCCAACAAAGTTGAAAATAACCATACTTCTAAACCTATGGTAAATCCAGGTAATGACAACGTAGCCATATAAGGAGGACCAACATTTCCAAAGCAAGGAAAAGTACTAGGATTCTCATTAGGAGGCGTTCCTCAGTTGGTAAATTCTGGAACAATTGCCATTAAATTCAACTTCAGTGAATTTTATTAACAATTCAAACTCACAATCCACACTTAAGGTCTCTAAAAAGTAAAAACAAACAAATGAACACGTGATATAAAATCTAGGAGTCAAACCACACACAAACAGTATGTCTCCACAATAAAAACACTAGTTGGTGATGAAATCCAACGTCCTGAAAATTAATGTGGAAAACTGGCAGTTGGAACAGTTACCCTAACAACCTGCTTAATGAAACAGTCCGGTGCAAGTAACTTCACTATGCCATCTCAAAGTGAAGAGTACCCTCTGGAAAGTCCAAGTGAGTTTATTCAACGTCTGCTCCAGGTACAGTAGGATCTTCCCTCCACCATCACCCTTGGAAAAATCCTAAATATTATGGCCACTAAGGTCACCAACTAAGACAATTACACCTAGGGGAATAGTCTACAATCCGATATACACGCAAGGGAAGAGTATCAAAGCTCAATCCCCTTGAAAGCTCCTTGATATGGTAAATCCTATATTTTCTAACAAGTGACCCCAAGCTCCTCGACAATGATTAATCTGAGGTTTATCGTTGTATTACATGCACATATTCTATCTTTTCCAATGAGATAGGTATGATTAGCTCACTAGGCCTGAGATGATCTCGTGCTTGACTCTTTTAAGAAGAGCTTCCCAGAGCACAATTGCAACAATTGGAATTTTTCCCTACCGCAAGATACTATTGTTTGTTTTAACTGCTTTGGAACGTTAACTACAACCTATTCCAAAGAACTAGCCTAAGCTATATTGGTGGAAAGAGCCCTAGAAAATGTAAAAAATTCTATATTAATTTTATTTTGCGCTATGTTATTTTGGCTGTTTTTACTCAAAGGGTAAATGGATATGAAATCAGTGGTGTTATGACCTGACCCAAAACTGAATGAAATCAAATATGATAATGTAATATTTCACTTCGATGAATCCTAACTAAAGTAAGGAGAGAGGTTCTATTCACTTCCAACAATGCAAAATTTTCTAAATAATAGAAAATATAACAAATTCTCTAATGCACTAATTTTGTCAAGAAAAACTAATGCTAATCAATTCAAATTTTTTATTTTTATGTTTTTAAAACAACCATAAAAACATGTAAATTCAAATCAAAGAAACTAATCTAAAGCTATGATTGAATTTTCCAGAATGTAAACTATGCAGCTGTAATCTATGCACAATTCACTTGAAAACTATGCAAATGTAATCTATGCACATTTTTCGTTCATATTCTAAAAATGAGAATTCTAACTATGCAAATGTAATCTATGCAAGAGAATTCTCAAACGTAAGATTATTCCAAATCGGCAAAAGAACAACAAGACTATTTTCCTTCACTAATGTAATCTAAGGAACCAATCAAGTGCGAGTAAAGAAAATTGGATGAGATTTCCGAAGATCAAAAATAAAAACACTCAAAGGCGATGAAAACTCAGACACAATTTTTACAAAAACAAAAGCAAAAAGATGAAAAATTTGTTAAGAAACTGAGACAAACCTCCAAGTAAGAAATCAAATCAATAATTTCTCAAAAAAGAAACTCAAAACACCCAATCAACTTAACAGAGACTGACAAGGAAGTAAATGGATCAGTGCAAACTTGAAGAATCAGGTTATCTAGCTATGAAAAAAAGAAATTTTAAATTTTAAAAAATTATTAGGGGGTGTGCAGCTTATAGTGGAATACAATGCACATGCGCACTGAATTGAAATAAAATTTGTGCAGGTTGCCGCACTTTCTTCAATAGAAAACCGCGCAGGCAAGGAAAAACTTGGAAAAATAAATAACAAGATTCATTTTTTAGGGATTCTTAAAATTTATCTACCCAACCAGACTCAGAGAAGTCAAAATCAGAAAACTTTAAAATTCAAACTGAAAATAAATAAATAAATCTAAGCTCTTGTTTCCCAGCGGAGTCGCCATTTTGTTATGCGGATTAATCCTTCTTGCGGACAAGAGCGATCTCCCTAGTACTCAGTGAGTAGCTAGAAATGTACATCCATTTGGAAACCTTTTTCTCTAGATTAATTTCATTTTAGAATTATTATAAGAAAGTAGAGAGGACATGTCCCTACCTTTAAATTCAAACGTTCTATGTAGTCTTTTATCTCATCGCTCCAAAGTGGCTTCTCCAATAAGTAGAACCTACAATCAAAGATAAGACAAAAGAATCAAAGCATATGCAACATATAATAATCAAGAAAAGATAATCCAACCTATTCATCAAGGAGTCTAAGTATTGGTGTTATTTCAATAAGCATAAGAACAACTCAATGAGAAAAAGAGATCCATATGTATTATCTTGAATAAAAAGAGTAATCTTACAACCTGATGCTGTGATGTTGTATATATTTCTCACGGGTCTTGAACAATTGTTTCTCCTTCAGTTTGATAAGCCTTCCTCTCTGAATACTAGCATGGAGTTATGGACATAAGGGTGTGATCATTCGCATGCCAACAACAACTCACTAGTGTAGAAAGTACGCATTCTTGGGAATTATCTTCAGCAATTACATTTACAATCTATGTGTGTCTACCTCAGCATCTATTGTCTACCCTTGAACTTGAAACTTGAGCTCAATTTATAGGGAAATGGAGGTAGTTTCAGTTCCATGAATAGGGGCATGGATTCCTCTCATGAAGGGATTTGAGCTCCATGGACCAAGGGATAAGCTCCATGAGTTGAGGGATAAAGCTCGAACTGATTGTGACTCTAGAAGCTTCTAGTTGGGAGAATATTCGACCAGCTAGGCTTCTAGAATTTACTTTTTTCTTTTATTTTTCTTTTCGCGGGGGTGCGCAAGTAATAGTGGAAAAAAATGTGGGGATTTCCGCATTTATAGACCAAACAGCAGTGCATGCACAGGGAAAGGCTATAAAAACCGCACAGGTAGACTTTTAATGGTTTTACAAAGATTTTCTCCAATTCCAAGACTTGATTTAGGAACATTGGTGTTTTTGACCTCTAAGGGGACATGATATAGGTGATGATAGACCCATATGAACAATCAAATGTATGGTGACAAAATAACGTGTAACACTTACCTTGAAATCCATATATTTGAATTAGCGTATTAATTTCTCTTTCTTCATGCATAGCTTTGCCTCATAGGAAATCTTATGCTTGTCCAGATATATAATGAGGCTTTCATCTGATTATCATGTAATTGACTTACCTTACAAAAACATCTTGAATTAAACAAAATTTTGAAGAATTAGTATGCTTCCACAATATAGGATACCAGAATTGCATTGATTCTTGATTCACATTGAAGTTAGGTTTACATGGAAAACCGTGAAAGCCATCACTAGAAATTAAAGCTATTATGAGACACATCATCATGAAGAACCTATTAGTATTGGATAAATTGTTTAACTAAGAAGCTAATTCATTAGAAATGATATCAACCCAATATAATACACAATCATTTTTGTAATTGTGATAAAGCATATAGAGAATGCATTTTGGAACACTTGTTATAGTTTCTTGGCCCATGACAAGTGCACAAAGCCAAAAAAAGACCCTAAACGGTTGTTTAAACAAAGAGATTTATAGAACAAAAATATCGTAAGGAACTTGGTAATTTAGTGAAAATAAATCCCAAAAAACACTAGCCTCACCTGCTTCTGAGATCACGAAACTATTTTCTTCGGAAAATTCCAAGCGAATATTAACTTTCGGTAACTTGAATATTCGTCTAAATGTTTTCACATTCAAATGAATCCTCTTCGTTGGTAGCATAATTGTTCTTGGTTTTGAATCAAAAAAAAATTGCGAAGAAATGAATAATTTCCCTGGAATCAAAAACTTCAAGCACACATGTAAAATTCACTAATCCACTAGTCCAAATATTATTATTGTTCTTCTCTTCCATTGGCACATTCACGTAGCGCTCATATGCAATCGACCACTAGAAGTTCTCATCAAAGCCACCAAGTAAATTAAAGGTATCAGTGCAAATAGCTTCTTTTCTTTTTCTACTAATCATATTTTTTCGTATCTGAAAACGCTTTTTGAATTCTCAATACCACAGAGTTGCACAATTTTTTTTTATTATGTATATATTCACTAGCTCTTACTTTTGCAAACATAAAATCGACTTTGACTATTGCAACTTTGAAATATGTTACACAGAATATTTTTCAATAAATATCAATTGAGATACCAAAGATAATGTTTACAGAAATCAGTGCAAATATACCTCAAAGCTCCAAAACCATCTCGTCCATTTATTACGCATCTCACTTTTGTGTTGCTATAAATTCTTTACAATAATGGCAGTTATGCCTATTATGAAAATACAAGGTCGTGTGCCTGGTGCCCACTACTTTTTCCTTATTATCTTTGAATTATGATTAACCTGACACACATATTTCAAAAAGCTCAGAGATGCATGCAGTCTGACCAATCATTGCAAATTTCTTCTCTCTCTTATCTGCTAACCTAAATAAAAGCTAGTTTAAAAATTAATGGAATTTTTTAAAAAGTCCATGAATGTACGAAAAAAGGGACACGCAAAATGGGAATATGTGGAGAAAATATGCAAAGTAGCAAGTATGTACAGAGAAAGGAAGATGAAAAAAAGACAACACTTCCATACATTTGCAACTTTCATCGAACTTTTGTGCATTTTTCATATCCTCTGCAATTGTGCAACTAGTAATTACCTTAAGTTATAATAATACAATTAACAAATATGAAGTTTCAAAGGTTGGATAGGATTCATGTCATTGATGATTGTTATTTCCTTGCAATATTTAAATTAATTACCTATTCATTTTGGACTCCACATCGGAATGAACAAACAAATCTGTTGTTACAACTTATACGAAAATAGCTAAAATTTACAAAAGTGTGTTGTATTGTGTTTATAGTTGCCTATGAACTTTATTGCTTCAAAACAAAAAACATATAGATTTTGCAGTATTCCAATCACTCAAAGTATAACGAAGCATGAACTACATCATGGTCACTCTAAAATGAATGTGAAATATAAACCTGACATTATCAAAGAAGGAAATTTGTCCAAATGTGATCAATAATTGTCTTATTACCATAAATAAAATTCCTCGTTATTTCTTGTAAGTGGTCGCATTGCATATACAGTGAAAGTTTCAAAATAGAAACCCTAATGCAGTATCTAGATCTATTTCACCTACTTGTTTGTTAACATTAACAAGTTATTTAACTGAAATGTTCAGAAAAACACTAGAGTAGACACTAATTGCAGCCTACACATCTACAGATCATTTACTGAACAATGCACACATGTGACAAGATTACACGCGATTTTTTGGACAAATGTCCCCAGAAAAACCCAATGCTGGAAAATCGGTGCATCAACTCTAGAGGGTTTATATTATTATGCAAAATCTAAATACAACAATCTGGGCACTAGACATGGTTGGCCCTAGAGAGAAATTACACGGAAATAAGTACCTTTCTCTCAGAGACAAAAGATACGGTTGTATCACACCCTCAAATAGGATTTACAAATCACGAGCCCCTTTTGGTCCGCTAGAACCCTTACGTTTCCTCTGCAGCCTCTGCGTCGGCCCTTAACTGGCCAACGTCCCCAATCTGTCACCCTAACAGGTGTTGTGTTTCATCTGCTTTTCCCCAGCCGGGACTGTGTCACCTTCGCTGGTGTTTTGTTGTCCTTGCATTGCATTGCTTGGATCTGCGTCACCTCGATTGGGCTTACGCAACCTATGCGTGGAGCTAGTTGAGCTGCTTCCTCCTAGTTGGCGCTACGCTAACTAGTACTCACTGCCTCTCTGTATTGATATATTCTTGACCTTGGATCAACTCATCCCTCGTTGATCTCAGCCCCTCACTACACTACAACTCGTTTCGAATTTCTCATCAAAACCCCACCCCAACAATTCGACTTAGCTTCAATGCTCTGCCAATGTGTGTGTGTGTCTCCAACTGACCCCAAGCCTTTATTTTATACTTTTCTGATCAACGAATGTGATCTGATCTCTAATCTATAGCTTATATTAAAAGACTGCTTGATCCACGTCACTTAGAACATTTCATCACATTTGTTTAATTAATTCACTTTAATTTTTCTAATTCCCTAAGTTAGACTTAGGGTCCTCATTAAAAAGATTAATTATTTCAATATCCCATACACCAGATGAAATTTCTCCAAACGCTTTATGGGTTTTAGATGTCTCGTGTGTCTTAGCCCTTCCACAAAATTTCAGGGCTAGATCACACCCGATGCTAGCTCAAAATCTCAACACTCCCTCTTAGCAAGGAGTGTGCTCTAGCAATACATCCACACCAAATATTGCCAGATCTCGGCATCGATCTCTGTGTTTTTGATGCTTGGCTTGCTGCCCTCCATCCACTGTGTTTTTTCTTCCTATATTTTTTCGTATGTCATCGCCACTAACACTGCTACATCTGTACTACATCTCCCTCTCAAATTGCTGCATCATGTTGCCAACTACTACATTGCAACTCAGTTGTTGAGAATTAAGCAACTGAAGGACCCCTACATAATCACTGACAGACAAGTCAATTGGGTTGCACGTCATTACTGAAGTTCCCTTGGCTGTTGTGATGCAATGTCTCCCTGAAGCCATTGTGTTGTTGTAGCTCTGCACTGCGTAAGCACTGCTCCCTCTGCACTGTTAAAATCCCATCAGCCCCTATGCATTGCTACTTCTACGCTAATTCTACCTCTGCACTACGTTTCTCCCATTTACAACATCCTAGCTCTGCCCTCTGATTCACTATGATCTCCTACACCCACTCCTCCACTTGTCTCACTACCATCTTAAGGCTCCCGTAGCTCGTATGTGATTCAAGAGTTGGGAAACTCAAGGATCTCGCCACCCCATCTGTAGCTCCTCCACAGATCAATGTCACCCCACTTTTGTGGTTCATGAGCACTCATGGCTACATCATCATCACTCACATCGTCTCCCTTAGTTGTTTCCCACTTGGATTTATAAGATCCCTTGTCCTTCTTCTTAGGAAAATTGTTGGTGAAATGTCCAAGTTCGCCACAATTATAACACCGGACCTTGGATAGGTCCCTCTTCTTCTGCCATTGTTGCATCCTTTCCTTTGATGCAATGACTGCATCCTCCTCCTCTTCCTTCTTTACTTTGACTATCCCATTGTTGTTTCTTTTCCTCTTGGTAATCCTCCTGATTTCCTCTTGCCAAAGGATTTCCCACATATCCACCCAAGATGGTGATGCTGCCCTACCAAATATGCTTTGAAAAAAAAATTCCCATTCCTAGGTGACTACATTTGGGGCAGTCCACACCAAGAGCCGCTCATCTAGATTCATACCCATGGTAATCAGTTGATCTCAAATAGTCTGAAGTCTGAAGAGGAAGGGATCTATCTCCTCACCCTTCTGCATCTGGAACAACTGCATCTGGTTCTCCAAAATATTTTTTCTTTGGACAGAGCCTCCCTGATACATCGTGTCCAAGGTTGTCCACATTTCATTTGTCGTGTTCTTCCCAAAAATACATGGCATGACGTGATCTTTGACTCCGTCCATGATCAAGAACTTTTCTCGCGCTTGATTCTCCCTATATTTCTTCATAGGATCTGCATTGGTTGGCATAGCTAGGACTCTCTTAGCATGGTCCTTAATTTCGTACTCATTTAAGACTATCAAGATCCTAGCCCTCCAAATTTTTAAGTTGCACATTTCGTCCAACCTGTCCTGATCTCTCAGTCTGTGAGACACCATCTTTGCTCAAAGATGTCAGAACAAATACTCCTCTCCCTATTTCTACTGCAACACTCAATAGAAATACTGGATCTAGGTTTCTTTGTGATTAGAAACCCTCTATAGTAGTTGCTCTCTCTAAAAACTAATTTCCCTCCTGGAAATCTTCAACCAAAAATAATTGAACAGTTCTCTATCATCACACTCCTGATCGAATCTCAAATCTATTTAGGGAAAAATCGTTGAGCAACTTCTCTCCTCCCACTCTTGTCACCTTTGTTAGGCACGATTCTACACCGACAAAACCTATACCAAACCAGCAATCTATGTTGATCTGAAGCTCCTCTTCTGGACTACGGAAAATTTGGACAACAACCTCAAAACTGTATTGCATCCCTCTGGCTGGCCTCTGCATGAGAAGACTGGCTCAATTTATCCTCTATGCAGCATAGGCTAGTCCTACGTCACTCTAGAAGGCTCTGTGTTGCCTCTGTGTCACTCAACTGGCTCTGCATCAGCCTCTGTGTTGCCTCTGCTGGGAATGTGTCTTCCTAGTGTTGCGCTTCCCTCTTAAGGACTTTGCTACTTCAGCTGCCTTCTCTACAACAATATTCTTCAGCCGCTCTATTGGTGGATCAGCTTGATCTTCAATGCTCTGATACCATGTGAAAGTTTCAAAACAGAAACCCTACTGCAGTATCTAGATCTACTTCACCTACTTGTTTATTACCATTAACAAGTTATTTAACTGAAATATTCAAAAAAACACTAAATTAAACACTAACTACAGCCTACACATATATAGATCATTTACTGAACAATGCACACATGTGACAAGATTACACATGATTTTTCAAACAAATGTCCCCAGAAAAACCCAATGCGGGAAAACCGATGTAGCAGCTCTAGATGGTTTATATTATTATGCATAATCTGAATACAACAATCTAGGCACCATACATGGTTGGCCCTACAGAGATATTACACATCAATAAGTACCTTTCACTCGGAGACAGAAGATATGACTGTATCACACCCTCAAATGGTATTTACAGATCATGAGCCTCTTCTGGCCCACTGGAACCCTCAGCGCTGCCTTTGCAACCTCTGCATCAGCCCTTAACTAGCTAAAATCACCCCAACTAGTGCTGCATTGCTCCAGTTGGGACTGCGTCATCCTAGTTGGTGCTGCATTGCGCTGGTTGGGTCTGCATCACCCCAGTTGGGCTTACACGGCCTCTAAACAATCTTTGGGGGGGGCTAGATGAAGTGCATCCTCCTGGCTGGCTCTGCATTGACTGGTACTCACTGCCTCTCTGCCTTGTTGTATTCTTGGCCTTGGATCAACTCATCCCTCGCTGATCTCTGCCCCTCACTGCACTGCAACTCGTTTTGAATTTTTTAGCAAAACCTCGCCCCAGAAATTCGACTTAGCTTCAGTACTCTGCCAATGTGTGTGTGTCTCCAACTGAACCCAAGTATTTCTCTTATACTTTTCTTGTTGACACATCAACAATCGTGATCTGATCTCTAATCGACGACAGATTAAAACACTGCTTGATCCACGTCACTTAGAACATTTCATCACATGTGTTTAATTATTTTACTTTAATTTTTCTAATTCCTTAAGTTAGACTTAGGGTCCTCATTAAAAATAATAATTATTTGAATATATCATACACCAAATGAAATTTCTCCAAACTCTTTCTGGGTTATTGAGGTTTCGTGTGTCTTAGCCCTTCCACAAAATTTCAAGGCTAGAGCACACCCGATGCTATCTCAAAATCTCAACATATACCCTAATAGTTGTTTACTTATTTTTCTATTTGAATTAATCCCAATATTGAAATCTCCAATAAGTATAAAAATGTAATCACCAGGTGTAAATTGTGCCCTTGCTATTGTTATTTCTTCAATGATTTCCGCAACAAATACAAGTGGTGCAACATATACATTTATTATGCATATCCAACATTGGAAATATACTTCTGACAAAACAAGTTTGATTTTGTTCTTGCAAATGTTTTTCGTTGATATGATTTCTATGTTTTCTTGTATGCAAATAAGTACTCCATGAAGACAATTTGATATGTTGAAATTGATTCGGTATTGGACAATGGGAATTTTAAATGTGTTTCCCAAATACAGAGAATCATAGCATTCATTAAATCTTCTTCACACACAATGTCAGTGACATGAGCATGTAGACTTAGTGTATTTAAAATTTCCATCGTTAAAGCATTTTCACTTACTATCAACTTCTCTCTTTACCCCAATTTCCATTATGCTTGAGTTATTAAGTGTTTCGTTTCTTCTAATACTTTCGTATTTAGACAAAAGTTATTGTGTTATTTTTTAAGAAGATACAATGATTCCATAATTCTAACACGTGACAATGCTATGTAAACTAGTCCATGTGTCGATATGCCACATGGATCAAATGCAAGTCCATTCAACATTAAACCCTATGATCAGTGAATTTTTCTAGCACAAGCTAGTTGTATCGGAAATTGTTTATGTATTATAGTTTTAAATCTCTTGCTAATACAAGTTAATGGTTTTGAAAAATGCAATATTGGAGTCCAATCAAATGAAAATTTCTCATCATATAGTTCACAATACTTGTTTATTTTATGTTTACCAATATCTAGATTTACAAAATCTATCCATAACACATCAACATTCTTGTTATTTTTCATGCATATTTTTCAAATTCCATCAACGCCATTACTGAGGCCATCTTCTGTATTATAGTTCCCTACATATAGCTCAACAATAAATTTTCATTTGATAAGGATTATCGATGGTAATCTCATTGTGATCCAGGTGGATATTGGCGGCCACCCACCTATTCCACCTATACCTCCATTCATTTTCATCAGTTTCATTTTTATAGAAACATTTACTATTTTTGGCAGTTTTCAAGTCTTGAACTTCCAGAGCAGTTTTAACCCCCTGAACGACATTTTTTAAGGTCTGTAGCAGACCCATAGTCATAGGTAGAGGCCTGCAGCAAAAAATGTATTACTCGGAGAGATATTTCTGATTATATATCATACACGCCAAACAGAGATAATATGAACAAGTTACGACCCTGGGAAGTTGGTTGCCCAACTAACCCCAACGGGGCCCACAAACTCTTGGTGTTACATCTCCTGGGTTAGGGTTTTGGATGTTTAGGGTTTTCCTATGTTGTTCAATAATAAAAATTCCCTTGATCCTCATTGTAACATAGTTCATAGGCATGTAGCCTCTACATCTCTTCTCAAAGATAAGCTACCAGCACCCTAGCTAGTTATTTCCATTATGTCTCTAAGCATATTTCAATTATTTGATATTAATGAAATGAAGTGTTACTTCTGTTGCATCTCTGTGTTTATGTTTATTTATGTATTTTATTGATGTCCTTAATAATTCTATATTTGTGGTATCAGAGCGGTCTGCTCTTTCTTGATCCTTCTTTGCATGTCCCCATTGAGGTTGAGGAGTAAGGAGTTAGGGCTAACCTTTGCCAAATTAGCCTCGCAAACTCCGACGGTCGCCCATGGGGGAAGAAAATAAAGATGAGGGAGCAGGAGATCCTATGAAAATACTGCTCGAGGAGGCCCTCTAGAAACAAAGGAACGCGACGATGGACAAATTTTCCCATGTCCTTCAACGGTTGCCCAACGACGGTGCCTCAAAATCCAACAACCACTCTAGAGGCGCCATTACTTTTAAGGTACAAGTAAACTTTGACATTCCCATATTTGAGGGAAAAATAGATGTAGACGTTGTAGATATATGGTTGAATCTAATAAAAGGATATTTCTAGATTCATGACTTTTCCAACCGAGAAAAGATTACTTTTTCACTCCTCAAAGTCGCCCCCATGTCAAATACTGGTGGGAAACCTACTGTGAGAAAAAGGATGAGAGGGAACCCTCTCTGTTCTCAACCACTCCCACTTGGGATTCGTTCTAAGATGCCATCAAGGAATAATATTATCATGTGGGGAGATATGAACACAAGTACATATAATAGACTATGCTACGGCAACAAAGGGATCAATATATGCATGATCTGATGAATTTGTTCCATACCCTGTGCACAAAGTTGGGTATCAAAGATTCAGAGAAATATTTTGTGTTGAAGTACTGCAATTGTCTGCACAAATACATTCAGGAGTAAATGGAGTTCCTCGACATCTCCTCGCTTGGTGCAACATATCGGTATGTTTCCAAGAATAATCATAAATTGAAACAGAAGAAGCTAGACTTTTGATCTGTGAATCAGAAGTAAGGGAAAGGTGCCCCCAAACCATAGAAAAAAGGACAAATCCAAGGCGAGGCGGCCTAAGACAGCTTTCCAAAGTCGCAAACAAAGAAAAACATCACAAAGTTGAAGAAGGACAAGGGAAAGTGATGTGAGTTCCATAAGAGCTCCACTCACAGAACAAGTGAGTGTCATTCCAAGCGGTCATTGGTGGTTGATCTGAAGGCTTCTGAATCGGATGCATGCTCCAACTCTGAATCAGAACCAGACAAGGGGAATGACAAAGGGAATTTGATTATCGATGTGGAGCCCAACACCATAGTTGCCACCACGAAGATCCAGAAGGAGGAACCAGAAGATCAAGAAGAGGGGGAGTGCCTCTTCCATTGCTAGATGTGGGTATGGGTTCCCCATTGCAATTCATTATGGACAGAGAGAGCCAAAATAACCTCATTTCAGTAGAGGCCGTGAAGTGGTTGGGCTTGCGGACCACAACACACCCAAAATCGTACACCATCGGGTGACTTTTCCAAGGACGAGATCTCCACATCATCCAACAGTTCCACCTTCCCTACAGCATCAAGCCCTTCATGGATGAGGTATTATGTGACATTGTTCCTCTTGATGTTTGTGATGTATTATTAGGCCAACCATACTTGTGGAAGTGACATGTTGTGTATGAGTCTAGGCCTCGCGTTGTTATTGTTACTTTGGGAAACAAGTTGTATAAGATATGTTATCACTCATTAAGTTATGAAACATTTCTTGATATGGATATACAGATCACTCACCAAATGGATAAGGTTTCCTAAGCCATTTTAAAGTGATATAGGAAATTTTTTGCATTTTTTAAGCCTGTCCTAAGTTTTATGATCACCTTCATTTATGCCATTTCAGTGAAATCAGTCCCATATCATGTCAGTTGTCATTCCCCATGCACTCAAACTCAAAAGGGCGCATATGTCATTTTTTTAGATTTTCATAGCGTTTTACACAAGAAAACAATAGATTTCGCTATGAAACTGCCTAATAGTTTCGTAGCAAATCTGTCAGAAGCTTAACTAATTTCGCTATGAAAAATCGTTTTCTAACCTGGCTTGTTAGAGTTGTATGAGGTGTCATTTTATGATTAGAGCAGTAAAGGTGGAGGTCATTCAAGGTTGTTATGGTAAATTTTAAATGTACATAATCATGCTTGATGTCATCATTACCCTTTTTTTCTTGCATGTGTTATGATTGAAGCTCGAGAAGTCAGTTAAACTATTAAACCTCACCTCATTTATCCTTTTGTCATATTGTTCTTTATCCTTTCATGTGAGTCGATCCCTGAAGAGTTTCTTCATCAAGCCAAGTAGGTTGCTGCCAAATTCAAAATTTGCAGGTGTCATCGGCAAGTGAGGCAGTGAACACTATAAAGCATCCATGGTTGCAAGAAGGAAAAGAAATAAGCATGGCCATTATCATAGGTATGAGCCCATGGATATGAAATTACTTAATGAAGACCCTACTTCTATGGAGGTCTTCAGAAGGACTGGTTGCTTGCAATTATACGAGAGGTTGCAGTGCTTTCATTTACAGGTTTCAAAGGATTTTGCCACCAGCTTCACAGGAACAGCTTCGAAGGTTGGAATTTTTAACCTTGCAGTGACACCAAAGGCATATCATTGACTACAGGAATCCCTAGATGTGGTGAACAGTGATTTAAAGGTATGAAATTCACAATGCATGATTGCAAAGATTTTATCAAGCAAGAACACAGTGAAGTTGATTTGACAAATGCTATCCCTAGGAGTTTCATGAAGGAGAATTATGAAAAATATTTGATGGTCATTCAAAAATATTTTACCTATGAAGGAAGACTTCACATGGTCTACTCATACCATCTTAGACTTCTTCTACAGTTTGTAGGTAAGAGGTCACTTTATTTTCCTTTCTATTTATACATAAATCTAGGGAAAATGTTAGATAAGGTCCAAATTAAGACTGAGGGCAATGAGACATCTATTTTTCATCATGGTCTAATTAAGTTGTTAGTGTTGGAAGAATTGAGAAGGTTAGACAGAGATTGGATTTCTTTCATGTTCATGAGTGGTTATGAAATTGATGTGGCCACTCCAAATAAAGCCTCAAAACTTAGAACTACTTCATCACCAGCTGTGGCAGAAGAAGTTGAAGAAGAAAATAAATCATCTCCTACAGAACCCATGAAAATGGGAGAAGAACCCTTGCAAGAGACTGACACACCTCAAGAAGCACCTGCAAAACATAAGCATATAGTCAGCAAAAAAGGCAGCAAGAGAGTCACTATAAGTGTTGGCTCACAGGGTCTTGAACCAAGTTTAGAGGTTAAGGTTTGCCAACAAACCCCTATACTACTGGCCCTTTCGGTAGTGACCTACTTGCGTAGGTCAAAGTCTCACCCGAAGTAGTATGGGTGGGTGTTGGAACCAGGTTTCTACACCCTGAGAAAGGATAGGTAAAGCAAGCAGAGCTGCATCCGGCTTTATAATGACCAGATCACCTATTTCAGAGTCAAATCTATAAGCCTTCTTCGCGTCTACATGCGCAAGGTCAGCTATGCTATAGTGCTCAACAAATTATATACTTATAAGCAGTAGCACAGTATTGCATAAAACATAACAGACAGATCCAGATGCAGTGAAAACACTTACACAGTATTATCGCAGCTTAACACAGAATACGCATAACACAGCAGTTACCACAGATTCACATAAACAGTGCACATAGATTCACTACTCAAACAACATTTCTTATTCATCAATCCGTCAATTCCTTCTTACAATACCCAAGCCCGACCTACGCACACAGCAGCAGGGTCTGTACACAGTAGGACTTGGGATCTCCGTGCACACAGCCAGCCAGAGTCCCTTCCCAAAAACCCAAATAGATCTATTAAGCTGCAATTCGCATCAAGAGCTCATCATCTTCTTCTTTTACAATTCAAAATGTTCCTCTATTTATAACAATCTAGCCTAATCTTTCCTATGGTCCACAAACCGTGGTTTGCGGATTCCAGATCTACCCTTTAACCAATTACAATGCTTTCGGGGCTTTGTCCCACCCCAAACCCCTGTGTTAGACTAAATATAATCAAAATTATATAAAATCGGATCAGTTTCGCAACTTATAAGAGACCTTGTTCCAACAGTCCCCCTACACAATCTTGTGACTCGTCCCGAGTCACTATGGTGGTGCAGTCTCTATCTGAGCATGTAAGGCATTGATGGCTACGATCAGTGGAGGTAACACTTCTTGACTCTGGGCAGTAGCACTCTGTGTGATGTCTACTAGCTTCTGGGAGGTCGGTCCTTCAGTACCCGTGGTAACCCGCTCTAATATCTTGTTGAGTCATGAGATTGTGTCATGAGCATCTTTTGATATCTGGAAGACGGCGTCACCCCATGGCTTCAAGTGCTTTGTGATAGCATTCTTTGCTCGTCGGAGATCTGTAATTGTGTCTCGAATTGCGTTGCTAGTCTTCAAGAGTTCCAGACACTACGCAGGGACTAGGGAGGGCAAGGAAGCTTCGACCTGATCGAAAGCGGCTTCCTTCTATCATAAGTCCTTCTTGACATTCTGAAGAAATGGGTTGAAATGGACTACTGTCCAGAGCTGCATGGCCGCCTCAAGCAACTGAGTACCCAGAGTAAGTTGTCCCGTAATGGTGTTCATAGCCTCTGTTACCAGCGCAGCACGTTGTGCCCATACCTCCGGAGGTGTGGTAGGCTACGCTTGGGCCTTTAATGTGGTGAATTGAAGGGCCAGATGGGTCCTGAGGGTCTGTATTTTGGTGCGGGACGCCTTTAGTTCTGCAACCAAGCCTTCTATGATGAGCTCATATGGGACCCCTGTGCCGAGCTGGTGAACCACCGGTTCGAGCTGCGTCGTCCACGAGATAGCAAGGGAGACATCTTCGGTGTGTTGTATGATTAGAAGCGTGGCCACATCGAGCTATTTCTATGAGGTTCGGTCGCGATGATGGATCGCTTGAAGCACAGCGGTGTGTAAACCCTGTAACGTTTCGCGAGGCAGTTGTCCCAATTCCAATTGTAGTCCCATAGTCACTGGAAGGTGGGCGCCGACCAAGACAGTGCTAGGCAGTGAATAAGCATGGCTTTCATTGGCAGTTATCCCGATATTTCTAGTAAGGTGTAGCGTATCCCTGTGTCACTTTTTACCCCAGGGGGATGGAGTATCCTTGTTAGTGAGTCCTGTCGTGCGCAGGTTTAGCTGCGACTCGACTATGTCAGCTCTATTAGTGCTCTGCGGTAGTTGCGTACCATCGAGCATGGCTGCTTCAGAGCCCGTCCGGCTGGAGCCTGCGATCATCCCAGGGTTGGATAGGGTGTTGATTTCCGTCATATATTTTTGACGCCAGTCTGCACAAGGTTCGAAGTCAATTTTCCCTTCAGGGAGCCAGAGGGTAATGAGCTTATCAATATCAGCGTCCCCCGACCCTTTTAACATAATGGCTACAGGCTTTGGACTGGTAGGCGCTGATGCATTCGCGGGGTTAGGGGCTGCCATAAAAACGTAAGGAGGGGATCCTAAATTCGGAGGCTCGCAGACAGCGGAAGTAGGCTGATTGGGTATGCTAAAGGTCCAAACAATCAAGTAGTAGAATAATATATGCATATTACATAGATAATATGGAGCCTTGATCAGAGTTATCATTTATTCCTTATAGTGCCCGATACTATCCAACGGTAGAGTGAATCTAGCTTGGAACTTACCATCAAGCAAATGGTAAAAACTCACCATAAATTGCTGCATTAATTTCTAGCCGCCTGTTTTCCATAATGGTAATATTCCCTTTTTACCAGAGTTCAGTGTTCTAACTGTCATCGTTCGCACCCGATGGCCTTCCCACAGATCTACTGATCTTGGATGAAGCATCTGTGCTGCTCGCCCCACCCGAATTATAGCCGACGTTGGGTGTGTTGTAATGCGATTTAGGTACAGCCTAAGCAACGTGGCAACCGTGTGCATCCCATCCAGTGTCATGGTTGGGATAATTCGGGGACCATCATTTCCTTCCGTTGGGCTAAGGTTGCAGTATTCAACCATGTGTGGTACCGGTGTTCCCCAGGATTCAGACGTGATGCACAGGCTTGGGCTACCCTGGGTCAAGGCATTAGTGTTTCGCAGAGCTGTGTCGAGCGCACCTGGCCCATCTACCACCCTAAATGTATACAGAAACTCATCCTGCAATTTTTCCCAATGACAAGTGTGATGATGTAACTCTGCATCTAAATACCATGCGGCTGTACGCAGTCCTAGAGCATGGATAAACAATTGGACCCGTTCGTTTGGGTTTTTGTGGCACCATTACATTGCCCATGCGAGCAAATATCTGCGTGGGTCTTCTGACCCAAGGAACTTTTGGATCTGTCTCCCAGCTGGAGCTTCAAATCACAAGATCATCTTATCTCGACATTCCTCCCAATTGCGGAATACCTTCCCATGCATATCCCACCAACGCGCAGGTGTTCCACGCAGGGCAAGCTTAAGGGCAAGCTTAAGGGCCCCTAACCTACGTCCCTTGGGAACTTCTACTTCGAATGCGCGTATAAATTCCTTAATGTTACCAGATTCCCCAAAGTAGGGCAGGTCTCTTACCTCGGAGGAGATGCAGCGAAAGTTCCTCGTGACCCGAAGACATCGCAGCGCCGAAACCTCATGCAACCGGCCTTGCCAATTCTCTAGTTCCCCATCGGAGTTGGAGAAGCATTCACTATCCTTTTCCCCACAAAGTACTCCTTCCGCCGTGGGGTTAGTCCAATCTTCGTCCTGCGTAGTGAACTTGTAAATGTGATCCACTTCCTCCTCACCTCGCTCTAGCTCTGTATACCATGTGCCTTCCGCGGGATCCAACGGTACTATTACTCGTGTGCCGTTATTTTCAAACACCATGCTGCGCTTTTTGAGATTGATAACACCCCCCATATATTTAGCCCAATCTAGTCCTAGGAGCACAGGGTAGGGGTCCGCATCTTCTACAATTTATATTACCTCAAAGTCAGCTCGGACTTTTACTCCTACGATATCTACCATGATTTTTGGCAGCCTCCCCAAAGGGATGATCTTCTGTTGATTTTCCATGCGCAACTGGATGGTGGACCATTCCAACTTAGGCTCTCCCATTAGTTTCCATGTTTGTTTAGGTAACACGTTCGCATCTGATCCAGGGTCCAAAATAACCTAATCCATCTTGTAGTCACCAATCTTCATAGTCAACCGCATTTCTCTTCCAATGCGTTTTTTATACTTGTATAGTTTGTGTACATCTTTGGACCCTGGGGTCGGATCAGGTCGTGTTGCGAAGCTATTCAGTAATGCCTGAAGGTTCTCTAAAGCCTTCAGGTTACGTAGCAACTTCATACATGTCTGCAGAAAGGGCGCAACCCCCTCATCTCTCTTGGGGTGTGTTGGTGCCTGTGCAGTAGCTGCTTCTTTTTGAATGAAGCCTTGGTCACCTACGGCCATTGTCTCTTGTCCCTTTTTCATGTTCGATCCTTCTTGACAGGTCATAGGATCCCTGGAAGCCTCTTCCTTTGGTCCTCGGGTGACCATCCCACTGCGTGTTATGACTTTCACACTTTGTTCTATGTTCCTTAGCTCGGCTTTAACTCTTTGCACATTATGCATGGGCTTGGGCTGCTTCTCCTACCTTTTGGATATTAATATTAGGAAATCTTCGATCACATGGTATAGCTATCTACAATATTTGCAAGATTTCCTTGTAGGGTTTGGGCAGTCCCTTGCAAAGTGTCCTACTTCCCCGTAGTTATAACAGATTAGCTTCTCGTGTCCTCGACCTACGCTTCCTCCCCGACCTCCCCTGCCCCTTGCTGGAGAGCCATCAAAGCCCATGGGAGATCTAGGTGATGCAGGGTTGGACTGTACCCTATACAAGTTTCCTCGATCTATCATCAAATCATAAGTTCGACAGTTCTGTTCATCGTGTCCTACCGACCGGCGGAACCTACACCACCGTTGCTTCAGTTCTGGGACATACGCACCTAACCGGGGGAAACGGTTCGTATCATGCAGCCTTGCTACACGGCAGTCATTGCACCACAATGCAGATCCTCTTGAGCCTACACGCAATAGGATGGGTTCCCCACTTGTTCCTGAGGGGACCAGACTAGGTCCCCCTGCCTACATGTAATCTACCATTAAAGGGCACTGATCCTTCGTATGGCCAAATACCCGACATCGTATGCACCATAAATCTGTGCTGGCCCCCTTTCCACGTTCCTTTCACAGGTTCTGAATTTCCATGTGCATAGCTCTGACCTGCTCTTGAATTTTTTGTACTCCTAACGAAGTATCTTCTCTGGGCGCAGCTTCTAGTTTCATAGCGACTTCCACAGCTTTTTGCTACGACTCGAAGGTTTGGTGACTCATTAACGTACGCAAATGGGGAAACAACATAGCGATGAACCATTCCATATGTTGTCTATCATCATACTCAAATCTTCCTTCCCTAATTGCTCTCTTCAATCGCTGATCAGCCTCCCATACAGATTCAGACGCACCTTGCTTGAAGTCCTTCACTTCTGCTACCAACTGAGAGTAAGATTTTGGCTTTTGAAATTTTTTCTTCAGAGCATCCTTAATATCTTGAATAGATGCATTCTCGTTCTGAGATATGTATCGCATATACCAGTCCAACGCTCTTTCTTCGAATGCCAGGGACAATTGTGCCCTCTTCATTGTAACGTTCGTCACATTTTGTGCAGTCCATACAAAATCTGCAACAAACCAAAATCGGTCCATATCCTCATCCCCTACCCCCTTGAAGGTAGGTAGTTTCAGGTGTGCATCCATATCACTGTCCGGCAGAGGCGGTGGTATGGGCGAGTTCTTACCTTTGCGCGGCCTGGACAGCGGTGTAGCCGAGGAGCTTTGCACAGCTGTCTCTCGTAGAGGGTTATAGATAGATCTTCCCCCTTCAAGGTTGGTTAGATAGTATTTACCACTGCGCGTCGCGCTCTTGTCTGGATCCGAGTTCATTCACTCGGTATGACTACACAAAATACTCTTCTCACACAGTAGTATCTTGATCAGCAAAGGTAATGTCTTCAGAAACCTGCCCCGAAACCCTTTAAAGAATCTTCACTCAGCCTCAGAGTAGGAGACGAACTGATCAATGGAAAATTCTGTCACAAACCCTCCTAGCACACTGTCCACCCAGTGATCCACCGTGCGAGTGATGGTATTATCATTCCTTTCCAAATGCTGGATTAGTTCTGGATTCCACTGAGTGACTCGTTCATCCTTCCAACACTTTTGGAATTCTATGAGCCTAGCCAGCCACTCCTAAAGCTCGATTGCAAATGTCATAAAGAAAATTTCGTAGCTTTCTGTAAGAATGTACCTATTTTTCCACTTTTCCACCGTTAACCTCGTGCTGCAATTCTCTTTTATCGCAAATTCCTGAATCTACTTTTCGAACCACTCTTCAATTTCCTTCCTTTCAGGTTTCTAGTACTCTCTTGTCATTACCCTATCCCTTTCTAAAAATGCACCCAGTCCCGGCAACGAAGTCATTTTTTGGCTTGCGGGGTTCTTACCCAGGTTCAGAGGTTAAGGTTTGCCAACAAACCCCTATACTACTGGCCCTTTCGGCAGTGACCTACTTGCGCAGGTCAAAGTCTCACCTGAAGTAGTATGGGTGGGTGCTGGAACCAGGTTCCCACACCCTGAGAAAGGATAGGTAAAGCAAGCAGAGCTGCGTCCGTATTTATAATGACCAGATCACCTATTTCAGAGTCAGATCTATAGGCCTTCTTTGTGTCTACGTGTGCAAGGTCAGCTATGCTACGGTGCTTAACAAATTATATACGTATAAGCAGTAGCGTAGTATTGCATAAAACATAACAGACAAATCCAGATGCAGTAAAAACACTTACACAGTATTATCGCAGCTTAACACAGAATACGCATAACATGGCAGTTACCACAAATTCATATAAACAGTGCACATAGATTCACTACTCAAACAACCTTTCTTATTCATCAATCTGTCAATTCCTTCTTACAATACCCAAGCCCGACCTGCGCACACAGCAGGACTTGGGATCTCCGCACACATAGCCAGTTGGAGTCCCATCCAAAAAACCCAAACAGATCTATTAAGCCGAAATTCGCATCAAGAGCTCATCATCTTCTTCTTTTACAATTCAAAATGTTCCTCTATTTATAACAATCTGGCCTAATATTTCCTATGGTCCACAAACTGTGGTTTGCGGATTCTAGATCTACCCTTTAACCCATTACAATGCTTTCGGGGCTTTGTCCCACCCCAAACCCCTGTGTTAGACTAAATATAATCAAAATTATACAAAATCAGACTAGTTTCGCAACTTGTAGGAGACCCTGTTCCAACAAGAAGCAAAACATTCGCTAAAGGCAATTTGGAGGATATCCTTCATGCAATTTACATTGAAGAGTCACCTATTGTGCAAGCTGAAGACATTGAAGATGGAGGAAGAAAGTTGTTATCGCCAAAATATGACCTGATAGGTTGTTGACCAGACCACTTCAGTGTAACTATTTCAAACCAATCTTTTAGCTGAGGCTTAGCCTCCTCAGCCTGAGAGGGCTCTCTCAAGGCTTAATGATATAAGATATAGATAGATGGCTAACTCTATGGTTTGTGATTTTGTATGTATATAGGTTGAAATATGGAGACTTGCTACCATTGGGTTATGGAGTCAATGATAGAGATAAATATAACAAATAACTCTTCTTATAAAACTGAGGCTTGTATATACTTCAATGAAAGAGTGACACATTCAGAAAAGTCTCAATAACTTGAGATTCAAAGGAAGTCAAAGCATGTGGTTCATGAATTTTGAGTAATGATACATTAAGGCATTGAAAAGGAAATTATTAAAAGAGATTCATCAAAGCTTTAACACTTAAAGGAAGACAGAGCATAAATGACCATGAATTCTGAGTAATAAGTATTTAAAACACTGAAGAAAACCTTTCAAAGGTATGATTCAGAAAACTCAATTCACCATAGTTCAACACTTAAAGGAAGTCAGAGCATGTTCCTCCATGAATTCTGAGTAATAAGCGTTAAGACTATGGAAGTAAAACATATCAAAGATAAAATATAAAACTCACTGAAGTACACTAAGAATCTCAAGTCTGCCAAGAAGAAAACCCCCTCTGCATTACTGATCACAGTCTATTACATAAAGCAGAAATTTTGCCAAAAAGTCTTCAACCCATATGAATTTGACCTCATTCTTGATATAGAGCTTTTACAATATTGGATTCCATGATCCACCACTAGGAGAATTCAAATTTCCTTTCTTGTAACCTATTCTACCCATAAAACAAACTATTAATTACAAACTGATAGCTAAACTGTCTTTTAAGAGTCCTAATACAAATAGGAGTGAAACTCCTAATTATGCTTGAAACAACCTTATGTAAACTTTAATGCTTCCTTTTCCAGCTGAAATCTCATGAGGTCGAATTTGGATGATGACTCCACCTCTGATGTAATCCTTTGATGATGTCAAAAACAGTCCTAGAAATCAGGAGACAAATTTCCTATTTTTTAGCCATTATCTTCCATGTTCATCTTCAAGCAGCTTTGTTAACATCGATGATTGCTTCATATGTGTCACATGTGCCAATATTCCCTTGAAAACTTTAATCTTCCACCTGTGAAAATAAATGTCTCTGAAATAGTGTAAAAGGATATGAAACTCGCTGCACTACGAAGGTAGCCTGTTTTCGTAGCGCAATTTGTAGGTCATTGTAAAACTCTGTCCTTTAACCATATTTTCTCCTGTTTTTCACTTTGTGTCTTCACCTGTGATCTTCATTTATCCACCAGCAACATCAAACCTTGAAAACCAACAATTCTTACCTCCAAAATACATATGCAAAATGTCAAAAACTCATCTTCAGCAATTTCATAGTGCGTTACGAAACTGTTGTGCATGCTCCCCTTAACACAGTTTTCAGAAATTTACAGTTTGAGGATATTTAAAATTCTTCAAGGATTGGTGTCAACATAAAAAATCATAACAAATTGACTTTAAAAGTGTTTTACCTCAAAATTTGTCTTCTTCTTGATGACAAATTGATTTAAGATTTATCGTTTTCTACACTTGTTCCATTTCCCCGTTTTACTGTTTTTACCTAAAAAATAGGTGTTGAGACAGAGCTTGTGTCTCCTCATCCAAAATTTATTTTTCGAAACTGAAGGAGACTTTTGGATACCATGCTATCTTGAAAAAAAACCTCTTTTTTTTTTTTGAGATACATCTCCTACTGCCCAGAAACTGTCTTTGAACAACATGTGTAAAACTGGAAAATTCTGATTTATGAAAATATGGCTTCAAAGAAATCCTTATATCTCCCAACTGGTAACACGTGTGAGAAAAGTGAGATAGGCTATTGTATCTGGAGATTTTATGAAGATAAACCTCTTTCAGAATTCCAAAATAATTTTTCTTGTGGCCCGAAACTGATCATGAAGTTGACAACTAAAACCAGAAAACAGAGTTTTTCTCTCAATGACTTTCAGCAGTTTCATAGCGCAAGTTAAGTCATCAATTTCTCCCACCTCATAATTAATTTGAAGAAACTGAAAGAGGTTTTTGTATTTAGGTATGCTAGGAATAAAACCCTCTTTCCTTTTTCAAAAATTATTTTTTCATTTGCCCATAAACCTCCTTGGAAATTTACTACTAAAACTAGAAAACAAAGTTTTTTTGTTGAAAAAGGCTGCTTCAGTAGTTTCGTAGCGCACTACGAAAATAGTAGTGTTTTCGTAGCGCAAAACAGGATTTTTACACTATCTGTGCTATGAAAACATGGTTTTGTGGCTAATTCAAAAAAAAATTCAAATGGTTTAAGATATGACTTCTAAAGAGGATGTGAGACCTTTAAGACATGGAATAAGATTGTTAAACTTTATTTGGATATGAAAATGAGACTTTTAAGACTCTTACCCTATCACCTACCCTTTAAAGCATGAAATGACCTAACACCTATCTAATACCATGACTAGGAACAATGCAAACTGTCCAAGTTTAGAAAAAAATTTAATGGTGATAATAGTGGCTCCACTTGGGATAGTGTGCCCCTATGGTACACTAAGAACCGGTAGCTCCAGTGCCGCTATCCATCCTTTAAAATAAAACTCTGAAATTCTGTCCATTCTGCTTCAAAATTTTATGGCCTTCACCTCGGGCTCAAGTTTGATGATCTCTGCAAGAAGCACTCAAACTATACCTACTAAAAAAAATTGCTCAATCAACCTTGAGCTTATTTGCACATACTCCTATCTACCCTAGCAACTGCAATCTCCATTTGTAGCTCAAGGAACATGAAACTTCCAATGAAGCCAATCAATTGTCTTTTCTGATATATGAGGCTCTTGACTACATTCGACTTCAAAATAACCATGATAGTGAGATGATCAAAGCAACTTATAATGTATCTGATCTTCATAACGCAAATGAAAATGAAATATTGGTGTGCAAATCTTTGCCATGTGTTCAGCTATAGGGTCAAAGAAGACGTGGTTAGTTTGATGATCATCATAACTTTCTATATCTTCAAACAACTGATTCTCAGCCACACAAGATTCCTTTGATATGCTATCCAACTGGTTTTCTGAATGATTCCCATAAACAATGTAATTTTCCTCATTATTATGATCATTCTTTGATGTAAGCTGCTGCAAAGTATGACATAAAAAATCAGCCTTTTCCTCTGCCTGAGGGTTATAAAATCTATCTTCCAGTATTTCTTCTTGGTGTTTGCAATGATTTTCATACCCATTATGATCAAAATACTGGCAAGTTTGTTGCATATTTACATCAATCTCAGAGGATGTAACATGGTTTTCATAAGTAAACCCCTACTGATTTTCATGTTGCATTTTATGGGATGTTATCCTTTCTTCTTGATGTTGAAATGTATTGTTATGAAGAGCCTCTAAAATTTCTTCATCCATGAATTCATCATCATCATAACAATCCTCCAAATATTGAATAAAACTCACAGAATGTTTACAGCAATCTTTAACCAGCAATGAGGGATGGAACTCTTTATACATCTCATAGAATACATCATGGAAATTAGCAAGAGAAAATAATGAACCATTTTCCAAACCTTTATACCAAGACCATGCTTTTCCTTCTAAAGTGGTCATAAACATCTTCATGAGACAATATTCAGGGAACTGAACCTTAAGACTGTGTACATGCATATGGAACCTAACCAAATGAAGAGCAGCATTGTCTTTATTTTCATCTTTGAATATTAGAAGATCATCTAACCATTCAACCTTTGGCATAGGATTTGGAAAACTAGGGATATGAGACCGATTCATAGGGGCATACCTGGCATTCATTCTTGCAATGGAACTCATCTTGAAACTTCATCAAGCTACTGATCTTCTAGCAGTGGAGTCACCTTCCAATTTGTTATTTCATGTGTGCAGTTGCCAAGGTAGTGCTGCAGCCTCTAACAGATTATGAGCTCCTGTTACCTTCAGAAGTTCAGCTTCTTGATTTCGAGAATGAGTAATCTTCAATCTCCTAGCAAATGCACCAAAATGTTATCACCGAAATAGGACCTGATAGGCTGTTGATCAGACCACTTCAGTGTAACTATTTCAAACCAATATTTTAGCTGAGGCTTAGCCTCCTCAGCCTAAGAGGGCTCTCTCAAGGCTTAATGATATAAGATATAGATAGATGGCTAACTCTGTGGTTTTTTATTTTGTATGTTTATAGGTTGAAATATGGAGACTTGCTACCATTGGGCTATGGAGTCAGTGACAGAGATAAAGATAACAAATAACTCTTCTTATCAAACTAAGGCTTGTATATACTTCAATGAAAGAGTGACACATTCAGAAAAGTATCAATAACTTGAGGTTCAAAGGAAGTCAAAGCATGTGGTTCATGAATTCTGAGTAATGATACATCAAGGTATTGAAAAGGAAAGTATTAAAAGAGATTCATCAAAGCTTTAACACTTAAAGAAAGTCAGAGCATAAATGACCATGAATTCTGAGTAATAAGTATTTAAAACATTGAAGAAAACCTTTCAAAGGTAGGATTCAGAAAACTCAATTCACCATAGTTTAACACTTAAAGGAAGTCAGAGCATGTTCCTCCATGAATTTTGAGTAATAAGCATTAAGACTATGGAAGTAAAACATATCAAAGATAAAAGATAAAACTCACTGAAGTACACTAAGAATCTCAGGTCTGCCAAGAAGAAAACCCCCTATGCATTACCGATCACAGTCTATTACATAAAGCAGCAGTTTTGCCAAAAATTCTTCAACCCATATGAATTCGACCTAATGCTTGATATAGAGCTTTTACAATATTGGATTCCATGATCCACCACTAGGAGAATTCAAATTTCCTTTCTTGTCACCTATTCTACCCATAAAACAAACTATTAATTACACGCTGATAGCTAAACTGTCTTTTAAGAGTCCTAATACAAATAGGAGTGAAACTCCTAATTATGCTTGAAACAACCTTATCTAAACTTTAATGCTTCCTTTCCAGGTGCAATCTCATGAGGTCGAATTTGGATGATGCCTCCACCTTTGATGTAATCCTTTGATGATGTCAAAAACTGTCCTAGAAATCAAGAGACAGATTTCCTGTTTTTTAGCCCTTATCTTCCATGTTCATCTTCAAGCAGCTTTGTTAACATTGATGATTGCTTCATATGTGTCACATGTGCCAATATTCCCTTGAAAACTTTAATCTTCCACCTGTGCAAATAAATGTCTCTGAAATAGTGTAAAATGATATGAAACTCGCTGCGCTACGAAGGTAGCCTGTTTTCGTAGCACAGTTTGTAGGTCATTGTAAAACTCTGTCCTTTAACCATGTTTTCTCATGTTTTGCACTTTGTGTCTTCACCTGTGATCTTCATGTATCCACTGGCAACATCAAACCTTGAAAACCAACAATTCTTACCTCCAAAATATATATGAAAAATGTCAAAAACTAATCTTCGGCAATTTTGTAGCGTGCTACGAAACTGCTGTGTATGCTCCCTTTAACACAGTTTTCAGAAATTTACAGTTTGAGGACATTTAACATTCTTCAAGGATTAGTGTCAACATAAAAAAGCATAAAAACTTGATTTTAAAAGTGTTTTACCTCAAAATTGGTCTTCTTCTTAATGACAAACTAATTTAAGATTTATCATTTTCTGCACTTGTTCCATTTCCCTATTTTATTGTTTTTACCTGAAAAATAGGTGTTGAGACAGAGCTTGTATCTCCTCATCCAAAACGTATTTTGAGAAACTGAAGGATTCTTTTGGATACCATGCTATCTTTAACAAAAAATTCTCTTCGTTTTTTTAAATACCTCTCCTATTGCCCAGAAACTGTCTTTGAACAACATGTGTAAAACTGGAAAATTCTGATTTCTGAAAATATGGCTTCAAAGAAAGCCTTGTATCTCCCAACTGGTAACACTTATGAGAAAAGTGAGATAGGCTATTGTAGCTGGAGATTTTAAAAAGATAAACCTCTTTCATAATTCCAAAATACATTTTCTTGTGGCCAGAAACTGATCATGAAGTTTACAACTAAAACCAGAAAACGAAGTTTTTCTCTCAATGACTTTCAATAGTTTTGTAGCACAAGTTAAGTCATCAATTTCTCCCACCTCATAATTAATTTGAAGAAAATGAAAGATTTTTTTGTATTTATGTATGTTAGGAAGAAAAACCTTTTTCCGTTTTCAAAAATTCGTTTTCAGTTGCCCATAAACCTCCTTGGAAATTTACTACTAAAACCGGAAAACATAGTTTTTTTTATGAAAAAGGCTGCTTCAGCAGTTTCGTAGTGTGCTACGAAAATAGCAGCGTTTTCGTAGCACAAAATAGGATCTTTAAACTCTCTGTGCTACGAAAACGTGGTTCCGTGGCTAATTCCAAAAAAAATCCAAATGGTTTAAGATATGACTTCTAAAGAGGATCTGAGACCTTTAAGACATGGAATAAGGTTGTTAAACTTTATTTGGATATGAAAATGAGACTTTTAAGACTCTTACCCTATCACCTACCCTTTAAAGTATGAAATGACATAACACCTATCTAATACCATGACTAGGAACGATGTAAACTGTCCATGTTTAGAAAAAAAATTTAATGGTGATAACAAAAGCTGAAGAAATGTAAGACTGCTAAAAACTAGATTTTGCAGGTGATGATGCTGGTTTTATATTTCAACCAAGAAAACCAATGACCAGACATGAAAATAAGGTCATGGAAAGAAAAGAGACTGAGAAAATAAATGAAGCTACCCAGCCAATAAGAATCATAGATTTGTCTCCATCAGCAAAGGAGGAACTGGTTATCAGGCAAAGAAAGGGAAAAGAGAAAATAGTTGAAAAAACAGAGGAAGAATCCCTCAAAGAGAAATTGAAGGAAACAGGTAAAGAAATATCAATTTTGAAGCTAGAGGCAAAGAAGCACAAAATTGAGAAAGTTCAATTTGAAGAGATGAGGAAAATATGGGATGAACAAGTCTTCAGTGTTTCAAAATCCTTGGACAATGCAGAAATGTTGCTGAAATGGACTCAACCATTAAGAGGGGAGGTCAAACACATTAAGAAGATGAACTTGAACTTACAATCCAAGAATTGAGAATTAAAAGACCAAGTGGAAGATCTTCAGGAGCAAATGGATTTGATTCAAGTGGAGTTAGAAAAGAAAGGGATGAAGATTAAAGTGGTAGAAGAACCCATCAGCGAATTGATTGTCAATGAAGAAGAAACACCACATGAGTAAAAAATTGAGGTGGAATATGTTTGATGGGGTTAATGACTTACAGATAACCTAAATTTTACCTCTGGAGATCAATTTTTGAAGACCGTCTTGAACTCAACAAATTCTGGTTTTTTTTGGATAGTTTCGTAGCATATTTCAGGCTTGAGGCCAGAAAATCGCTACGAAAATTTCTGTAGGTGCATTTTTTCCTTGGAATCCAATTTTGTCAAATATTATGGAGGTAAATTGATTGTTTGAAAAGTTTCTTGGCATATTAAAGGTGTTTGAACAAAAAAGGTGGCAAGGAGATAGGTGAAAAGGCAGGTTTTCATACGCTACGAAAACTCGCTACGAAACTGCCTAAACTGTCCTGTTTCGTAGCGAGGAGCTTTTTGAAGATTTTTTATCATTCCAATAACACATCGGTCAGTTAGAGATCTCCAGAATGTCATTAGGGCATCTCAGCGGAGACTTATTGCTCAAAAGGAGTGTCACACATCCATCTCATCAGGCAAAACAGTGATTAAAGTGAATTTTATCCATCCCTAAAAATTAGGATTGTGTTCCATAGATCTAGGGGTGTTTTAAATATGTAAAGTGATGATGATTTGTCCCTTGAGCATGTGATATCCATTATGTAAATGTTTCACTGTTATAAAAACCGAATGTAATAAATAGGAGATAGAGTCCTATTAGGAGTTTGATTTCTTAAAGGATAGTTGTCCTTTTTCTGTTTTAAGTTAGTAGTTTCAATTATGATAGGTGTCAGAGTTATAATTCAAAGATCTAGCCAACTGGGAAGATCATTTACATTGTAAATAATGTTTTTTTATAGAATGAACATCGAAGAGCAATGGGTTGGAGAATATTGCACCAAATTGCTACTTGTATGTTTTTGTCCATTATCAGTAATATACAGTGACATTCTACTTCCAAACCTGAGATTCTCATGAGGTGTTTAATGTGTTGTTTCTATGTATCTTTATGTCTAATCACTTGTAGTAGATTTTATCTCTAATTACTCAGAATTCATACTATTATGCTCTGACTTCCTTTAGGGGTGAAATTACTATGTTTTCCTTATATTGTGTGTGTGAATCATCTTGATTAAAGACCTCTATCTGCCTTAGCTTCCATGTGAAGAAAGACTGTCATTAAGAGTACTTATGTTGACTCCATAGCCCAATGGTAGCAAGCCTTCATTTTTCAACCTATAATCATACAAAAACCAAGTCACAATTCATAGATTTAGCCATCTAGTATTATCCTTATCCAAAATCATAAACCCCCTTTGAGAGAGCCCTCTCAAACTGAAGAGGCTAATCTTAGTTAAAAGTGGTTTGAAAGAGCTACATTGAGTTGATTGATGAGCATCCAATCAATATCAATTTGGTGATAACATTTTGGTGCGTCTGCCTGGATTCTGAAGACATATTTCTCGAAGTTTTTGTGCAAACAGTGAAGTTGAACTCTTGGAGGTAGCAGGAGCTCAGAATTTGTTCGAGGCTGCAACTACCTTGGTGACTCCATTACAACTTTTCATGTTTAAAGGTGGCTTCGAGAAGGAGATATACGAGGAGCAATCCAAATCCTAAACCACCTACCATTGTGGATAATCCAAACACAATTTCCAGAGGCATTGAAAGCAGCCCTTCAAAATCAGGTATTCCATCACACTCAAGAGCTTAGTCCTCTGAAATTGTAAGAAGTCTCGAAGATAAGAAATTTGATGATAAGATTCAGGAAGTTTTGTTTAGGTCTAAAAGTGAAAATGAAATGACTGAGATTGTTATAGACCTACAAAGACGAGCTATTGATACCTCAACCCTAGTAACCAAAAGAGAAAGAGAAGAATTATGGGAGGTAGTTACATCAGAGTTATTGTTAGAGAGGGAGTATTTTGATAAGTTAAAGGAATTAGACCCATTTGAATTCTTTCTAAGAAGAAAATCTAGTATTACTTTACCTGACTGGAGCTCATTTGTATCTAGACTACAAAGACCAACTACACCACCTCCTAATAACTCATCTTCTACTACTGTTGTTCCTAGAAATACCATAGCCCCTGTTATCATGGTTGGAAATGTTCCACCTCCACCTCCTATTGCACCTGCTAGATATGCTCCACTTGTTCTCCCATCTGTTCTTAATGCCCTCCCAAGTAAATACTCAGCTAGAATTAAAACCTGGGGGAGTGATGAAGAAATTACAGCTGAGGAACATGTAGACCAATTCAGTAATTTCATAGGCAAAGAGGAGGTAGACCATGAAGATTTCAAAATGATACTATTTTCTCAAAGTTTCACTGGTGAGGTCAGAAAATGGTTTAAAGCCCTAGCTGCAGGAAACTTGCAGAATTGGAACCAGTTTGAGGATAGTTTTTGAGAAAATGTGGGAATAGAACAAATCCTGTGTAGGCTCTTACTGAATACAATAGTTTAAAAGGGGTTGTAGAAGAAACTATCCAAAATTTCTCTAAGATATTTAACAAATTTTATGATTCTATGCCTGCTCATCTTAAACCTCCACCAGGAGCTTGTCAATTGCGCTATGTTGAGGCATTTGATTATGATTTTTCCATCTTGCTTAAAGAAAGAAAATCTCCTTCACTAGAAGAAATGTAGAATGATGTTGTGAAAGTAGAAGTAAACATGATAGCAACCAATAAGTCTAAGATGGGTAAAACAAAGCTAAAAGAAGAAGAAAAGCCTTCCACCTTAGATGATAAGTTTGATTCTATGATGAAGACTATGGAAAAACTCATGGATAGAATTTCCCTTGGAAATACTTCTACACCTCCTGCACAACATGATCCATAATTTAGAAATCCACAGTTTAGAAGGCCTCAGAATCGGCAAAGACAAAGAGAAAACAGAAATCAGCGTGACCCTCAAGTAAGGCCTCCTTTTCAGCAGAATTTGAATGATGAAGAAGAAACTTAGCCTGAGATTCAAGAAGACTCGATCCACTGCCTAGATTAAAACATGTCTAGGATTTTTTTGACCAAAGAATAGCATGATGAGTCTGATAATGATGTAAATAAGGGTGAGGGACAATATGGCTATATTAAGGTTATCAACATGCAATTTTGAGATGCAAAAGTAATAAAATCTCAGAAACAGAAATGTTCCCATCACTACAAATAAAACACAGCCAAATAAGGATTCTCCTAAATTAGATGAGTCTAAAAAGGACCCACCACTTCCTCCCCCTGTCAAAGAGAGTGAAAATATTATTGTTTTTTTTTTCATTTTGGAGAATGAGATCTTTAAAATCAAGATTCCTCTTCCTTTTGGAGAAATTCACAAGGTAAATGAGTACAAAAGAAAAATTGTAAAAATGTTGAATTCTCAACCAAGAGCTTAAGATATCCTTAATGTACAAGAAGACCATCCTACCATCTACTTTGGACCAAGATTGGAAGATGAGCATAATGAAGAAGTACCTTCTTTCTATGTCAGCCTTAGTATCCATTGACATAACCTTACACATTGTCATGTTGGATTCAAGGGCTTCTCATAACCTTATGCCTAAGGTGATTATGGAGAGGATGGGTTTGGAGATCACTAGGCCATACAAGGATTTGTTTTCTTTTGATTCTAAAAGAGTTCAATGTATAGGATTGATAAAAAGATGTTGTTGTTGGCCTAACACAAGTGCCTACCAAGACAGTGGTAATGGAAATTTTGGTGGCAGATATTCCACCCAAGTTTGGCATGCTCTTATCCAGATCTTGGGCAGCAAAAATCAAAGGCACCATGTAGATGGACTTGACATATGCCACCATTCCTATTCTTGGTGAGCAAAGAAGATTGTACAGGGGGACTAGGTTGGCCTATATGGTAAGCAACAAGGATAAACCTCATAATTTTCCAATTTATGTTGTTGAAATTGAATTAGGATCAACAATTCTTTTCAATGAGCTAATTGATGAAGCAGAAAGTGAAGGGAAAGCAAAAATTCAAGAAATTGAAAATCAGCAAGTTGAAAATCAAGGAATCACATAAGAAAAAGTAGAGGGCTACTGGCTTTTTCACTTTGATGGATCTGCTGGAAGAGAGGGGGTTGGAGAAGGCATATGGATCACTACTCCTGATGATGAAAGTAAGTTCTTTTCTTTCAAACTCAACTTTGACTGTACAAATAATATGGCTAAATATGAATCTCTATTTTTGGGTTTGGAAATTTTGAAAAGATTGGGTGCCCAAAATATTTCAGTTTGTGGAGATTCTGAGTTGGTAATCAAACAAGTTTAAGGAACATATCAAACTAAGGATGTGAGGATGAGAGCTTACAAAAACCTGATTATGGAAATGTTGGAAATTTTTCAAGAATATTCATTTATTGTGAAAACTAGGGATCAAAACTCAATGGATGATTCCCTAGCTATTTCTGCAAGTTTGTTTGTCATCCCTACACATTCTACTAAAAAGTATGAGAGTGAAGCTCGGCATAGGCCTGCTATCCCAGATAATATCATCCATTGGAAAGTGTTTGATGATGACCAGGAAGTTAGAAATTTCATAGAGATGAAGGAGGATTTGAAAGCACACAAGTAGATCAGCAAAACATGCTTGTTGAAACTAAGGGTAATTCTGAAGTTTTGCAACTGAAAAATAATTGTATACCCAAGGGTCTTATTCCACTTGAAATTTTTTTTCCTCAAAATGATGTTTTCAAATTCCCTAGGATGTATGCTGATGATGAAGAGGTATAGACTTGTAATCTTGGTACAGTAGCAGTGCCTAAAATGATAAAGCTTTCCAAGTTTATTTCTGTGGAAATGAAACAAAAATATATTGAGATGATGAAGAAGTTCATTGATGTTTTTGCATGGAGTTATCTTGACCTAAAAAAATATGATCCTATTATTATTCAACATACTATTCCTATCAAAGATAATGAGAAACCTTTCAAACGGAAATTGAGAAGGATTAATCCATTTCTCATGCCTCTGATTGAGAAGGAAATTAAGAAGCTTTTTGATGCGAAAATTATTGTTCCTATCATATTCTCAAAATGGCTTGCTAACTTGGTACTAGTCAGAAAAAAGAGTGGAGAGATCAGAATCTGCATTAATTTCAGAAACTTGAACAAGGCTTCTTTGAAAGACAACTACCCTCTTCCTAAGATGGATCAAATTATGAATAATATTGTTGGCTCTTAAAGGATGTTTATGCTGGATGTTTTTTCAGGATACAATCAGATATTGGTACACCTAGAAGACCAGAAGAAAACTGATTTGACCACACCATGGGGGACATTCATGTATGCCAAGATGCCCTTTGGTTTGATGAATGTAGGAGCGAATTTTCAAAGAGCATGTTGGGAAACCAACTCCAAAAATAGAAGAAAAGAGATATCAACGCCTTAGAAATAAGCCACTTCGAGAGGGCAACCTCCAATACATTACATGAATGAAAATTTTTTGGATGATACACATTACAAAACCTCATTTCCATATATAGGAGTCCATGGAGCCACAATGTAATCCTAGTGGGGCCACAATGTAATCCTAGTTGACCTAACAATAATAATTTAAGGGCACAATAATAACAATATGGGGGTTACATGGGTACAATAATAACAATAAGGGGGTTACACTAACAACAATAAGGGACTATACTAGTAATATAGGGACCTAACATGCCCCTCTCCTTCAAAAAAATGTTGTCCTCAACGCTTGAGTAGCTCTGGGTGCTTCTGTATAAAATTCTCATCCTCCCATGTAGAATCTTCAGTGGGTAAGTTCTTCCACTTGATGAGATACTTTGAAATTGATCGATTCCGTAGCTGTCTAGTTCTTGTTTCTGTGACTACTTTAGGTTCCAATATGATTTTTCCTTCCTCATAAAGTTCTAGCAATATTGTTTGAACTGGAAGATTTTCACATATAACCTTCTTTAAGCATGAAACATGGAAAACTGGATGCACTCATGAAGAAGTAGAAAGCTCCAATTTGTATGCCATATTACCAATATTTTTCAACACCTTGTAAGGACCATAGTACTTTGGCGATAATTTATTATCCTTCTAAACTTGCTTGAGGGACATTTTTTTCTATGGTTGTAGCTGTAAAAATACCCAATCTCCTACATCGAAACTTCTTTCACTGCGATGTTGATCTGCTTGTTGTTTCATTCGATTTTGTGCCACATTCAATTTATCCTTTAAGAGTTGGAGAACTTCTTGTTGATGCTTGATGTGATCTTCCACTACTTTAACCTTCGAATTTTCACTTAAAGATGATTTCATGGATGGTGGGTGATATCCATAAAGTGCCATAAATGGGGTCATTTTTGCTGCAATATGGAAGGAAGTGTTATACCACCATTCAGCGAGAGGTAACCACTTGACCCATTGTGTTTGTTTATCAGATACAAAACAACGAAGATCCTTCCAAACATTTATTTACTATCGCAGTTTGACCATCAGATTGAGGATGATAAGATGAGCTATGAGCTAATTGAGTACCCAAACAAGAAAATAACTCCGTCCAAAAACTTCCAGTAAAAATGGGATCTTTGTCACTCACAATAACCCTTGGGTTTCCATGTAGCTTTTGAATTGTGTCCATAAATGTAGTAGTAACTATACTTGCTTTAAATGGATGAGATAATGCACAAAAGTGTGCATACCTAGTAAGTATATCAACTACCACCATGATGAGACTCTTTCCTTTAGACTTAGGTAAACCTGTGATAAGATCCATTTAAATCTCCTCCCAACGTTGACTTGGAAAGGATAAGGGTTGTAGAAGACCCGAGGTCTTAATTGTCTCAACTTTATTCTGCTGGCAAACCAAAAAATCCGCCACAAACTTTTGAATATCAGATTTAAGGCCATCCCAAAAAAATTCTTTCTTCACCCTATGGTAAGTTTCTAAAAATCTTGAGTGTCCTCCTAAAGGAGAAGTGTGCAATTCCAAAAGAATCTTTGGTTTTCGTTGGGAATTCTTACAAAGATATAAGCTATCTTTTTACCATAAGGATTCATTTTTCCAACTAAATGTATCAAATGTACTAGGATCTTGCTGCAACTTTTGAATGAGTGTCCACGCTTCTTCATCCTTCTTCCATTCATCTCTTGCTTCGGTTATCCAATCTGGTTGGATAATAGAAATGGCACAAAGCAATGCTTCCACCTCTTCATTCTTTCTTGAGAGTGCATCTGCAACAACATTAAGCTTTCCTTTTTTGTAGATTATTTCAAAGTCATAACCCAACATCTTTGTAACCCATTTTTGTTGCTCTTCTGAAGATATTCTTTGTTCCAAAAAGTGTTTAAGACTATCATGATCATTTTTTACCTTGAAGTGTCTTCCCATTAGGTAAGTTCTCCATTTCTTTAGTGCATGCAGTATTGCTAACATTTCCTTCTCATAAATAGGTTTCTCTAAATACTTTCCTTTGATTGGACGACTTTCAAAAGCAATGGGTCTTCCTTCCTGCATTAAAACTGCACCAATTCCATTTCCTGAGGCATCACATTCCACAATAAAGGTTTTTGTGAAGTATGGCATAGCTAAGACCGGTGCTAGGCACATTGCCTCTTTAAGATGTTCAAAGGCCTTAGTTGCTTCAGGAGTCCATGAAAATGCATCTTTCTTCAATAATGTTGTTAGAGGTGTTGTTATTCTCCCATAATTCTTAACAAACTTGCGATAATACCCTGTTAACCCGAGAAATCCTCGCAATTGCTTCATGGTTGTGGGGACTTTCCATTCCTTAATGGCTTTAATTTTGTTAGGGTCTACCTTAACACCCTCGTGAGATACAATATGACCCAGATATTCCACCTCTTGTACTCCAAAGAAACATTTGGATGTTTTTGCATATAATTGTTTCTCCTGCAATAGTTTGAGCACCCTATCAACATGTTGAACATGATCCTTCCAAGAACTATTGTAGATTAGTATATCATCAAAAAATACTAGCACAAATTTTCTAAGGAAGGGTTTGAAAATGGAATTCATCAACCCTTGAAATGTAGAAGGTGCATTGGTAAGGCTAAAAGGCATGACCAAAAATTCATAATGACCCTCATGAGTTCGAAATGTTGTTTTTGGAATATCTTCAGTCTTCATTCTAATTTGATGATATCCTAAACGAAGATCGAACTTGGTAAAATAAATTGCTGCATGCAATTCATCCAATAATTCATCAATCACAGGAATGGGAGATTTATCTTTAATGATGAGCTTATTGAGCTCCCTATAATCCGGACACATTCGCCATGATCCATCCTTCTTGTGTACCAATACTACAGGAGCAGAGAAAGAACTTTGACTGGGTTGAATTATACCCGCCTCTAACATTTCTGCAATCATACGTTCAATTTCGCTCTTTTGGAAGTAAGGATATCTATAAGGCCTGATGTTTGGAGGAACACTTCCCGGAATCAAATGAATAGCATGATCATGATCACGAATAGGTGGGAGTCCTTTGGGAGTTTCAAACACCTTGGAATGATTGTCCAAGACTTTTTGGAGATCTGCAGAAATAGATGATTTTGATGTTGGAACTTCTAGTGAGCATAGTTGTGCAATTATGCCTCGTTGTTCTTTCTTTAGAAGCATTGTCATGACATTAGAGCTTATTATCTTTCCCGACTTCCCTGCTAATCTGAAAATGAAAGTACTTGAAAATGTGTGCAAGGTATCCATTTCCATTTAATTAAATGTGTGAAAAAACTCCAAGTCTAGCTGATTAAACAACTACTTAGAACTATTCTAGAGATTGACTGTAGGGGCATTTACTGGATATGTCACCTTTAAAGAAGGGATGAGATCCAGAGGCTACCCGGCCCTTTACAGACTCTGTATATAGAACTTGTAGAAGTTAACACTCATATTATGAAAATGAAATGACTTGTATTTATTGTTCAAGATAGTCATTTTCCATAAAATATTTATGCAAACTGTTGTTTATTTCTTGCAATTGAAGTAGAGTGTTTTTGGTAGCTGTATCAGAGTTTATGTGTAAAGGTAAGTTTTTTTTTTTTTTTTAACTTATTAAATCAGACATATACAAAAATATAACTTCAGCATATCATGACACATGTGTTTTATGAGCAGTTCACCCCTCTGGGCTACATCTGTTGGATCAAGCCTTCCAAAATGGGCTTGTCCTATTGTATTAAAAATCTCGCAAATGAAATACAAGATTATAAGTGTATCAATAGAAAAATCTGAATACAAATAATGATTCAGAAGACAGGAAATAGCTAAGAATGATTTTCCAAATTCACTAAACAGTGATGAATTACCATAAACAGTGATTTCTTCTTCAATGTCCTGCTAGCTCTTTGAACTTCTTTGCTACTTTTCGCATTGTAGAAGTCCTCAAATGCCTTAGAAACCTCTTCTAATGCTTCATAAGGTCGAAATTAGCTGAAATAGATCTTTGTTTCACCTCAAACAGACAACCACAACACAAAACAGCTCAAACCCCAAAATGGCCCTAGTGGCCCTGAAGGTTTTCGGCCTCTAAAAGTCTTCAAACATAACTAAAACCTGTCCCAATGGCTCTGGAATGCTGTAAATATTCAAAAATGACTTTTGGTTCACCTAAAATGGTTAACCACAACTCAACACAACTCCAACTCTAAAATGGCCCTCGTGGCTCAAAAATATTCTACGAAGATAAAAAGGATGAATATCAGATCCAATGGATCTAAAACCTATACCATTGGCTTCAGAATGCTGAGAAGATACGAAATCAAAAAAAAAATTGCTCCAAAAGGTTGAGCCTAATGAAAGTTATGCTCAAAACAGTATTTGCCCAATGTTAGGTAAAAATCCCACTAAATGTGGGCTAACTGTAGTTAACTGGAGACAAATTTGGTGAATGGCACCTAATCTGGTGGGCGCGCTCCAAAATTGGTGGAAGAATTTGTTGGAATTTATTGTGAGGTGGGGAGGTCATATGACCTATCCACCCAAACCTCCACATTTCTTGTTAAAACAATTGTGGTATTAATATAACTTAACCTCCAGCCTAAAAACATGTGATCACCATTATGAATAAATGTTAATCGTGAGGATCGTTAAACATCAGGAGTATGGCCCTTGATTCTGGGCATGTGGTCATGTTGTAAGGTCATTTTAATGGGGGCTAGCCCTAAGGACTAGCCCCTTTAACCTCCACCGAAAACATTTACACGGTATAAAATAAAAATGTTTGCCATATGAGTTAAGAACTAAAACATGTGACTCAACGGTAAATCGTGGCGCTGTTTGCCTAGAGGTCGGCGGTTCGATCCATAGAACTTGCAAAAATTTTATCACGCCATATCTCACCGACTAGGGGGCCCATAATTGGTCTAAATTTTCAAAGTCAACCAAATGACAAATCCAACGCTGCCAAGTGTCAAAATCGTATTGGCCCAAATGGAACATTTTGAGGAATATTCTAGGAATATTCCTTGGAATATTATTTTTTAATTTTTCAAATTGAAAGTCAAACTTGGTCAAACTCAGTTTTTGAAGGAAATTGTAAACTTCAAACCTTCATAACTTTCATATGCGAAGTCGGATTTGAGTGTCGTTCACGGCGTTAGGATCGTATCGTCGAGGCCTATCCAGTCGCTCAGGTTCCAAGTGATTTTGAACACTTTCAATTTTGATCTTTTTCCATGGCTTGGACTTGAGCTTCTGATCACCTGCAATACCCCATAATTCGACTTCCTTTCCTTCTGAAAAAAAATTCAAGAAAAGTTATTGAAAATTAAAAGCTATCGTCCCCAAATATTGTAACCATTGTACTCCTAGTACAACATCAGCACCTCCCATAGGAATGGAAATCATTGGACTATTAAATACATATTCCCCCATGGTTAGCTTGATATTATGGAATTTTCGAGAGAAATTTATAGTTCCTCCATTTGCAACCATAACTTGACATTATGGTGCTGGGTATAGGAAACAATTCAATTCCTTGGCTACCTTACAATGAATAAAATTATGGGTGCTACTTGAATCAATCAACACTATTACCTTTTTCTTCTTGATATGTCCTTCTATCTTTGAGTTTGAGGAGTGGTAATTCTTGCCAATGCATTACACGATATGGTCGCTGGACAATTTTCCTCTTCTAGGGTTGGTTCCCGGTGTATATCCTCTTCTTTTGAAGATTCTTGTTCATTTTCTTCTTCCTCTTCACAATCTATGTAAAATAATTTCTTCTCAGCACACTTATGACCTTTAGTGTATTTGCTATCACAATTGTAGCAAAGCCATTTTGCTCTTTTTTCTTCCAATTGTTGTGGTGTCAACCTTGTAGGCTGTGGAAATCTAGGGTGTAGCAACACTTCCTTCTTTATAGACATGAGTGGTAGGCTTCCTTGTCGCCATAATTTTACATTCAATTTTTATTGCCAACCTGAATGCCTTCTCCAATGAATCAGGTTCCAAAACGCGAACTTCATGTTGGATGTTATCCTTTAAAGCACCTATGAAGAGATCAATCTTGTGTTCCTCTGGAATATCAGTTACCCTTATATTCAATTTTTGGAAGTCCTCAATGTGCTCCCCACTAATCCCTTTTGTTTGAGATTTAAAAATTGGCTAAAGAAGGTGTTTCTCTTTGTATCCTCGTAATGTGCTATCATTTCTTCCGTAAAAATAGACCAAGTGACAATTTTTTTACGGGAGCAAAGTCATCGATACCATAAAAATGTATTTTGTTGTAAATGTGAAGTTGCAATGTGTGCCTTTTGTGTGTTTTGCACGTTATGGAGATCAAAATATTGCTCCATCTGTAGTATCCATGTTATAGGATCCTTTCCTCTATCAAACTTCCTCATATCCATTTTTGGAATATGGTGGTTCTTTGGCCTCCAACATTAGAGAGTTTGCGGAACATGATTAACATTTATTTTGTTCTCATCATGAGTTTCCTTCCGATCTTTCACCATTAGGAAACATTTCTTGTATCAACTTTGCCAAACCTTCGATGTCTACTTAGAGATCACTTCATGTTTTCCATGTTGTCTTTCATTTGTTCATCGATTCTTTTAGCCTCCATGTCATCCATCTTAGCTTCCATGCCCACTTCCATGCCATTCATCTTAGCTTCCCTTTCTTCAAACCATCCATCTTAGTTTCCACGCCTTTCTTCAAAACTTCCATTTCATTTTTTGTTGTTCTTTGCGAGAGCGAAATTTGTTGCACTTGCTCTTGTAATTTTGATATGTCATGTTGCCATTCTTCATCTTCATGAGTCATAGTAGAGCCTTATAAAGGCTTAATGGGTGTTGAATTATTTTTAGGGGCCATATTAGAATCCAATACTGATATCTATTCTACAATATGCCCTTGAAATCAATTAAACTTGATTCTTCAAACAAGACTTATGCAATTCGGGAAAAAAAATAAAAATACACACCTTTTACTTGCTTTTGAGGAGCTCGATATTGAAATTGAATTATCTCTATAATTTTGGATCCTCAATATCTGAAATTCATCCCTGTAGTATACCTCTGAAGATTCTTTCAAATGCCACATGTCTGATCTGATTTGGATTCTTCAAGGCAAAGTTATGTCCAATCTCCCACAATGACCCAATTTTGGACTAGTTCAGTAGAGAGAACTTGTATGACTTGCCACGTGTCACTCTTTCCTCCTTTGGCTCTGAAATTTATAGACCGAAAACTACAGTCCGCGTACTTGCGGCCACTTTTTACAGCATTCCAATCCGATGCTCAGAGAGAGAGCTATCAAGATCTTCCCATGATCACCTCTTTGAGATGAAATTCAGAAGCCTGAAAAAGCCCTAACTTCCACAAATCATATCTCGAAAAATATTGCGAACTAATATCTGAAATTTTTTGACAACATTCCTCAAGATTTCGGCTTTGCACTCTAAAAATTTTAGCTTCTGAACCTTCGTAGAAAAAAAATTATTATGAAAATACCACGATGACCTGTTTAGGTTAAATTCAGGAGCTTGCAAAATTACCTAACTTTCACAGATCATATCTCTGAAAATATTGTGAACCAAGCTCTGAAATTTTACAATGATGTTCCTCAAGATTTTGGATTCGCACTCTAAAAATTTCAGATTCTGAACCTTCGTAGAAAAAAAGTTATAGCGAAAATGCCACGATGACCTGTTTGGAGTAGCAAAACCCTAGAATCTCAAACCTCTAATACCAAATGTTGGGAAACCAGCTCCAAAAATAGAAGAAAAGAGATATCAATGCCTTAGAAATAAGCCACTTCGAGGGGGAAACCTCCAATACATTACATGAATGAACAATTCTTGGATGATACACATTACAAAACCTCCTTTCTATATATAGGAGTCCCTGGGGCCACAATGTAATCCTAGCCGACCTAACAATAATAATTTAAGGGCACAATAATAACAATATGTTGGTTACAGGGGTACAATAATAACAATAAGGGGGTTACACTAACAACAATAAGGGACTATACTAGTAATATAGGGACCTAACAGAGCAATGGACATTGCCTTTGTTGAGGAGAAAGATAAGTTAGTGGTGGTCTATCTAGATGACATAATTGTATTTTCAATAAGGGAGGAAGACCATTTGAAGCATCTGGAGAAAGTTCTGCTGAAGTGTAGAAGATTTGGTATTTCTCTTAATCCCGCTAAAATTATTTTTGATCTAACCTCTAAAAATTTGCTTGGACATATTATATCAAAATATGGGATAAAGATTGATCCAAATAGAGTCAATGCCATTCAGAAGATAGACCTGCCAAGGAACAGGAAGGAAATTCAGTCCTTTCTAGGAAGAGTAAACTTTGTTAGAAGGTTCATCCCAAACTTTGTTGAGATTGTCAAATACATAGCCAAGATGTTGAAGAAAGGAGCTGATATTAAATGGAAAGTTGAAGCCATCAGTCATTTGAAGAAATAAAGAAAGCACTCACTCAGGCCCCAGTATTGATTAGTCCAAATTTTTCAAAAGAATTTCAGGTTTTTACATTTGCATTTGCAAATACCATAGCTGGAGTTTTACTGAGAAAGGACAACAATGTACAGAGCAACCAAATTCATTCTTTAGCAGAACCCTTGCTAACTCATAGCTGAAATACAATATTTTATAAAAACAGGCATATGCTTTGATTAAAGCCATTAAGGATTTCAGAATCTATATTCTGCACTCTCATGTCATTGCATTTGTGCCTAACACTGTGGTTAAGGACATATTGACACAAGCTGATCCTGATGGCAAGAGAGGGAAGTTGATAGCTAATTTGTTGGAGTATGACATAGAAATTAGACCTACAAAATTGGTGAAAGGACAGGGATTGGAAAAGCTTATGGCACAATCTAATTCTGATTGTCTTGACATGGATTTTATTGCATAAATTTAAAAGTTATCAGAGGAATATGAAGAGATGATTCCTATTAAAGAGAATTTTATTTTGTCTGAATGGTACAGGGACATTATCTTTGTCTTGCATCATCACAGAGCTCCTGCAGATTTGACTAAATCAAAATAAAGGTTTGTGAAGATGAAATCTCTAATATACTTCATTGTAGATAATAATCTATACTGGAAAGATACTGGTGGAAATATTTCGAATTGTTTGCTGGAAGAGGAAGCTGAAAAGGTGATTGAAGAGTTTCATAAGGGAGATTGTGGAGGACACCACTACTGGAAGGCCACAACAAACAAAATTCTCAGAGCAGGGTACCACTGGCCCACCATGTTCAAGGATGTCTACAAGAAGATAGCTTCATGCCATGAATTTTAGATTTTTTATGGTAAGAAAAAGTTGATTCCTCTACCTTTGATGTCAATTTATGTTGAGACGCCTTTCCAATAGTGGGGGCTAGATTTTATTGGTGAAATACACCCATCATCTTCAGGGCAGCATCACTAGATCCAGACAGCAACAGATTATTTCACTAAGTGGATTGAAGCAATCCCAACAAGGCAGGAAAATGATTCAGTCATCATCCAGTTATTAGAGAATAACATATTGTCCAGGTTTGGCTGTCCTATGAAGATTATTACTGACAATGCACAAAAATTTAAATCCAAAAGGTTGATTAGTTGTTGTCATCAGTATCATATAACACTTGGACACTCTACTGCTTATTACCCACAGGGTAATGGTCTTGTTGAATCTTCTAATAAAAGCATTGTGAGAATGATCAAGAAGGTACTGCAGGAAAACAAAATATCATGGCATCTGAAGTTGAAGTATGCTCTATGGGTTGATAGAGTATGTACAAAAAGATCGATTGGTACTTCACCTTATGAGTTAGTGTATGGAGCTGAAGCTATTTTTCCCACTTCCTTGGGAGTGCCTGTAATGAAATTGATGCAAGGAATAGAAGAGGAGCTTAATGCTATTCAGAGGAGGATAAACCAGCTTATAGCTCAGTAGGAAAAAAGGGAGGAGGTATACAACAGTCATAAGTAGTCACAAAACAGAGTAAAGAAGACATTTGACAGGAAGGTCAAAGAAGAAAATTTCCAGATTCAAGATGTGGTGTTGAAGTGGGAAGCCAGAATTGAAGAAAAGGGGAAACATGGAAAGTTTGAAAACATCTGGAAGGGACCATTCATAGTAGTTGCATTCCATGGAAACAATACTTATCTACTTCAACAGATGGATGGACAACTTTGTGTTGGAGGACCTGTCAATGGCAGACTTTGTGTTGGAGGACCTCTTAAATTTTACTGAATTTTCAGTCCATTATATATATTCCGTTTTATTATTCTTTTTTGCTAATAAAGATAGGATGATCATCAAACTTGAGCCCGAGGTGAAGGCCATAAGAGTTTGAAGAAGGCTTGGAAAATTTCAGAGTTTTATTTCCAAAAAGATGGATGGCATTGGAAGTACAGGTTCTTTGGTGTACCACAGGGGCACACCATCCCAAGTGGAGCCACTAGCATCACTCATTAAGTTGTGAAACATTTCTTGATAGGGTTATATAGGTCACTCACCACATGTTTAAGGTCTCCTAAGCCATTTTAATGTGGTATAGGAAAAAAAATTCATTTTTTAAGCCTTCCTAATTTTTATGATCACCTTCATTTATGCCATTTCAGTCAAATCAGTCCCATATCATGTCAGTTATCATTCCCCGTGTATTCAAACTCAAAAGGGTGCATCTGCCAGTTTTTCAGATTTTCATAGCGTTTTACACAGGAAAACATCAAATTTCGCTATGAAACTGCCTAATAGTTTTGTAGCGAATCTTTCAGAAGCTTAACTAATTTCACTACGAAAATTCGCTTTCTAGCCTAGCTTTCTAGAGTTGTATGAGGTGTCCTTTTATGATTAGAGCAGTAAAGGTGGAGATCATTCAAGGTTGTTATGGTAAATTTTAAATGTACATAGCCATCTTTGATGTCATCATTACCCTTTTTTGATTACATGTGTTATGATTGAATCTCGAGTTGTCAGTTAAGCTATAAAATGTCACCTCAATTAGCCTTTTTTCATATTGTGCTTTATCCTTGCATGTGAGTCGATTCCTGGAGAGTTGCTTCATCAAGCCAAGCAGATTGCTGGAAAATTCGAACTCTGCAGGTGTCATCAGCAAGCGAGGCAGTGAAGACTATAAAGCATCCATGGCTGCAAGAAGGAAAACAAATAAGGGTGGCCATTGTCACAAGTATGATCCCATGGATATGAAATTACTCAATGAAGACCCTACTGCTATGGAGGTCTTCAGAAGGACTAGTTGCTTGCGATTCTGCCAGAGCTTGCAGGGCTTTCATTTACAGGTTTTAAAGGATTTTTCCACCAGCTTCACAGGAACAGCTTCAAAGGTTGGAATTATGAACCTTACAGTGACACCAGAGAGCATATCATCAGCTATAGGAATCCCTAGAGGTGGTGAACAGTGGTTTAAAGGTATCAAATTCACAATGCAGGATTGCAAAGAGTTTATCAAGCAAGAACACAGTGAAGTTGATTTGACAAATGATATCCCTAGGAGTTTCATGAAGGAGAATTATGCAAAACTGTTGATGGTCATTCAAAAATATTTTACCTGTGAAGGAAGATTTCACATGGTCTGCTCATACCATCTCAGACTTCTTCTAAATTTTGTAAGTAAGAGGTCACTTGATTCGCCTTTCTATTTATACAGAAGTCTAGGGAAAATGTCAGATAAGGTTCAAATTAAGACTGAGGGCAATGAAACATCTCTTTTTCATCATGGTTTAATTAAGTTGTTAGTGTTGGAAGAATTGAGAAGGTTAGACAGAGATTGGATTTCTTTCTTGTTCATGAGTGGTTATGAAATTGATGTGGTCACTCCAAAGAAAGCCTCCAAACCTAGAACTACTTCATCACCAGTCGTGGTACAAGAATTTGAAGAAGAAAATAGATCATCTCCTACAGAACCCATGAACATGGGAGAAGAACCCTTGCAAGAGACTGACACACCTCAAGCAGCACCTGCAAAATAGAGGCATACAGTCAACAAACAAGGTAGCAAGAGAGTCACTAGAAGCTAGACATTGGCTAAAGGAAATTTGGAGGATATCCTTCATGCAATTGACATCGAAGATTCACCCATTGTGCAAGCTGAAGACATTGAAGATGGAGGAAGAAAGATGAAGAAAGGTAAGACTGCTAAAAAACTAGATTTTGCAGGTGATGATGCTAGTTTAATATTTAAACCAAGAAAAGCACCAGACATGCAAAGAAGGTCATGGAAAGAAAAGAGACTAAGAAAATCAATGAAGTTGCCCAGCCAACAAGCATCATAGATTTGTCTCCATCAGCAAAGGAGGAACTGGTTATCATGCAAAGAAAGGGAAAAGAGAAAATAGTTGAAAAATCAGAGGTAAAATCCCTCAAAGAGCAGTTGAAGGAAGCAGGCAAATAAATATCAGTTTTGAAGCTAGAGGCAAAGAACCACAAATTTGAGAAATTTAAATTTGAAGAGATGAGGAAAATATGGGATGAGCAAGTCTCCAGTGTTTCAAAATCCTTGGACAATGCAGAAATTTTGCTCAAATGGACTCAGCCATTAACAGGGGAGGTCAAACACATTAAGAAGATTAACATGCACTTACAATCCAAGAATAGATCATCAAAAGACCAAGTGGAAGATCTTCAGGAGCAGTTGGATTTGATTCAAGTGGAGTTAGAAAAGAAAGGGTTGAAGATGAAAATGGTAGAAGAACCCATCAGCCAATTGATTGTAAATGAAGAAGAAACACCACGGGAGTAAAAAATTGAGATGGAATATGTTTGATGGGGTTCATGACTTACAAAGAACCTAAATTATACCTCTCGAGATCAATTTTTGAAGACAGTCTTGAACTCAGCAAATTCTGGTTTTTTTTTACAATTTCGTAGCATACTTCAGGCTTGAGGCCAAAAAAACGCTACGAATATTTCTATAGGTGCATTTTTGCCTTGGAATCCAGTTTTTTCAAGTATTATGGAGGGAAATTTATTGTTTGCAAAGTGTCTTGGGATATTAAAGGTGTTTGAACAGCAAAGGTGGCAAGGAGATAGGTGAAAAGGAAGGTTTTCATACGCTATGAAAACTCGCTACGAAACTTCCTAAACTGCCTTGTTTCGTAGCGAGGAGCTTTTTGAAGAATTTTTTATCATTCCAACAACACATCAGTCAGCTAGAGACCTCTAGCGTGTCAGTAGGCCATCTCAACAGAGACTTATTGCTGAAAAGGAGTGTCACACATCTAGCTCATCATGCAAAAAAATGATTCAAGTGAAGGTTATCCATCCCTAAAAAGTAGGATTGTGTTCCACAGATCTAGGGGTGTTTTAAATATGTAAAGTGGTGGTGATTTGTCCCTTGAGCATGTGATATCCATTATGTAACTATTTCACTATTTTAAAAATTGAATGTGATAAATAGGAGATAGAGTCCTATTACGAATGAGTTTGATTTCTTAAAGGATAGTTGTCCTTTTTAATTTTTAAGTTAGTACTTTCAGTTATGATAGGTGTAAAAGTTATAATTCGAAGATCTAGCCAGCTGGGAAGATATTTTACATTGTAAAGAATGTCTATTTATAGGCTTAACAGCGAAGAGCAATGGGTTGGAGAATATTGCACCAAATTGTTGCTTGTATGTTTTTGTCCATTATCAGTAATATACAGTGACATTCTACTTCCAAACCTGAGATTCTCATGAGGTGTTTAATGTGTTGTTACTATGTATATTTATGTCTAATCACTTGCAGTAGATTTTATCTCTAATTACTCAGAATTCATACTATTATGCTCTGACTTCCTTTAGGGGTGAAATTATTGTGTTTTCCTTATATTGTGTGTGTGAATCATCTTGATTAAAGACCTCTATCTGCCTCAGCTTCCATGTGAAGAAAGACTATCATTAAGAGTACTGATGTTGACTCCATAGCCCAATGGTAGCAAGCCTTCATTTTTCAACCTGCAATCATACAAAAACCAAGTCACAATTCATAGAGTTAGCCATCTAGTATTATCCTTATTCAAAATCATAAACCCCTTTTGGGAGAGCCCTCTCAAACCAAAGAGGCTAATCTTTAGTTAAAAGTGGTTTGAAAGAGTTACATTGAGTTTATTGATGAGCAGCCAATCAAGATAAATTTGGTGATAACAGGATACCAGAGGTAGCACCCCCTACTACCATCTCTTTGGTAACTGCAAAACAATGCAGTAAGCTCATTTCCAAAACTAGGAAATTTACTTTCCTAATGATCTGCCCTCAGGAAAAGAAGAAGAGTGAGGCCATGACCTCCAAACACGGCTCCTCCGCATGACAAAAACAGATGGATAAATTCGTGGAGGAGTACAGGGACATCTTCACCTCACCCACGGGAGTGCCTCTACACTGTTAGGTTGAGGACTTCATTGATCTGACCCAAGGTGTGCCATTGCCGAATGGACCAATCTATCTACGCTTCGTTCTGGAGAATGATGAAATCAAGAGGCAGATTCAGGAGTTGCTACAGAAAGGTCACATTCGACTAAGTTCATCACCCTTTGGGAGCCTGATCGTGTTGGTGCAGAAGAAGGATGGGACTTGGAGACTCTGTATTGACTATCGGGCACTGAACAAGATCACTGTTCGGAATAGGTACCCGATCCCACAGATTGATGACCTTCTAGACCAACTCAAGGGGGGGGGATATTTTAGCAAGATCGACTTGAATTCTGGGTATCACCATGTACCAATCGAACGCTACGATGAGTGGAAGATTGCCTTCAAATCCAAGGAGGGCCTTTTTGAATGGTTGGCCATGCCTTTCGAGTTGACGAATTCTCCCACAACCTTCATGAGGCTAATGGATGACATATTGCAGCCACTCACCAACTCATTTGTGGTGGTGTACTTGGATGACATCCTGATCTTCAGCCAGACTTGGGAAGAGCACCTCCACCACATCCAACAGGTCCTCCAACATTGCGGCAACACAAGATGTGTGGAAATTTGGAGAAGTGCACTTTTGGCATGACCCAGGTTCAATATCTGGGTTACATTATTGATGAGTGGGGGTGCATGTGGATCCAGCCAGGATCCAATTCATTCAGGATTGGCCAGCCCCAACCACTCTAACATAGCTCCGCAGCTTTCTAGGTCTTGCCAATTTCTACCGCAGGTTCGTGTTGGGATTCTCTCATATCACTTGGCCCTTGAGCCAAGTCACCAAGGGAGGAGCGACAACAAAATTATTTTGGACTAAATATTAAAAGAAGGTGTTCCTGGAATTGAAACATCACCTCTACGCTGCACCAATGATCACATTACCATACTTGCAACAACCATTTGAGATCGAGACAAATGCCTCTGACTATGCTCTTGAGCAGTTCTTACTCAACAGGGGCATCTAGTGGCATATCAAAATGAGACACTTTCCAACATAGTCTGGAAGTATCCCACTTATGAAAAAGAGATGTATTCCATTATGCAGGCTTTCCAACCATAAAAGCATTAATTTTTTTAGAAGGAAACAACCATCCACATAGACCACTAACCCCTGTAGTTCATACAGACACAAGTGAAGTTTCAGAAATATTGCCATCATAAGTGGTCCACATACCTACAACAGTTTCATTTGAACGTCGATTACAAGAAGGGAAGCACTAATAATGTTTCAGACTGCCTCAGCCAACCACCGATCATAGTGCTAACCACCGTGCTCAACTCTTGTGGGCACGAGACTTTCGACTGGTTGCTTCTCTACAAAAGCGATCCAAAATTCATCCACACATACAAGACGCTCTTGGAGGGTAAGCAAGTTCCAAATTTTCACCTCCACGATGCACTGCTATGTCACCTGGGACACCTTTGTGTTCCTTCAAGCAAGCGTGCCAAGATGTTTTGGGAGGCGCACACTACAGTTAGGTCATTGGGAATTTTAGGGTCGAGAAAACAGTGGCAGTATTGCATAAGTATTTCTATTGGTCGAACCTTTGACAAGATGTCAGGAAGTACATCAGATCCTGCACTGTCTGCGCCATTGCCAAACTGACCATCAAGAAGCAAGGCCTCTATACTCTATTGCCTAACCCTAGTCAACCATAGGAATCCATCTCCATGGATTAAATTTCGGGCCTTCCTTCTTCTAAGCATGACAACGACTGTGTTTTGTGGTCATCGACAAATTCTCAAAGATGGCCATTATGACAGCCTGTAAGAAGAATATCACAGCAGAAGCCACTGCTAAAATCTTCTTTGAGTGAGTGTGGGTACACTTTGGGATCCCACATTCTATCATCTCAAATTAGGACAACATGTTCCTTAGTACATTTTGGTCCATCCTTTGGTCGATGCTGGACACCAATCTCACCAAGTCCACAACTTTCCATCCCCAAACTGCTGGACAGACATAGGTCGTCAACAGGATTATTGTACACACTTTGTGCATGTGCAACTCAAAGCATCAATGCACATGGGATGCGAGCCTCCCCTATGTATAACACATCTATAAATAGTCTCTCCATAGCTCAACCGGCTACAAACCCTTTCAGGTGGGGTTGGGATTCCAGCCATTATGTCCCATTGACGTAGCCATGCCATTTGCGACTACTCAGGAAAATTCATCTCATGTCTCGTCTAAAGATGAGACAGTGAAAAAATTCATTGAGCGCATTCAACACATTCCAACTGATTCATGAAATATTGGATAGATCCAATGCTAAGTCCAAGCAACAACATGATCAGCATCAGGTGTCACACAACTTCTATGTGGGTGAAAAAATGTGGCTAAATTTGCAGAGGGAGTTCCTTGATGGACCCCACTGTAAGCTTAGCCTACTCCGATATGGGCCATACACCACCACTAAGGTTGTAGGGAACAATTCCTTCGAGCTCAGTATTCCACCATTCCATGTTCTGCACCCAATGTTCAATGTGGACCACCTTCGACCCTACTTTCCACCTCTATTGGACACATCTAACATGGAAGAACAACTAACACCAACAGAGTTTAACCCATATTGGATTGAACAAGACACAATTGATCATATCATGGACACAAAGATCAAGAACACCAACCAATAGAGGATCCAACTATATCGAATTTTCAAAGCAAGCCAACTCCTTCACCGAAGCAAGTGGTTCACCAGGGACCAGGTTCAACAGAAATTTCCTCACCTCATGAAGGCTCTAAAAACAATGGGGACCATTGGTTCCTAACGGGGGAGGAGTGATCCACGTGGATATTGGTGGCCACCCACCTATTCCACCTATACCTCTAGTCAATTTCATCAGTTTCCTTTTTTATAGCAACATTTACTATTTTTAGCATTTTTTCGAGTCTTGAACTTCCGAAAAAAAATTTACCCCTTAAACGGCATTTTTTTTAGGTCCGCAACAAGCCCATAACCATAAGCAAGGGCCTACGAAAAAACCTATAGTAATCAGAGAGATATTTCTGATGATATATCATACATGCCAAACGGAGATAATATGACCAGGTTATGACCCTAGGATGTTGGCTGCCCAACTAACCCCAATGGGGCCCACAAACTATTGGTGTTTCATCTCCTAGGGTTAGGGTTTTGGTTGTTTATGGTTTTCCTATGTTTTTCAATAATTAAAAGGCCCTTGAGCCTCATTGTAGCATAGTTTAGAGGCATATAGTTGCCACATCTCTTATCAGAAATAAGCTAGAAGCGTCCTAGCTAGTTATTTTCATTCTGTCTGTAAGCATATTTCAGTTGTTTGATATTAATGAAATAAAGTGTTATTTATGTTGCATCTCTGCATTTATGTGTATTTTTGTATTTTATTGCATTCCTGCATAAGTCTAGATCACATTGTCTTCTCATATGCATAAAATCATGTTTCCTTATCGTGAGATTCGTCAATTGCATCCAGAACTATTATCTCTTCATTTACATGTGACAATATTTCATCGTTATGCTTTTGTAGATCCTTGTTCTGTAAAATAGGTATGGAAACAATGGATCCAATGGAGGAAGCCTATAGCAATTATCATTTATATATTTTGTCTTCATCAGATTGTTGATTCACTTGCATTTTCTTAAGGATTTCAACGAATTTGTTATATTTTTGACGCACTGTCATATGCAATTCATATCATTTGACTTTCTATTTCTAGAAAATAGATACTAGTTTTTCGCATGCTAAAATTGGTTGCTCAAAATCAAAGAATCTTTGATCGATTGTGCTTGGAACAAGTCACCTGAAAATATTACATCAATATTTCCAAAATAAGCCAACGAAGTATGCTTAATTTCACGTAAGTTTTTGTCAACGTGGTATAATGATGTTGAACCTATCAAAGATGCCTCATCAATCAACATAACATGAAGTTGGTCGCAATGTTTTGTCAATGTGTCTAATTTTTCAACTTTAAGTGAAAGATATTCCGATTTGTTAAATGGTAAATGGAATGTAGAATGCAGTGTTATACCACTTGCATTGAGTGTTGCCTTCCTTGTATATGTTGTGACAATCCCTTTTGATTGATTTGGGTTATATCCAAACATGTTGTTGTACAAGCAAATTAGAGATTCGAATATTGCTATAACAATAAAAAAAATTCCAATGACCGCACAACATGTGACAAGTACACATAATGGGTCATTAGGATTTTTTTTCTCATCCACTATTTCTTTCACTATCTTTGCATGTTCTGGGTTAAGCATTCTCATGATTTCATAGAATTATGTTTCTTCTAGTACTTGTGGCTACTTTACAAGTTGATAAGGTATCTTAACAATTGATTTTTCATTTCTAGCCTTTTGTAAATATTGAATATCTGATTTGAAATCATATTCTTGGTAACGTTTTTCACACTCTATTTCTTCAAGAAGAGGTTAATTTATTTCAAACAATTCACTCTCTTTCTTTTCAAGCTCAGTAACTATGCTATCAATATCACTTCACATTGTCATTTTTTCGTTCATGAATTTTGCTCGTTACATTTTATGAATTTCTCAAATAAGAAATGTACATTATCTTAACTCGCATATTGTTCTTTAAAATTGTTCTCGTCAATATGACATGGGACATACAACATTTATCGTTCTTTTTAAAAGTTATCAGCATCAATATGTTTATTATACTTTACGTACCTTATAGAATGTGGTCTCTCAATGCCTCCTCTTTTTTGCCTTGTAGTGTATAACACGATGAATATTTTGATAAACATACATGTTTGATGTTTTCTGATTGTTGAACATAGCGATCAATAATTGATAAACATGCTACATTTTCTGAATCATCATGTTCACATTCTAGGTCTTTTGGTTTCTTTAGTAAAAACATTTAATCATCTATTGTTGAAGTATTAATAAATATATATTTTCTTGAACTAGTATTCAGTGGCATTGACAACACTATATATACAACTTGTTGTGTAGACATTTGTTGCAAGTTCAATAAATATTTTCCAAGTCCTGCAATTGTTTCTATGATATCACCATCGTTTTTTTGACACTCACTTCGCACATGTTTAAACATCGATGTCATTGTTTTATCTAGATTTGACATTTGTGAACTACAATAAGTAGTTGTAGCATATGAATCAAGTACATTCCATAGTTATTTTTACACTCACTTCACACATGTTTAAACATTGATGTCATTGTTTTATCTAGCTTTGTCATATATGAACTACAATCAATAGTTGTAGAATATGAATCAAGGACAAATTAAGCATCAATATTTGCACCCAAAGTCATTGGAATATGTCAAGCAAAGCTATTAGCCTAAACGTATGCTGGTTCTCTTTTCAACAAAATTGTTCTTCATTTTGGAGTACCCTAAATTGCATGGATATAATCAGATTTATTTATACCTATATTTTCCACAAAACTATCAAATTTATATTTCTCATCATGTTCCATATGCTCTAGTGCATCAAATATCATTCTTGCATTCGCCTTTGTTTTTTCATTGCCAAATTCCATAAGATCAAGTATTTGTGTTCTTGGCATTTGTGGTATTGCGAATTTGAGCCCACAATGCATCTGTTTTCATTTCATACAAGTGCTTGTGTGACAATGACATTCAACAATTTTCAGATTTGTAAGTAGTTTAGTTGAATCACAGGTGAAGTACTTGTCAACGAAATTTTTTATTTTAGGATTCATGCTTGTTCCAGATGGAGCACTTTTAATCCATATCAATCTGTGTCCATGCTAGCTTTCTTGATTTTGGAATCATGTTACAAAGAAATAGTCAAGGACATCACCAAAATACTTGGACTCGTGTGAAATTAACTACCATACAACATTCATTCTGATTTTATAATAGTGTACACAAGTAACGGGGTCATTTCTTATCAAGGTATCAATATCATCTTCATTTAATTCATTTTTAGTTGAAGATTTTTTTCTCGATGTACAAAAGGCTCCCAAATATGTTCAACACTGCTAAATGAAACAAAGAAAGTGGGTGTACATAACTATTGTATCATTGCATATAAGTTCTTACACAAATGAGAAAAATAATCTAGCGATGTCTGTATTCATCTAAGATCCATATAGGCAATGTTCGATGAAAGAATATGTTTCAAATTTTCCATTGTTTTAACATCTTTGGCTATTAGTTTTTTCCTTTTAACTGTCATTTTCTTATATGAATCCAAATACAACTAAATACTTGATTGAGGATAATTCACACCATTTTGTAAAACAAATTCATTATATGATACGCAAACTCATGATCTTGATGCAAAACTTCCCACCTAGAAATATCATGATATGTAAAGTTTCTCGTAACACTGTCTAATCATTTTTCGCATAAAATAGTGTGGGAAAGCTCAGATATTCTGAATACTTATCTCTAAATATTCCCAAATTCCTATAGACTTTGCTGAGAGAAATGTTTATTTTATTATCACGAAGATCATAAATACTATATGAATTGCTAAATCCATGTAATAATCATTATCATCACTGCTTTATGTATTTGCATTTGTCTCACATGCATATGCATCTTTGTTTTCATCAAAGATTTGTTCCTAGTTTTCGTTTATTCTGACAGAGTCTAGATTCAAGGTTCAAGTTGTGGGGTCGATGTGTAGGGTTGTTGCATATTCGTTGGAGTTTGCTATTTTGGAGTACGGATTTCTTTTTTATTGTCCCCTGATATTGGGACGTGATATAAGATATAAGTAGAAAGAGAGATAATTAGTCTGGATTCTCTTCCATCTCTTCCCTTCATTATTGGTAAATTAAATCACTCTAGGAAAGGCCTAAGAATATCTCCTTTGATGACTAGTCCTATTGGAATCTAGTAGTCCTTTACTTAATGTTTGATAATTCCTCCACAACCACCAAGAACCTTTGGAACCATTGGTCGTCCTAGTCTATAGAGTGGAGTTTTACACAATAGTCTCAATGCCCTCATGACTTTATGGACATGTATTCACCCAACAAAAAATATGCTTTTAAACACTAAATTTCTTTTAATTGCCACGACCATAGTACTAGATTCATTTATGTCACGAGGAAGTGTAATTTTAATTCGAGATATGCCAACAAGTACATTGATTAGTCCACTAAGCAATGCCAATTGTGGTTTTCTAAAACGTTTTCCAAGTTCTTGTATTTACAAAAATGGTAATCGTAATGATATCAATGTTTCCTCCAATTCATAAAGTTCTTTAACTATGGAAATTAGTCTATTATGACTAATTCTCTCTAGAACTACAAATTTGATAACTTTGTCATTGTCTAGTGCATTTTTGCATTTTTTGCATATACACTTAATTTTGGACATAATATGTAGAAAATCCACATAGATTCAACTCACCTTGTAATATTTTAAAACAAAATACTTGATTATATTCTACAAATTGCGGAAACCAATTACGATTGCACAATCACATGAACAATAAAGAGAAAGAATTTCATTCGCAAATATGTATTTGGGGAAAGCCTAAGCTAAAACCCCAGTTATCTGTATATTGCATTAAGTTAAGAATATGAAACAATACAATTCTTATCTCACGCTTGAGAGCTCTTTGCACTATCTCTGGCTGTCTCACACTAACCTGAGCAAGTTTGGTCCAATACTTAACCAATTCCTTGCCCATGTCTGACCAGCCTTGTTCGCGCATTCCTGAGGGAATTGAGCCCCTATTAATGAGGAAATTCCCACTAATTGATTGTGCAATACATCCAAGGCATCCTGATGATCTCATGCATTACCTGTACAATTTTCTAATTATGCCAATGATAGCCTACTTCCCTTTAACTCCAATCTCAACTGGGTCTTCCTTAGAACTAACATGCAACAACTATTTAGAGTGAATTATCAATTATTTGATTGATCACTACATGTGAATTAAATCATATTTAACTCACTGGACCTCTCACTCTCTCATCCATTAGTTATAACTAGTTAAATTGATTTTAACTCAAATAATCATTTTAAACAATTACAACTCAAATAAACTGCAACTGGAACCCCTAAAACTTAGAGTGAACTCTACATGCCACCAATTTGACCCCTAAGTCTCCCCAACTAAGTTAACTTGTATAAGTTGTCATGTGATGTGGAATTACAATTTCCTTCTAATTTAATTAAGGGAAAACTAAATTAAAAGCCTCTTCTTGATGCCAATTTCAACACTCCCTCTCAATAAGAAAGGGATTGTCTGCTACCCGGATCCTACCTCTGTGGAACTCGAATTTGCCTCTTGATAGTGCCTTCTTCAATATGTTTGTATCATGCTCCTCCATGGGAATGTACTCTAGTGACATAATCCTCCTATGCACACAATATATGAAATGGTGATACTGGATATTGATATGCTTGGACTTGTCATGAAAAACTGGATTAATCGAGAGTTTGATGCAACTCTGGTTCTCACAATAAATCACCGTCAGATCCTTCTGTCGACCAAACAAACCAACAAGTATCTTCCTCACCCAGATGGCCTCACATAATGCCTGACTGGCCACCATGTACTATGCCTCTTCTTAATTGAGCGTAACTGATCTTTGTTTCATGTTGTACCAAGAAATTGTTGTTGATCCAATGCTGAAGATGCCCCCTGATGTGCTCTTCCTGTCAGATGGACTCCCTGCCCAATATGCATCTGTGAAGCCTTGAAGATTCACTCCCTCTATCCGCATGTACCATAGCCCAAACTTTGTAGTGCCTCTGAGGTATCTCAACACATGCTTTCCTGCCTTCCAAAATAGCTTGGTAGGCTGAACCATAGCTTGAAAAATTTAGTTAACCGCATATCATATGTTTGGTAATGTGTTCACCAAATACATGAGTGAACACACAAGTTTCCTGTAGATTATAGCATCTACTACTTCGCCTAAAATAGCATCCTCCTTCCTTTAGTTCCCTGCTAGAGGAGTCATCATGGGTTTGTTACCCTCCATGTGGAACTTCTTTAGAATCTCATCGACATACTTGCTCTGAGATAAAATAGCTCCCCATCTCCTTGTCGAATTTCCAATCCCACGAAATAATGCAAGATCACCATTTCCACAGGAGCTTCACTCAATGAACCTATAACATATCACGTGCGATCATAGCATATTAAACAATACCCTTAATTTGAGTATATATTGGAAAATACCTCTAAAAAACACATTATTTAATCCCTACCAATATAAACCCAATACACCTTTCCAATTTAAAAAACCCTTACTTTCACTATATATTGTAGGTATCTATTTTTTCATTAACATTTTTTATACCCCTTCATATTTTTTCATTAACTTTGAACTCAATTTTTTATACATACCAATATAAAAAGCTTTTACCCCCTATATATCCCTCAAAATATTATGTCATTTTTTCCTCATTATATATCCCCCAATGTGAACCCACGTGCTATGGTATTGCTCCTGCGGTGAAGCCCCTGTGGTAGATGCTTGTTGGATGCAGAATTTAATTTTGCATCCAATGAATACCCATTATGCACACTTTTATGTTGGGAAAAACATTGAGAGGGGGGGGAATCATTATTTAAATTCACTTTAAAAAAAAATTATTCAGATTTTTGTACACGACTTTATTGAAGTAAACCTGCGTATATACGCGATTGTTATACAGACAACTAGCTTATTTATAATTAACTTACATTTAAGTTAATTCATCATTTGTTTGACTTGAACCAATGCATCAGTACTTCCTTATGAATTAATTAAATAGTAATCATGTGCAGTAAGAAAAGAATAAACCATCACATATGAACATGAACATCAGGGATTTTAGGTGGAACCCCAATGTGGGAGAAAAACACTATTGTTGTCTCTACCTTATTGTTATTATAAAGAAACACTTCTTACAATCTTGTAATGGAACAAACTCATACCAACATGCAGACACCCACCTGCAGAAGGCTACAACCTTCCCTCGTTCTCCAGCACCCACTGGAAGGGAGTTCCAACCCCCTGATCTCAGTTACCGCCACCCACCAGAAGGGAGCTCCTACCCCCTGATTTGATTACCAGCTACTATAGGCAGAAAGCTTCGACTTCCTCACTAAAGGCTTCAAACCTCAGCATCGTTGTGGACCATGTTACATAAATTCACACTGGATCCACCTTATTCAAAACATCACAACTTGTAGGCCACTTTTCATCAAATTTTCAGATTGGACCCACTACCATAATTTAAGCCCAATACCAAATATCAAAACTGAAATCGATCACTGTAACAAATCACTCAATCATTGAACCAACTAAATCAACAAATCACTGAACCAACTGAGACCCAAATCAATCAACTTATTCGCAAATAACCAAATTAGTTAGATCATTGTAAATCCATTCACCAGAATACCAACACTAAACTCAAATACTGCATCAACTCATTGAACCAACTGAAAACCCTAATCAACAAAATGTCATAATATATATGCTACTTTACTTTAGCAAATCTGCATGTATACGCGACTTCATTGAAGCATACCTACGTACAAATCTCAAAACACGGAGCCTTGAAACTGAATCTATGTCATTTTGAAATAGATAATGAGTTACACACTGAACCACTGAATCATTCTGAAATAATCACAAAACCATCATAGATCTTCAATCACATACATCTAGCAGCATCATCACTCTTAATATATCAATCCACAATCAATTCAACTTTAATCATCACTATTAAACCCAGATCATCATGAAGACTTCATTGACAGACAGCACAAACACAGCAAAACTAATTAGACTGTTCAGACATCATATTCAGCAAAACTCTAGCATATATGTGTGTCTTCCACAAAACACTTCCGCGTGTATACGCACCTTTCAAGAATCAAACCCGCGTACAAATCTGCCCAAACTGTAGAATCGACACGCAACTTACCAGAATGAAATATGTGTATGTACATGCCTCTAATTTTATCCAACTTGCATATGCGTGCATCTTTCAGGTTATCAAAGCCTCATATAGATCTGCAATTATTGACGTGTACCTTCGATGCACATCGGACCTTCAAAGAAACCTATCTCTCGGCATATAAGAAAACATACGTCAAAACATTATCATCACTAATCAAATTATCCCATAAGAAGATTATCAATGTATATTCATTTCAGATATATTGGATCTTATCCATCATCAAATTCCCAAGTGCATACTTAGTTTCATATCAAACAATCCATCAATAGCCCATTACATGTAGACAGTCACGTTACCGACTTTTTAATAGCACGATGGTAGACAAAAAAAAAACGGCAGCTTCTAATAGCACGATGGTAGACAAAAAAAGGTGACTCCTACATTTAAGAAAAAACGGTGGCTTTGTTCACAAATTTTTTTAAATAAATTTCACCTTGTGGGCCCAGGGCTCTTCTTCGACCTCTCCTTGGCTTGGCCTTGGATTTCTTATGCAACCCCACTCAAGATTTTTTTCATCCTCAGTGTCTTCTCGTCCTCTGCTATGATACCACTTGTTGGTATTTTGAGCCCATTTAACATCTAATTGAGAAAGAAATACAAAAAGGAATAGAAATTGAATCACACTAATTTAACACAGGAATTACATGGTAAAACCCTGACAGTGTGTCAAGGAAACCTCCACGAGACAAGGGATTGGAATTCTTATTGCTCGAGGTCAAAAAATGACTCTCCAAGTTACATCAAGCCTCTCAGACAATCACCAATTTAATATGGACAATTTCATTACGTAACTTCCTATAGTTACAAAACTGACTGAACCGTAAAACTAAATTTACTCATATAATTACATTGATAACATTGATTATTGTCATTCTTTAACAAGTACTAGCACATTATGAATGGTGAAACTCCAAATTGTCTGTTCCAAATTCCAATGAAGTTGTGAACTAAGACCATTCGTGTGAAAGTCATTATTTTGAAAACATTGGATTCAAAATGTTCCTTGAAAATTAGAAAACTACCATGGTAGGAAGAATTTCTAGCACTGCAGTGCTTCATTCCCTGTCCTTCAAAATAGATGTCCATGAAAATGGTATCAACACACTAAAACCATATCCAGCTTCAAACCAGCGTGGAAAAAGCCGTGAAAAGGTCACGACTTTTTCAAAAAGTCCTGAATTTTTGTCGAAGCTGATAATATCGGACAAATTTTTCACAACTTTTTCAACCCCGAAAAAATCGTGACTTTATCGCCGAAGTGCCGACTTTTAGCCGAGTCGACATAAAAAGTTGGTTGTCCATTGAAAGTGTTGTTAAGACGCCGAAAATGCGACTTTTATCAGGCATTGTTTTTTCGGTTTGTTGCGTTTGAGGCTATGGAGACTCGAGGAGGAGGTTTGCTTTGCCATTTGTGTTGGGATTTGCATATTTGTCCACCGCTCAAGCTTGGAGATTGAAGGTGTCGGACCGCCAAGCTTTGCTACTGCTGGCAGGTATGTATTTTCTTTCTTATTCTTTGTCAATTTGTTACATAAATGATAAATGTCTTCTTAAATCATTAAATCCCCTTGTTTTCTAAATTCTAACTTATTTGTGCTTAGAATCTAAAGTCTAGACTCTAGACTCTAGATTGAATAAAATTTTAAAACTTCAACTTTCAAGAATCAAAATTCAAACCCTTGTTTAGTGATTTTAATTTTCGTGTGTGTTCAAGTGAGTGAGAACTAGAAGTTAGAACTAGAAGAGGCATTTAAAATTTGAAATCAACAATTACATTTGTGTTTGTTTCTTATGTGACGGGCAATTTTTAATTTTTTTCAATTTTTGCTTTGTGCCCAGGTTCAAACTTCAAAAAGTTTCAAACAAAATGCCAAGGATTTTGGACCTTATGTGGGAATATGGTGAACCTGATCCTGTACCCGAAACTGAAGGTGTCAATAGAATGTATTTGCCTTGCAAGTTGTGTGGCAAGCATATGTCAGAGAGTGTCAACAGATTAAAATTCTATTTGGGGCAAATTCCGGGGCAAAATATAGAACTTTTCCCAAATCCATCTCCAGAAATCATTCGACGGGCCATTAAATCGTTGATGGATAAAGAGGATGGCAAAGACACCAAGGCAAGAACAAAAAACCAGCTTGTAGGGACCTCAAGAGTGGGGATAAGTGAAAGTGGTTCTTCTACTTCAGCATCACCTTCCACTCCCAACCCCTCAGCTTTCTTATCTTTTTTTGTCCCTAGAACCACAGCTGGTGCACAACTTGGCATCAAATCGGAAATTAAAAAAAGGAAAAGGCAGAAGCTGAAAGGTTGGTGAGTAGATGTCTTCTATGGAGTGGTGTTCATTTCAACATTGTCAAGACAAACCCATTCTACCAACCTATGTTTGATGTTGTTGTTGTCGTTGGCCAGGGGTACAAAGCCCCTACCTTTGCAGAGTTGAGAGGGCCTCTTCTTCAAGATGAAAAGAATGCTTGCACTGCTAGATTGGAGGATTTTAGGGCATCGTGGGCACACACTGGATGCATAGTCATGTCAGATGGTTGGACTGACCAGAAGGGTAGGACCCTTCTTAACTTCTTGGTTAGTTGTCCCAAGGGGACAATGTTGATAAAATTTGTTGATGCTTCTGCACACATTAAAGATGTGTGTTTATTATGTGAGTTGTTGGACATCTTCATTCAGGAAATAGGCCCACAAACTGTTGTCCAAGTCATAATGGACAACGTTGCAAATTATGTTGCAACTGGCAGGTTGCTTATGGAGAGGTATCCTACCCTGTTTTGGACACCTTGTGATGCTCATTGTATTGACTTGATGTTGGAGGATATAGGTAAGATTCCTATGGTGAAGCATATTGTTGAATCATCCAAGAGCATAACAAAATTTATATACAATCATGCATATGTTCTTAGCTTGATGAGAAGATTCACCAACAATAAAGAGTTGGTGCGTCCTGCGATAACACGTTTTTCCACTACTTTCATATATCTTCAGTCTCTATTGAATTCTATGTGGGATGTGAAGAGAATGTTTCTTTCACAAGATTGGCGTGAGTTATCTATTAGCCGCAAACTAGAAGGAGAGGGCATATGCAGACTAGTTTCATATGATCAGAACTTTTGGGCAGGAGTAGAGGAGGTGTGTGCCATTTCATAACCTTTGGTAAGGGTTCTTCAGTTGGTTGATGGAGAGAAGGCCGCAATGGGCTACTTGTATGAGATCGTAGATAGAGCCAAAGAAGCCATTCGTGCTTATTATGAAGATAAGGGAGATGAGGGGTTAGAGAAACAATAGGTCATATGGAAAGAGATTGATGACCAATGGAACAATGCCCTCCATCTCCCCATTCATGTTATAGATATCTACCTCAACCCCGCATTTGTTTACTCCTGTGGTTTCAGATTTGATGACAAGGTGATAGATAGATTCTTCACGTGTTGAGAGGATGGTGGCATCTAAGCAAGAACATGAATATATTTCTAAAGAAATGGAAATATATAGGATGGCAGGTGGCACATTTGGTTTTACCATGGCTATTAAGAATAGGACGACCAAAATGCCAGGTAAGCTTCAGTTTGTTTCAACTTTCAACTTTCAAATTTCATATTGTCTCTTCATAATTTTTTCTTCTCATTTTTATTTTAACTTGTAGATACTTGGTGGACAAGCTATGGTGGTAGAATACCCCATCTCCAAAAGCTTGTCATTCGAGTGCTCAGCCAAACATGCAGTTCCTCTGGGTGTGAGCACAATTGGAGTGTATTTGACAAAATACATAGCAAAAAGTGCAACAAGCAAAAAAATTTCAAATTAAATTTTTGAAATAATTTGATTATTTTTACTATTTAAATTTTCTAAGTACTAATTTATAATCTATGACCCTTTGATAGATTGGAATCCCAATGCCTCAATGAGATGGTGTACGTCTACTACAATCTTCGATTGTGGATGAGACAAATTCAGAAATCTCCTAATATGGATGTCATTTCTTTGGACAATATTGATACCACTGCTGCATGGAGGGTTGAGACTGAGAGGCCTACCATGGAATTGATCCCTGATTGGTTAGATGTGGATCCAGAGGCACTAGTGCCAAAGGAGGTAGCAGTTGCAAGGGAGGAGGAGTCAGAGGAAGAGGAGGAGGAGCAGGGTCAGGAGGCAGAGCAAGAGGAGGATGTGGAGGAGGAGGCGACACCATCTAGGATGGGCAACAGCAACAGCAACGACAGAGGACAGAGGCCACCTATTTTATTTGCTTCTAGAGGACGATTGGGTCCATTTGTATCCCCAGGGGCAGGGCCTTCTTCCTCTAGAGGAAAAGGCAAAGCCATTCCCTATTCCTGTAAAAGGGGCAGGGGATCGCAGTGACTTATTACTTTATGACATGGAGATGACTCATGATATACATTTATTATATTTTTTGTTGATATTTTGACTCTTGAGACTAAGACAGGAGTCAGGACTCGATTCATTATTTTGATATGTAAGTAAATTTTTGTAGATGTTCTATGCTTGATGCAACTTTACTTTTTGTCCCCAATATTAGTTAGCAATCACATAAACAATAAAGTAAAATGTTGATAGAACATACCAGTAGATCGACAAAAGACAAGCCAAAAAATATATAAGTGTGTTGATGCGTTATGGCGGTCAGCAGGATGTTTCAACCAGCAAAGTCTCAATACAGTCAGCCAACCAAAAGTGTCACACAACCCTCTAGGACAGCCAGATCAGTCAAACCCAAAAGTCAACAAAAGTCAATGTTGTCACAGTGAACGGTCAACGCAAACAGCAGCAGCAGCAAATTCAACGTCTAGCCTCAAGAATTGTGGCAAAAAATGCGATTTGAGGAAATCGAAAGATTGGGAGAGTTTCAGGTCAATTTGACCATGCGTTGACCAAAGTCAACGTTGCAGTAGAAACCCTAGGCCAAAAACAAAATTTTCTCCTTACTGAAATTTCCCACATGTGAAGAGAAGAGCCTCTAAGGTGATCGAACCAATCAGATGATGAGAGAGAAATGTGTGAGGATGATGAGTGAAAATGCCCTCCAACGTTGACCAATTTATATCCATCAATGAGGGTGTGTGACATAACTACTGGGCCTCCAAACCTTCAGGCCGACCTACACATATTTTGAATAAATTCAAAATAAATGTTTTTCTCATCAGATCAAGATTATCTTTAGATCAATCTTACACCTCTCTGAAAGAGGGGTCGAATAAAAATATTGGCATCTTCACCTAAGCATCACAACATGGAGTTTGGACCTAGTTGTCCAAAATTGACACTCCCTCTCAACTAGGGAGAACTCCATCCACCTATGCAATCCAAACATCGTGCATCATCTTGTCGTAACTTGCTTTGTTGGCTTCTTTATTTCAGAACAAAAGTGGGTCAGTCACAAAGGCATCATCCCCAACTGAAAAATTCAGCCCAGAGGTCCAAAACCTCTATAGGACTCAAAAAGAGTCTCATGCCAAACCAAAGTTGGTTTATCTGACCCGAAGTTAGTAGGAAGTCTGAAACCTCACTATACTTGATCCCAGATCAAGTGGTTGGACTGTGCCATCCTAGATAGAAGGTACGGCAATCTCTGATGCGTCCATCAGTCTTTGCTACTAGTCTCTAGCTTTTCCCACCTCACTGGCCAAATGAGAGGTACTTCCCATGAGTCTGGGACTCAAATGGGTAATGCATACGGGGCATAGATCATGAGAGTTGAACCAACTCAATCATCATAATGGTGGGGCAGAAGCACACCAACAAGGTTCGGCAAGGCTAGCCCTGTGGTTGCTTATAGCTTCGATAAGCTATCCCCAAAGCCCCCCAGAGCTCCAAGAGCTCATTGTCCAATAGGACTCTCAAAATAGGGTCGTTCCACGATACCAAGATTCCCGCGAAAGGTTAGGAACTTGACCTTCCCCAAGGGCTTTGTGAGAATATCCACGACCTACTCATTAGTTCCTATATGATCGAGCCCTACGGCACCTCGTTGTACCATATCCCGGATAAAGTGGTACCTGATATCAATATGCTTGGATCGATCGTAAGTTTTAAGTGTTTGCATCGAATCCCCACTGCGGTTGTCACAAAGCTGTCTGGATGGTATCTGCCACATGCACAGAGCAGTATAGATGAGGGCTTGCAACAAAGCTGCTTCAAGGTCCCTTTCATTGCAATGTATTTTGACTTGGGTGTTAAAATATATTTACGCTGTCATCCATGATGTCGAACGGAGACAGAGTCGCGAGCGACATCTGGTGTGCTCTTACGATCCACCACATTGCCTGCCCAATCGACATCGATATATTCATGGAGCCTCATACTCCCGGTAGTGTATCTCAACCCATGGTTGATTGTGCCCTGAAGATATCTCAAGAGATCCTTGGCACCAATCCACTGAATGTTATGAGGCTCAACCGTATGTTGACTCAAAGTGTTCACTGCAAAACATACGTCCAGACGGGTGTTCACTAAGAACATCAAGGCCCCTACGAGTTGACGATACTCAGTAGGATTTGCTAGCACGGGCCTAGCAGCGCTGTCACTCAACTTCTTAAAGTTGAGCTCCATCGGTGTTGACACGGACTTACAATCCACCATACCAAATCTTTCCAGAAGCTTCCTGAAGCCTGTATGCTGTGAGAGGAAAATCTCGCCGGTCTGCGCGAGGGTTCTAAACCTGAGAGTAGTACGTGATTACTGGGGTCCTCCATCTCAAACTCAGCAACAAGCTCCCTCTTGCCTAACTTGCGTGAATGAGAGGTGGAAACACCTATCGGGGAAGAGGTCGTCCACATACAGCACCAAAATGAGAGGCTTTTCTCTATCAACCTTGAAGTAAAGGTTTGGATCAACATTACTACGAGTGAAGCACAGTTTCATCAGGTAGTTATCTATCCTCTCATACCAAGCTCTAGGTGCTTGCTTCAACCCATAGAGGGCTTTCTTCAACCTGCAAACATGGGTGTCCCGATCCTGGACTTCGAACCCCAAAGGTTTCTCTACATACACCTCTTCCTTTATCGCACCATGCAGAAATGCGATCATCACATCCATCTGATGAAGACTCCATCCTTACATAGCAGCAAGGGCTATGATAGATCGGATGGTGGTATATCGAGCCACACGTGCAAATATATCATCATAGTCTATGCCTTCATTTTGAGAGAAGCCACGGGCAACGTATCTTGCCTTGAACTTTTCAGCACTTCCATGAGATCCATGCTTGATCTTATAGAGCCATTTCGAGGTGACAACTGCTTTGTCATCTGGTCTTGGAACCACATCCCAGACATCAGTCTTCATAATGGACTCACATTATTCGTGCATAGCATCCTTCCAGACTTGATGCTTTATGGCTTCCTCAAAAATCCAGGCTCAGATTGTACGATAGTACTCATGGCTGCTAGATACCCTTGGAATCTATTCGGCTTCTTGCTTTCACGGAATGTCCCCCTTGTGGCCATATATCCCTCAGCATCCTCGAGAGTGTCCATGAGCCATGATGGTCTCTTCCTCATTGAAGGAGGTGGATCAATAGGGTCCATCGGTCCTTCAACATCGGGCATCATCTCATCCTTCGGTTCTTCTTCATTTTCAGGCCCTACTTCATGATCTTCCTCAGATCTCGGAAGATTGATTACTTTCCTCGGGGAAGCATCTTCGTCAAAGGTAACATCGTGGCATATCTCCACTTCCCTTTGACCAGGCACATAGACTCTATAGGCCTTCGAAGTTTCGTTGTAGCCCACAAACATTCCCTTCTTCCCAGAAGCATCCAGCTTGCTCCTCTTCTCCTTCGGTACATGAAAATAAACAGGAGATCCAAAAACTCTAAATTGTGAGACGTCGGGTTTCTTACAAGAGAAAACCTCTTCGGGAGTTTTGGAGTCCAGAGCGGAATGCGGGTATCGGTTTTGTATGTACACGGCAGTGTTCACAGCTTCTCCCCACAGAAACTTCGGTAGACCTTAGTCACATAGCATGGCACGGGAAGCTTCCACAATGGTCCTATTCTTACGTTCAGCAACGCCATTCTGCTCAGGAGTATAGATAGTTGTGGTCTCCCTCTTGATGCCAGCTTCTCTGCAAAAGTTCTTGAACTCGTTCGTCTCATATTTAGTGCCATTATTGGTCTTCAATATCTTGATCTTCTTCCCTGTCAGATTTTCCACCAAGGCTTTGAAAGTACGGAACCACATGAAAGCCTCATCCTTCTTTTTCAAGAAGTATATCCATGTTTTGTGAGAGAAGTCATCTATGAATGTCATATAATAAGAAAATCCTCCCAAGGATGTCACGGGAAGCATACCAGACAGATCAGAATGTATCAATTGCAAGACATCAGATGTTTTTGTGACACTTGAGAGTAAAGGTCCCCTTGTATGCTTTCCTTCGGCACAACCCTTACATACACCTTCATCATCATTTGTGAACTCGGGCATTCCCGTCACCACCTTCCTTGTTTCGAGAAGGGCTTTGTAGTGAAGGTGTCCAAACCTCTGGTGCCATAGTTCAATATGTCGGATAATATCACACATCATCACTCCCAGTGGACTTCCTCCAACCTAGTAGAGTGTATCAACTATAAACCCAATTGTGATAGCTTCCTTGAAACTCTTCTTCCAGATACACACCTTCCCATCAATGAATGCCACATTGAAACCTTTGTCTTCCATGGCCGATATAGACATAAGGTTCTTCTTCAAATCAGGTACATATAGTACATCTTGCAAACGAAGGACTTGACCTTGAGACAAGTGGAGGGTCACGATCCCTGTCCCTTTCACGAGATATGTGGCATTATCTCCAAGGATAATTTCCATATTAGTATCCTTCTCAACTATATCAAAAAGTGCTTCCTTGAACCCAGTGATGTGCCTTGAGGCACCACTATCTATCAACCAGACATCCATAATGTCGGGTGGAGATGCAGTAGAGAGGGCAGATACAACAATGAATTCATTTCTTTTATCAACAACATTTGATTCCTCATACCTAGAATTTATCGACCTTTTGAAAGGTTGTCCATTTCCGCCGGAGGGAGCCTTCATCTTTCCCTTGAACCTGATGTTCCTTTGATTGCCATTCCTCCAGTTGTTATTGTTGTCATCGTCATCAAGAGAATCCTTCTTGAAAGGGCATTCTCTAGCATAGTGACCTGGCTTGTGACAAGTGTAACACTTGCCTTTCTTTCCTTTGGCCCCTGCTCTTCCTTTGTTCCTATGGCCACCAAATTTCTTCTTCTTAGTATGAGCAGCGAAGGCAGCATTTCCTTCATTTTCATATTCCCTCATACTTGTCTCTTCTTGTACGCCTCTCAATAATACTTCGTCAAAATCCGGTATGACATTGTTATTGAGAATGGTAGTGTTGAATACATGCCATTCGGATGAGAGACCTCCAAGTGCGGTGAGAACCATCTCTCGGTCAGCTATTGTCTCCCCAATAGCCAACAGATTATTCTTGATTTCGATTAGCTTCAGAAAATATGATTGAACAGACTCATCCCTACCTTTCTTCAAATTGTTCAATTGGTTCTTGAAGAATAGGACTTGATTCGCATTATTGGCCTTGAACATGTTGACCAACTTATCATACATCTCCTTGGATGTGCCTAGCTTAGAGATGTAGGCAACCAGACTCTTATGAATTGAGTCCCTTATCATCAACTTTGGTTTGATTTTCCCCTTCTTGTACTTTGATTTAGCAGCAGTGGTTGCAGTGGATGGAGGCTCTTGGATTTTATCCTGCACATAGTCCATGACATCTTGGTCTTCCAACATGAGATCCAATGTCATCTTCTAGGCATGGAAGTCATCCTTCCCAATCAATTTGTCATCGGCCTTACAGCCATTGTAGTTAGAGGAACCCATACTCTTCTTCAGTGATTGCTACAAACTAGGGCTTTGTCTTCACCTCAGCGCTGATACCAAGTAATTTTTTGTAAATGTTCTATGCTTGATGCAACTTTACTTTTTATCCCCAATATAAGTTAGCAATCACATAAACAATAAAGTAAAATGTTGATAGAACACACCAGTAGATCGACAAAAAACAAGCCAAAAAATATGTGTGTTGGTGCATTACGATGGTCAGCAAGATGCTTCAACCAGTAAAGTCTCAATAAGGTCAACCAACCAGAAGTGTCACACAACCCTCTAGGACAGCCAGATCAGTCAACCCCAAAAGTCAACAAAAGTCAACCCTATCACAGTCAATGGTCAACGCAAACAACAACAACAGCAAAGTCAAAGTCAACATCCAACCTCGGGAATTGTGGCAAAAAATGCGGATTGAGGAAATCGAAAGATTGGGAGAGTTTCAGGTCAATTTGACCATGCATTGACCAAAGTCAACGCTGGTCAATTTGACCATGCATTGACCAAAGTCAACGCTGGTCAACGCTATGGTAGAAACGCTACGCCGAAAACAGAATTTTCTCCTTGCTGAAATTTCCCATGTGTGAAGAGAAAAGCCTCCAAGGTGATCGAACCAATCAGATGATGAGAGAGAAATGTGTGAGAATGATGAGTGAAAATGTCCTCCAACGTTGACCAATTTATATCCATCAATGAGGGTGTGTGACACAACTGTTGGGACTCCAAACCTTCAGGCCAACCTGCAAATATTTTGAATAAATTCAAAATAAATGTTTTACTCACCGGATCAAGATGATCTTTAAATCGATCTTGCACCTCTCTGAAATAGGGGTCCAATAAAAATATTGGCATCTTCATCTAAGCATCACAACATGGAGTTTGGACCTAGTTGTCCAAAATTAACAATGATGTAGCACTAGATTTTATATACATATTATAAATTAGCTTTCTTTACATGTTTATGTGGAAATGCATTTATTTGATGTTGTGGATACTTTAGATGCTTTAAAAAAAAATTTGAATAATTTTGTATTTTTTTAATTTTGCCGACTTTTTCAAAAAAACTCCTGACTTTGCAAGTTTTTCAACTTTTTGACCCTTGCCAATTTAATCGCAACTTCGACTTTTTCCACATTGCTTCAAACTGGCCTGGCGTCTGGCGTCTCCATCTCTACAGAAATAGAATGTTGAACATGGCCAACTTTATTGTCATCACATTTACCCCCCTCAGTTGTAATTAAAATTTACTTGTCTGTTATGAATGTAGAAGACCTGTTTGTGGTTTTAGACGATTCTAAATAACCACCTGCAAATCATCTAATATGTAGTGAATTGAAAACAATCTCATCACAACCTTCAAGCAAAGGGATCGGTTGTGTAGGATGTCCCATTAAACATGATTGGAGATAACATCGTCTTCATATTCAGCAAGCAGCAGGCAATGCCAATTAAGGATCAATGATCACAATATCCCTTTAAGAATTCCACAACCTGTTAATCTTGAAAATCAATAGTTTTCGCAAATATTATAGCTGTGTAAGTATGAAACAACTTAATGTTTAATTTTTTAATGACTGACGCGTTACTTGCCTCCCTTCACTGCTAGCACCAATAAGCCATAGGTAGAAATCAAATGTTCAGCCAACATTTTAACAAATTCCCTCTTAAAATATGGAGTCTCTGCAAATGAAAATCTTTGGCAGATGTTTCAGGCCCATAGATTGCATTGTATTAAACCTCTAGAGCAGAGGGCAAGTTCCACAGTAAAAGCATGCAGGAAAGGAACGGAAACATAGAACCAAACTAGATGAAGCCACAGTAGCAGTAGACCCAGCAAAGATGTGACAACTTGAAAGCAGAGACTGACGTTGAAAGAAAGTTCAATTTCGTGGTCGGATTCAACAATGGATATCAAATATTGACACAGTAGATGAAATATATCAGCGATTCCAGATGTAGTTTAAGAAAAGTGATTTTACCAGAACTGGAAGATATGATAACCATTTAGGAGCTTCAAAGCATATTTATGAGAAAGGCATCTTCAGAACTAGATGAAACAATATGCTCAGCTTCCATGGTACAACTTCAAAAAACACATGCATGGAACAACAGCATATATGAGGCACTGCAGCGACTGTCAAATAGACTCTCTCCAGCAAACAGCAGTTCCAAATACCAAACTACAGAGACTGAAGAGTTTGAAGAAAACACAGCAAAACAATTGGACCAGATGGGAGTCGTGTACTACCAATTTTACAGTTATTAGCCTACTAGTTTTGTTATTAAGAATACTTTGTATGGAAACTATTCAAAGGAAATCATTACCATAATCGAAATTTTTGAAGCAGTTCACTGAGGCACAAGTCACCTAAATGTAGCATTGTGTGAGAGGAAATACACTACGAAATTAATAAAGATGCCGTAAACAGAAAATACATTCTTTTCTTTTAATGGTAAGGAGAAAAAGCTATATTCATGCTTGCTTATTGATAACATAATTTTAATCATATTAAAATAATATCTTACGAAGAGATGGAGGAGCTAGCTTGGAGGTTTAGGGTGTTGAAGAAGCTAGGGATGGAGACACTCCAGGGCAACTAATAAGAAGACCCAATTGAAGGTTGTCCTATCTTTGTCGATGGTGTTTCGGGGTTGGATAAGACTTCTTAGAGTTCAGTTGGGTACCTAGGTTTACACAGGAAGAACCAAGAAGGAGGGACTATGATTGTGTCTTCACCCTTAGCAAAAGCTTTGAATACTAATGAGGGCTCAGAGGAGTCTGACTCGATTGGAAATACTGATAGAGGTATTGATTCCTCATTAATATTATAAATAGGTGAGAGCATGTCAGGTAAAACCTTTAATGTCCCAGTCCCATAATAACCTGTGGGTAATAAGCTTGCTCCCAAGGTTGGGAGGCAAAGTTCTAAGTTAGTGGATACTCATTCTCCAATCTGAGGGTTGGGCCTTGATAACAGTTCTATTGGAAAGTCTGCCAGTTTAGTGGGGAAAGCAGTAGACTCAGTTCCTAGATGTGGTGAAGCCAAAGAGAGAGGTAGCCTTGAGGTGAACCGTAGCCAAAAAGGGGAAGAAATGTATAAAGTTGGTGAAGTGGAGAACACAACTTGTCTAAGGGGAAGAAATTTCCATGGTGCACGTAGTGGATTTGTCATTTAAAACCCTAAATGGAAGGTTTTACAGTCAGTTCATCTCTAAGACTGATCTTTCGATTTGGATGGAGAAAGTATGGCCATTGATTCTAGGGTATGTCTCAAGTTTTCATAATCTAGTGCGAGCTTAGTTGCCCTTTCACTGAAGGCTGAGTATGATGTTGTAGTTATTTTGAAGTCATGATGGTTTTTGGATTGACAGCAATAATCTTAAGGAAATGGGAGCTAGGTTTTGACCATTGATTGATGAGGACCTCATTGCATCCTGCTTGGGTGAAGATGCCTAGTTTGTCTCCGAAGTTTTGGATTTTTTGAGATCTTCAAGGCCACAGGGTACACACTTGGGACTTTTCTAGAAGCTCATGAACAATTTCAATCTGAAGCCTCATGCTCAGTACCTCACATACCAGTAGAATTGGATTAAAAAAAGGAGCTATCAGAGGGTGTTGAGCTAGTGGTGGGGACTAGAGCTTTTGTCTAAAGCTTAGACCATGTTGGTATACCATTTCAATGTAACTGTTGTTACAACTGTGGGGTGTCTATTTAGTGATTGTATACTTAAGTTTCATAACTAAGTGTGGAGGGGGAGGAACTACGATGATAGCAACCAGATTCTGCAAATTTAAAGTAAGCTTTGAGGTTGTTTATTCAAAGAGAGAGGATGGGAAAGCCCCTAGGAAGAGTGGGGATGAGTAGGTTGTGAAAGAAGGGATGTGTAATGAAATGGTGTGGAAGGGGAGGAACTACGATGATAGCAACCAGATTCTGCAAATTGAAAGTAAGCTTTGAGGTTGTTTATTCAAAGAGAGGATGGGAAAGCCGCTAGGAAGAGTGGGGATGAGTAGAAGGTTGTGAAAGAAGGGATGTGTAATGAAATGGCTTCAAGTGAGGGGGGCGTGGGAGAGATGCTAGGAAATCTCTGAAGGTTGTTGAAGGGATTTCTCTGATGGGAGATAATCCATCGTTTGTTCGTAAATGTGACCGATCTGCAACAAGGTAAAGGTGAACAATCTGCAACAAGTTGTCAAGGTGGGGGATGTTGAAAAGTGTAACTAGGATCGGTCTTCATATTGACTATGTAATTATGTATTTATGTAAAGAAGAAGACAGAGATAATAAAATATATTTTTGTTGTACTTGCTTCATGGGTTTCATGAGCAAGATTTTATTATAGATAGACTTCTTCTTGATGTCTACTAGGATTTTCTTCTACTCATAAACATAATCAAGTGTCATGTATATGAATGCTCCAAGACCCTGCTACAAAACTATGGAAGAATGGCTTAAAGACAGCCCACATTCAATGCTGGAAGATGAGCTTAATGATGCTCAAAGATACCTCCATCAACACTGGAATTATTGCACTTCAAGTCGGCCTTCAAATAGCAAGTAAAGTTGGCCTACAAACAGTGACATAGGTCGGCTTATTCACTGGCAGGGACAATTATATATACCCCTGCATATGCTGCGCAGAAGATATAGAAAAAAGTGTGGATTTTCTCTGAAGTTTTACGGTGGTTAAGGTGCGGATTTCAGGAAGGTTAAAGTGCGGATATATCTGTGATAAAGTGCGGTCTTCAGACAGATTCAAGTGCGGACTTCTCTGAGGTAATTACAGTGTGAAGAAGTCTGGCGATAAGTGCGGATTGCTCTGAGATCAAGCTGTGGATTTCAAGAAGGATACAAGTGTGGATATATTTGAGTTTCCACAGCATGACCATGTCTGAAATAAGTGTAAGTTAAGGCAGTGGACAAGCATAAGGTGTGGACCTGTTTCTTGAATTGTTTTAAAGCAGTGAATACCAGTCTGTGTGAAGAAGCTAAAGGGCTGAAGTCTAATATAATAATATAAGAGTAGATGGAAGGTAAAGGAAAGCAATATATCCCAAGTGAAACAAGAAGTATAACCGAAGACTAAATCAAGGAAGATATAATTAGAGACCAAGTTCTCTAGTGGTGGTGCAGGTCAGTGCAAGTTGGTGTAGAAGAGAAGGATCAGCGTTGTGAGCATACAAAGAAGCATTGATAAGGTCTTGGAAGCATCCCTAGATCAAGGGAATGTGTCTTGGTCATGGTAGTTGTCATTTGAAAATCTATAAGAAGAATTCCTTACGGGTTTTCCTCTTATTGTCTCGTGTATTTTGATAATTGACTTGATGAAAGACTAAATAAGCTAAAGAAGAGAAGACATAAGTAACTCAAGTAAGCACACAAGTAATTATCAAGAAGAGAATTTGAATTAATCACCAGCCCTCTAAATTCTCAACAGGGGAGCCAAAAAAATTGAAGACTATTTGTTGGACTCTACAACTTCGGGTAAGTTGAGTTTTGCTTCCCCACTTAGTGAATGTTGAAAATTTTCATGTAATTTCGTCTTATGGAGAGGGTTCCTTCAAAGAACATAGTAAGGATTTTCCTATTCCAAAGTTGTTAGAAAGGAATACTTTTAACTTTAGGGAGGATAGGGTGTTCGGTTGTTGAGGTTCTAATGGAATTACATAGGGATTTGGTTTTGGATGGGAGTGGAGTGGAAGAACAAAGCACTGGGGAGGATCTCAGGGTCATTAAGGAAGGGAGTAGTGATGGATTGTGTGCAAGCAGTCGAGATAATCATAAGGGGATGTTTGTGGATTTTTTTGAGGGGTTCTCTCCTCCAAAAGAAAGTCTACCATCAATAGATTCAATAGCTATGGATATGAACATAGTGACAGGAGAGCCTCAAAGCTCGATGGATAGTTTCGTCCTGCATTCAATGAATGTCCAAAACATAGTGATGAAGTTTAGGAGGCTTTTAAGGAAGGTATGGATCTGAATCCATACCTCTCTATAGAAATGGGTAAAACATTGATGCTAGTAGGGGCATGGGCATGGGCATGCATGCAAGAGTCGGGGGATGATCATATTTTATCAAAGAGGATGTTTGTTCAATTGTGGTCTCTAGTGGAGGGGAAAAAGACAAGGGAAAGGTAGTGAAGGTGGTGAAAGGGGTTAGCTAATGGAAGACATCCCACCATTGGTGGATTAGCAAGATATGTATCTCGTCAAGGAAGCATAGAAGCTACAACCCTCGGAGCCAAACCCAGTTAAGGTATATGCATTCCACTGATAAGCTTTTCTTGGAGCTATCCATTTTAGATCATATTGAAAATTCTGTTATAAATTTTTCTTTAGATGAGTGGCCTTCATTGGATATTTATGAAGATAGTACAATGTTGAGGACAAGGCATAAGAAACCCGGCAAGGAGGTATTGGGCCTAAAAGAAGGTTCTCCTTTGGGCTTGGGATTGGATATATCTTTGGACTTATCCTTAGAAGGGGAAGAATCTTATCCCTGTGACCTAGGTACAATTTTAAATGGGTTGTAGGATCTAGTACAACTAAGCATTTTGGAGAGGAGTAGTTGATGGCAATCCCTTCAAATGTCCTTTTAGATCTAGGAAAGGGTTCAAAGAGAAGTGTGTTGGAGAGTGGCAAGAGGAATAAGCAAGGATGGGATAAGGAACCTAATGGCAGGGGCTAGGAATCACATATATCTCTTGCCGAAAATAAGGCTATCACAGAAGTTATTGAGAGGATAAAACAAAAATTGAAAAGGGCCTTTAGAGTACGGCATGCCCCTAGGAAGGTACCACAATGATTAATTCCTCCCTAAACATAAAGAGTTTGGGAAAATCTTTTAAGAAATTTGCCTTGAGTAGACTTTTGGATCAGCACAAGCCTAATGTTATTCTGATACAAGAAATTATGGGAGAGGGTTTATCAATGATCTTTTAATGTCATGGAAGGTGTAGGAAATTTTAGGATTATACTTTTTAGGTCGTTTGATGGCTTGTTGACTAGGCGGAGGAAAAAATCACTCAAATTGACCCATTGTGTTTTTTAATGCAAGGCTCAGAGCTACTTTCTATTCTTTGGAACTCAAGAAAGCCTTCGATATAGTCAATGTAATGGGCCATACGAGGAGAGGATCCTTGAGGATATGTTAAATCGAGAATTTGTAAAAAATGAAATTCTAACTATAAGAGGGGATCTCAATTTCACGACAAAAAGATCTAAAATCTAGGACACCCATTAGCAATTTTTTCTTCTGAAAAAGTTTGAAATGTTGTTCTAAGTAATGTGGAACCTACAAAGCTCTCCCAAACCTAGAGGAATCCAAGGACTTGGGATGAGAAAATTGGCAAAGGCTAAACAGCTTTTTGGTGTCTAAATCAATTGTAAATGACCCTGAAATAATTAGGTCCGAAGTAGAGGGGAGGGGAAGATTCATATCAACTTCCAATTACTCTTAAAATAGAGAAAGAAGACAAAATAAACTTAGAGCTCTTTCAAATCTAATGCCCAATGGTTAAAGGCTGATGGGTTTTTAAACTTTTTCAACTTGGAAAGGGTGAAATTTCATCCCTCCTCAGGGGAGTCAACTAGCCTTCAGCAAGCAACTAATCTCAAAAAAGTTAAAATTGTTGTAACAAAATGGGCTTACGACAAGAGGAGTAGAGCGCAGACACAAGTTTTAGTTGAGAAGGAAAGTCCTCAAATTTATTCCCAAGATTACACTACAATTTTTGACAATAATGATAGACTTGAAATGAGGACTCTAGAAAATGTTAAGAGGAAATTGCTAGAAGAAACAGAGTCCTGGTGGAGATTAAAGAGCGGGTTATTGAGGCCCTTTGGTCCTTATATTAAGGCCCTAATAAGCATTCATTATTATTTTACTTGTTATATTAGGAGGTCGGCTAGTACTTTTCATTGTACTCTTTCATTTTAATTGAACCATTTGTCTCCTATATATATACCAAGGATAGCTAGTCTAAGAATCATCAAATATTATCTAACGCAATGTATTAATTGTAAAAGGATGTTTCCCCCTTGAAGTGGACCATAATTATTGGTGTCTTATCATTTTCAAGGTGAATGGTTCATAACATTTGGTATCACAACATACAAACATAGGCTTTTGCTGCTTCAAAATAGCCATCTTGAAATTTTCACTATAACTTTTTCCCTGGGAAGTTTCGGACATTGGAATTTTGAGCATATTTATAAAAGATATTGGGAATATCTGCGAAAATTTCCAAACTTAGATTCGTTGTACTTTTGGAGATATACCATGTGGAAGTTAGGGTTTGTGAATGGTCCTGGAATAAGTTTCAAATGATTAACATTGGAATTTTCGCTATAAATTTTTCTATGATGGTTTAGGCCATGAAATTTTGAGCATATTAAGGAAACATATCGGTGTACATCTAGTAAAATTTTCATATTTTGGTTTGCTATACTTTGAGAACTAAACCCTATGGAAGTTAGGGTTTGCGAATGGTCTTAAATCCAATTCCACACAAGTGATCTTGGCATTACTATAACTTTTTTCTAGGACACCTCAAGCTAAATATTTCAGAGATCTATAAAGACATACCAAAGTACCTCAAGTAAAAAATTTAGAATCTAATTTGAAAAATTGGACATATGGCACACTTTACAAGTTCACTCTTAGGAAGAGGTCAAAAAGCAACAAGTTTTGGGAAGGTTGCCATAGCATTCACTTGGCACATCACATTTTGTTTAAACTTATGGAGCTGCGATGAAGACTTATCAGAGTACTATAAGACAAAATTTCAAATTTAGAAGGGCTCCAATCTCAAAGATATATCAAGACAAAGGTCAGAGATCCAAAAAGTCTCCAAATTAAGGCTTTAAAGGTACATAATTTACAAGTGACGTAACTTTTGATGGAAGATCCATTCTTTTAGTGACTAAAGAGAAGTGTTATTATTTTCTCACATGCCTCCAAAGAAAGATCCAAAAGCTACTACACCAATTAAATCTCCTTAAGGCTCATCCATAACCCATGAAGAAATAGAAGATGTCCAATACCGGGTATCCAAGTTGGAAAGTCAGTTGTCAAAAATGCAAGAATCAGTTAAAAGAGATATGGATGAAAATAAGGAAGAAATAGATCACAAACTGAAACAGATATAACAAAAGATTATGGAAGTCGTAATTGAGAGACTCCTTAACATTGATAATGTGTTGAAAGGAACTAATGAAAATAAAGGCAATATTCAAGTTGTACAACTTGCCAATAATAAGAATTTTTCAAGTGGATTTAACTCCTATTGTGGAGCTCCCCATGGATGGTTTCCTAAAGGAGTGAAACTTCCCAAGGTTGAATTAAAGAAGTTTGATGGAACGAAGGTCTTTACCTGGGTGCACCATATAAAACAATAATTTGAATTGCATAATATTATAGATAATAAGCAAAGGATTAATATAACAACTTTGAACTTAGAGATAAAACCATATCAATGGTATCAATGGTAAGTTAAATGGAAGCCTCGTTCTTATCATTACACTCGGGGCTTATTTAGAAGAGACTTAGAAGCAAATTATGGAAAATCTTAGGAACAAGACTTCTACAGTGAATTGACAAGACTCGAGTAGTTTGGTGATATTCCAGATTATAATTTAGAATTTCAAGTTTTGGCCACGAGGGTGGATGTGAAAATTCCTTGACTGCAATTACTAGAAATTTATCTCCTAACGGTTCTGCAGTTTATTTGTTATTACGACAAATATCGATAAACTCACAATTGCAATCTTCACCAAAAATAAAATATGTTGTGGAAAATAAATTGGACGTTGAGAAAACAATGCACACACACAATAAAATAGACATCAATAGTTTTGGACTAATAGCCCTCGGAAAAACCCCAAAGAGAAAATTGGTGCAGTAGATGAGGGTTTATTTTATTATTATGCAATAAAAATATGAGTACAATATCTAAATGCCCAACTGACAATCCTCCAACAAATAATCTTGCCAAAATAATTTGGAAAAAATGTCTCCCTCTACAAAATAAATATGCCTTCCTCTGGCCTGCTCACACTGCCTCTCTGGCTACTCACACTATTGTCCTAATGTAAGTCATACGACCTTTGAATCAACCTCAAACTAGACCATCTAGCCTCCTCTTAGCTCTGGAAAAATTCGCTTTGCCTTTCGAATTGCTTTTCCGACCTCCAGCAATTGATCCAAACCCTTCTCGGCAATTCGCTCAACAAGACTGGCTAACTCGCAGCACCTAGACGGCTTTCTCTGCAAAATCTTTCGGCCTCCCTTCTACTAGCTCTCTGGAATACTCTCAGTTGCTCCCTCAATCATTGATGCTCTCCTTCTCTAGCTCGAACTCACTTCCTTGTTGAATCTTTGCAATTGGATAATTCGACCTACCAAGGAACTCACTCCCCTCTTGTGTCAACTATGTCAAATTGTCTCTCTCTCCATTCAATCGACTTCCTCTTATAACCTCTCGTTGGAGCTTCAACGACCATGACTAGATCCTCATCAACAACTTAGATCATCTTAGACTTGATCCATGTGAGTCTCTAGAGCATTCTCGATCTTCCTTAATTAATTCCCATTAATTAACCATTTTTCCTAAGTTAGACTTAGGAAAACTTTAAATGATGGTTAAACAATTTAATTAAGATGTTTTGCAAGTTTATCATGCGAAACCTTTTTTGGGTTTTGGAGATCTCGTTTCTTTAGTCTCTTAGACACAAATTGAGACTAGAGCGCCTGTTTGATGCTACCAAAATCTAACACTCCCTCTTAGCGAGGAAGGTGTTCTCCCTTACCAACCTCTCCTCTACTTTATAGCCGGACCAAGCTGCTAGTATCTGATATCTGCAACAACCTATCACTGTCCACCAAGCTACTATGCATACTCTAATTCATCTACTAACCCTATAGCTGAACCACTTTGCATTTATGTTGTCGTTGACACTACATTGTGCCTCCATGTACTATTGCTAACACTGCCTACGTTGCATCTGATTTCATGTTGTTGTTGTTGCTACTACAACTGAGAACTGATCTATTATCCCTACAATTGGCTTCTGCAACTGTCCCTTTCTAACTGCAACTAGCTCTGCTCTGTCTACTAAGTATCTAAATGCACCCAAGTGTCTTTGTGCCCCTCTAGTATCTAATAGCAACTAGCTTTGCATAGTCTCTCAAGATCTGACTGCACCTACTGACATCTTGATCTCCTACTACTGAATATTGTGGGCCCCCCCATAGCCAAGGTCGTGATCCATGAGGAAACACCTATCTGATGTTGTCCTCTTTGGACCCTGCCCATCCTACAACTATGGAGTCCTATGCTCCTCCTCCGTTTGGAGGTATAGCTGCTACCAGTGCAAATTCCTCCAACCTGGAGGTCAACTCATCTATCTCTGTTGAAGCTGCGGTCTATTGCTCCCCTTTCTTGTCCTTTTTTTCTTGGGACACTGGGTGTTTTAGTGACCAAATTCACCACATCTTAAGCATTTGATCTTCGACAGATCTTTCTTCTTCTTTTCACCTCCCTTTGAGCTTTGTCCCTGAGTGGGGCCCTTCTTTGCTTTCGCTTTACTAGCAAGAGCTACATTCTCCTCTTCCTCCTTCCCAACCTTTGGTCTTCTATTGTTGTTGTTGCTGATATTACCTTCAACAACACTGAGCCTTAGCTCCTCTTGCGTGAAGTCACTCCATAGGCATTCCCAATCAGGTAGTTGATCTCGTTCAGTGATCCCCTGAATAAGGGTCCTCCATTCTTTGGAAAATCCATTGATAGTGATTTGCACAAGTTCCTTGTCATCAGGCTTCTCACCTACAACTGCAAGCTCATCACGGACATTCCGAATTATGGTGAGATAGGGAGTCACGCCTTCACCCTTTTGCATCTCTGTGGTCCTCAGCTTCTCCTTGAGAATCATTTTACGATTCTTTGATGGATCCTGGCATAGCTTCACAATGGCATCCCACATTTCCTTTGTTGTTGACTTTTGTGCAATATGTAGGACGATATGATCTCAGACTCCATCCAAAACCATCTTCTTCATCTTGACCATCTCTATCTTGGAGGTCACTAGTTGTTGTGGATCTACTGGTTCTACCATGACATTTCTCATGAACTATTTCAAGCCATGCTCAACCCAAAGTAACTACATTTTGGCTTTCTAGACGCAAAAATTTGAGGCTCTGTCAAGTCTATCTTGATCTCTGAGATCTGTTGTGGCCATCCCTGCAAAACTCAAATAAACTAGAGACTAATGTTGGAAATCTCTTTCTCTTCCCTACTTGGCCTTTCTTCTGCTACTCGCACTCCCTTAGGAATGCGCAGACCTCCAGAAATCCTTCTCCGGTTTTCACACTGCCTGCTATCTCAACTGGGCAACTCACTCGACCTTTCGGAAGTCCTCCGGAATCTAGTACGCAATTTGTTGCTCCTGAAGCTCGTACTGGCTAACTAGCGAAGCTACTACAGCCATCTACTTCCGGAAATTATGGATTTCTTCTTGGATTTGGATCTAGAAACCCTCTGAGAAATTCTAGAAATTTCTTCCTCAGTGTGCCTTTCTTGTCCTATCCCTCCACAGATCTGCAATTGAAACCATCGCTGCAAAACTTCTACGCCCATATATGCTCAACGAATTTACTGATCTTCTCATCGAATCCCTCTATCCAGCAAATCCACTACCTGCAAATTCTGCTTCTGAGGCTATTCGAATTTTTCCTCCACCTGGAATTGGAAATCGAACCCTATGCCTCTACAATTCACACTCCTGCTAGCTTGCGCAGATCTAGAGAAATTGTGCCCAGATCTCCCTTTGAAGTTGCACAAACTTACTTCTCTCGCTTCTGAGTCTCTGATCTAATCTTCAATGCTCTGATACCATGTGAAAATCCCTTGACTGCAATTACTGAAAATTTATCCCCTAATCAATGTTAGTACAATTATGATTTTAACTTTTGATTCCTCTTTCTTGATAATTACTTGTGAATTATGTTGGCTTCTTTTACTTGTTTGTTATATTATCTTTCATCAACCAATTACCAAATTATGAGTGTATGAAGATAACAAAAACAAGAGACACAAGATATAGGCACTCAGCCAGGGCAAAACCCCTATATAGGGGAAAACGCAGTCAAACCTCTTCCTTCAATAGTTTTCACGAGATAATCCAAGACTCTTCAACCTACACAAACTTCCTCCAACCACCAAGTCAGCCCTTCCTTCCAGCAGCTTCGACCTTGCAGCAACAAAACTTCGATCTATGCAGCAACAGCACTTCGACCTTACAATAGCAAAACTTCAATCTATGTAGCAACAACACTTCGGCCCTAGCAACTTCGACCCTGCAACTGCAGAATTTTCGATCCCTGCAGCTGCAGCACTTCGATCCTACAATTGCCCAGTAAATTCGTAGGAAAGAGATAGGTAGATAGCCCAAAAACTTTGATCCTGCAATTCTCCTTTTCCTTCTTGTACTTCGCATTTTTTCTGCACTGCTTCTTGTGTATATCGAACTTGTTGAGTTGGTGAGCAAATAGATCGAATTGCACTTCTATATATAGCCTTCTTGTGGGTCGAATTGCTCCTTTGTAGGTCGACTTCATCAGGCAAGGGCCGACTTGGTGAGGAGGTGACAAATTACATATTTGACTCAAAAATAATTATTTTTACATGATTTAAAAGCCCAAGAAGGGTCTCATATAATGTACAATGACTCTATTGACTCAAAATAAATCCTAGGAGTCCACAATGGTTACTTTGACTTATAAAATGATGACCCAAGCATGAAACCCATGCTTTAATAAGTCATTGTAATAATAATAAAAAAAATCTTTTTCATTCTTTTGATAAGTACATTTCATAATGACTCAAATACAATTATGAAGACCGAACCTAGTTACATTCTTCAACACTCCCTCTTAACTAGGGAGGTATTCATAAGTACAAGGAAGATCTCAAAACATATGAACCATGAAGAGTTTAGGCACCGCAATTCCATGGACTAGATTCCTAACCAGGGCAATCTATCCAGGTCCTCAAACAATTTAGGCACTCATGGTGCCATGGACTAGATTCCTAACCAGGGCAATCTATCCGAGTGGGACTAAGATGGACTCAAGCTTTCAGCCACTCTAGCTACCATCAGGCTTACCTGCTAACCATCAACCCAGGGATCCCGAAGAGTAATGCAAGGTCAGAGCTCTATGACCAATGCCACCCTTCCTACTTCGGGAACTAGACATCAACACATAGCGTCGGCCAGATGTCCTCCCAGGCAATGTGTATCACACATAAAGCCTCAACAAATCTCTTCCAAACTTTTATGATCATCAACAAAATCAGCAATATCAACTAAACCAAGCATGCTTCTAAGATATTCAAACTTCTTATTAGGATGAGACTTTGTTAGTATATCAACTACCTGATCGTCGATCGAGACAAACTATAGCTTCATGATCCCATCCTGCCCCAAGCTCCTAATGTAGTGGAACTTATTGTTTATATGCTTCATCCTAGCATGAAACACGGGATCCTCAAACATCTTGATGCAGCGTTGATTGTCACAGTTTATCACAGTAGGACTAAGAGACTTCTCAAACAAAGCTATTAGATGTTTCCCCAACCATACAACTTCCTTTCCTACATCACATGCAACCACATACTCTGCTTCAACACTACTCAAAGCAACGGGATCTTGCTTTCTACTTATCCATGAGATTATGGCAGACCCCAAACTAAAACATCCACTTGTAGTGCTTCTTCCATTGGTCTCACTATCACCCCAATCAGAATCTGTGAAACCTGTCAGTTTGACTTCCTTATTATCATACTTCAGGCAGTGATGTATAGTGCCACGTAGATATCTCAATATATGATTGGCAGCTATCCAGTGATCATGATGAGGCCTTAACTAGAATTGACTAAGAATGTTCACAGCAAAACATATATCCAGCTAGTATTTACCAAATAAATCAGAGAACCCACCAACTTACGATAGGAGGTAGGATCTATGAGACTTGAGTCGAAGATTCTCAACTTCTTGAGATTGGTGATCATGGGAGTAGTCATGGGCTTGGAATCCGTGATCCCAAATTTCTGCAACAACTTGATTATAATTTTCCTTACCCCAAATATATCTCCCCAAGTTTCTGCCATACTTCCAAACCTAGGTAATAGTGCATCAGTCCCAGATCCTTCAGCTCAAATTAGGTTGCCAGCATCTTCTTGCAATCTTGTATCCTTCGCTCCACACCTGTGATGAATAGATCACCTACATATAGTAGAATAATGACTGGCTCATTATCCACAACCTTGATGTAGAGATTTCGATCAACGATACTCTTCACAAACCCAATTCTTAGAAGGTATGCATCCATTCTTGCATACCATGCTCTAGGAGCTTGCTTCAAACTACATAGGGCCGTCTTGAATCTACAAACATGACTGTCTTTGCTATTTACTTCAAAGCCTTCAGGTTGTTCAATGTATACTTCTTCATTGATGGTCCCATTCAAAAATGTTGCCTTTACATCGATTTGATGGATATTCCATCCCATTGTAGCGGCCAATGAAACCAAGGATCTTATAGTAGTATACCTTGTGGTAGGTGCAAAGGTTTCTTCATAATCTATGGCTTCTTTTTGAGAGAAACCCCTTGCAACAAATCTAGCTTTGTACTTATCTATGCTTCCATCAACAGCGTGCTTGATATTTTAGATCCATTTAGAAGTGATAATCGATTTGTCACTAGGTCTAGGAATGATTTCCCAAACCCCACTCTTCATGATGGACTGATATTCTTCCTGCATAGCTTTCTTCCATACTTCTTGATGAGCAGCTTCTTCAAATATAGTTGGTTCAACTTCTATTAGTTTTTGTCATGTAAGAAGCATATCCAGAATATCTTTCTACTCTTTTGCTTTCTTTAAAGGTTCCTTTTACAACTCCATGTCCTTCAGCATCTTCAAGAGTAGCTTTTAACCAATTTGGCCTCTTCCTTGTGTCTAGTATGATCACAGGTTGACTAGGCTCACTTGGTCCTTCTTCTTCTTGAATTGTAGTAGGATTGTCGTGGGGTTATTCTTCTTCGAATGTTGGTATGTCTTTGTCATCGAAATCAATAGGAATATCTTTGGATCTTTTGTAGGCATGATTTTCATCAAATATAACATCCCTGCTTACTTCAATATATCTTCCTTTATGTTCTATATGCTTTTGAAGAAAGATTGTAGCCAACGAAGATCCCTTTGCGACTTGTAGAATCTAGTTTCTTTTGTTTGTCCTTTGGAACGTGGATAAATGCGAGACACCAAAAGATTCGGAGATGGTCCACACTTGGCTTCTTTTCTATGAATGCTTCCTCAAGTGTCATATTCTCAAGAATTCTATGAGTACTTCTATTTTGTATATATATTGTTGTCATTGCGGCTTCTCCCAATAGAAATTTTGGTGAGTATTGATCAAAGATCATTGTTCGTATACCTTTTTCAATTGTCCTATTTTTCCTTTCATCCACTCCATTTTGTTCGGGATTGTAAGGAACAATGAGCACCCTCTTAATTCAAGCTTCTTTACAATATGAAATCAATTCTTTAGCAGTGTATTCCCCACCATTGTCGGATCTTAATGTCTTTATTCTTCTTTCGGTTAGGGACACCACTTCAGATCTAAACTCCTTGAATTTCTCAAATACTTCATCTTTTTTCTTGAGAAGGTAGAGCCATGTCTTTCTAGAGTGATCATCAATGAATGTTACATAATAAAAATGACCTCCAAGTGATTTATCGGACATAGGCCCACACACATCTGAATAAATATGGTCTAATATTTCTTTAGACCTTGTTTCATTGTTTGTAAATGGTTTCCTTGTATTCTTTCCTAAAGCACATCCCTTGCATATTCAATAACGATCTTCTTTGATATTGAGGATGCCATTTACCAGTTGATTGACAGAGGGAATGACCTTGTAGTGTAGATGTCCATATCTTCTATGCCATAGCTCAATGGGATTGATTTTCATATGAATTAGGGCTTGAGGAGATGGTGTTATGACTCTATATAGACTTCTTTCACGAACTCCAATAACACTAGCTTTATTGATGCTTGAATCTTTTCCCCAAACCAAAACGTTTCCATCTACAAAAGCAACTCTATCTTCGTTATCTTCTAAGCAAGAAATTGAAAGCAAATTCTTTTTCAAACCTGGAATGTAGAATATATTGTTGAGATGCAGCTTTACTCCATTTTCCAACTTCAACGAAGTTGATCCTAGGCCTCTAACAACTAACTTTTGTTGTCTCCCAATTCCACTACATGAGAAGATGGTTCCTTTGATAGAGTGTGAAGTTGTTTACTTTCCCCTATCATGTGCCTTGATGCTCCACTATCAATAATCCATGCATTGTCATCATTGAGTGAACCTGTAAGTGCAACCAAGAACCCTTGGCTTTTGATTTTGTTGAATAAGTAGTGGAAGATCCTTTTGATCCAGCTTCCTGCAATATTGAATCCCATTTTCATGTATCTTATCATAGAGAGAGTAACCGTTTCTTTCGAGCCAACAGAGTGATCTCCAATCTTCCTTGACCTTAGCTCTGAAACCATGTTGAGAAATCAATGCTAGTACAATTAGGGTTTTGATACATCTTTATTGATAATTACTATTGAATTATGTTGGCTTCTTTTACTTCTTTGTTATATTATCTTTCATCAAGCAACTACCAAATTATGAGCGTACGAAGATCACAAAAACAAGAGACACAAGATATAGGCACTCATCCAGGGCAAAACCCCTATCTAGGTGAAAACCCAGTCAAACCTCTTCCTTCAATAGTTTTCACGAGATCATCCAAGACTCTTCAACCTAGACGCAAACTTCCTCCAACCACCAAGTCAGCCCTTCCTCCCAGCAGCTTTGATCTAGACCTTGCAGCAGCAAAACTTCGATCTATGCAGCAGCAGCACTTCAACCCCAGCAACTTCGACCCTACAACTGCAAAAATTTCAGTCCCTGCAACTTCCTAGTAAATTCGTAGGCAAGAGAGAGATAGATAGCCCAAAAATTTCGATCCTGCAATTCTCCTTCCCTTTCTTGCACTTCGCACTTTTCTGCATTGCTTCTTGTGTATATTGAACTTGTTGAGTTGGTGAGCAAATAAATCGAACTGCACTTCTATATATAGCCTTCTTGTGGGTCGAATTGCTCCTTTGTAGGTTGACTTCATTAGGCAAGGGCCTACTTGGTGAGGAGGTGGCAAATTACATATTTGACTCAAAAATAATTCATTTTACGAGATTCAAAAGCCCAAGAAGGGTCTCATAAAATGTGCAATGACTCTAATAACTCAATATAAATCCTAGGAGTCCACAATTGGGACTTTGACTTATAAAATGATGACACAAGCATGAAACCCATGCTTTAATAAGACATTGTAATAATAATAATAAAATTAATTTTCCTTCTTTTGATAAGTACATTTCATAATGACTCGAATACAATTATGAAGACCAAACCTAGTTACATTCTTCAACAATAAAAATCCAAAATTCATAGGTAATTTTTGGAAAGCGTTATGGAAAATGAGAAGAGCAACACTGGCAATGAGTTCAGGATCTCATCCACAAACAAATAGTCAAACAATAATAGTCAGCAAATGTTTAGAGGGTTATCTATGAAGTTATTCTTCCAATAAGAAATCTGAATGGATGAAGTGGCTTCCTCTGGCAGAATGGTGGTATAATACCACCCACCATACATTACTAAAATGACCACATTTGAGGCCCTTTATTGTTAATTTTTCATAAGGCTACATTGAAATTTGCTTTGATAGTTGCAATTCTTCATTACCACTTTAAGTTCACCCCATAGCTTCATAACATTATTTATATTTACATCATTATTCATCAGCATATGCAACTATGTAGAAAAAACAATAACATCATCATGAATGCAACAAAACATAAAGGAACATAAGAAGAAAAGCATGCACACATAGAGACACCGGAATTGGTCCGAGACTAGGGCAAAACCCACTGTGGGGAAAAGCCTTGAAAATTATTCTTATTAAATCGTCAACAAATGATTTAGCAAACAAGAATACAATGATCCATTGATCGATATCTTCCTAATGCAATAAAACTAGCACATGCATAATATAACCTTAAACATACTTCTGCTGAAGGATCCTGATTCTGATAACTGTAATGCACTGTCACTACCTGTAGCATACTGTTGATCATTGTTGTCACTGAGCAGAAACTTCGGAGATCTGTAGATTCATCGTTGAGGGCCCAATCTGCCTTCTGAGGCCCTAGCCACACCCTTGAGCCTCTGTGCTTGTAGCTATGGGTCCCTGGTCGCTACCAGGACACTTTTTGCCTGCGGTTATGGCAAAGCGCAGCCCGATCTGCCTTCTGAGGCCCTAGCCACACCCATAACACTTTGTGCCTGCAACTATGGCAGAGCGCAGCCTGATCTGCCTTCTGAGGCCCTAGCCACACCCATAACACTTTGTGCCTACGGCTATGGGTCCCTAGCCGATACCATAGCACTTTATACCTGCGGCTATGGGTGAGCACAGCGCAATTAGCCTTTGAAGCCCTATCCGCTACCACAAGTCATCATGTCTGCAGTTTTAGGTTCCTAGCCGCTACCATGCCCATAGCAAGCCTACGGCTAGAGCCCAAACCCACCAATTTTGTGCCTGCGGCCAAAACAGAAACCCTAACTTTTGTGCGAGCTTTAGACCTGTGATTTCAGACCTCCGCACGAACTCCTTCCATCAAACCTGCGCGAGCCAATACAAAATATAAGAGAAGAAGAGAGCTTAATCAATGTGTCCAAATGAGCTTGAGGTCTCTTCTTTTATAGGCTTCCATGAGGGTCCGCTTGGGGTTAAGACCGACTTAACCAATTCACATGTGCTTAGGCCGACCCATTCCATTATACACTAATAAAATAAAATAATTCAAAAATTAACTTTTGTTTAACCAAATGGGGTGATCTTTATGTCGATTTTGGTCTTCTCGAAAAGAGGAATCTATTGCAATTATTATCTTCATCATATGAATTTTCCAAAGTGGAATTTGGTAGTAGTTGCATAATTTTAACGCTCCCTCTCAGCCAGGGAGAATTAGACCTACCAATATTTGTTCATCGATCAATATGCCATTCTGGTATCTTCAAGCATCATCACATATCGTCACTGATCATCTACGTCACGTAGTCGCCATGTTGTGATCCTTCATCATTACAAATCATCAATGTACTTATCATGCTTATTACTTCTTATCTGTTGATTGTTTATGCTCATAGGCTGAACATTCTCAGATCTAGAAGAAGAAGAATTTGTCACCGGAGAGGAGCTTAGGCTACCACCCTTCATCCATCAAGCTAACATTCAGAATCTCTGCCAGCGGGCTACTACCCAGAATATCATCATTGATCATCATAGGAGAGCATATCATCAAGGAGCACATCTCAACCTGTAACCACATCGGGGAGCATATCTCGACACGGAATCTCATGGAGGAGCTATACATCTACAACCCCATATCGAGCAATAGGATATGCAAACCTGCAAGGGAGCCCATCTCGACCCTGGGATTACATCGGAGAGCTCAATCTCAACCCGGAACTGCATAGGGTTATGTCAACCCATCCTATTGCTTGTTGATCTTCCCATCGATGATCCTGAATAGTCATGTGGTAGAACACCTGCACCATAATTAACTTGGGTTGTACACTCTCAACTCGTTGGCCAAACGAGGAGCAGTATTCCCGACGAGCCCTGCTTGTAGGTATGATGCCAACTGAGGTATACTCTACAAAGACCAGACATGGGAGCAGCATTCTTCGACCCTATAAATATAGGGGAGCAGCATCTCTAATTCTATGGGTAACAGATAGGGGTCATACCCTATTGTCAAGAGTTCCCTCAACCCCAGGAGCCCTCTATCTCAATTCCTCGTCCTGGGAGCTGAGTCAGGGAGAAAGAGTTGGCTCAGTGTCCTCGATCAACGTTGCTATCATCATACTCAAATCCGGTATCTGCTTGCCCCAATAACAGTTGATTCCTGTTCATACAAGACACCAAATTAAATATTATGTTAGAACATAAATAATCATATAAAATCACAAATGGAAACCATAATCATCCTCCCTCTCAAAGAGGTGTCAATCGCAAGCCTAAGCTCGTCTCGAACCGCGGCGTTGTCTCAATGTATGGAGAAATATTAGTCCCAACAACAATATATATATGGGATTTTTGTCATCACAATGTATCCATGTCTTATCCAGAGCATGCTCAGACAACTCTCTAAGGAGCTTCTACATCCTGCCTCACAGCTAGCCATGCTAGCAATATCGTATCCAACCTTGCTCATGTTATGGACCTTTCATCCAAGATATCATGGCAAATCTCATATTAAGGCAACATCCAAATGTGCTCATCAATAATAATCCCAAACATCATCAGTACATTCATGCAACCACATATCATAGGAGAAATTTCTCCAGCTTTAAAAGTATAACGTTTCATGCAGATATTTCAAAGGATGTTTGGTGGCAACTCTGTGTGAATGAAGCAGCTCAATCATGAATTTATTTAGTTTTATGTTCATCATATATATACAGATGGATATTCAAAACGGAACATCAATGCTTTAATCAACTGTCAGATGCCATGACAAGTTCAACAACATTTTGAACTTTAAATCGGAGTGTCTAAGGATTTACATTTCCATTATTCAAAAGCATTTTTCAGCAACTTTGCAATATAGGATTTCTTTCCCAAATTCCATAAATTGATTCATCATGCCATGATACATTATTTCAAGCTTCAAAATCCTTCTCCCTCTTGCTTAGTTTGTCAAAGGCTCATCACCTGTCAAGGGTAGACCAACAGAAGGTAAAACCACAACCATAATCAAAATCAAGACCATACCTTGGAACTCATCATCCTTACTTCACCAGATAACTGTCAAATATGGACAAATATGAATCGGGGAGCTTGCATCACGCGACGCTCTTTGCAAGCATAATGCCTTGCTAAGCCAACCTAATAAGCTTTACAATAATCTGTGTTGTGTCAACGAAGTTAGTTCATCAGGGTTTAGAAGCCAGACCAAAACTATTATCATAGTCATTGATATCATAGTATCAATTCTTTCAACCAGGTGACAGGTAGAGCTCATATCAAGTCTTGACTTCATTTATTGTCAAGCCAACAAGATTGTCATCTATCATGCCATTACAAGACATTTTTTTCACTAGATGCAAATGCATACATCAAAGTTAAGTCATGCAGGTTCCATCTTCATACTGAATCACAAAATCCATTGTGTTAGGAACAAGGAGGCCAATACAAAACCATAATTCTGAATACTCACAAAAATCACTGAAGGTCTGAAGGTCACTATGCCCACATAGCATTGACATCAGGGAAAATCAACAATCATCAGGTTAAATCATTAGTCATTAGGTCAAGTCCAAATTTGTTATCATAGAGAGATCTATAATCCAAAGACATGTCTCAATCATCAATTCAAAGTTCTAAGTCATTGTTAAGCATCATGTCAAAGTTCCAAACACAACTCATCTATATCAATCAGCCAAATCATGTCAAACTTTTGTAGCACAAACTTCAAACATAATGACATATTCATATGAATGTCTCGGTCACCTGCAAACACAAGTTCAGTTCAAACATACAAACTTTCCCTGCTAACAGATCTTATTGATATCTGCAACACATCTGTAGAACTGACATCTTCCTGGTGACCATCTAATTTCATGTTCAGTCCTTCATTTTCTGTGATCAACAATTTTAACCCATCAACTTCAGAAATCAGTGTACAATGGCAGGGCATGTCAGAGATCCCTTGATTCATAATACAGACTGTTTTCGTGTACAAAACTTCAATTTTGTGTCTATCAGGCATAGTCACACCTATGGCCTTCCTTTCTGTGAGTGAGGCGTAGACCTCTATTGTAGATCAACAATGTCAGACACCCATAAATCATAATAGAACATATAATTTCATCTTCATTCATGTCATCAACCCGTCTTTACTAGAGTCATGCAACAGCATATCTGTATAAACACATATCTATCATGATCATCAACATCATGTCATCAATCTTTAAGGAAGCAGACGAAAGTGGCATCATATCTCAAAGATTATGAACACAATAACATTTTATATCAAGTCAATCCATCAAGTTAGGGCATTCAGTTTCACCATATGCCATCAAGACATGACCACAAGTAGTAAGAAAGCTAGAACATCAATCGCGTAGATATACCTCTATCATCATGGTTACCAATACCATGCTTATCATGATCAATAGGATCAAGTTAGGTTATTTAATAAATCTTTACCAAAAGAGTGTCAATCTGTCTTTCCATGAACTTTCATCATGTTTATCACAAGCATTATCATGTAAAGGAATTAATGAGCTATCCTTTTATGTGAAATCCATCACCAATAGTATCATCTACTAGAGTCAAGGTGCTAGCCTTCTTCAAAGTATCCAAGAGATAGATGTTAGCCATACATCAAGTATACCATTATGTCCAAGATCAACAGTTAGTAGCTTTCAAGAAGATCATCATGATCAAAATGTTCAATACCAGGAGTACCATTTCATCATAGGAAACATATGCGTGCATGAGCCATATGCGAAGGAGACATTCTCAACATATCATAGGGCTAACCTAGCCATCAATGTTACTGTTGAATACAACATGCCATGCATACATTGTAGAATTCAGATACCTGTGCACCTTCACATAGGCAGCGTGTCATCTTTTCATCAGGTGCCTCTTTACCTTTTCTAGATCTAGCTTTTCTTTTTTACATCTCAAATGATCCTCAAGAAGGATCCACTTATCACATCTCATCAAGAAGGTTTGAAGCATCCAAGTACTCAAAATATACATGCAAGAAGTATAAGAAATAATCATCATAATCAGATCCATAAGTCTAAACAAGAGTAAAGTCATAAGTCAAAGAAAACTTATCTTCAATGAGAGATGATCCTCTCCCTCTTGAACCAACCTTGAAGACCCATCCATAGACCACATAACAATGTTTCCTTCAATCAGCTTTATCAACAACCAAGTCTACTAGAGACTATCCCATTGAGGGCTTCATCAAATCAATCCCAAGTGCTTGAGCATCTTCACATAGACCATGCTAGGGTTTCATACATCAAATCTCAATACTTTACCATAAACCAAGGTTTCTCTCAAACCCTCACCATCAAACCCTTATGCACTAACTACATAGGGTTTTCTTCATACCCTAGAATTCTTTTAGGTCTCCATCCTCTTCTTGCTTCCATCAAAAGTATCTCCATGGGGATGATCTCCATGGATTTTCTTCAGCCCAACTCCGATACCATGTTAATTTTTCATAGGGCTACATTGATCTTTGCTTTGATAGCTACATTTCTTCATTAACACATTAAGTTCACCCCATAGCATCATAACATTATTCAGATTTATATCATTATTCATCGGCATATGTGACTATGTAGAAAGAACAATAACATCATCATGAATGCAGCAGAACATAAAGAAACATAAGAAGAAAAGCATGCACGCATAGAGACACCAGGATTGGTCTGAGACCAAGGCAAAACCCACTGTGGGGAAAACCCTTGCAAATTCTTCTTCTTAGATCATCATCAAGTGATTCAGCAAATAAGAATACAATGATCTATTGATCGATATCTTCATAATGCAATAAAACAACTAGCACATGCATAATATAACCTTAAAAATACTTCTACTGAAGGATCCTGATTCTGAGAACTGTAATGCATTGTCACTGCTTGTAGCATACTGTTGAACACTATTGTCACTGAGTGGAAACTTCAGAGAATTGTAGATTCATCTTTGAGGGCCTGATCTGCCTTCTGAGGACCTAGCCACACACCCTTGAGCCTTTGTGCTTGCGGCTATGGAAAAGCGCAGCCCGATCTACCTTTTGAGGCCCTAGCCGCACCCATAACACTTTATGCCTGTGGCTATGGGTCCCTAGCCGCTACCATAGCACTTTGTGCCTACGGCTATGGGTGAGCGCAGCCCTAAAGCCCTAGCCACTACTACAGGTCAACATGCCTACGGTTTTAGGTTCCTAGCCGCTACCATGTCCATAGCAAGCTTGTAGCTAGAGCCCAAATCAGAACAGAAACCGCAACTTTTGTGCGAGCTTCAAACCTGTGATTTTAGACCTCTGCACGAACTCCTTTCGAACTCCTTCCGTTAAACATGTGCGAGCGAAGACAAAATACAAGAGAAGAGAGTTTAATCAATGTGTCCAAATGAGCTTGAGGTCTCTTCTATTTATAGGCTTTCATGAGGGTCCACTTGGGGTTAAGAACGATTTAACCAATTCCACATGTGCTTAGGCCGACCCATTTCATTATACATTAATAAAATAAAATAATTCAAAAATTAACTTCTGCTTAACCGAATGGGGTGATCTTTAGGTCAACTTTGGTCATCTCGAAAAGAGGAATCTATTGCAATTATTATCCCCATCATATGAGTTGTGCAAAGTGGAATTTGACCGCAGTTACATAATTTTAACATTTATGTACACCCAATTCCTAGCATCCCAAACTTTTTACAAGATAAATCCAAAGTAGACAATAGAGTCACGTATGGAAAAGACTGAAGAAATTTTGACAGTTGTTAAGGAAAACCTTCAAATGGCGCAAAATAGGATGAAACAGTAAGCAGATCAACATCGAAGTTGAAGATAATTTGTAGAGGGTGATTGGGCATTTCTAAGACTACAACCTTATAAGCAATCTACACTCAAGCAAAAGAAAATGCAGAAATTAGCTCTAAAATTTTATGGACCCTACAAGATTATTCGCAGGATTGGACAAGTGGCATATGAGTTAGATTTTCCTTCTCAAACTCATAACTTTTTTCATGTATCTTGCCTAAAAAAGATTGTGTGACAAACTATCCCAGTGCAAATAGAACTTCCAAAATTAGATGAAAAAGGAAAGTTGATTTTGAATGAGAAAAATTTATGGATTAATGTTCTCTATCTGTTCAGAATAGAACCATGATAGAATTACACTAATCAAGTGAAAGAATATGCCTCTAGAAGAATCTACTTGGGAAAATGAGCAGTTGATGAAGAAACACTGTCAATTACAAGCTTTGAGGGAAAAGTTTTTTTTAAAGAGCAAGGCTATGTTAAGGCCCTTGAGCCCCTATATTAAGGCCATAATAAGAATTAATTATTAGTTTTTTCATTTTAATTGTACCATTTGTCTTCTATATATATTCCAAGGAAAGCTAGTGTTAGGATCATCAAATATTGTCTTATACATTGCATTCATTGTAAAAGGAGGTTCCCCCTCAAAGTAGACTGTAGTTATGGGTTCTTATCATTTTTAAGTGCATGGTTCATAACAAGGGCTCTTTGGTTAGCCAATGGGGATGAAAATACAAACTACTTCCATAATTATGCAAACCAAAAGAAAACATCAAGACTATCTAGGAAATGCAAAAGCCTGAATTCTAATGGAATTAAGGCCAAGCCTTTCAAGGAATTGGCATAAAGAGCCAAATCGAATCAACATTGCTGAAATAGTGCAGATTACCTCCTTGTTCCTTCGTTTTGTAGAGCAGGAGGAAAATGAATTCCTAATATAGGAAATGTACGAGGAAGAATTGAAAGTTGCAGTGGCTTCCTTCTAGAGAAATATGAACCCCAGGCATAATAGGTGGACAGTGGCTTTTTATAAGGTTCTATGACTTATTGAAAGAGGAGTTGTTGAGGGTTGTGGAAGATATTGGAAGAACTAGAAAAGTGCTTGGGACATTTAATTCCAACTTTCTTTCCTTAATCCCTAAGAATGATAGTCCTGAATCATTTGATGACTCTAAGCCTCTTTCCTTATGCAATTGCATCAATAATATAATAGATAAATTATCTTTGTCAGGGTGAAGAAGATCTTATCAGTCCATTTCTGAAAACAGTTTTACCTCTGGCATGGTAGACAGGTTCATGAAGTTATTGAGATAGGCCAGCAGGGTTTACACACAATCAAAACTCAGAGGGCAAATGCAATGGTCATTAACTTAGATTTATCTTAGGCATATGATAGATCACCTTGGCTCTATTTGAGATTGATATTGCTTCATATAGGATTCTGTGTTCAAATGGTCACTTGGATATCAAGGGGCATATTTTATCCCATTTGTTGTTTTAATTAATGGTTCGAGTTTTAAGTCCTAGAAGGCTACAAGCAAAGATAACCTCTAGCACTTTTAAACTTGATTATTGACAAAGGCTTAAGCAAATCAATTATGGAGGCAAAAAGAACAAGCACCCTAAGGCATATGATATATTATCTTGGCTCTAATAGAGATTAATATTGTTTCATATAGGATTCTGTGTTCAAATAGTCAGTTGGCTTTCAATGAGTATATTTTATCCCATTTGTTGTTTTAATTAATGGTTCAGGTTTAAGTCCTTCTAGAGGGCTAAGGCAAGGATAACCTCTAGCACTTTTAAACTTCATGAGTATTGACAAAGATTTAAGCAAATCAATTATGGAGGTAAAAAGAACAAGCACCCTAGATGGGATTAAATTGGTAAGGTGCTTTTTGACACATGTTTTGTGGATGATGTATTGTTATTTTGTGATGGCTCCAGAAGAGAGGTAAATAAACTAAAGGCAAATCTTGATTTATATTGTATAGCTTCAGGTATGGAAATCAACAAGCAAAAATCCTTCATTGCCCTTAAAGGTGTAGGAGGAAACTGTGAGAAGGATACTGCAGGTTTTCCCATTTCAGAGTTCAGACTTTGAGGCAGGATTCAAGTATTTGGGCTTGTACTTGAAACCAAATGACTACAGGAACAAAAGACTGGGAATGATGGATTGAAAAGATAGAACAAAGGACTAAAAAGTGGTGCAAATGTTGGCTTTCACTTGGAGGTAGATTGACTTTGCTAAATTCAATGCTGGAAGCAATTCCAGTTCATTGGCATACTATGGCCTTCATTCCTAAAGGGGTTCTGGAATCACGCGGGAAGAGATACTTTAAGTTCCTATGAACTGGTGAGCAAAGGAAAGAAGGTATTCCACTTGTAAAATGGCAAGCCTTGCCCAAACACAAAAATGAAGGTGGATGGTGTCTAAAAAGTGCACATATTTTTGGTAAGTCCCTCACAGCAAAAGGCCTGAGGAGGATTATTACAAAACAATGAATGTGGAGGCGAGTGATAATTCAAAAGTATAATGAAACCCTCTCCTTGGAAGAATGGATAAGGAAGGAGACAAAAATTTTCCATAATAAGTCAATATTCTGGAAGGCTCTGCATTGACTTTTCCCTTGGTGGGAAATTGACTCGTTTGGAAAGTAGGAAAAGCTGAGAGTCAGAATTGGGGTAAATCCTTGGGTTGGAAGTGGAGATCTTTTTAGAACCACTTAGGCTTTGATAGGATACTTCAAAGTCAAGGTATTTGTACTTTGGGACAGGCGGCTGATGCGCTAACACTTCTGTATGGCACCAAGGTTTCAAAAATGAAGACATAGGACTGACAGAGCAAGAAATTAGAACGTGGAGGGCTTCTGAAATGTCATATCATATTAAATAATGAGGGTGTCCTTATCCGGTCAGGAAAACCTGTATCAGGGGAATACTTTCCGAGATTAGGTAATAAATCTTTGTGTGAAGAAGTTCATCAGGGAGAGGAGTCTTGGCGGTGGAAATTATTGTGGAAGGTAAGGACCCCTCTGAAATCCAAAGTAAATACATGACTTGTTCGTAGAAAGGAAGTGTTGACATGGGATTTGCTACAAAATGCAGACGAAATGGCCACGGGTGAGGTACCCTCTGTAAATAAGATGGAGATCAATAGACCACTTATTAAATTCATGTCCACATCCTGTTCTGGTGTGTGCGGTAATGGAGGGAGTCACTGAATGCAGGTATGGTTGGCATGGTCATGACTCATACTGTGGAAGAGGCTATAAAATATCGGTTTCAGAATATAGAGTTCAAAGCTTACAAAGCCCTTCCATTTGTGGTGATGTGCGTATCTGGCTAGCCCAAAATGTAGATATATTTCATGACAGATACATACCATCATACCAATGTGCTTCTCAGATTAAAGCGTATTTGGAAACTTTAATATTTGTCCACGACCATTGAAGCCTAGAATTATCAAACAAACTCAAATTGACAAGTCAACGTCCTGGGGCTTCCTTGAGGGAGTCAAGATAAAGATTCTATTTGTGGTGCTGGAGGCTGTTGATATATCACCGATGATCATTTCTTTCTCTCAAAAGCAGGTCTGGGCAGGAATTAAAACAGTCATGCTGAGCTGCTCGCTTTGAACTTTCTATTAAAATTGGCAGTGAACCACGTGAACAATAAGATGCATGTCTATGGGAACTCTGAGGTGATCCTATATTGGATAAAAGGAAGCTACGGGATGTGCAATTTGATACTGCACATGGTTTTGAAACAGATCAAACTCATTTAATCGATATTCTCTGGCATATCCTTTCTTCACAAATTCAAAGAACTTAATACACGGGCAGATGAGTTTTCAAAGGCAGGTTTGCAGCTGGCAATTAGCACTGATTATATTGTTGAGTACCAAGGCATCTTACAGGCTGAATCACACCCAATGTTATCAGAACCAAACCAGTGATTGAACCGAAAAACCTTGTGGACCGGGAACCGGTCGGAACCGGACTAGAACCAGTGAAAAAACCAGACCAAAAAACAAGTTGACCAAAAACACAAAATATTCAAATTTTAAAGAAAAACATATATATATACATGTACATCCATATGAATCCAAACCATTTATACATAAATAAGCAAAAGTTATCATTTATATAGCATGTAAGGTTGCACATTACCAAATAGTATTGAGTGCAATCCATCCCTGAATCGAAAATACATCAACAAATAGGCTCTAGCTTGCCTTTGACATCCAAAAAAATTCATGATATAAAAAATACTTACATATCATCAAAATCATTGCCTATATTGGGATCTTCATCATCAATATAACCCTATAAGCATTAAAATAAGATAGAAAAAATATAGCATGTCAAGTCAAGACTCAAGATTTTGTTTGGGTGATGAGTACATTTTTAGTATTGTCATGATAGAAAAGTTCGACAACCAATGTCACTAACATCAAAATACATATTTATTAAGAACTAGTTCTTTACACTCGTAAGGACTCTTAGGTGATTTTCAACAGGAGAAATCCTGTACAGATATTATGTAATAGGGTTTTTATTGGGTGTGGGGGACAGGTGAAGACCTGTAGGTATGGTTTTTTTCATTTTTATCAAATCTGTATGATGAGCAGTAGCAATGATTCGGACAGATTAATAAGAACTTTTTTCCTCTTCTTGTCTTTGGATATAGAAGGCAGGACCTTAGTTTTCTTGAACATTCAGAATGTATTAGAATGCTGTACCAGCATCTTATAAGATGTACTCTTCTTTATTTTACTATTCAAAAAGAGTCTTGGAAAGAAAAATATTCATGCTTGTCCGACCACTCAGTATCCATTAAAAGTTTTCAAAATTTTGAAAATAATTTTCTCTATTATTTTAAAATTGGCTTAAATGTTGTCCCATGAATACATATACACAGTGCACCAGCGAAGACAGGAAAGGTGCCATTCAGCTATTAGAGAAAAAACACGAGATCCTAATAGGCTGAAAAATTGAACACCAAATATAAATGGAAAATAGATCGATCAAGCTGCTTTATTTTCATAGCATAAATGCCTAAACTTATAAACTTTACCAACATTAGTCTCATGATTTAATTCTGTTAATGTTTCTATGCCCCCATTCGGCATATCTTCTCATTAGTGCCACAATCCGCTTTGCATGATAATCTCAGACAAAGAAAATATAAATCCTAACAAATTCTAGAATAGAATGGCCCTGACAGCTATGCTTGACAAACTTCCAAACTTATAACATACTCCAGCAATAACATCGGCTTGGCCTTAAGTGAGATCCGACATACTCAAGCAAAGGCACTGACAGGGACTCAAGTGAGGTGCCACAATGATGGCAATAAGAATAGCTCATGCTATAATTGAGGCAGAAACAAAGGTCACTGAAAATAATTCTCTACATACCACTTGTATGTACCTACAAGGCCATCCCTTAGAGAGACCTTAGGCTTCCATCCAATGTTTGCTAACTTTGAGCTGTCCATTAGTTTTCGAGGGGTTCCATCTGGTTTGGTAGGGTCCCACTTGAGCTCTCCTTCAAATCCCACCACTTCCTTGACAAGCTCTGCAAGGTTTTTGATTGTCACTTCATTCCCACTTCCCACATTCACATGGGGCAAATCACTGTATTTATCCATCAGGAACACCACTGCATCTGCTAGATCATCAACATGTAAAAATTCACGCAGAGGGGAACCAGAGCCCCAAACAACCACCTCTTTTGCTCCAGTGACTTTAGCTTCATGAAACCGACGAATCAAAGCAGGCAAAACATGAGAATTTTCAGGGTGGAAATTATCATTTGGACCATACAGATTAGTGGGCATGCCAGAAATTGCATCCCAATTGTACTGAAGACGATAAGCTTGGCACATTTTTATCCCAGCAATCTTAGCAATAGCGTACCACTCGTTAGTGGGCTCCAGAGGACCAGTCAAAAGTGCTTCTTCTGTGATAGGTTGCGGGGCAAACTTTGGATAAATGCAAGAAGAACCCAGAAACAGTAGCTTCTTCACTCCATTCTTATAGCTTGCATCGATCACATTTGTTTGAATCTGCAGATTAATGGCTATGAAATCAGCAGGGTAAGTATTGTTGGCATGAATACCTCCAACTTTCGCTGCTGCGACAATTACATACTTGGGCCTCTCATTGGAGAAAAATTTCTCTACATCTGCTTGTCGAGTGAGATCAAGTTCCTGGTGAGTCCTCAGGACCAGATTCTCAAATCCTGACTCAATAAGTTTCCTAACAATGGCAGAGCCCACTAATCCCCGGTGACCAGCAACAAATAACTTGGCCTTCTTGTCCATCAGAAAGGATTCACTGCAAACTTCTGGGAGACAGAGATAGGAATGGAGATCAAGGGGTTTGCACAATATGGACAATGAAAACAACAGCCATCAAATGGAAACAGGAACAGAACTAAAGCCTAAAGGTAAATACAGAACTTTGATCCATCAATATGTTACCCAAATCGCAAGCATTGAACCAACATAGAAATAGAAGGGACGTTTTATTGCAACGAAGATACAACAGAACCCCAATAACAGCAACGAATGGATCAGCTAAATAAATAACTTCTGCATCTGGTAAAATAAAACAGGCATTCCTCTTACCTTGTCCAACTTCGCCCATGATGCCCAAGTGAGATGAAGGCTTGAAAGATGAAAGACACGACCTTTGTTGAGCAATCAATGCCTGAAGTCACCTCACCTACAGAATGGGAGGTCATTAATACCACTTAAAAGCAATTAATATCAGCATCAAGAACCCAGTAATTCCAGTCAGTAAATGGGAAAACTTGTCTCAGATCTTCGCCCTAAGAAACACAAATGGAATGATTCCAGTCAGATTTAAATAATCATGAAAGCATTCAGTTAACTAGAGTTTTTACTCGTTCCAGAAGCGCAGCGGCAGGCAACCACTGATGGAAGTCCGATTCATTGTTAGAGGCTGACCATATTATAGCGTGTGTACTCCGAATAGATTCGAAGTATATGCCCTTTATATATATATATCTCGGCATTCAATTTTGGGTATTGGATTTCGTCTTGGTAAATATATTTAATTGATACATGGGTCAATGGAAGGATGATCAAAATCTTCTTGACAGTGAATCTATCGTGTTACGTTTATTTTTCATATATATAGATATTTTTAATTTTCAATTTTGGGTATTGGATTTCGTGTTGGTAAATATATTTAATTGATACATAGGTCAATGGAAGGATGATCTATTTTTCATAGATATTTTTAATTTTCAATTTTCAATTTTCAATTTTGGGTATTCGATTTCGTGTTGGTAAATATATTTAATTGATACATAGGTCAATGGAAGGATGATCAAAATCTACTTGAGAGTGAATCTATGGCGTTGGGTTTATTTTTCATATATATATATAAATTGAATTTTTAAAATTGGTCAGAATTAGTGTAAAAAAAATATTTAAGAAATTTTGCAATAATCATGTTTTTTTATGATGGAAATGGATTGAGCATTATTAAAAATTTCAAAGTCACCCAAAATATTGAAGTTTGATAGCTGGATTTACAAAAATCCTTACGGGATTTTCTTAAAAACCCTATGGGATTTTCTTAAAATCTTACTGGAATTTCCATGGTAAAAAAGCAGTCTAATTAGACTACGGCTTTTTAATTTTCTCTTGAATATTTGGTTTATTTTCTCTTGAATACAGTTTGAGTGGGTTTAATGGTTAAGAGTATGTGTTTTAGTATGTCTTTGTAGATTTAATAGTCAAATAGTTACCTATAAGTGAGTCCCTTGTCCCACAAACAAAGGAGTTTTATACACCAATTTGGTGTTCACCTTGACCATGACCTTAAATTTGAATAATAATAATATATAATTAATATAAGTAAAAAATAAATATTATTGAATTATATTTATTTGTTTTTTAAGTAATAATAATAATTTATAATATTGTAATATTATTTATTTATTTTTAGTGAGCTATTAAAAGAAATTTTATTATATAATTATTGTTTATATAACTTTATTTTTCAAAGGGAAAATTGTAATTTTGTATAATTTGAGAACTGGGAACAAAATTACATTATGCAAATGCTTATAAGAATTTGGTCATGCTCGACTCATGCACAAATAAAGAAACAATCTATAAAAGATTACATTTTTGTCACGGCTAGGTGTGATAAAAATCACTGAATTTCTTCTTTTTGTCTTTCTTTTTCTCAACTTTCCTCTAAACTCCTTGGTTGGGAGGAGCGGTTACAATTATCAATTGATTGTCATATGCCTTCAGGGGGACTTCTTTGTCTGAATCTGAACTCTCAGATACATAGGATCTTTTTATGCCCCTCGATTTCTTTTCGATGGGTGTTTCCTCTTTATGTTGCTCTATAACGATAATCTTTGTGGATTTTGTCCCCTTCTAGCTTTGAACCATTATTCATGACTGATCCTCTACTCCTCCATTTGCTTGACTGTCGAGTTGTGTTTGCACATTTGAATTTGGGTTATGTTCCATGGGATCTTCTTCTTCGTCTTTAAAAATGTCAGGAAAATATCAACCCCTTTGCTTACAACCCTAACTCATTTTCTTTTGGGGGTCTTTTTTGCTAGTGGGCAAGTGTTCTACAAGTTTTTTATTTGAAAATATGATCGGCATTTGAATGTCGTGTTCTCATAATCTAAAACTTGTGTCCACTAAAGGTCTTCATGTTTTAACATAATATGATCAGGTTGACCTTTGAAAAGGTCTATCTCTACACATATTCTAGCAAATGTTAATATACTTTTTGTTGTTTTGTCCAGGTCTACGTGTTTTAATTTACCCAATGTATATCTAATATCCTTTAGGACCTAAAGATGCTAGAAAGGAAGAGGGAGGTTTGGTAACCTCACCCATATCAGCATCACTGTTACCACCATACTTGTAACATCAAATTCTAAGAACCATGAGGTAATGAAAAGCCCTGCTTTACCCCAAAACCATGGCCCCTCATTTAGAAAATTTTCAATATCTTGTTGTGTGACTAATTGTACTAAGAAGAACCCTTCAAAGCATAGGTAGAGATCACAGTTTGGTGTCTAAGAAGAAAACACCCACTAATATATTCTTCAGGTCTCAACCAAAACCCATTAAACTTGCATATTAATGCCTTAGTTTGGAGATCAACAAAATACAATTTTATCGCTAAGGTTTTTACATCCATAGTTGGTACCTTGTCCATTTGCTCGACAATGTAAGGTCCTAGCAGATTTTGGATCTGATTAGGTAAAGTGACAATCTTCACTTTCACGACATCCTTGAATGAGACTAGACCATTAGTGTTTCTAGAATTTGTATTAGGGTTTCTAAAGCCTCTGGCTCCACCTCGAAGCCATAGATTTAATATTATGGTAGAATCCCTTGCCACAATGTTTTAGCTATAGATAATCTTGCAACATTTTTCCTTCATATACCAAAATTTTGAGTATTGCTAGTATACTCATATTGTTCTAAATGGTTTGCTTCAAATTTTCCATTAGATCCAAACCCTAGATCCAACAGATGGAAGTCTTCCCATTAATTTTTTTTGTGAAGATCTGAATTTTTTTTGTCTCAATATGTCTCTCGTCCGGTTTAGAAGAGACCAACCAAATCCTAGATCTGGCTGGACAAACTATACATGGAATCCCTTAACCATGAGATCACGTTCCAACCAATCAGGTTTTTCGTTTTGCATATTGGAAGAACCCCATATTGCACATGACGAGGCTAATTTGCAACTTCTGATCGACTTTGGATAAGGGTAGCGGGCCAGATATCCTTACAAATGAATGTCTCCCTCGAGTACTAGCCTCGTTACCTCCATAAAAACTAATCCCAATCTAGTGAGGTATGAAAGAGTTGTCAAATTTGTTCGAATTGATGGCATCCCAAGACTATGTGGCCACCACATCCACTTGGCAAAGACCCAAATCACATGTTTGTTATGGTTCACAAAAATCACCACATGCACAGGAAAAATCCCTCACTTGATCGCTCCATCCCACACCATATCTTACCATCATTGTAAAAAACTAGCCATATTTGTGCCACGAAGACCCAGATCACAAATCTTCTACATTTCATGCAGATCACCGCATGCAAAGTTGATAAACCTCCTCTTGATCGCTCCAACCCACACCAGAGCTCGCCACCACTGCCAAAGGCTAGCCTGCGTTCTGTAACTACACTTGACATATCTCTACAAACATAAGAGATCCTAACGCTCTTCAAATTTTTTTTATTACATAAACATTTTATTATAAATTTTGATCTAAGACTTTTGTGATCCATAATGTAGATGAATGTCTTTTGGATTAATCACATCATTAGGATTTGGTCGACGTTTCGAACCATCTAATGCGGTTCATCCTCAGGACAAGGTGGATAAGCTAATCGATATTAATGAATAAATAGTGTGGATGCATCATTGCCCGGAAATAGCCAATGAGAACTAGTCGTAATTAAATTAGTTAATTAGTTATGAAGAAAAATATTAAAAATATTTTTAAATTAATTTATTAATAATTAAAATTGTATTTAATAATAAAATAAAAATATATTTATAAAAAGGTGGGTAATTTTTTTTGCATCCAGACTATTTATTCATTAAGATATATTAGTTTCTCCACCTTATCATGAGGATGAACCACATTAGATGGTTCAAAATGTCGACCAAATCCTAATAATGTGATTAATCAAAAAAACATTCATCTATTTTATTATAAAATTAAAATATTTTATAAATTTACTAAACCCAATAATCTTTATAAAATATAAATATTTTATTTTATTTTATTTTAAATATATATTTTAATTTATTTTAAATATATGTTCTCTTTTGCTTTTGCTTAAAGAAGAAAAAATAATCAAACTCATTATGTATTTGGAAGGAGGCATTTGGAACTCGTATTCATCTTGTGTTGTTTTGTTTGCAATGAGGACATTCAAAAATTATATTCATCCTATCTTAATATTGCTTTTAAACTTTAAAAAAAAGGATATAGCGTGAACAAAAATGATAAGTGAACCATATTAGTTTATACTTTTTAAATGAATGTTAGGTTTTGTTTTTACTTGTGTGCTAGAATTTATCTTATCATAGTTTAGGGTGGGTTGTGTTTCAATAATTTTTAGTTTAAGGTGATTGATCTCTCTCATTATTTATTTTTACAATTATAAAAGAGATATTATTAGTCTTTTTCTTATTAGGGATTATGGTATTTGTCTCGCAATCAAATTTTATTGACTGTGTATTATTTTGTTGTTTTTCTTGCAATTTTATTCAAAGTTTTGGGAAAGTGTTGAATATTTCTATTTTCCATAAATTCAAAAATATTTTTCTAATTTCTGGAAATCTTATTTCTAATTTTCGATTGGCCTAGCAACTTTCGATGAGACATAATTCCCTTGGTGGAGAGTGTTTTAATTTTGGTATTTGTTAGTGCCATGTGCGGGAGAAGAGGGTGCATAGGGAACTTTATTTGACAAGGACATAATTAATGTTAAAAGCATTGCTTGTGCGAGGTTTTTATTGTGCAAAGGACAAAGTATGTGTGGGAGAGTAGTTGCGTAGAGCTCTGATTTTAGAGCTATGAATCTTTGCGGAGGATGAGGTATGTGTGGGAGAACATAATAATTAATATTATTATGTTTCATTATCCAAAGCTTTTACTGTGTGGAGGATGAGGTTTGTGTGAGAGAATGGGCAGTGCATAGGGAAATTAATGTTAAACTATTAATGTTAATCTATGAGATTTTTGCGCACAGTGGATTTGCTTTGCAATCCCACACATATGCATTTGTGTTATATTTAAAGTATATGAGTTTTCTATTTATAAGAGGATAGACATCGAGATAATAAAATATCTGGAAAATTGCGTTTGTGCGAGAGAACTGGGGGTTTCGTGAATGCTCTGATAGTGTGCTATTGCTCTAAGCATTGGTGTTAGAATTGAATCTTTGCAGAAGACAAGGTATATGCGGGAGAACATAATAATTAATATTATTGTGTTTCATTGTACAGAGCTTTTATTGTGTTGAGATTTTATATTGGGAACTTTATTCGATAGGAACGAATTAGGATGGGATATTTCAAGAGAATGAGGAATGCATAAGGAAATTAATGTCAAACAATTAATGTTAATTTGTTATTATTATCATGTTTCAATGTGTGGAGAGGGAATTGTATTGCGCATTAAAGACTATTGTGTAGAGTTGTGATTTTATAAAGCTATGAATCTTTGCATATTGAAGGATGTGCAGATAAATATTATTATGTTTCAATGTGTGGAACTTTGATTGTGCAAAAGATGGGGTATGTATGTCAATTTCCTGAAGAAATGTTGACGTTAGTCGGAAAGGAAAATAGACAACTCTACAAATTAAGTTGTGGAAATATTTTGAAATTGAGTTACTGAGAGTAAAATAATAGTTAAATAAATAATGATTTACTTTAACGTAGGGTATATGCAATGAATTAAATAAAGCAGTACAGATAAATGTCATGCATGGAAATTAATTTTGTTATTTTCAAATTCAACCAAAATTTATTGTTCTAATGTCCAAAAACACAGTTCACAATTGGGCTATAGAAGCTATTCTAAATTGATTTTCTCTATTAAAATAAAAAAAACTATCTAAATTACTACATATATTCGATATCAGAAGCAACGTGAGTTTCATTAACTTCCGGCTCAAGCTAAGAAGGGGGGGAACCTTGGTCAATGGCCATGATATCCTCATCTCTTTCATGAACGTCCTCCTCAACATTAATTTCCTTTGTGTGAGCCAAATTATCCACACGAAAACTCAACGTTTCGTTTGCCAATTGCAGCCGCTCCAACTTCAATTTCAGTATTGTGATTTTCTAATTTAGAAGGTCGAAATGGACCCATGCTTTAGAATAAATCATTTCAGCATGATTTGAGACCAAATCGATGAGAAATTCCAGAGAATCTGTGATTCTAACTAAAGAAGCACTGAGCTCTTGCTCTGCAACTCCAAAAGCATGCTCCATAAACTTCAACCTGTTTCACACTTGCTAATAACCTTGGTGAGTTATGGTTCTAATCCTCGAATCTATGTTTGCAGAGTCACTCCAACAATGTAAATATACCATCAATCTAACTTTCCTTTATTTTAAGCCTTTATCTTTGTCGTTAATGTCGGCTTTGACTCCACACAATGTAAACGTTCATTCTCTGAAGGATGTGTGGAGGGGGGTCTATATGCAAGAAAACAAGGGTGCATAAGGAGATTTATGCCATCGACACGTAATTAGTTTAACTATGAACAAATTTAGAATTAGTATTACTATGTTTCCTTTTGTGAAGCTTTCCTTGTGCGAAGTTTTTACTGTGTGGATGATGGGTAATGTGTCCTAGAACGGGGGCACAAATGTAACATTAATTTTAAACTATTTTCCATTTAAAACTTTTACAGATTTAGCTATGCGGAATGAAGGAGGTGCACAGAACGAGATATGTGCGAAAAAATGAAGGTGCAGAGGGAACTTTATAATTTTAATTTGTAATGTAATGATATTTCACATTTTCTTATTACACATATACAAATATGATTAATATGCAGATTGATTAAGGTAAGATTTTTCCAGTTTGCATTTTCTACAATAAAAGTTTCAATTCAGTTTTCGTGCTTCAGACAAATTTCATTCTGCAGATTTATCTCCACACTCAGTACAATGTTTAGTAAATTATTTAGCAATATTTAGAATTAAAATATTACCAATAATAAATAATAATAATAATGTCTAAGAACTGTGCAGAAAGTAAAAGCATATAGAAGTGGAGAGATTTCATTATGACAACACAACCTTTAATCAGTTAATTAGCAAAGTCTTTAGAGCAAAAGAAGTTGATTTTGAGGGGGTGTGGAAAAATTACTAGTGTCCACACTTCTACAGTTCCTCATAAAGTAAGCTAATAACATAATAGTGGGGACCAACATTGTTTATAGGTGTAAAATATTACCAATAATGTATAATAATAATAATGTCGAAGAACTGTGTGGAAAGAAAAGACATACAGAAGTGGAGAGCTTTCACTATGATAGCACAACCTTTAATCAATTAATCAGCAAAGTTTTAAGCGCAAAAGAAGTTGATTTTGCGGGGGGTGTGGAAAAATCACTATTGTCCGCACTTCCGCACTTCCTCCTAAATTAAGCTAATAACATAGTGGTTGAGACCAACATTGTTTATAGGTGTTGACATGAAAAAAAGAAGTATTTTTTTGTAAATTTTGTGATTAAAAAACTTGTTTATGAGTGCAAGAAAACATGAATCATGTGAAAGGTCTGTGATTGTGCAATGTGCGAAGGTCTACACGATGGAATCTTGAAAGCTTCCTCTGTAGTTCTGCACATATGCCTATTTACACAAAGATAACCATAAACAAAGCTTTCGTTGTGCAGAGATCATAACCTTTAATTAATTGATCAACAAAGTATTTAGTGCAGAAGAAGTTGATACTACTGGAGTGCGGAAACCGCACTTAGTATATAAGAGGTATTTGATGACATTTATGCGTATGAAAATAGATTTCATTGTGCAGAAACGTTTCATTGGGGATACAAAAAGTCTAATAAACATTAAATAAGGAACATTACTATTTTCTTTTAAATAAGCATCATTAGTTTAATGCAATAAGGACTTTAACAGACATTAAATAAGAAACACCAATATTTCGTATTAAATAACATAGAAACTATTAATCATTAATAATGTTCAATTTCATAAAACTTACTTCCATTCAATCAATACAATGGATCATTGACCAAATTGTTCATTTTGTCGATTATGATGTTATGTTCTAAGAATATTGGCATATGATATCACCATTAATAACAAGTTGATCAAAGTGTTCATTTTGTCATCCAACAAGATTTCTGGTGCGTTCACAATGCATCATTTTCCCATATTGTCGGCAAAGAACATTATGGTCGAATAGGGTCTCCTAGTAATCGTAGGGATTCACTTTGAAGCCCCCTGGTGTGATTGGATCATAACACATCAATAAAGAATATAATCTCTTCTTCGTTGTAGCCATACCTTTAACTTTTCTCTGAATTAATAGTGTGGCTTTATCTATTCCTAGTGCGATTGTTGCACTACTTTCCTTCTTGCAATTGAAGATTGTTTTATTCTACTGATATATCAATTATTTTTTAGGTTCGTTATGTTAGATGACGTTTTATAGCTCTAGAAGATTCACACAATTTGCGATTTTTTATAGACAATCATTACATTAGCTTTATCATTAGTATTTGCAGATCTAGATCGATACACTTATGTGTGGAAAGTGTTGGGCACAGACTAAGGTATGATTTTCACCCATTAAATACTGCAAATCATATTGTAATTTCAAGAAAATCCCTCTTCATATTACAATAAGGAATAAAAATCATGAAAATGGGAACAGTCAAAATAATGATAGAAGGGACGATTTATAATAAGGAATTGACTCTTTTTTGTCTTTACCTGCAGGAAACTAGGAATGCCTAAACCAAAATAGCGAAAGAAAGCCAATTGACGGACGCAAGCACAAAGCAGTCCAAACAGCCAATAGAAGGCGAACAAGCAGATGGAGTCTAAGAACTCAAACGACAGCCACGCGTAGCGGGTTTTCGTTTGAGATACATTCTCGAAATTCCGAAGATCGCCTTTAAAAGGGCAAAGAACAGAATGAGAGGGGAATCCGATAATAGAAAAATCCAAAACAATTTGTCTAATTACATTTTGTAGCATTCCTGGATGTAACAGAGAGTTTTGAGTAACTATCTTCTGAAGTTTCCTCAGTGCTAAGGCTTCTGTAGGTCTGGGCCCAACCTCCGGGAGCTCCACGCATGTTGTCATGTTCTAAAAAGTTACAGAATCGATATCTGTGAACTTGGTGCAGTTATAATACATATTTCCATTTGATATAATTACAGCTCTTCCTCTTTAATGAATGATTGGCAGTCACATTCTTAGAATAAGACAAGTGCAATCACGTTTCTGATAACATTTTGTTAATTTCGGTTCTTCTGTTGTCATGATAATTAATTTCTAGGTCATAGGAAGATTGATTTCAGCATTCTGCATCTCCATGCATTGCGTGGCATAATAAAGCAATTATTCAATTGACCAGTGTTGTTTAATTAAGTCTTACAGATAACTCCATTGCAAAATTACTTAATGATAGTTGTATGAGTTATTTGACCTGTTTCGGTTATATTGCTATTCATTACTACCAGCTTAGTTATACTGCTATTTCATTATTGCACAGCTAGTCATATTGCTTAGTTATACTGTTGTTTCATTATTGCACAACTAGCCATATCGTCCCGTTATACTGTTGTTCGACTAGTGCACAGTCATTCATATTGCTTAGTTATATTTATGTTTCATTATTACACAACTAGTCACCATTCTAGTTATATTGCTAGTCATATAGCTGCTCATTACTGCTTAGATCGCTAGGTCATCGATTCAATTCAATTCCCTGTCTGAAACAATTTAGTTAGACTATTGTTCTACTTAATTTCATTACTGTCATTTCAATACTTGCTTGATTTATCTAGACCGTTGTTCATTTTAATAGAACTACTGTTTCACTCCAATAGAGAAACATCAAATCCCCTTACTTAGCTTTAGGCTAAAAGATCCATTTAAGACACCTTCTCTAAGAACAACAAGCTTCCAAAGTTAGTAATTCCTTCTGAACATTGACAAAAAGTCACCTCTATCCAACCCAACATTTTAGCGCCGTTGTCGGGGAGGGTGTTGAGATTTATCTCCTTTAATTCATTATTTTTCCATTGCTGTGAGGAATTGGGTATTGAAAACGAAAGGTAAGAACCTGCGTACTGATAAGCAACATGCTTGCCCTTTAGCCCACCCACCAGCAAACTGTACAAGAACCATAAGATAGGTGCTTTTATTTTATGCCTAAGAAAAATATAGAAGCAACCCAAAATTAGTCACAACCACAACCCAAAGGACCGATGATCCTTGGGAGGACAACATACATAGACGAAATCATTAAGAAAGCTGAATCTCAGGCATCTATAGGACCGAAAACTACTTCTATCCAAAATCCTAACATATCCCCTTGGGAAGAAACCTCACCATATGTAGCCTACGCCGAGATTCACAGCAAGACAGAGGGGTCTGAGCGAAGCTTGCAGACTGCCATTCATCAAAACATCGACCTTTCAAAAGAGGGAGGCTCTTGCAATTTGCAAGAAGTCAGGCGAGAAACTAGTGGAGAAATTCAATAGAGGTACCTAAGTCCCCAGAAGGAGTAATCGAAACAGAACTTCTTAGAATCCCAGATCAGGGAAGTGCTGTAAAACCTCCTCCGCATTCACCTTCCAAGCCTATCAAAATCTCCCCTCCAGATCAAGAAATTCCTGAAGATTTCTGGCACCTCTTTGATCAAATGGAAAATAATCAAAATCAAAATTAGAGGCAGACATCAACATTGGAGTACCCCATCGTTGATCATGTTGCCAATGCCCCTATGAAAACCATTCCCTTGCATAACATCCCCACCTTTCATGGATTAACCACAGAAGATCCTGATGCATTCTTATTTGAATTTGATCTCTTATGCAAAGGATATGATTACACCACCAATCCCCAGAAATTAAAATTATTTCCCTCCACCTTGAAAGGGATGGCTCTCTGCTGGTTCATGGGGTTAGGAGGGGGAACTATAAACAACTGGGACCAAATGAAGAATGCCTTTCTTACCAAATACCAAGACTATTGCCGAACCCGCGACCTAAAAAATGAAATCTTTAACATGACTGCAAAATACAATGAAACATTAGAAGAATACGTAGAAAGATTTCAATACAATTTACAAAGATCCCCATATACTACGTTGTCCAAGAACATTTTGAAAGCCACAATACTTAAGGGGATGAAGGAGGAATGGGTTGAATTATTTAACATAATGGGAGAATGAGATATTTATCAGGAAGAATATGACGAGCTTATCTCCTTATGTATTAGATGCTCCCTGGGTAGCTCACGTAACAAACCTATTGGACGCGATCTTAAGCAGACCAGTAACAATGTAACTAGGGCAGAATTTGGAAATCTCTTAGAAAACTTCAAAACTGACATCTTGGGCACTTTGACCACACAACTTGATGTTCTGCAAGCCAAACAAAAACAATCAATAGCTGAACAAAATCTGGCCGTCTTCTGCCCAAAATGTCGGAAGAAGCACAGCGAAAGGGAGTGTCCTTTAGACATGGTCCAAATATGTGTTATTTTCACTAAGGATCATACTACGGACCAGTGTCCTTCACTCCATGGGCTGAAAGCCATCTACAAATAAGCATAAGAAGAAACAAAACCAGTCTATTTAATGAATCAACGTCGGCAATGGCAGGCACGACCTGACATACCGTAAGACCTACCTCAATATTTTCCAGTGCCCCATTACAACCAAAAAAACCCTACAACAACTTGGTAGACTCAAAACCCCTTCCCAACTTGGCCAAACCAAACCTTCCCTATCCCACCCTGGCCTACACAAAATCCATTAGGAAGTAACTGGCAAAACTTCCCTAGTTCTCCCCCTTATTGGTAGAATATCCCTTATCAAAACCAATGGCCAAACCCCCCTACTCAAAACAACAATTGGAACTGGAAACGACCTACGGGGATGGGAAATTTACCGATAGGAGCAGGAACCCAACAATTACCAGCCCCCTACCCTATTCAACATTACCAGCAGCCTGTCATACGACCTCAATTACCAGCTCAACCCAATCCCAATCCCAATAATAGACCAGTTCAATTAATTCAAATCATAGAGGATCCAAAACCCAACAACGAACAAAAACAGTGCAACGAATTGAGGTTAAGATCAGGACATACCATATTACCCATAGTGGCCCCAACTCCACCTCAATCCCAAATTGAAACATCCACAGGGCCTAGCTCAACAAAGATAACAGAAACAGGTAAAGACGAGGAAACAATGGAACAACAAAGACCTGAAGATCTTAAAATAGCTCCACCACCATTTCCTGAGAGATTAAACTTACCCAGACCTATAATCAACTCAGAATTTTACATCCTGGGGGAGTTAAGAAATATTTGTGTCAAAATTTCTCTTCTGCAGACCATCCAGGACATTCCCATCTATGCAAAAACAATCAAGGAGTTATGTGGAAAGAAACAAATTAGGAAAACAATGGCTGCACCTACCGTTCATGTAGTAGGGACTCTGTCTGACTTATTGTTAGGAAGAGAACCACCTGTGAAATATGAAGACCCAGGAAACCCCATTGTAACCGTACAAATTTCTGGACAGTCATTTCCAAACACATTGGTTGACCTTGGGGCAGCCATCAACATCCTAACCACCGAAGCTTGTGAAAAACTAGGCATATCAATCCTCGAACCTACAGCCACACTCCTAGAATTAGCAGACAGATCTGTTATTAGACCAGAAGGTATAGTGCAAGACATTATGGTCTCAGTAAACTCATGGGAATACCCTGCTGATTTTTTAGTTATTAATCCAAAAAATATGATGGAAGGGCACCTTTTGATTCTTGGGCGGCCTTGGCTGGCCAAGGCAGATGCTTACATAGGCTGTCGAACGGGCAACATGACTATCACTAGAGGCAATTCTGTAAAAATTATTGTAATTTATCTGCCTACCAAACCAAGTCTGCCTACGATAAAAACTCACAAACACCCAGATACATATTGGGAGAAAAATATCCGCCCACCCCTCACACTAGTAGAGGCTCTTGAATTTAAAGATCAAACAAAAGATGATTTGATCAGTAACATTATGAATCAACCTCCAAAAACTGAAAATTTGAAATGCCAAATCATGAAAACAATTCTTGAGCATGAAGGACAAGAAAATCCTGTAACATACTTTGAGACCCAATATAATCCCACAACCATTGTTTGTAATAGTATAACTATTGAAATCGAACCAGGTAAGATTTTGAATATTAACAGTAGCCTGGATGACAACCAAAGGCAGAGACTTGTAAAAATCCTTAAGAAGTGCCAGGGTGCATTTGCGTGGGATTACCAAGACATGAAGGGATTGGACCCACAGCTGTGCACGCATCATATCTATACTGATAGAGAGACTCGGCCTATTAGACAACCGCAACGAAGAATGAATCCCCATTTAAAAGAAATTGTAAAATAAGAACTCCAAAAGCTCCAAGACGTAAATTTTATTTCTCCTATTTCAGACAGCAAATGGGTCTCCCCTTTGGTGGTTGTCCCTAAAAAGAATGGGAAGTGGAGGATCTGTGTAGACTATAGAGAATTAAATAAAGCAACTCAGAAAAATCATTTCCCCCTTCCCTTTATTAACCAAGTCCTTGACACATTAGCTGGAAAACGTTTTTTCTCTTTTCTTGACAGATTCAGTGGATACAATCAAATACAAATAGCTCCTGAAGATCAAGATAAGACAACCTTTACTTGCCCATGGGGCACTTTCTCTTATAGAATGTTACCGTTTGGATTATGTAATGCTCCAACAACATTTCAAAGAGCCATAATTAGCATTTTTTCTGATTTAATAAATGAAGGACTTGAAATTTATATGGATGATTTTACAACCTATGGGGAATATTTTGATCAGACACTAGAAACATTAGACAAGGTATTAGAACGATGTAATGCTACCAGATTATGTCTAAGCAACGAAAAATGCCACATGATGATGACTGAGGGGGTAATCCTAGGCCGCTACATTTCTGCAGCAGGAATACAGGTAGACATGACTAAAATAAAGGTAATCCTTCTGTTGGCCACACCCTGTACACAAACAGAGGTACGCAGTTTCCTGGGGCATGTAGGATATTATCGCAGATTTATAAAAAAAATCTCACAGATAGCTGCACCTCTGTATGCTTTAACTGGAAATGTTGAATTTCAGTGGACTGAAAAATGTGACATTGCTTTTACAGAAGTAAAGAAGCTGGTCTCCACGGCACCAATCTTGCGAGGTCTTGACTGGAGACTCCCCTTTCATATCTCTTCCGATGCATCTGATACAACAATAGGAGCAGTCCTCGGACAAGAAGAAGACCAAAAACCATATGCTATTTATTATATTAGAAAAAATCTCACCCCCACCGAACTAAACTACACAGTAACCGAGAAAGAGTTCTTGGCTGTAATTTATGCTATCAATAAATTCAGGCACTACATAACAGGATATCAAGTATTCCTATACACTGACCATTCTTCTATCATATATTTAGCAAATAAACCGATCATCAATGAAAGAATAACTCGTTGGCTACTATTATTACAGGAATTCGATATAACAATCAGAGATCGTCCAGGGAAGGAGAACGTAGTCGCAGACTTTCTGTCGAGAGTCCCCAAAATAGATGACACATTAACAGTCAATGATCAATTTCCCGACGAACACCTATTTGCGGTAGTAATCAAAACCACGTGGTATGAAGATGTGGCAAATTATCTGGCAGTTGGGAAGCTACCCAAACATTTGATGGCAAAAGAACGGAAGTTAATTGTACAGTGCAGTTCACGATTCTCCTGAATTGAAGGATACTTATTTCATACAAGGGTTGATATGCATATACGTCGATGCATAAGGGAAGATGAAATTCATGACATCCTACGTGCCTGTCACGATTAACCCTGCGGTGGTAACTTCGCAGGCCGACGGATAGGGCATAAAGTGCTGCAATTAGGCTATTTTTTGCCTACAACTTTTAAAGACGCAAAAAAGTACGTTTAGTCCTACGATAGCTGCTAAAGGATGGGTCGTCCAGGCCAAGCCCATGAAATGTCGCTGCAACCACAATTGGTGGTGGAACCATTTGAATGATGGGCGTTGGACTTCATTGGGCCATTTAATCCGCCATCAAACCAGAAAGCCCACATATTAGTTGCCACAGATTATGTTACCAAATGGGTCGAAGCAGTAGCTTTGCCAAGAGCCACGGAAGAATCAACAATTAAGTTTCTCTTCGAACTATTTGTACGATACGACCTACCAAGGGAGGTGATAACCAATGGGGGGGGCATAGTTCACAGGCAATAAGATCATATCTACCTTAAAAATTCACCATGTCATTCACAAAATTACGCCTCCTTACCACCTGCAGGCAAACAGACAAGTCAAAAGCACTAACAAAGTCTTGGAGGCAATCCTTACCAAGACAGTAGCAGCACACCGCCGGAACTGGGCCACTAGACTACCAGAAGCCTTATGGGCTTATCGAACAACCTGGAGAAATACAACTAGATATTCACCATATCATCTAGTATTTGGGAGAGAACATATCTTCCCTATTAAGTTTGAAATTAAAACACTGAGAACAACCAAGGAAGTAGGATTGGACTTAACGGATGCTCAAACTAAAAGACTTCAACAAATAAATGAACTGGATGAAATTCGATTGCTTGCCTTGCAACGCATAATGATCATTCAACAACAACGAGCCAAGTGGCACGACAATCTAATAAAAAGAAATTATTCCAAAAAGGAGATTGGGCACTCCTATATGATTCCAGATTCCAAGACTTTCCAGGAAAACTGCAAACAAGATGGCTTGGTCCATATGAGATTCAGGAAGTACATAGCAACGATACCCTCACTTTGACCACGATAGATAGATCCGGCTCAACATTTCGAGTTAACGGACACAGAGTATGCCTCTATCACAAACCTCTCACGAAGCAATATTTTTTTCAACAAGCACGAGAAGATCCCACCATCCGAGTTGTGGCACAAGGGGGTGACAACCCCACAAACTCAAGTACATGAGAGGTTTGACAACATCACTTGTAAATTATGTATATAATTGTATATTCATCCCATTTACAATCCATTTTTTTTCATTATAGGGTTGTGTTGTTTTCAGTTTTTATGCTTTGTTGTTAAGTTTATGAACAGCTGCTGTTCAATTCTTGAATAGCAGCAGTTCAATTGAATTGAACAGCTTTTTGATTGAGTTTTTATGCTTTTCTGTTGAGTTTATGAACAACAGCAGTCCAATCGAATTGAACAACCTTTTGATTGAGTTTTTATGCTTTGTTGTTCAGTTTATGAACAATTGTTGTTAAGTTTATGAACAGTCGTTGTTCAATTTTTGAGCGACATCAGTTCAATTGAATTGAACAGCTTATTGTCGAGTTTTTAAGTTTTTCTGTTCAGTTTATGAATAGTTGTTGTTCAATTTTTGAACAACAGTAGTTCAATTGAATTGAACAACTTGTTGTCAAGTTTTTAATTTTTGTCGTTCAATTCCAGAACAGCTGCTGTTCAATTTTCGAACAGCACCGGTTCAACCGAATTGAACAACTTTTTGACCATGTTTTTAATTTTTGCTGTTCAAATCCAGAACAGTTGCTGTTCAATCCTTGAACGGTAGCAGTTCAACATAATTGAACAACTTTTTTCCGCGTTTTTAAATTTTGCTGTTTAATCCCGAAATAGTTGTTGTTCAATTTCTGAACGACAACGATTCAATCAAATTTTAAACAATTTATTTTTTCACGTTGCTTGTGATGTTCCCTTCAGAAACAACTACTATTCCATCTTTGAACAAGCTGACTGTTCCTTCAACAAAAATACCCATTTTTTGATCATTTTTTAGCATTTTTTAGCATTTTTTAGCATTTTTCAACATTTTCTTTAAAAAAATAACTGCTTCTAAATGTCTTAAATAGCCATTCTTTTTATTGAATAACATTGAGCAGGGAATGGCACTTGAAAGAGAGAAGGCAAATGATCAAATTCCAAATATGATGTCTTGTGATACTACAATTCTCAAACATGAAGCTGATATTATAACACATCAACATAAAGGCTAAAATACCCATAATTCGAATATGATATGAAACAATTCAGGGCCTTATAATGAAATGTATTTTTTGCACTATTCGAGTAATATGACCTTACAACATAAAGAAATGGAACAAGGGATATTAATGGTATTAGTCTTTCTATTTCTTTCACCATCCCTCACTCTTAAGGAGTCAATGAGCCTCCCTTAGCAATCATGGTGCAACATGCAAATCTCAAAAGAGGATAGGGGGTCTCATCACGAGCCAGCCTACCATGATCATAGGAATTGAACAGGTGGCATGCCCATTATGGCCACCACACTAGGGTAATGACCTTCTCATACATTAGAAGGATGGAGGTCTCATCACGAGCCGACCTGATCACTCTATTACAATTCTAGTGAATGGCATTGTAGTTATCTGGCTACCATACCAGCACAGTGACCTCCGAATGGATCAAATTTTCAAAATAAAAAAGCAAATACTACATGTACATATCTTAAGAGAGGATAGGGGGTCTCATCATGAGCCAACCTAAGATGATCATAAGAGTCTAAGCAATTGTCATGCCCATTATGGCAACCACACCAGGGTAATGACCTTCTTACTAACTTGAAGGATAGGAGGTCTCATCACGAGCCGACCTGATCATTTTGCTACAACTCTAGTGAATGGCACCATGATTACCTGGCCACCATACCAGCATGGCGATCTCTCCATCAAGATGATAAAATAACTATTTTCACATAGGGGTCATGGCTCATTTTTCGGGTTAAAAAGCAACCCTGTCGAGGCTATGAACGTCTGCTGGCAGCAGTGGCCCTGCTTGTGGTATGAAAGAATGCTTCTTTAATAACAAAATACTGTTACATACACGTTGTTTTCCATTTTATTTACTACAAACCTATTACTCGAATTAGTGAAAACCATGACTTACCATAAGAATAAATAACAAAGATTTGATTACATATTTCAAACTTGGGAAGGACAGCGCCAATCAATACTTGATTAAATCTTGCTTCCGTCACAACATTCTAATCATACAAAGACATCATATCATAATAATGACAATATTGTTTTCTCTCATGTCTCGGCCTTCTCCGCACAAGATTCAATCATGAAAACTTTTAAATTCAATCGTTTGCTGCACATGAAGTAATTACTTAACCGTCAATCCTCCACACGCAAAATTACTAAAATATGACATCCCCATGCTCGCATTCATCATTGGTCGAATCTCTCCAGTACCTGAGGGCGTGGGCGCCCTTTTCTAAAGGGGGAGAGGTGTAATTGGCTTTGATTGGCTTGAATTTGGCAAGCAGATGAAATCCCTGCACAAATCCCGTCAGACACATCGGTAAATGCTACAATTAAGGCATGGAGACTCTTTATATAGAACCACGATCTCTTTTTTTGTTACACTCAGCTCCCAGACGAAACAACAAAGCCAGGAAAAAAGATAACCAGAGGAGAAAAGCATACCAACCATGGGCGGAACTACTCTTCGAAATGAGTCGTCGAATTTCCCAATTTCAGAGGTAGAAAGTGCCATTCTTCAGCGAGCATGATGGCTGACATATGTGCATAGATTACAAGGACACATCACAGAAATTGCAATCGAATTCCTGCAAAATTTGCGGGATGGGAAAACCATAGTAAACAGTCGAACCATACCTATCACAGAAGAAAACATAGCAGCAGTTTCTAGAATACCAGCACAAGGGGAGAGATGGGCAGAAATTTATCTACTCCTGTGAGAAGCAATAGCGCTATACCAGGACCTAGATAAACCACTGGAACAAAGAGCTAGAGGGATTTCTCCCGCTTCCTTACACCAGCCATGGCAAGAGTTGGTGGTATTCATCCAAAGATTCATAACATGTGAAGGACGTCGGGAAGCAGTAAAACCTCGACAGCTTAAACTCTTAGTTGCACTCAAACATAAAATTTCAATTAATTTCCCTGCCTTTTTAAATTATGTATTGCATGATACCGTCGTTCAAATAAGAAAAGCTAAGAGGCCCCAATCAGTGGTTAGTCACCAAGGCTTAATAAAGTTAATCGTTATTCATGAGCTAGATAGGTAGCATCTAGCATGGCACAATTTTTTGAACCCAGAAGTGCAGGAACCAAAAGTTAACCCAGAAGTGCAGGAACCTGAAGTTAACCCCGAGGGTACTAAAATCAAGCCTCCTAGGGTAAATCCTCCAAAAAGAAAGAGAATTCAAGCCTCAACATTAGATTCAAATAGACAAAAATGGGCTAGAACACCCCAGGGAACTTCGAACACCATAGATGGAGCAGAATCCTCCCAGGCACCCTTACACGAATTTGAAGAGGAAATGGCCCTAGTGCTAGGGAAAATGAAGACAAGCTTCGAATTAAGGAACTCATCGGAAGCAGGGGAGCAAGAAGAATTTGCTGATAAAATTGCCTCCCCCAGCAGCTCTGGTCACACTAATATCCTACTCGACCAAGAGGAACTACAAGAGAACAAAGCCCTATCTCCCATTGATAATTATGAAGTATACGGTGAAGGACAGACAGACGAACAGGCTGATTCAGGTGACACTGTCCTCGTGGAACAAAGCTCTCACACAGAGACAGTTCCCTTGTCACCAGGAGGTAGCATTGCTCCTCCCTGTCAAGACCCTCATACTGAGGTCAATTCTGAAGAAGTAATTAGAAACACCATTCTAGACCTTACCCCTAAGCAAGAGAATTCTACTCCCCTGCCACCTGTTGAAGTAAAAACAAGGGAAGGTTCAGACATGAGAAAAAATGAGAATTTGAGAAAGACTTGTAAAAAATTGAAGAAGATGGTAAAACACCTGAAGAAGCAGTTGAAAAGAAAAAGAAAGGTCAGGAAGTCAAAAGAAAAAACTTCCACTGTAGGGACCCAAACAGAACCAGCAATTACTATGGAAATTGGAACACAAACCACTTTGACAACCACCACCGAAGCCGGAGCACAGACAGAAGCAACAAACAACATTGAAACATCCACCCAAACTGAGCAGAAATTTCTGGAGGAAAATGGGATCCAAACAAAGGAAGTCCCTACCTATGCCATTTAATAGAAATAGCTGCCAAGCAAAAAGTACAGAATGAGTTAGTGCAATTACGACATGAACTGACACAATACAAGAAAGAGGTAGTTCCATTACAAGAGCATCAGGCACTGCAAAAGAAATTCACTGACCTCTCTCTTACAGAAGATGAGACATTTGCCCAGCTTAGAAGTGAGTAGGCAAAGGTTAAAGCAGTACAAAGGCAGGTAGAGCAAGCCAAAGAGCAGATCTCTGCAATTTTCTCTCTATATGATGATGCTTTATCCTGTAGGTCACCGGCAACGAACTACGCCCTATTCCTAACAGAGCAATACCTACTTCTGAAAGTTAAAGCTGTAGGAGCAGGAAAATCCACTTCCTTTAATACTATAGAGGAATTTGTCCAATGTTGTAATGACCAGGGTGAGCAGGTTCAACGCTTCTTAAGTGAGCTCTACATGAACAATTTCTTTTTAGAATATGACACTAATAGAAACCCCGACCCCTTCATAGGAGATGTTCAATTACAAGCTTTCCTTTCATTTTCCAAAACCAGATCAGGTGGGCCAAAGCTTATGGCATCTTTCAGAAAAGAGAACATAATCTGGAACTATGGGTCGGGGGGGTGCCTATGAAACCCATGTAGTTGATCATCTGACATCATAATTTCATGAGAAGGCCGGGTGTGAAGTCTAGATTGGGTCCTTTCCATAAAGATGTCATTGAAAATGCACGAGATTACTTTGAAGACATCCATGAAGCAGCCCTAGCAGCAGCTAAACAATGGTGGATGGCCTCCATGAATAATGTGAAAAATAGGGAGCCATTCAATTACAGGAACTTCAAGGCTGCTGCTTCCAGATTTCATTTATACAACAACTTAGTCTACAACATGGGGCCTGCCTGGCTGGGTTGCAGATACCAGAATCCCCTCCTCTAGTTTCCCCCTGAGGAGTATAATCACGATTATGAGTTGCCAAAAGGAGTCACAGGCCCTGCCTTCACACTCATAAAAATAAAGCGAGGCTACAGAGCACCCAATGAGAGACCCTACCTTGCCTATTCTTTAACATAGTTACATCTTAATCATTTGTTTTCATGAGGACATGCAACAAGGTAAGCAGGGGAGCATGTTGGGCCTAGACTAAGGTATGATTTTCACCCATTAAATACTGTAAATCATATTGTACTTTCAAGAAAATCCCTCTTCATATTAACAATAAGGAATAAAAATCATGAAAATGGGAACAATCAAACTAATGATAGAAAGGACGATTTATAATAAGGAATTTATTCTTTTTGTCTTTACCTGCAGGAAACTAGGCATGCCTAAACCAATAGCGAAAGAAAGCCAATCGACGGATGCAAGCACAAAGAAGTCCAAATGGCCAATAGAAGGCGAACAAGAAGATGGAGTCTAAGAACTCAAACGACATCCATGCGTAGCGGGCTGTCGTTTAAGATACATTCTTGAAATTCCGAAGATCACCTTTAAAAGGGCAAAGAACAGAATGAGAGGGGAATCCGATAATAGAAAAATCTAGAACAGTTTGTCTAATTACATTTTGTAGCATTCCTGGATGTAACAGAGAGTTTTGAGTAACTATCTTCTGAAGTTTCCTCAGTGCTGAGGCTTCTGTAGGTCTGGGCCCAACCTCTGGGAGCTCCACGCACGTTTTCATGTTCTAAAAAGTTACAGAATCGATATCTGTGAACTTGGTGCAGTTATAATACATATTTCCATTTGATATAATTACAGCTCTTCTTCTTTAATGAATCATTGGCAGTATCGTTCTTAGAATAAGACAAGTGCAATCACGTTTTTGATTGTTAATTCCGGTTCTTCTGTTGTCATGATAATTAATTTCTAGGCCTTAGGAAGATTGATTTCAGCATTCTTCATCTCCATGCATTGCGTGGCATAATAAAGCAATTATTTGATCGATCAATGTTGTTTAATTAAGTCTTACAGAGAACTCCATTGCAAAATTACTTAATGATAGTTGTATGAGTTATTTGACATGTTTCGGTTATATTGCTGTTCATTACTACCGGCTTAGTTATACTGTTGTTTCATTATTGCACAGCTAGTCATATTGCTTAGTTATACTGTTGTTTCATTATTGCACAGCTAGCCATATCGTCCCGTTATACTGTTGTTCCACTAGTGCATAGTCATTCATATTGCTTAGTTATATTTCTGTTTCATTATTACACAACTAGTCACCATTCTAGTTATATTGCGAGCCATATAGCTGCTCATTACTGCTTAGATCGCTAGGTCATCGATTCAATTCAATTCCCTGTCTGAAACAATTTAGTTAGACTATTGTTCTGCTTAATTTCATTACTGTCATTTCAATTCTTGCTTGATTTATCTAGACCGTTTTTCAGTTTAATAGAATTGATGTATTACTCCAATAGAGAAACATCAAATCCCCTTACTCAACTTTAGGCTAAAATATCCATTTAAGACACCTTTTCTAAGATGAGCAAGCTTCCAAAGTTAGTAATTCCTTCTGAACATTGACAAAAAGTCACCTCTATCTGACCCAACAGAAAGTGCGTGAAATATTTTTTTAATTCAGTTCGAAAAGGGTAACATACATGTTCCACCTCTGGAATTGATACCAATTCTTTTCAATGCAATGCTTTCGGTCATATCATTCTGATACCCAATAAGTCGTAATGGTCGTTCATGTGCTATTTTGTTGTTGTTGTCAACGTGTGATTTGAGAATAACACCGGTTGTTTTCTTTCAATTCAATTGTCATTATTATAACAATTATGGTAATTCCTTCGTATTCAGATATTGGTCGTGTCAGATTGCTTACTGTCACTTCTGATGGTTGTATGTTGTTAATATTGCATCTAAGGCATGGAGAACGATTCAAAATATAGACTAGATAACATTCTATCTATATAACGATCAAGATGTTTAAATTGTGATTCAGGAATAACGTTGTTTGTTTTCTTTCAATTCAATTGACATTATTATATCAATTATGGAAATTCCTTCATATTTTGATATGGGTTGCGTAATATTGCTTCCTATTACTTCCCCTGGTTGTACATCATCAATATTGCATTGAAGGCCTTGGGACGATTAAAAATTGAGATAACAATCTATCTAGATTATGATATATCTAAAGATGTGTCATAAATCGGTCATTTTTATTGTCTTGCCTACTAATGTATCAACTTGTCGTTAGGCATTCTTGACACTCCAATTGTCCTTTTTTTTTTTTATATCGTGCAAATAAATAAAAAAGGTATTAACAATGTGTGTTGCTTCTACACCTCCGTTCTCCCAGGCATACTCCATCTTCGGAACATTCTTCATTGCGGATAATGAAAAATTTTCCCTCAGCTCTGTATTTGTTGAGAGAACAACCTTTCATCAATTAATTACTTATGTGCAACTGTTCTTTTGTATAGCTATATATGCAAAAGTTCTAACTCATAAAGAGTTTAAAAATTAACCAAAGAAATTTTTTCCCTAGCGTGTAAAAGAGTTTCTTCTTCGTACAACTATTAGCAAATGCTTGTGCGAAGAACTTTCACTTTGTGAAGAGAAAAAATCGAGGTCATTCAAACATTGGTTTTTCTGTAGATTCATGATATATTACAAAATACATCTTTGGTTTTCAATTGAGCTTGAACGACATCTCCAATATGTATTAGCGTTCATTGCTTTATGTTCAACATTTGGTGTTTTTCATATAATATTTAGAGATTCCATTCAGACATAATTGAAAGCTAAAGGTGTGCTCATCTATGCTTTAGCGCCCTATGCAAATCCTCCATTTTGCGCATATTTATAGCTCTATGAAATTGCTTTTATGGATAGGTGTCGTAAGACTGCTTTATCACTAAACAGAGCAAGCATGCTCAACCAGGAAAAAACCTGAGCGATTCAAAGGGGGAATCTCATTCTGGCTATATCATGTGCGAGCTTGATGGAAAGGGGAAATTGTAATCGTTGAAGAGTTGGCTGCCTTTCATATCTATGATGTGTTGCAAAATACATAGTCGATCTCTGACTAGGGTTGAACAATATGTCAAAACTCAAGAAACATTATATTGTATTGCTTTATGTTCAAGATTTCCCTTTGGAGATTAAAGCTCATGTAAAGAAACAAAAACTTGAACAATAATTGCATTTTCTAAATGCATTGTGCAAAAATCAATTTGCTACCCATTTATGTCATGTACTTAAAATTATTTGCTTACTCATTCACGTTCTCAATGTCGTCTAACTCTATATTTCTATTTTCCATGTACAATGACCAAGTGTAACTATTTTGCATGTGACATGTTAGACATAACAGATCATGTGCACATATCCACGATGAATCACATAAACGTAGGAAATTAAACAAATATGAAATTGTGTGATACATTATACAGAGTGATTAATATTAAGTGGTTTACATTGTTTAAAAATCAGTATTATGTGGAAGGAAAATGTACCAGAGAATTGTTTGGGGGCAAAGTGAATGCGGAAGTACAGAAATTTTCCATAGAAATATTATGTTTTCTATTGCGCATACTCATTCTTTAGTGTAAATCATAAATCAAAGGGTCTAAGTTTTATGAACCTTTTGTGACATAATTTTAATAAGTAATGTGTCACTGCATTTTTCTCATTAGTCTAAGAATCATAAATCAAATGCTCTAGGTTTTATAAAGCTCTTATGGCGTGATTTTAACAAGTAATGTATCAATAGTTGCATTGGTGAGGTGTTGATCATGCATTATTTTTTTGGCATGCATGTTGCCAATGCATATTGGTATATTTCATAGTTCTAGGGGAGGGGGAATCATTACGAATGGTTTTTCTCATAGTTTTTGGAATCAATACTTTGGTCTGAGAATTGTGTGTTTTTCTAGTTAGCGTAAGAATTATGCACAATATTTGTTTTCAGAAACAAATACATATTTTATGATATATGTATTAGGTACGTTGTGGTTCCTTTTTTGTGATTCTATATTTCGTTCATAGAAAAGAGTTTTGCGTGAATTGTTTGTATCTATAATGTTTTACTTTTTTTCATGTACATTGTTTATGTTGTACTTATCATTGAGCAGTAGTTCATAGTGAAATTAATTTTGTTTTGAAATGTGATGCTAAAGCATCCATGAACAAGCGTGTTTGAAGCGTGATTGCTACAACATCAATAGAGAAGCATTTATTTACTATAAAAAGGAATGGTACAAATGCAATACTAAGGCATCATAATCTATTTTGTTTGAACAATTTTGCATATGTTGTGGGAGATTGCATGTTCCATAATATGCAAACTCTACTACATTTTAGATTCATGTCAACAGAATTGCGTGAAGGAACAATAGAACATTTTAGGAATTGTTTATATGAAGGGAAGCTTGAAGCCATATTACCTTAGGAACGTGAATTGAATATATATGCATGAATACATATGCACGGTATAAATAGCCTGAATGTTTACTTGGAAATGATGACAAAATCAACTTAAAATACTATCGTTGGGGGAGAACGAGGACTTTGGGGGGACATATTTTGTGTACATTGGTTATCGAACTAGCTAAAAATTCCCATAAGACTTTGGTCAAAGACAAAAATGAAAAACTATTTGCATTTTAATTCAGATTTATGTGAATAAAGTTATGACATATTGTTCCATGATGATAATTCTATTTTTGGACATTTAGAACCACTCCCATGCAGGAAGAAACATTCAATAGGAAACGATCATGAACTTATAATAAATATAAAAGCATACGAACAAACAAAACATGGATGGATGGAGATACAAAAAATCATGGGTAGACATATGTTTAAGATATTTTCCGGGTTCAGGAGTATTTACAGTGAATTTTTTTTGGAAACATATGCAAATTGATGAATAATGAGCACGATGTTCCTTATTTATGATGCATAATTGCATAAATTGTTATGAAACCAACTCCAAAAATAGAAGAAAAGAGAGATCAACGCCTTAGAAATCAGCCACTTCGAGGGAGCAACCTCCTTTACGTTACCTAAATGAACAATTCTTTGATGATTCAAATGAAAAAACCTCCTTTCTATATATAGGAGTCCATGGGGTCACAATATAATCCTAGCCGACCTAACAATAATAATGTAAGGGCACAACCATAACAATAGTGGGGTTTTATGGGGCACAATAATAACAATATGGGGACTACAGGGGTACAAAAATAACAATAAGGGGGCTACACTAACAACAATAAGGGACTACACTAGTAATATAGGGACCTCTCATGCCCCTCTCCTTCAAACAAGTGTTGTCCTCAACGCTTGATTATTTCTTGATGCTTCTGTATAAAATTCTCACCCTCCCATGTGGAATCTTCAACGGGTAAGTTCTTCCACTTGTTGAGATACTCTGAAATTGATCGATTTCGTAGTTTTTGAGTTCTTGTTTCTATGAATGCTTCAGAACTTCTTTCGCTGCGATGTTGATCTTCCTGTTGTTTCATTCGATTCTGCACCTAAGTTAGGTTATCCTTTGAGATTTGGAGAACTTGTTGTTGATTCTCGATGTGATCTTCCATACTTTATCATCCATATTAACTTTCACTTGATCACTTGATCCATATTAGTATAGATTTATGAGGACTTAATGGGTGTAGAATTATTTTGGGGAGGCATTATATAAATCAATACTAATATCTATTCTTCAATATTCCCTTGGAATCACTTCAAAATAATTTTTCAAACAAATGTTATGCAAATTTGTTTAAAAAACACACACATTTTTCTTGCTTTTGAGGAGCTCGATATTTAAACTGATGTATCTTTGTAATTTGGATCTTCAAGATCTAAATTTCTATTATGTATTAGCCCCCTGAGTCCTCTTTCCAATGCCACAGGACAGACTTGATTTGGATTCTTCAAGGAAAATTTATGCCCAATCTCCTACAATGACCTAATTATGGACTAGTTCAGTAGAGAAAACTTGTACGACGTGACACGTGTCACTGTTTCCTCCTTCAGCTCTGAAATTGATACACCATAAACTATAGTCTGTGTACTTTTAATAACTTTTTACAGAATTCCAATCTGATGCTCAGAGAGATAGTTATGATGATTTTCCCACGGTCACCTCTTTGAGATGAAATTTGGGAGCCTGCAAAAACCCTAATTTCCATAGATCATATCTCTTAAAATACTACGAACCAAGGTCTGAAATTTTTACACAACATTCCTCAGGATTTATTCACAAATATTTTTTTTTTAGCTTTTGAACCTTTGTAGAAAATAAGTTATCGTGAAAATTCCACGATGACCTATTTGACGCAGTGAAACCCTAGAATTCAAAGCTCTGATACCAAATGTTATGAAACGAACTCCAAAAATAGAAGAAAAGAGAGATCAACGCCTTAGAAATCAACGACTTTGAGGGGAAAACCTCCTTTACATTACATAAATGAACAATTCTTGGATGAGTCAAATGAAAAAACCTCCTTTCTATATATAGGAGTCCATGGGGTCACAATATAATCCTAGCTGAGCTAACAATAATAATGTAAGGGCACAACAATAATAATAGTGGGGTTTTATGGGGCATAATAATAACAATATGGGGACTACAAGGGTACACAAATAACAATAATGGGGCTACACTAACAACAATAAGGGACTACAATAGTAATATAGGGACCTAACATAAACTTTTCAATGCAATGATGCATAATGATTCATTTGCATTAAACTCCATAGAAAAATACATGAATGAACATGCAATTAGCCATTTTCCTAGAATAGTATATTGACAAAGATACATTATATAATTAACAATGCCATATGAAAAAGGGAATATAGACTAGATATGACATCTTAAACATAACTATATGCATATGGTCCGTTAACACTCTAGTTATTGTGTCTGAATTTCGTGGGTTCAAGAAAGATGGAACGATATTCTGTTATGAAACTGGCTCACAAAATAGAAGAAAAGAGAGATCAACGACTTATAAATCAACGACTTCGAGGAGGAAACCTCCTTTAAATTACATAAATGAACAATTCTTGGATGACACAATGACAAAACCTCCTTTCTATATATAGGAGTCCATGGGGTATAATCCTAGCCGACCTAACAATAATAATGTAAGGGCACAATAATAACAATATGGGGATTACAAGGGTACAACAATAACAATAATGGGGCTACACTAACAACAATAAGGGACTACACTAGTAATATAGGGCCCTAACATGCCCCTCTCCTTTGAAAAAACGTTGTCCTCAACGCTTGAGTAGTTCTGGATGCTTTTGTATAAAATTCCCATCCTCCCATGTGGAATCTTCAATGGGTAAGTTCTTCCACTTGATGAGATGCTTTGAAATTGATCGATTTCATAGCTGTCGAGTTCTTATTTCCGTGACTGCTTAAGGTTCCAATATGATTTTTCCTTCCTCATCAAGTTCTGGAAATATTGTTTGAACTGGAAGTTTGTCACCTACAACCTTCTTTAAGCATCAAACATGGAAAAATAGGTGCACTCGGGAAGATGCATGAAGCTCCAATTTGTATGTCATAGTACCATTATTTTGCAACACCTTGTAAGGACCATAGTACTTTGGCGATAATTTATTATCCTTCTTAGCTTGCTTGAGGGACATTTTTTTTGTATGGTTGTAGCCGTAAAAATACCCAGTTGCCTACATAAAAACTTCTCTTGTTGTGATGTTGATTTTTCTATTGTTTCATTCGATTATGTGCCAAATTTAGGTTATCCTTTAAGAGTTGGAGAACTTGTTGTTGATGCTCTATGTGATATTCCACTGCTTGAACCTTAGAATTTTCTTTTAAGGTGATGTGATGGATAGCGGATGATATTCATAAAGTGCCATAAATGGTGTCATTTTTGTTGTAGTGTGGAAGGAAGTGTTATACCACCATTCAGCCAGAGGTAAGCAATTGACCCATTGTGTTTGTTTATCAGATACACAACAACAAAGATATCCTTCCAAACATTTGTTCACTATCTCAGTTTGCCCGTTGGATTGAGGATGATAAGATGAGCTATAAGCTAGTTGAGTACCCAAACTAGAAAATAATTATGTCCAAAACTTTCCAGTGAAAATGGGATCCCTATCACTTACAATAATCTTTGGGTTTCCATGTAGCTTTGAATTGTTTCCATAAATGCAGTAGCAATTGTACTTGCTTTAAATGGATGAGATAATTCACAAAAGTGTGCATACTTGGTAAGCCTATCAACTACCACCATGATGACACTCTTTCCTTCAGACTTAGGTAAACTTGTGATAAAATCCATTGAAACGTCCTCCAAATGTTGACTTGGAATGGATAAAGGTTGTAGCAGACCCAAGGTCTTAATTGTCTCAACTTTAAAATTCTGGAAAACCAAACATTCCGCAACAAAATTTTGAATATCAAATTTAAGGCCATCCCAAAAAAATTATTTCTTCACCCTGCGGTAAGTTTTTAAAATCCTCAAGTGTCCTCTTAAGGGAGAGTTGTGCAATTCCAAAATAATATTTTGTTTTATTTAGGAATTCTTACAAAGATATAAGCGATCTTTGTACCATAAGGAATCAGTTTTCCAACTAAATATATCAGATGTACCAGGATCTTGCTGCAACTTTTGAATGAGTGTCCATACTTCTTCGTCATTCTTTCATTCCTCCCTTGCTTCGGCTATCCAATCTGGTTGGATAATAGAAATGGCACAAAGCAATGCTTCCACATCCTCATCCTTTCTTGAGAGTGCATCTGCAACAACATTTAACTTCCCTTTTTTGTAGATGATTTCAAAGTCATAACCCAACATCTTTGTGACCCATTTTTTGTGCTCTTCTGAATATATTCTTTGTTCCAAAAAGTATTTAAGACTATCATGATCAATTTTTACCTTGAAGTGTCTTCCCACTAGGTAAGGTTGCCATTTCTTTAGTTCAAGTAGTATTGCCAACATTTTCTTCTCATAAATAGCTTTATGTAAATACTTTCCTTTGATTGGAAAATTTTCAAAAGCAACGGGTCTTCCTTCTTGCATTAAAACAACACAAATCCAATTCCCGAGGCATCACATTCCACAATAAAGGTTTTTGTGAAGTATGGCGTAGCTAAGATCGGTGCTTGGAACATTGCCTCTTTAAGATGTTCAAAGGCCTTAGTTGCTTTAGGAGTCCATGAAAATCCATCTTTATTCAATAATGTTGTTAGAGGTGCTACTATTCTCCCATAATTCTTAAAAAACTTGTGATTATACCCTATTAACCCGAGAAATCCTCACAACTGATTTATGGTTGTGGGGACTTTCCATTCCTTAATGGCTTTAATTTTTTTAGGGTATACCTTAACACCCTCCTGAGATACAATATGACCCAGATATTCCACCTCTTGTACTCCAAAGAAACATTTGGAGGTTTTTGCATTTAATTGTTTCTCCTCCAGTAGTTTGAGCACCCTGTCAACATGTTGAACATGATCCTTCCAAGACCTGTTGTAGATTAGTATATCATCAAAAAACACTAACAAAAATTTTCCAAGGAAGGGTTTGAAAATGGAATTCATCAACCCTTGAAATGTAGAAGGTGCATTAATAAGGCCAAAAGGCATGAAAAAAAATTCATAATGACCCTCATGAGTTCGAAATGTTGTTTTCAGAATGTCTTCAGTCTTCATTCTAATTTTATGATATCCTGAACGGAGATCCAACTTGGTGAAATAAATTGCTCCATGTAATTCATCCAATAATTCATCAATCACAGGAATGGGAAATTTATCTTTAATAGTGAACTTATTGAACTCCCTATAATCCGAACACATGCGCCATGATCCATCCTTCTTGTGCACCAATGCTACTGGACCAGAGACAAAACTTTGACTAGGTTGAATTATACCAACCTCTAGCATTTTTGCAATTATACGTTCAATTTATCTCTTTTGGACATAAGGATATCTGTAAGGCCTAATGTTTGGAGGAACACTTCCTAGAATCAAATGAATAGCATGATCATGATCATGAATAAGTGGCAGTCCTTTATGAGTTTCAAACACCTTGGAATGATTGTCCAAGACTTTTTGGTGATATGGAGAAATAGATGATTTTGATGTTGGAACTTCTAGTGAGCATAATTGTGCAATGACGCCTAGTTGTTATTTCTTCAGAAGCTTTGTCATGACATTAAATCTTATTATCTTTCTTGGCTTCCCTGTGATACCCTGTAATTCAACTTCCTTTACTTCTGAAAAAAAAAATATCAAGAAAATTTCTTGAAAATTAAAAGCTACAGTCTCTAAAGATTATAACCATTATACTCATAGTAAAACAACAACACCACCCATTGGAAAGGAAAGCATTGGACTATTCAATACATATTCCCCCATAGTTAGCTTGATATTATGGCACTTTCAAGAGAAATTTATAGTTCCTCCATTTGCCACCATCACTTGACACTTTGGTGATGGGTATAGGAAGAAATTCAATTCCTTGGATACCTTACAATGAATATAATTTTGGGTACTGCCCGAATCAATAAGCACTATTACATTTTTCTTCTTGATACCCTTCTATATTGAGAGTTTAAGGAGTGGTAATTCATGCCAATGCATTATAGGATATGGTCAGATTCATTTCTTCTTCCTGTAGGGGTGGTTCCTGGTGTATATCCTCTTCTTTTGAAGTTTCTTGTTCCTTTTCTTCCTCCTCTTCACAATCTATGTAAAATATTTTCTTCTCAGCACACTTATAAACTTTAGTGTATTTGCTATCACAACTATAGAAAAGCCCTTTTGGCCTTTTTTCTTCCAATTGTTGTGGTGTCAACCTTGTAGGTTGTGGAATTCTAGGAGTAGTAACACTTCCATATTTATATTTTTGAGTGGTAGGCTTCCTTGTCGCCATAATTTTGCTTTCAATTTTTGTTGCCAACTTGAATGCCTTCTCCAATGTATCAGGTTCCCAAAGGCGAACCTCATGTTGGATGTTATCCCTTAGATTCCCTATGAAGAAATCAATCCTATGGTCCTCTAGAATATTATTTACCCTTATATTCAATTTTTGGAAGTCCTCAATGTGCTCCATCATTGAACCCTTTTGTTTGAGATTTATCAATTGGCTAAAGAAGGTGCTACTGTTTGTATCCTCGTAATGTGCTATCATTTTCTATGTAAAAATTGAAAAAGTGACGAGTGGTTTACGAGAACAAAGCCATCGGTACCATACAAACTGGTTTTGTTCTAAATATAAAGTTGCAATGCGTACATTTTGTGTGTTTTGCGTATTATGGAGCTCAAATTATTGCTCCGTTTGTAGTATCCAAGTTATCGAATCCGTGCCATCAAACTGCCTCATATCTATCTTTGGAATATGGTGGATCTTAAATCCAACATTAGAGTCTATGAAATCATTATTAACATTTCTTTTGTTCTCATCATGAGTTTCCTCTACTACCTTTTAGCCATTAGGATTTTTTTCTTGTAGCAACTTAGCCAAACCTTCCTTCAAACCTTCCATGTATTTCTTCAAATCTTCCATATTTCCTTCTATACCATCCATCTTAGCTTCGATGCCATCCATCTTAGCTTCTTTGCCATTCTTCAAACCATCCATATTAGCTTCCACGCCTTTCTTCAAACCATCCATCTTAGCTTCAACATATTTCTTCAAACCATCCATGTTGCCTTCTATACCATCCATCTTAGCTTCCACGCCATCCATCTTAGCTTCCATTCCATCTACCTTAGCTTCCATGCCATTCTTCAAACCATCCATCTTAGCTTCCATGCCATTCTTTAAACCATCCATCTTAGCTTCCATGCCTTTCTTCAAACCATCCATCTTAGCTTCCACACATTTCTTCAAACCATCCATTTCATTTTTTGTTACTCTTTGCGAGAGTGAAATTTGTTGCACTTGGTCTTGTAGTTTTGATATATCATGTTGCACTTCTTCCTCTTCATGAGTCATAGTGGAAACTTATGAGGGATTAATGGGTGTTGAATTCTTTTTAGGAGGAATTTTAGAACCCGATACTGATATCTATGCTTCAATATGCACTTGGAATCACTTCAAACTGATTTTTCAAACAAGACTTATGCAATTAAAAAAAAAAACATACACACCTTTTTCTTGCTTTTTAGGAGCTCGATATTGAAACTGATGTATCTCTGTCATTTCAGATCCCCAATATTTTATCTTTGGTCCTTTAGCATCCCTCTGAATCTTCTTTTCAATGCCACAGGTAAGACCTGATTTGGATTCTTCAAGGCAAAGCTATGCCCAATCTCCCACAATGACCTAATTATGGACTAGTTCAGTAGAGCGAACTTGTACTAAGTGCCACGTTTCACTATTTCCTCCTTCGACTCTGAAATTGATATACGAGAAACTACAGTCTATGTAATTTCATAAACATTTTACAAAATTCCAATCTGATGCTCAGAGAGAGAGTTATGACGATTTCCCCAAGGTCACCTCTTTGAGATGAAATTAGGGAGACTGCAAAAACCCTAACTTGCACAAATCATATCTCCGAAAATATTGTGAACCAAGATGTAAAATTTTTACTCAACGTTCCTTAGGTTTTCTTCAAAAATGAGTTTTTTTTTTTTAGCTTATGAACCTTCGTAGAAAAAAAATTATATCGAAAATGCCACGATGACTTGTTTGAAGCAGTGAAACCCTAGAATCCAAAGCTCTGATACCAAATGTTATGAAACCAACTCACAAAAGAGAAGAAAAGATATATCAATGACTAATAAACCAGCCACTTCGAGGGGGAAACATCCTTTACATTACATAAATGAAATATTCTTGGATGACACAAATGACAAAACCTCCTTTCTATATATAGGATTCCATGGGGTCACAATATAATCCTAGCCAACCTAACAATAATAATGTAAGGGAATAATAATAACAATCTGGGGACTACAGGGGTACAACAATAACAATAAGGGGGCCACACTAACAACAATAAGGGACTAGTAATATAGGGCCCTAACATATTCCATGCTATGCAATTTGGTACGAGTGTAGGTCATTTGCATTATGAACCTTTCAAAGAGATAGTACAACAGAAAAACCTTTCATGTCTTATTGAAGCAATTAATGAAACACAATGTATAGAAGAATCCAATAAAAAACATAGTGGCATTAATATGAACGACTTTGAAAACATGAACATGAATGAAAATGGCATAGAAATTGATACAAAATTTCTCAATGCAAACAAGAAATCGCGATTATCAATGCATCGACTCAAAAAACATATAAGAAACATGGATGTTTTGAAACAACTATTCATATAAAACTATGCAAGCCATTAAACTTTGGCTCTAAGAACATGAACATTAATGAAGATACTACGGAACTTAATACAAACCTTGTCAATGAAAGCAAAAGACTTTGTTCTTTGTTCTATGAACTCAAAAAATACATAAGAAACAAAAATGTTATCGAAACAAGTTGGATTACAAGATGATCAAAGCGACGAAAGTCAATACAAGATAACATATTTGCTAATGAACATAAAGAATCATTAACCATGTTTGATTTTACTATTGAAACAATGGTTGAACAACAATATTTTAAGAAAATACAAGATGAACTTGAATATCACTATGCAATTTGCAATCAAACTTGGTTTAAAAGAGATGTCATCAAAAAATATATCAATAATGTGTTGAAATTGGCAGCAAGTAGAGGCTTCTAATTTGATTTCCCCTTAATTAAATTAGAAGGAAATTACAATTCCACATCACATGACAGCTTGTATGATTTAACTGATTTTGAAAGACTTAGTTAGCTCAGTCAATTCGAGTTGGGGGTCAAACTGGAGGCAAGTAGAGTTCACTCTAATTTTTAGGGTGTCCAGTTGCAGTTTATTTTGAGTTTTAATTGTTTAACTTATTTATTTGAGTTAAAATCAGTTTAAATAGTTATAACTGATGGATGGGCTAGTGAGAGTTCTAGTGAATTAAATATTATTTAATTCACATGAAATGATCAATCAGATAACTGATAATTCACTGTAAATAGTTGATGCATGTCAGTTCTAAGGAAGACGTGGTTAAGATTGCAGTTTTTAGGGAAGTAGACTATCAATTGTTTAGTTAGAAAATTGTACAGGTCATGCATAAGGTCATCAGGATGTCTTGTATGTATTGCATAACCAATTAGTCAAAGTTTCCCAATTAATAAGGGCTCAATTCCCTCAGGAATGCGTGAGCAAGGCGGGTTAGACAGGAGTAATGAATTGGTTAAGTATTTTACCAAACCTGCTTACATCAGTGTGATATAGTCAAATATAGTGCAGAGAGATCTCAAGCCCGAGAGAAGCATTGTATTGCTTCATATTCTTGACTTAATGCAATATACAGATAATGGGATTTTTAGCTGATGCTTTCCCCAGGTACATCTTTGTGTTGTGCAATTGAAATTCTTTCTCTTTCTTGTTCATTGGATTGTGCGATCATAATTGGTTTCTGCAATTTTTAGAATAGATTCAAGTATTTTTTTTTAGCATATTACAAGATCAATTGAATCTATGTGGATTTTTTACATGGTAGAAGGAATCACTGTAGAAGAGAAGAACCAGAGTTTGTTTTGAACAAGTGAATCAAAATTGCAGATTTATTATTTAGGCCTAGCAACATATTAGGATGTCTTTATGTGGATTGAGACTCGAATATTCCCTTGAGGGTAGTTCGAATTACATAGCATGGAAGGACAGGATGGAGGCAGTGTTGGAGGAAAACAGACTGAAGGAATTCATAGATAGTGATATTGCCAGGCCCGTGGCAGAAGATGCTCAAAATCTTAATGCATGGAAGAAGAATGTAACAAAGGCAAGAAGGATTTTGTTAGAAGGAGTTCGAGATCATATTGTCTCGAACCTCCATGGAAATTAAAATCCATATGCTAAGTGGAAGGCCTTAAAATATTTGTTTCAGAATAATAGCGGCCACAGGAAGCTGGTGCTGAAGGACAAGCTCAGAAAGATCAAGATGCAGAAGGGAGACATGATACCAAAATACTTGATGAAGTTCACTCAGATTTGAAATGAGATTGGAAGTGTTGGTGTGATAGTTGTCGATGATGATCTAGTGAGTCTACACTTCTAGGCCTTCCTGAAGAGCTGGAAAAACTACCAGGATTTGGTAAATGGGAGGAAGAAGCTACTAGAGTGGAATCGATTGTGGTCCGACTTGGTACAAGAAGACATTCGACGAAACACCGGAGATGGATTCTCATCAAAGATTGGTGATGAGGATAATTATGCCTTGGCTAGAAAGGCGAAGAAAGGGAAAGGGAAGGTGTCCCATTCCAAATCATATTTTGGTCAAGCACGTAAGAAGCGAGACTTGTCAAAGATAAAATGCTTTCACTGTCATGAGCTTGGACACTATGCTACAAAGTATCTGCACAAGAAAACCGACAAGAAGCCCTCAAGAGGAGTGCTAGGTGAAGCACTTGCTTCACAGTTTGAGTTGGATTTCACACTTATCACATGCATGGTGTCATCAGTGATGGGTTTTGTGTGGTACTTGGATCACGGGGGCTTCATTGCAGGAGCAATAACATATCACATGGGTTCATATTGGGGGATATATAATGAGGAAAGAATGACATAATATATTGGGGGATATATAGGGGGTAAAGGGTTTATATATTGGCAGGTATAAGAAATGGTGCTCAAAGTTATTGAAAAAATTTAAAGGGTTATAAAAAATGTTAAGGATGCCTACAATATATAATGAAAGTATTTTTAAATTGGGAAGGTGTATTGGGTTTATATTGGTAGGGGGTTATATAATGTGATTTTTAGAGGTATTTTCCAATCTGTACTCAAATTAAGGGTATTTTTTAATATGCTATGATCACACGTGATATGTTAGAGGCTCATTGAGTGAAGCCCCCGCGGCATCTACACTTGAAATTTGAGTAACTACACTTGAAATTTGAGTAAGTCTATAAGGAGATAAGCCAAAAATACAATTAAAAAAATTAGTTTTCTTCTTTCCCTCCAAAATTTATAACTTTTATTTTATTATTTTTCCTTAGGAGGCCACTTTTTGGCTGAAATTTCCTTTAATGATTTTATAAAGAAAATTCATTGAAAAACCAAGGTCCGAGACATTTTTTCATTCATACAAAGGATGACACATGGTGTTATTTTATAAGCTGACAGAGTTGACGTGGATGCATGGGTAGATACAAAATTGGATGATGACATCAACAATGACATGGCACCTATGAGAGTGTGACACTTGGCATGTGTTTTCGACATTCTCAAGTGTCCAAGTAGGCTAAATCCGAGTGACACATGACACCACTCAGGAGCCACCACGTTGCAAAAATGACACCAGGATGATGTCAATAAGATGATGTGGAAGTAAGGCCAAAGGCCGTGTTTGGTGATACTTTTTTGTGTAATTGATTTTCACAAATTCAAAGAAATTGGATTAGTTGGGCCTCCTGGCAGTCGAGGAAATTATCCGCACACAACATGGAATACAAGCCGACCTCCTCCATGTTGGAGAATGCAATATGGTAGCTTATTAATTCAACTTCTCCTTAACCTTAACAATTACTTGTGAACTTTATTTATCTTCTTATGCTTCTTTATTATATCTTCTTCATCAAATAATTATCAAGAGAAAAAATAGTAAAGATAATGGACACATAAATTAAGCTCCAAGCCAGGGAAAAAACCCTCCAAGGGGAAAACCCATAAAATTATCAACTCTTCTTATAGAATCTGCTTCAAATGAGAAAAACAAGACCCAAACCTCAAGACAAAAACCTCCTCCTAGCACCAAGTCATCCCTCTAAGAAGACCTTCCAATTAGGTCAAAATCAAACCAAGTCAACAAGAGACAAATCCTTTCAAAACTACACCAAAACCAGAATCCCCCCCCTAGACTTAGAATTTTGGACCTACAATAGTTCTACAACTTCGGCCCTTGCAACAACACAACTACTTTGCACGTGTGAGAGAAAACTAGGGCAAAAATTCAATTTTTCTTCCTTATAGCTTCCACTTCCTTCTCCTTTTCCTTTCTTGACCTTATTCTTGAAATTCACACTTTAGATTGAGTTCCTTAATTTTAGATAGAATTAGGGAGTAATTAAGGTCGAACAACTTCTATTTATACTCATATGTGTGGGTCGAATAACCCTTTGTGGGCTGACTTGTCTCTGGCAAGGCCGACTTGTGCTATGAGGCTTATTTTGACTTCTTTGACTCAAAATAAATTATTTTACAAGGTACATCTTGCCCATATGGGTCTTATAATCATGACATTGACTCTCTTGAGTCATGAAAATAAATCCTATGACCCAACAAACCCTAGAAGCATGAAGAACATGCTTTTACCTAGAAGACCATAGAAAAAGGCATGAAACCCATGCTCTAAAATAATATTTTTTCTTTCTCCTTTTGCATTTTACAAAGATATACATATTGACATGAGTAAAAAGACAATTATGAAGACTAGAACTAATTACGTTTTCCAACACTCTGTCCTCTTGTGTTGAAATTCGCACCAGGGTCAAAATTGGAAGTTTCAGTCGGAATTTGGGTAGTCGGCGGAGAAACAGAAAATTGATAAAGATCCAACACCATTTAGCCCCTTACCTAATGGCGGCTTGGTCAAAGCTCTAGGTCATATGGTGAAAACATGATTAGACAGATGCTCCAATAGTTGGCAAAGGGCACTACTAGTCAGATAAATTTTAGCAACAACATGGATAGAATTGGTGGTATATTTGGCGATTTTTCCAAATGTGGAGATAACCAAATTTAAAAGGTCATAGATAAAATATGATATTTTTTACAGAATTGTAAATTTGGACAATCAACTTAGCTTCACTCTTAGAGACAACTAAGCATGTAATGAAAACTTACAATACACATTAAGAGAAGATTTAATGAGATCAAAGCCTCTAATATGTGAAATTTAAAGTGCAAGTTAACTAGAGTTCAAAAATAAAAATATCAGTCCTAATATCTACAAAAGAAGTATCAAATTTGCAAGAGGTGTTGTTGGTTGTATGGCATGTTGGTGATTCAGTTATTGTTTAGAGGTGGATACTGGTGGATTGATCAGTGATCAAAGATTGCTGAAGGTGATTTTATGGTGTTTGTGGTAAGTGATTGAGGTGAGAAATTTATTCTTTTATGGAAGGATGTGGTCTTCATGATTTGAGTTTGAAAATTATACTAAAGATGAATCAAAGAGGTCAAGCAAGTGGTGGCTTGTAGATTAAGGGTTGTAGCTACTTCTAGTAGTGACTGGTAAACAATCATGGGTGGAGCTCCTTTCAGTTGTAGCTGATAAATTAGGGAGTAATAGTTTCCTTTTGGTTGTAGCTAGAGAAATTTGTAATAACAAGTATAAGATTTCCTTTGTGGCAATAATTGAAGATAAGTTTAAGAAATTGTGTTCTATGTGTACTTCTAATGATTGAGTCTTGTGATTCTGATATTAATTGTTGTTGAAGTATTTATTGGTCTTCTAGTAATATTTACTAGTGGAATAAAGAATTAAATTCCTACAATACTGATTCACCTCCCTTCTCAGTATTGTACTGGATTCTAAAAATTGGTATCAGCGCACATGTTCATTCAGGATCAATTTAACACCTGGAGGAAAGCTCAAGGAGCATGGAAAACCAGTAAAGTGGATGCACCAATAAGGCACCAATGTTCAATGGAACAAATTATGTGTTTTGGAAAGTCAAAATGAAAACCTACATTCAATCACTTGGAGATGATGTATGGGATGCCGTGGAAAAATAATATAAAAAACCTCAAGCCTTGATTACTAGAGATTAGAACATGGAATTTACATGTAATGATAAAGCTATGAATGCCCTGCTTGTTGGCTTACATGAATCAGAGCTAGTCAAGGTCATGTATTTCTCTACTACAAAAGCTATTTGAGACAAGATGAGCAGCTACTATGAAGGTGACAACAAGGTAAAACAAGTCAAAATTCAGTGTTTCAGAATGCAATTTGAGTCTTTGAAGATGGATGATGATGAATATGTTGCTAAATATTTTATAATATTTGATGAGGTTGTGAAAACTATAAGAGGTCTTCATGAAAAATTATAAGAACAAATAGTAGTTTAGAAGGTGTTAAGGTATCTCCTTGAGAGATTTAAAGCTAAAGTTTCAACCATTGAGGAGATGAAAGATATGGAGTCTCTCACTTTGGATCAACTACTTGGTACCCTTACTACTTATGAGATGACAATTTCTAATAGCAAGCCAACAATGAAGGAGTTAACCTTCAAAGCATATAAGAATCTAAATGAAGAACATGATGATTCATGTTGTGAATCATATGAAAAGGAAACTAAGTTCATGAAGAAGCAGAGACTCAAGAAAGCACAAAGTTAAGCTACCTTTTAAGTGCTTTAACTATGGTAAATTTGGTCAATATGCTTCTAAGTGTCTTGAAAATAAGAAGAAAGAATATGAAACTAGAGAGAAGTTTATAAAAGTGCAAAAGGATAGAATGATTCTAACTCCTTTGAAAGTGAAGAAATCCAATCATTAGATGAGGACATAACCTATGAAAGTGCAAAGGAATTTAAGCTCATGGCTATAGATAATATGGAAGTAAAAGCTATTTATTTTGATGGAGAAGAGGCAGAGGTCGACCTAGAAGGTGAGGTGGTCAGTGTTGTTGAAGAGATTCAAAGGATGAGGAAGAAAAATAAAAATAAAAATGAATTTTCAATCAAGGACAAAGATGACTCTATAGAACCTCTGCTCCTGCAAATTGAAGAAGGTAAGAAAATTCAAGAAACTCTAAGTCAACAACTCATTGATAAAAATAAAGCATGTGAAATACTTGAAGGAGAAATAATGAGGGGTTTGAGCCCCTTTCAGTGGTAGCTGATAAAATAGGGGTTGTAGCTCCTTTCAGTTGTAGATGATAAAGTAGGGAGTAGTAGATTTCTTCTGGTTGTAGCTAGAGAACTCTGTAACAACAAGTAGAAGCTTGTCTTTATGGAAATAATTTAAGAGAAGTTTGAAGAATTTATGTCTTCTATTTGTGCTTCTAATGATTGATACTTGTGATGCTAATATGAATTATTGTTGAAGTATTTATTGGTGTTCTAGTAATCTTTACTAGTGGAAGAAAAATTTAAAATTCCTACCATAATGATTCACCCCCCTTCTCAGTATTGTCCCAGTTTCAAACAAATATTACTAGAGTTGTAAGTCTAAAACCTCATCTGCCCCAAGGAAAGCATCAAATATGTTATTTATGTACCCCAAACATCTCAAAATACCGACTTAATCCCACCACAACTCACTAAGGTATAAATCTAGGCATTGGAGTCTCACACACAACTCCATCCATTTTTTCTAGACTTTGACATCACAAATCCAACATCAGTCACTTGGTTTTCTCAAGATAGTCTCATATCCAATTGAGAATTATACAAGGAAAAAAGAAATGATGGCATACACCGTTTATTGAGTTTTCCCCTGTTGAGAATTGGTAGGGCTTGTGATTAATACAAAAATTCTCTTCCTGATAATTACTTGTGAACTTGCTTATGTCTTCTTAGTTAATCCTTCATCAAGTCAATTATCAAAGTACTTATACAAATGTAGAGACAAAATTGATTTTACTTGTAACTGAATATCTTGCAATGTAATTAGGAAGGTAAATCTCTAATTTACCTTCCTTACCATCTATATCCTTTATATCACTGACTTGACTATGACACATTCTTACAATAGATACTGTATAGCTCAAAGATATCTGCGCTTGTACCCTCCTGTACCTATTCGCAAATATGTTCTCTGGTGCACCCAACCGCAGTCTGTTCTTCCTGTTCTTTCTGCAATATATTGCCCTTCAATTTGCACTAAACCCTGTGCTTAGATACACAATTTTAGATGCTACAAAACCTTAGTAAGATCCGTAATTTCTATTCCTTCTCCAACACTGTCTGTCTCTTACTTATCAGCAATTTTTTTTGTGTGTTTTTCTGCAAAGGCTACAGGGGTATTTATAGTTGTTTTCCCCTGTATATAAGACGACCTTACAAGTGAACCAGTGTGACTATTTAGGAGTCGACATGACTGTTTAGGAGGCCGACTTCTCCAGCAGTTTGAAGGCTAACTTGACACATTATTTAGGCTTGTCTATCAACGTTGTATGAGGGCTAAATGATAGCCATTCTTCCACAGTTTCTGGACTTGGTCTTGGAGCATTTTAGTATCTTTGTCTCCTTCTTTTTATAATCATGAAGACCAACCTAGTTACATTTTACAACACTCCCTCTTAACTAGGGAGGTATTCATATAGTTACATGATCATTTTTAAACTAAAGAATCTCATAAGATAAATCAGATTGGTAATCGCATCTGTATAGCATCATTTCAACCAGCATTGTACTAGTGCAAGGCCTTGACTAACAACCCCATGTCTTCAACGAGACAAAGGGCTTCAATGCTGGCGAGACACATGACTTATAGACACCTTCGTCATTGTCTCTCCAAGATACATACTCCACCTGGGTGTTCCCAAAGTATGACCTTCTTGGACTATTCTTCTCTTGGGTAGCTAGCCCTCAAAGAATATCGGTCCCCGACTACTCTTCTCTTGAATGCCCGCTCACATTCTCAATGAGTATTGAATGCCAGATGATTACCCAATCCTCCGTTCTGTCTTCCCAAGACCAGAATGATGTGTCTATCTCTCCCTCCTAGAGAGGACCTATTCCACAAGGGAATGTACTCATTCTTATACAAATAATGTACATAAGCTCATCCATAGGAATTACCAAGTTTCTTCCAAGTAAGAAACTTACCATCAGGCTCCCTCTTAATCAGGGACCTCCAGTATCAATGGTGAGACACCCAGCTGCTCATGAAGAATTCCTGTCCTCGATGTCATGGATTTCGGTATTGAGGAATCTCCATCTTTTAGCTTCATAAGGCACAGATCATTCATCACTTCCATCCTGAGTTTTGTCAGCTATTAGAGTGATTCACCATAATTCCTTATTTGGTCCACTATTGTGCCATGCTTCTTTCCTTCGAATCATCTCAGTGATGATCTTTCACCATGACATCTTCCTGTAAGCATTGACATCCTTCATACAGATTGACACATCTCCTAATGATATGTTTTCCAATGGTCTTCCTCTTTACCAGACTTCCGTCACAGTCTACATATATTTCCAGGAGATCTCCTAATCACATCTTATTGGCCTCCAGATGATAACTGCCTCTTGACATGGTTGCATTTCATGATCTCTTCCTCTCTGCACATTCTTGATTCCCATGAACGTACAACTTTCCTAGTTTCTTGTTCATATAAAACCACCTCATATTCCATGAGGACATATTATGTTGATTTCATCTTTCCGTGCATTGAGAGATACTCCTCCATAGATCATACTTCTAAGTACAGAAGTCCATTACTTGCAACCACATGACACGACTTCAAAACATCCAATGTCAGCATATAAATATATACATACCTCATACCTTTTTCCCTTGAGTCATCCTGTAGCAATTTCTCAAGAATGAAGAGTTTCATTCCCTTGGCCTGCTTCATCAATATGTCATCACATCTAGAAATATGTTTCCATGATGACCCTTGCTCTTGATCACTACTTTACATTAGTAATGTTTTTCAGAGAGGTTTTTCCGGAGTTGATTCACCGGGAGCTCTTGCCATGCTTAGATCAGGATGCTACATTATCACATAACCAACATAAGTCAATTTCTTATTCATAAGTTTGTGTGATTTTCCTTGATTCTTCTTTTCTTTCTCTTATTGAGTTTGTCCCTTTAAGACCAACTTTATTGTAATGTCCATAAGTCTTCCACTTTTCCTAAACTTTCCTTTTTCCTGCTTGTCCATCTTATCATCTCTTCCAGATCTCATGGTTGAGATCTTATGAAGATATCCCTTCATTCTTTGATACCTTCAATTTTGTGTAAATCAGGTCTAAGTGTCATGACCTTCTTTATTGCATTGAATGGTTCTTTCAACTTATCATATATTCTCTTGATGTCTCCAATCTTGTTATATAGGGATGTAAGGAATTTTACTGATTTCAGAAGAATCCTTGAGCCCTTCTATCATTTTCCATGTATTTAGATGAATCTTGACCTTTGGAGACTTTTCATGACTTTACTTTCTTCAAGGACTGTGACTATCCTCCTCATGCAAGGAATCTTGGTAACCCAACCAGCTTACAAATTTCCCTGCAAAAACAAAGTCATTATACCAAATTTGATTATAGAATAAAATATACTTACTTGACAAGTGAAGATAAAGTCTTCAGCTTGGTCGCCTTGATGGTAGTTGAGAAAATATGTATTAGTGCTCTCTCTTTGGATGATCTTATTCCAAATGAAAAAGCCTTTCTTCAGTAAAAGAGATTGTTCCTTTTGATCTAGCTCTTTTAGAGGATTTCAAAACTTTCGTTCTCATGTCACATAAGACTTCTTTCTAGCATCAAGATCTTTCCTTGCTTGCACCAACGTCACTGTGATAAACAAGGTAGTAGTTCTGAGATTTCCATCACTGAATAGTACCGAGGAATATATGTGACAGTACCAACATATAGCATCAAAACATGTGATTGAGATGAGATGTTACTCAGGTAGCATTGTTATTCTTTTTCTGTTGATTTATACTGGACTTGAAGTAGCACAGACCCAAACTGTAACATATCACCGAAACTATGTTTAGTATTTTTACTGCGATCTGCACTAGGTATGTCGAGAGCATTTATGTGATTCCACTGACCTGAAGTTACCAAAAAACACCTCTAAAATTAGCCCAAGATTTCCTGAGGATGATCTGAATTGTAGGCTGTGATATTTAGACTGTTATTGCCTCTCAAAATCTCAAAAAATTAGATCTCTGAACTTATCCCTTCTGCGATGAAGTTTGACTAGCTTATATGCTTTGAAATCTTATCCTTGCATGTCCTTAGATGCCCTTCCTTAATTGTCACCTTAGCTCTGAAACCATGTTGAGAATTGGTAGGGCTTGTGATTAATACAAAAATTCTCTTCCTGATAATTACTTGTGAACTTGCTTATGTCTTCTTAGTTAATCATTCATCAAGTCAATTATCAAAGTACTTAAACAAATGTAGAGACATAATTGATTTTACTTTTAACTGAATATCTTGCAATGTAATTAGGAAGGTAAATCTTTGATTTACCTTCCTTACCATCTATATCCTTTATATCACTGACTTGACTATGAAACATTCTTACAATAGATACTGTATAGCTCAAAGATATATGTGCTTGTACCCTCCTATACCTATCCGCAAATATGTTCTTTGGTGCACCCAACAACAGTCTGTTCTTCTTGTTCTTTCCGCAATATACTGCCCTTCGATCTGCACTAAACCCTGTGCTTAGATACACAATTTTAGATGCTACAAAACCTCAGTAAGATCCGCAATTTCTATTCCTTCTCCAACGCTGTCTGTCTCTTACTTATCTGCAATTTTTCTGTGTTTTTCTGCGAAGGCTATAGGGGTATTTATAGTTGTTTTCCCCTGTATATAAGCCGACCTTACAAGTGAACCTATGTGACTATTTAGGAGCTGACATGATTTTTTAGGAGGCCAACTTCTCCAGTAGTTTGAAGGCTAACTTGACACATTATTTAGGCTTGTCTATCAACGTTGTATGAGGGCTAAATGATAGCAATTCTTCCACGGTTTCTGGACTTGGTCTTGGAGCATTTTATTATCTTTGTCTCCTTCTTTTCATAATCATGAAGACCGACCTAGTTACTTTTTACAATAGCCCCTAGCCCATAAGGTGTTGCATAATCTTGCTTGTAGATATGGGATCCCATGAGATCATCAAATCAATGATCCATATTACATTGGTAGATTCCTTATCAATCACCACCTCACAACATGCAACTAATGCATTAGTTATAACATAACATCATTAGAGAAATTTTGAGGTCTAAAATGGTCCTCCTAACGAATATTGTAAAATAATTGTGGAAATAATAAAATAATATTAGATTACATCATCAAATTTTATAGGAAAAAAAGAAAAAACTATTTTTTCAACTCGTATTTTCAACTTATCTCCCTACAATTTTACTCAAATTTCAAGCGAGAGAATTTGTTGGATACATAACTTAATTACTTATCCATGGAGTACCTATGTTTCATATTTTTGATGGAACCCACTACATGAAAAATGAGAAATACATGAAAAAATGTAATTGCAATAACATTTTTCATGTATTTTTCATTTTTCGTGTAGGAGGGTCCATCGAAAGTATGCAACATGGGTACTCCTTGGATGATGAATTAAATTTTGCATCCAATGAGTGCTCTCGCTCAACATTTGAATAAAACCTTAGCGATATAAGTTGAAAATATGAGTTGAAAAAAATAGTTTTTATTTTATTTTTTAATATTTTTACTTTTTTACTTCAAAAATGGCGAATCATCTCCCATGGTTGACATCATCATCTTGAATCCTATTGGTTCTTATAAATTTAATTTTGGTTTACTTGAATCCTCACACTAACTCTTGCATGTCATCATGAGAACACTATGTTATTTTTATCACAACTTCCTAAATAGTAAGACACCACATGCTCACACATACCTTCATTAACATCTCTTTATAAAAACTACATGCCATTATATCATGAAATTCCATTATAATATTATCAAATCAACATATATGTATTAAATACATATCATTACATTAACATGCTATATGGAACGATATGTTAATATAATGAAATATCTTAACATTATAAATATGACAATCATTTGAACACATATCACATGTACAACTACACAACATTATTAACATTCTTATTATAATTCATCAACAAAATCAAATTCATTATCTTGTAGAAACAATAAATACCAACTATTACATTTAATGCAATAATATTTTTAAACATCCTTTTAGGATCTGTTTGGTTATGTCTGTTAACCTAGGTAAGATCATCATATTATGAGTGCCAAACTCTCTTTAAGGTACTGATTATATGTTGATTATCATTAACCCTTATTTTGACAAGAGGTAGACAATTTATGAGTTAGCTATAGTCACACTATTCATATGCTTAATTTTTCCCATATTTTCCTTATTTATATACACCATTAAAATTTCAAGTAAGCTTCATCATCTTGAGCCTTAATCTGTAATCATATACTCTTTCTTTCTTAAGAAATTTGGTGAAATTCACCATTCAACTATTACTAGTATTGCCATCTGATTTCTTAAATCATCAATATCAAAATTAAATCCCATGAATTTTCTTCACTTTAAATCTTTTGTTTATTCTTTCCAAGGCCACTATAACCAATAACACGTATACATTATATCATCATTGTTTAGGTTTTCTATCATATTTAATCCACTTTCACAAAGGGATCGTCAAGCCTGAGTGATTTATCCATCATCTGGTAATTATCATTATCATTATTCATCCTTAGAAATATTGGTTCATCTGATTATTTTCCCAACTCAATACCACTTGATCTCCTTTATTGTAGATGAATCATTCTTCAATTTGGACTAGGGATTATTCCCCTTCACTTTTTGGCTTATCGGATACCATCTTTAGTTAATAATTTGAAGCACTTGAAACCACCACTACCATTGTCTCAACAAAAGTGTTTTATACACTTGGTGTGCATTGGAAATAAACTCTTTTGATGTTAATGACACAAATTGATAAGTTTCCCTATATGGAGTCTCAAGATATCATTAATCCACTCATGAAACAATGAGTGCAAATCAATAAAGTACAACCTCTATTAGTTGTTTTTCACGTATTTAGTAAATTTGTACATATTCCTTCTCAAGGTCTCATTATGGAATTTCTAGCAACATTCCTTCTTACATTTCATGCTAGATGTTTTCTTATTACTCTACATAGTCTATTTCCTTTGCCAAAAGGTAGACACTTGTTATCCTTGATCATTTAAACATTCTTTTTGGTCTATCCTTATCCAATTTCAAGTGTTCACAACTTCCTATATTGTCACCTTAGAATTATATGGGTCATCACTATGAACCTCAATATTCATCCCTAATCATCATTAATATTGCTCAATCCACTTAGGCTATATTCCTTAGACAAATTTCCATTTGGGGAAAGTATCTCCTTTAATTATTGCTACACAAAATTTCCCTAGGCATTACTTCATTTTATAGTTTCACTAGCATTTTAATGATATTCATTAGGTACACAACCCAAGGAAGTTGTTTGAGCATCAATTAATTTCTTTATTACTAAAAATTTCATATTCTTGTAATTCAAATTAGGCACCTTGCTCACCATCACTAATCTTTACTGACTTGGTGAATATTACCTTTGTGCAATTATTCCCTCAGAATTTTCATAAATTTTGACTCATAATATTCTTCAATCCTATCCTATAGCACTCATAAGTTTATAACCTCTATTGACCTTTATTGTTATCACAATCATTAAAATTCATTGTTTGATTGACAATAAATTTTTTTCTCCGGATATACATAATCTTTGTTTGTACCTTATAACGATACTGATTATATTCTTATATGGAAATACTACCATGATTCCAAAACCATTTGCCATATGTTTATTTAATCAAGAGTGCTAAGTTATTTTATCTTTATTGTTCCTAAATCCAAAATCTCCTATCCTGTTATAGGATAGGCTACTGCTTCTCGTTGATTTCTTATACTTTTTCCAGTTTATCATTTATATTACTATACTTCCCCTCTTCAAGAGGTGCTGTCCTTAGAGCAAGGTTAAACAAATAATTATTTATATTTCCAATAATCACCATGAATCCATCTCGAGTTTCAATTACTCACATCATATCTAAATCAATAATTCATATCATTATCATTAAATTTAGTTGATAGATGCATTAATGTTGTGAATTTAGTGATATTTCCAAGAAGTGATAGTACTTTCAAAAACACAATGTATTTAGTGATGTTTCCAAGAAGTAGTAGTACTTTCAACAACACAATGTTTCCTTTTCCTTTTCTTTGTTTTTCATCCCATCCTTCGTTCCTATTATTCATTCAAAATGTATCGTCCATTGAATTTCTCCTAATTCCATAGAAGGGTGAATCCCAAAATCAACACTATAAGGGTCATACTAATCCATTTTCCTAGCATCTTATGTTTTCTCATTTAAGCATCTTTTCATCACTGCCATTTTATTCCTAAAATCAATAAAAATATCATCTATATGATAAAAATATTAATATCCAAAAAGTTAAACATCACTCATGCTTCAAAATGCCTTATAAAGTGATTACACTATAAACTTATTTATCATTGGGTTTGTTTCTATTTATATAAAACTTAATTTACATTTCCACGATTAAGGCTTTATCCTACACCTAGGGCACCCTCTAATTCCAATTCACCCATGTAATATCTCATAAAAATATGCTATATCAACATAATATAATATAATTTAACAATATAATTTTATAACATCCCACGCTTCTAATACTTTTAGAATTTAAATAAAAACCTATGACAAATCTTATATGGTGTCACATAATCGTGTAAAAAAATATACAAAATAATAATCTATTGTATAATTGAATAAGGATATAAGAACAAGGTTAAAAGATAGTATAATGGTGGTTACTTTTATTGGTAAATGCTGGTTGATAATTTGAAAAATTCAACCATCAGCAAGGGGAAAGTTATCTCATCAAGGTCTTAATTAGACTTATACTTGTTCTTTATGGTAACTTTCAAGAGATATGTAAGTTTGGTTAGTCACTAAAGTATATTAAGAACAAAAGTTCTTAAATTATGAAAGAAATGATAATATAATCTACGAAACTATCTACTTAATACTACAATAACTATAAACTAATTCTCCCTGCCTATCCCAGTTAGGAGCACCACTACATAAATAAGATATGAGACAAAATGATAAATTATAGTGTTATTGAAGAAATTCACAAATGTAATAATTGTTCAACCAAGATGCATATGTTATTTTAAAAAATAAAGAATTATTTGTATCATAAATATACATTCTCACATCTAATATAAGATCAAATGGTTAATTCAAGCATATCATAGAAAGGATTGTCACATGAAAATAAACAAAAAAAATGATAAAAATATAAATTTACAAAAATGTAGGTCTATGCAAATTTACTCCTTGTCCAAGCCAAATTAATTAATAGATTAAGTTCTTCAATTTTATACTCAAAGTTGATGGAAATATGCAGCCTTGATTACAAAGTTTTCCAATCTCTTTTTCCTTGAAAGAGATGGTCTTTATACTAGCTTATTACCCAATCTTCTAGTTCAAATTCCTCATATCTTTTTGCTACAACAGTCTCAATAATTTAGCGCTTCTTCTTCTTTTCTTTTCTTTCCTTTTTTTATTTAATTCCGGGGAAAATATTTTAATTATTTTTCTCAATTAATAATATTGATATAAGTTTTTTCTTTTTTCTATTAAAATATTTTTTGTTGTGTTTGAGTCAGAATGTTTAATGTGTCCTTTCCTTTCTTAGTATATGGGTAAGAGTCTTCTTCCTTTATCCATTGTCTTTTCTCGTACTCCCGATCTTTAGGATTTATTCCATTCTTTGAAAATTTGAAAAATAAAATAAAATAATTAATATACTTATTAAAGGATCAATCTAAAAATTTACAATAAAAATGATTAGGGTCAAGGATTTATTTTTAAAAATATTCTCTCAATTTAATCTCTAAACAATAAGATTAAGACTTATTAAGTTGCATGAATAAAGCTCTATGTGTTTCAAAAATAGGATGTTGTTTTTATTTAATGTAATCAAAATGTTTATACAACATATTGGTTAAGAAAAAAGATAACAAGTAATTAAAACAATGCATTTCGTATGTGATTTTGACATATAATGTAGAAAATCACGTATGCAATATTATTTTTTTCTTAATCGTGCATTAAAATGTATGTAAAATACATGACTTTGACCTACTTGTAAATATGTACACATCATCAATGACATGTCATCATATCCTGTAATGTTCCAAATTTTTCTTCAATAAATTGGAACATTAAATTTTGTCTAAACTATTTAAGAGATGAATAATTGGGTAAGGAGGCCCAAAGATAATAAAAACATAAATAAAATCCCTCTAGTATGAAAAGGAATCAGCCATGGAACCAGATTTCACACCCTCATGTGTGAAAGGAGATATTTGCAAAGAGGTTTGACCAAGTCAACCAGCGCAGGGTATGAGTTGGAAAGCACTACATAGGAGGGAAGCTTCTAGAGGAAGGGAAGCTTCTAGAGGAAGGGCCCATGAGGAGTCTCCAATTGCTATATAAATGGAGGGGAGGAAAGCTATTGCCATTCATGCATATTTTTATGATATTGAGTTGGTCATTTCGACTTCTTGAGCACACTGGTTGTTTAACTAGTCTGCAGCACTGTTTAGTGCACTGAGTGTCTCCATTCAGAGATCTCACCCTCAGCCCCCGAGGACTTCGAGTGCCTGCTCGGGTGAGGTTGTCCCATCATTATTTTGGTTCTAGACCGAAGAATCATCCTCCAGGACAACGTTATTGCTGCAGCAGCATAATACTGTGTTGTAGGGTGTTGCCGTGGAGACTCCACAACACCTCTTCCATTGCTTGTTTTTTAGAGGGGGAGTCTTTCTTGCCTTTGGAGGATCCGTTTAGAAGCTTGAGAGCTTATTTTCAGATCTTGGCATCAGGCCAACACATATTCTTGCCCCTACTGCGTAGTTTGCTCCAATAGCTGCGTTATTTTCATAGTGCATTTGCTACGGGGTTTTGCAGATTGATTGGAGGGTGGGATCTCAGGTGTAAGGATCAGCCTTCCACTTTGGAGATCCTTTGGAGGAGGTTTACTTCAGATATTTTCATCTTATTCAGCCTTCTCTACATATTTATAGTTCCAGAGTTGCCGTAGCTGCCCAGCTACTCCGGCATTTTCATGTATTGCTGAAATCCCCAAGGGGAATGTAATAGAGAGCCCTTTGGGAATTTTGTTCCATTATAGATCTCTGTTTTCATGTATATATCAGTTTCAGATCTGTAATATAATAAAATAAGCTTCAGCCTCCTGGAAATAACGCTGAAGGGTTTCTGGGTCATTCTCTTGTCTTGCAGCACCTCAATCTTGAGGGATTTTCTATGTAAAACTGCTGTTTGACCTTGCTTAATTCCTATGCCACATTCATAAACTCATTCTCTGATTTTTCATATTTTTTTACATCTCATACCTTTAGAAAATACGCTGCCCTTGCTTCAGTAAATTTCTGCATACTCAAAGTCATGGGAAATTAGGGTTTTTCTTGACTAGTCGAGAAGGAGGAACTGTTTAACTTAGTAAAACACTTTTTTTTTTTTGGATGAAATTCGACATGAATATCCCTATTGACCTAATATAACATATTCCAGAACCTTGACCCTTCATTTTACACATATTTTTTTATACACTCATTTTAGGGCCAAAATCCTCACTTTTCCCCACCTTTTTGCCCATAAAAGTTGAGTAAAGGTTGCTGCAGTATTTGGAGTGGGTTTCTGAGTGTTTTTTAGGCATGATATGCTGATAAATCAATTTTTGGGATATTACAGTGGTATCAGAGCATAGTTCTGGCTCAGCCTGTGGAGCTAGTTATCTACGACACTGGAAGAGAAACCGTGGAGACAATGCCTACATTCTTACCTCCAGTACCGAGTGAGAAAGGGATGCAGCATGATCGTATACCCTTTGGAGACTATTTCCTTAAATGGAAGTCCATGGGGGAAGACTTCAGAGCAGCTTTGCCTTTCAAATATTACTGTCAGCTCAGGCAGGATGAAGGTGAATGGAACAATGGGGGATCTAGCACGTAGAGTTAAAAGTTGTAGCATACCATTGGGAGGTCACATTTTCCCATGTATGATGGATCCACTGATCCCTGTGAGTCTAAGCCCAAGAAGATCAGAACATTGAAAATGATGAGTTTATTCTCATCTATTTTCAGATCTAGAGGAAATGCATCCACCTTTGAGGAGGTCAAGAAGATTGAAGAAAAAGAAGAGGAAGTACCATGCACTTCCTATTCTCATCAAGGAGAAGAGATTGACAATGGAAGATATTTGGATCATCAGATTCTCAGTGATTACCTTGTTGAGTATAGATCTCAACCTAGAGCCTTCAGGGAGACTCTAGATTTTCCTCATTTCATCCAGCTAAAGGAAGAGAAGAGGCCATGCAGCAGAAAGGAAATCAAAGGCAATATATTTTTGTTGTCTACCTTTGATGGGTCGTCTAATGCAAGAATTTGCGTGAGAAAGTTGGAGGCATTTTTCCTACTACATCCTGTAGCGGGGAAAGAAGCTGTTGAAATCTCAGCGCTGCACTTGGAGGGTGAAGCCTATGATTGGTGGTGCAGCCACTTGAGCCATGCAACGGTGGAGACTTTTGCAGAGTTCACTCAAGGTTTGATCCAAACCTTTGATGGAGAAAAAGAAAAGAAAGAAGAGATCACATCACCTCTTGAGGAGGCTTGTGATAACGCTGTCCCACTCATGGAGGAGCAGCCACATGCATCAACAGTTGGGGCAGCCAACACTTTTGAGGAAGGGACTCTTGTAGCCCTACAAGAAGTTCCAAATGCACATCAAGGTATGAAAAGATTTCCACATTCCATTGTTGCAGCAAATTCTTTTGATCAATGTGGAGATTTACTTTTGCATGACCAAGAGTCAAATCTCATTGCTACTATAGAGCAGCTTGGTTGCACTGCACTGTACAACATGGAAACACTCAAGAAGGAATCAAACCATCATTCTCATGAGCCATTGTTGGATTATACATCACATTGGAGGTTGGGGTTTGAAGCCTTGAAGATTGATGGTCGACATCTTGGAGTAAGAAACCTTTTCTCCCTTCAAGATGACACTTTCTCAATGAGCTCTTCTCAGCTAAAAGAGAAAATTCTACTTTCAGATCCAAGACCTCATTGGTGTTGGAAGACTATGGATGAAAGGGAGGTCTCAAGGAGAGATCTCATTGGAGATGCACTTCGACACACCATGGAATGCAATGCTTTTCTTCCCTTCTCACAAGGGCAGATAGAAGATGGAGGACATCTTAGGATGGATAACATCTCTCATGCTTGTGTTGGACATCCCTTCAGATATACACATCATTATGGGAGGTTTTTACCTACCACCTATTTGATTCTTGATAGGGTCTCATTGATCCTTGAGAAGATTACATTTCAAAATCCCATAAAGTGCAAAGACAGGAATTTGATTTGGGAGGATGGTAGCCCTCATAGGAGGAGTACCAGGATGAGGAGAAGAAGGAGGCATCCACAGGTGATTGAGTGCATGTGGTTGATGAGCAAGGAGCTAGGAATCTACCTACAGATCTGTGATACCGGGCAGCAGGAGGCTTGGCTGCGCTGGTTACTCTTGAAAGAGTTTGGCCATCACTTGGCAAACACTCTTCCCAAGAGTAGGAGGATGGAGAAAAGATGGCAGGATACTTGCATCATTGAGAAGCATAGAGAATGGATGCATGATGTTGATGTGTCTTCATCACATGAGTTGTATGATGGAAGTATGGGGAAGCAGCAAAATGTCTTGTTGCTTTGCTTGTTTCTGGGAGAGCAAGATCAGATTTGCTCTCACACTTTGTATGATGCTGTAGGAGGAGGGGATGGCACTATATCCTTGGTCTTTGATGATGATTGGGAAGCACTTCCATATTGGGAGGTATTCCATATTTGTTGCAACATTATTGGAAGAATCTTTGACAAGGAGCATGTCAAAGAACAAAGTTGTGTATTGACATGGGCTTGTTTGCATAAGCTCACAACATTGTCACCTTGGAGTAAAGACTTATGGATGAAGTGTGCCCAGCAGAGATATGGTGGATCCATAACCCATAGGTCCCAGGATCACTTCATATTTGTTGCACTTGATGAAAAAAGAGGAGGTAATGATGATAGAGACATCTATGGCATATTCTTCTTGACTTGGGTTTTCAAGCATAAGGAGGATTATCTTTTTGCAGCACATGGTTCACTCTTCTTCATAGCATGCCAAAACACTATGAAGGACTCATGTATGGACCCATGTACCATCTTACTTCCAGCATATGGTAAGGAGGTTGTTTATAAATTCATTGACTTGCACACTCTTACCCTTCTTATGCAGTGAATTGCTTCACAAGAGGGCAAGCTTGTCAAATTGCTCTAGGAATTGTATTGGGCCAATCTACATGATGGAGGTAGCCATCTCTTTTGTGGCCTTGGGAAAATGTTTGATCACCACATGTATGTTCAGTTGCTGCACTATAGCATGTATCATATAAAGACATGCATGATTAACCATGTAAAAAGAAACATTTTTCCATGTACTCTTATCAAGCAGCAACTTGTAAAACTGCGCTCTCACTACGGGGAAAGCTGTTGGTACCTTCTTGCATCACTTGTAACCTTCAGAATTTTCTTTATTTTGCTGCTGGTCATGTCTTCATTTGCTGATATAGATCATATTTGTATGGGAGGCTTGATTATGATGGAAACACATGAGCTGGATGTGTCCGTGAGTGGGAATAATTCTCACAATTTCTGCACTACATGTTCTAATGGGAGCATGAGAGGATATATGGCCACCACAGCCAAATGTTTGTTCTCTTTTGAGGTGGGCCATAAGATTGATATTCATCCATTTTAAAACCATGGGCAAGTGCTTGATCATGTATTATTGTTGTTACATTCAGCCATTTACTATCCTTTAGTAGATGTGATGAATCATGGACATTGCTTGCCATGTAATTTTTTGAAGTTGCAGTGGATGAGATTGTGCTGTATCCTTGTGAGAAATTGTTTGCATCATGTATCATCATGTAAAACCTTCAGAAAACCTCTCATTAGGATGTTCCATGATGACCATGTCCTATTCTTCATGGATGGATTGTTTTGGGCCAACTTGTTCTTCATTGTTGGAGGAGCCTTCTTTGGAGGATTGTTCTTCACTTTGCCATTGGAGGGAAATAATTTTGCAGCCCAGGATCAGCATACACTCTACACTTGTCATGAGTGGAGAAAAGGACAGCATGGGGTAAGATATGATGCTTGCCAAGTTCAGATTTTCAGCCCACCTTCATTACCGGAGCTTGAGGTGGAAGGAGATTTTCAGGAGTTGCCTTGTTGGGAGGTGGCTCATTTTGTTTGGATGATTGCTTGGGGATGGAGGATCCACATGAGGGAGATGTTCCTCATTATATTCCAGACTCCATGCCTTGAGTGGAGCTTCTTCAGTTCTATCCTTGCAGTTGCTTGGGGACAAGCAACATTTGGGAGGGGAGGATTGTAATGTTCCAATTTTTTCTTCAATAAATTGGAACATTAAATTTTGTCTAAACTCATTTAGGAGATGAATAATTGGGTAAGGAGGCCCAAAGATAATAAAAACATAAATAAAATCCCTCTAGTATGAAAAGGGATCAGCCATGGAACCAGATTTCACACCCTCATGTGTGAAAGGAGATATTTGCAAAGAGATTTGACCAAGTCAACCAGCGCAGGGTATGAGTTGAAAGCACTGCATAGGAGGGAAGCTTCTAGAGGAAGGGCCCATGAGGAGTCTCCAATTGCTATATAAATGGAGGGGAGGAAAGCTATTTCCATTCATGCATATGTTTATGATATTGAGTTGGTCATTTCGACTTCTTGAGCACGCTGGTTGTTTAACTAGTTTGCAGCACTGTTTAGTGCATCGAGTGTCTCCGTTCGGAGATATCACCCTCAGCCCCGGGGGAATTCGAGTGCCTACTCGGGTGAGGTTGTCCCATAATTTTTTTTTTTCTAGACCGAAGCATCATCCTCCAGGACAACGTTATTGCTGCAGCAACATAATACTGTGTTGTAGGGTGTTGCCGTGGAGACTCCACAACACCTCTTCCATCGCTTGTTTTTTAGAGGGGGATTCTTTCTTGCCTTTGGAGGATCATTTTGGAAGCTTGAGAGCTTATTTGCAGATCTTGGCATCAGGCCAACACATATTCTTGCCCCTATTGCGCAGTTTTCTCCAATAGCTGCGTTATTTTCATAGTGCATTTGCTGCGGGGTTTTGCAGATTGATTGGAGGGTGGGATCTCAGGTGTAAGGATTAGCCTTCCACTTTGGAGATCCTTTGGAGGAGGTTTACTTAAGATATTTTCATCTTATTCAGCCTTCTCAACATATTTCTAGTTCCAGAGTTTCCATAGCTGCCCAACTACTCCGGCATTTTCATCTATTGCTGAAATCCCCAAGGGGAATGTAATAGAGAGCCCTTTGGGCATTTTGTTCCATTATAGATCACTGTTTTCATGTATTTATCAGTTGAAGATCTGTAATATAATAAAAATAAGCTTCAGCCTCCTGGAAATAATGTTGAAGGGTTTCTGGGTCATTCTCTTGTCTTGCAACACCTCAATCTTGAGAGATTTTCTATGTAAAACTGTTGTTTAACCTTGCTTAATGCCTATGCCACGTTCCTAAACTCATTCTATGATTTTTCATACTATTTTAAATCTCATACCTTTAAAAAATATGCCGCCCTTGCTTCAGTAAATTTCTGCATACTCAAAGTCATGGGAAATCAGGGTTTTTCTTGACTAGTTGGGAAGGAGGAACTGTTTAACTTAGTAAAACACTTTTTTTTTTTTTTTTTTTTTTTTTTAATCTGAAATTCGACATGCATATCCCTCTTGACCTAATCTAACATATTCCAGAGCCTTGACCCTTCATTTTACACATATTTTCTTATACACTCATTTTAGGGCCAAAATCCTCACTTTTCCCCATCTTTTTACCCATAAAAGCTGAGTAAAGGTTGCTGCAGTATTTGGAGTGGGTTGCTGAGTGTTTTTCAAGCATGATCTATTGAGAAATCCATTTTTGGGATATTACATATCCAAAGTACTTAACAATTTCCCTATTAATATAGAATAGGCGTTTGGATGCATTGAAATTTTCTAGATTTCCAGATATTGGAGACTTTTTTGAAATGACACATATGGTGCATGACCCTAGATCCAAATATAAAGGTACATGAAAGTCATTTGAGATTAGGGTACCTGGGAAATTGTAATAGCATTCCTTAGAAAAATTCTTGAATCTATATATGTTTGAACATGAAAATGATATGATATATGGGTATATGACCTACAATCATTAACTTGTAGATGTGGATTTGTTTAGTCAATAAAATGAAGTCTAGCATCCAGGTACCCATGACTTTTAATAAGGGTTTTTAATGAGTTGTTCAGGATATGGATTTGATCCCTCTAATGACAAATCATTAGTCTGAGTCTACTTCCATGTCAATATGAATGCTATGTGGAATAACACGTCAATAATAACACATCAACATCAATCAAAAGTTAAAACTTGAAATATCAAATCACAAAAATTCTAAATGTAAATAATGATATCATAAATTTAAAAAGGAACAAATAAAATATAAACATCACACATCTGGATATTTGGAGGATTTGAAATAAAAGTTAAGTATTTCATGTGGATTTAGATAGAATTAACTTAGTATTTGTCTTAAAAGAACCAAAAAGGTTTGAAAAACATCTGAATTTGGATTATGCATAACCGAACATTCAACATCTAACTTTATCGATCTAATAGATTATAAATTAAGTTTCGATTTAAAGAAATGCAATTTCTCAAAATTCTTGACATTCTACACAATAAATAAGATACACAATAAATAAGATATCGATTAAGTAATTATTTTAAAATAAATTTGATTAAACAAAATAAAACAAATTAAGAAAAAATTATATAAGAATACGAAACAAGTAAAAAATAACATAAAACAAAGAAAATTTGGAATGGTCCCTATTATTTTATGAAGAAATTATATCATAATGGCGGGCCGTTGTACAAGCTACAACAATTGATAAAATATTGAACCAATTATCTTTTCTATTACCGATATATGGAAAAATTTTGATCTAAAAGATGTAAGATTTCTTTCCTATTTTTGAAATTAGTTGTTTGGAGAATTCACAAATTAAATTAATTAAATTCTATTCTAACTAGTCATAAAATAAATCATTAGGGCAAATATTTGCTTACAATCAATGCTTACACACTTGTGTTCCTCATTTCCTTTTACCTTTCATTGCCTAACATCCTGTGAGTGTCCAATGCTTTGGAGAATTCACAAATCTATATAGAAGTAAAGCTCTTAAAAAGCTATATAGAAGTAATTTTATTTAAAAAAAAATCTTTTAAAGATAATTATTGCTTAAATACATTGAATTAAACTTATTTGAAAATATAGATTGTAAAAGTAATATTTCAAATAAAGCATCATTGTTGGTTCATGATTACAATACCTTTGTCACTTATATACCAAAAATGATTTCTATAATAACAACTTTAACTAGCATAAATATGTACAAGCATCCAGAAAAATTTAATTAGTAAGTAATATAACCAAAAGAAATTTAATGAAATTCATAATAAAGATCAAACAAGTGTAATATTAGTATGTGTACAGGTAAATACAATTATCAAAAATGAAAATTTATGCAAAAAATTCTTTAAGACTTGACCATTCACAGGGAATCTTTCTAACTCTATATCCAATGACTGCAAAATGTAAGTTGAAAGACCAATCTTATGATAGATTTGAGATGGGCCTAATCAAAGGTGTTGGAATTTTGTGTGTTTTCCTTTAACATCATGGGTTTTATCCCTCTTTAGAACCAAATCACTAATATTAAAATCCTTGTTATAAATTATATTATTTTCGAACCAGGTTTTAATGATATGTTGATGTAAATTAATTTTTTCTTGGGATTGTTTTTCTCTTTTTTCCAATTTTATTAAAGTTTCAAGTCATTTTTGCATTTCTCGACATATATATTCTCTGTCAGTTTGAGCATGTTCCAAAGTTGGTAAAAATATGTTAGGGGTAAGAATGGATTCCGTTCCATAGACAAGAAAGAATAGTGAGTTACCTAACTCTGCTTTGGTATTAACACGATCTAACCACAATCCATTGGGAAGATCTTTATGCCAATTCCGTCAATTTTTAACGACAATTGTTTTGATTATTATAATGAGATTCTTATTAGTCGATTCAGCTAGACCATTTCCTTACAAATAATAGTTTAAGGAACACTTAATCTTAATTCTTTTCTCAATATCAAACTTAGTTAATTTCAAGGATAAAAAATAAGATGCGTTATAATTAAAGACAAAAGAATCAGAATTCCAAATTTGGTAATGATATTATATTCTAAGAAAGAGATTACCTGATTTCATTTATAATTTCGAAAAATAATCTGTGTCCATCTCGTAAAATAATCTGTGGCAGCGAGGATGTACTTGTAAATTTGGGAATCATTTGGAATAATCTCTCTAATTATGTCAAGTCCCCACTTGGAAATGGATTATCAATAACCAATGGTTGTAGAGGAAATGGAACTTTTTTCCCTCTCTTCTTGCAAATGTTTGAAAGATCTTACACTTTTTGGAAAAAATATGAGTGTCTTTAAACAAAGTAGGAAAGTACTAACCAACATATAAGTGTTTTGTACTATTTTGTAGTTCTCTAGGAATTTGAGTGATATATCATCAGAGTTTTACAAAACAACACCTCGTCGATCAGGGTTTGAATGTAAAAACATAATATTTCTATTTTCTGATGTCATTTTGTATAATCAGATAATAGGTTGGGCGTGTAGTAAGTAAGTTGGCGAGTTGACGAATCGGGAGAATCAATGGAAGGAGAGAGTTCTCTTCTGCGGAGCCACAACCAATGCTACCGCTGGCCAGGAGTCTATTATAGGCGACAAGCAAGCTCTAGGGCACATAGAATTTGAGATCGTAATTCCTCATGGTGAGAGGAGGGCTTTGGTGACGATGTGCTCACAGAGGAGTGATGCTTGTCTCAGAGTCAAGCACATAAACCCCAGGAGGGAAGAATTTATCCTAGTGTGTTGGTAGTTACCCATGTTTCAGATCAAAGATGAAATGGACACAAGGCTTGAAGATACGATATAAGCATGCTTTTTAATGTAAAATTGGGATGAGGTGACATGCCAAGGTAGTGGCTTGATTTTTTCATCTTGTATATATTACGACGACTGAATTTTGTGGATGGAAGCCCAAATCATGCATGAAACCCTTGCAATTTCTCTACCATGACAAAGTGTCAATCATAAAATATTTCAAGGGCCTTCGAATTGATCTTCCCTAGATTGAAATACCCCAGAATGAAAAATCTGACCCAGAGGAGGATTTTTAGATTTTTGTTAAAACCTTAGGTGGGAAATTGGTTCTCTTAGGGGTTAAGGGTTCAAATCTAGTGGAAAATTTGAAGCAGACCATTCAGAACAACCTAGGTATACCAATGTTTTTACAAAGTTTGATTTATGAGGGGAAGTTGTTGCAAGAATCCATTTGATTGAAATATATGGCATTGAAAGAAACTCCACCACAATATTAAATCTGAGGCTGAGGGGTGGAGCTTCAGATATCAGAAACCCCGATGGACTAGCCTCGTTCAAGGATGCACTGAAAGGGAAAGCTATCTCTCTTGCTGATTAGATCCAAAATATTTCAAGATCTTAGATAGTTGAAACGGAGGAAAGAGCACCTGTAATAGACATTAAAACCCAGAGGTAAAATCACTTTTTGCTGATGTACTATATAAGGCGTTAATATGTAGGTTTAATGTTTTTTGGCCAATATATGAAGATTTACGTCAATCGGTATATTCTTATTGGATACCCAAATGTGATCTCTACTTATGTTCCAAAGGTTTCTTCATTGTTCAATTTGACACATAGAAAGATATGGAGCAAGTCCTAAATGACAGAACATGATTCTAGTGTAGAGTTGGGATTTTTATTACCCCATGGTTCCCATAATTTGATGCTACAAGCATGGTGGGCACTAGAATGATGGTCTGGGTGATATTACCAAATATCCCCCCCCCCCTTTCTGGTACCATAAAGTCCTAGAAGATATTGGAAACACTTTGGAAAATTAGAAAAATGGGATATGAAAAAACATAAAAGGTATTTTTACATTTTCTAGAATTTGTGTGGAGAGAGACCTTAGAAAAGGTCCACCTGATCGTATCCATCTAAAACATGAAAAATTCCAATGGACCTAGGTTTTAGATTACGAGAATACAATAGTTAGATTTTGAATTTGTTTTCAAACAGGTCACCTGTAGAATACATGCCCATAGGAAAAAAAGACCCCCAATTTTTTTTTTTTAAAGAAGTAGAATCATAAGCTAAAGTGATCATAGGTACCTGAAAGTTCTGAAGAAGAAGAATAAGAGACAATGGAGAATACTCCAAATCTGGATGCTTAGGCACAACATGGAAGTCAAGAAAACAAAGCATTTGTGGATTAGTTAGGAATCATGACTCATATCCAGAAGGGTACAAAATTAGTAGAGATCAAAGCATTAGAGAAACAGAAAGAGGAAACACTCATTGAAAAGGGATTGAGGGGTATAAAGAGAACCTACGTACCTAGGATTTTGGATTCAGACAAAGAAGTCCATTTGCAGCAATTTGGAAACCAATTATCAATATTAACAACTAATCCCAACCATGGGGTTCTTGGGTATGCGTTATATTATTTACATGACTAGTCCCATGAACTATTACATTGCATTAGGCATTGGGGGGGGGGGTGTGGAATCCCCCCTGTCGAGGTGTGTGGAGGGGGTCAGTAGCCCCCCTACATGGGGTGATATTTTTTCATTTTATATGGATCCAATAATGGTTGGGAGGACCCATGTATGGTGGGAGGACCTACCGATTGTTTTACACATGGTTTTGAGTGGTGGTTTTTCCCATGGTATTTTGTAGATCTGGTCAAGGGAACTACACTTATGTTCTAATCTAGGGTTAATGGATTAGGGTTTATGAATTATTCAACATGTATATAATATATTGTAACATTGAAATGAAAATAAATAAAAATCAATTTGGTTTTTTCGATTTTGGGTTATAGGAGAAAAATCTCTGTGTTTGTTTTTTATGTTCTTGCCATTATATATTTTTTTTGTTTTTAAGAATTCATTTCTAGGTAATTTCTGTATAGGGTTAAAACCTTCATTTGGTATTAGAGTTGTTTCAACTTCAAGGGGATGCCTTTGCAGATGAGGGATTTGTTGCTAGAGCCAGTGGTAAACCCTATTACAGTGGGAGATCTACGAGATTGATTCTTGTGTTGAAAGGAGATGGAAAACATTGGGAAGATAGAGATTGAGAAATTAAATGGATAAAGTTTTGAGTTGTGGAAGCTCAAGATGGAGGATCTGTTGTTGGACATAGATCAATGGATTGCTGTACATCCAGGTACAAACCAATAGGAGTGTTGAAAAAATAACAGGCGAAGTTATATTGGAAGGGAAATAACACAATACGACTGTGTTTCTCAGATTTAGTATATTGAATGTATCAGGGGAACTTTACGACAAAGGATTTGTGGGACAAGTTAGGGACTTTGTATCAATATAAGTCCCTGATGAACAAACTGTTCATGTGGAAAAAAATGTATAAACAAAGGATGAAGGACGAAGACTCGGTGAAAAATAATTTGGACGCCTTCAATACTATGACAAGTCAGTGTTTATCTATTGATATTAAAATTTTGAGACGAAGATAAGTGCATCAATTTTTTGTGTTATCTACGAGACTCGTGGGATAGTCTAATTGTTTCTATAGATAGCAATACAACTGCCTTGAAGTTTGATGAAATAGTCTCATCCTTGTTGTTGTAGGATATGAGATGGAAAAATATGGAGAGACAGAATGGAGATGCCTTGTATTTAAGAGGACAATCCAAAAACAGAAATAGAAATAAGTCCTCAAGTGGGAGATCTAAATCTCCCGAAAAATCTGTAAAGGTATGCTAGAAATGAAGAAAATAAGGGCACTACAAAATGACTATAGATCTAAACCTCCTGAGAAAGGAAAGGGATATGATGATGTTCCTTTCATAGAGGAGAAACCACCTCACTGTGAAGGTGGGGATGTGTACTTATCTTCTTCTTTAAGTACACATGTAGATCATGAGGCATGGTTGATCGAATCAGGTGCATCCTTTCATACGACTCCCCATACGGAGTGGTTTTGCAAGTACGAGAAACATGATGGCGGTGATGTATTCCTAGGTGATGATAGAAGACCAAAATAATATGATGTGGAATAGTCAAGTTGAAGTTGCAAGGTGGAAGGATTTGAACACTTCCAGGTGTTCTACACATTCCTAGATTGGACATAAATCTAATTTTTGTAAGTAAGATGAATGTTGTAGATGTAAAAATAATGTTCAATAAAGATACGTTCAATATGGTTCAGGGAGCACTGGTTATGATGAGGCGAGTTCGGATCAGAACTATGTGCAAGCTTTTGGGTAGCACTGTTATTGATGGGTGCAACAATTCTATGGTTTTTGAAAGTGGAGCAAAAATAGTTTATGGAGAAAATAATATGTTGTGGTATCAAAGGCTTGGACGTATTGGAGGGAAGGGCCTTCAAATACTACACGGTAATGGCATGGTAGTATGTCTAATTTCTCTTTGGATTTCGATTTCTATGAACATTGTGTATATGGGAAGTAGAATTGGGTGAGTTTCTCCTCTGGTGCTAAGAGGGTAGAAGAGATATTAGAGCTTGTGCACAATTATGTGTTTGGACTTATGTCAGTTCCATCACTGGGTAAATCTATATACTTTGTCTCATTTATAGATGACTTCTCAATGAATACATGGATATACTTCATTAGGAATAAATTTGAAGTCTTTGAAAGGTTTAAATAATTTAAGGCTCTGGTGGAAAATTAGACAAAGAAGAAGATTAAGGTGTTGAGGATAAATAATGGTGGAGAGTTATGCAAGAAGGAATTCTAATAATTTTGTAAGAAGAGTGGTATAGCGTGACAAAATGCTACTCCATACAAACCTTAGCAAAATGGAGTTGCATAAAGAATGAATATGATGTTTATGGAAAAGGAAAGAAGCATGCTTAGTAACACTGGATTAGGGAAGGAATTCTGGGAAGAGGTAGTGGATAAGACTCCACATGAGGTATGGATTGGTAAGAAACCCTCTCTTTCACATCTTAGGGTGTTTGGATGTGATGCATATGTGCATGTTTCAAAGGTGAAAAGAAACAAGTTTGATAGTAAATATGAAAGGTGCATCTTTATTGGGTATAAATATGGTTTAAAAGGTTACACACTTTGGGACCCAAAAACAAGGAAGGTTGTGCATAGTCAAGCTGTGGTGTTTAGAGAAGTGAAAGATATTATTAAACATGGAGTCCTACCAAAGGAAGACACTAGATAAGGTAGAGTTTGAACTGAAGGAGGAAGAACCAAAGTTTAAAGAAAAACATGAATCAAAAGAGGAAGAACCACACACTCCAATTTTGAGGAGATCAGTTGGAGAGAGAAGGAAGCCAAAGATGTATAGTCCATCTGATTTATATTCAAATTTTTCTTTATATATTACTGATAATGATCCCAAAACTGTCAGGGAGGCGGTGGATTAAGAGGATGGAAAACTTTGGAGGAAGGCCATGGTTGAAGAAATGGAAGCTTTAGAAAAAAATGAGGTTTGGGATATGGTGGAGTTTCTAGTTGGAAGGAAATCCATTGGAAACAAATGGGTGTTTAAGAATAAGATGAATTTAGAAGGAAAAGTGGAGAAAGACAAAGCTCGGTTAGAAGGAAAAGTGGAGAAAGAGGTGTCGGGAATTGATCTTGATGATACTTTTTCCTGTGTTTCCAAATTAGCTTATATTAGATTACTTTAATATGCTGCTACTTCTTTTGATTTTGAGGTAGAACAGATGGATGTGAAGACAACATTTCTTCATGGAGATCTATAAGAAGAGATCTACATGAAGCAACTAAAAGGCTTTGCGGCGAAGGGTAAGAAGGAAATGACATGCAAGTTAAAAAAAAATTCGTTGTATGAGTTAAAGTAGTCACCAAGGATGTGGTATAAAAAAACTGATACATATATACAGGGACTTGGCTTCACAAGGAGAAAGGCGGATAATTGTGTATTTTAAATTAATTGGTGTCCATGTTATTTATTTGGTCTTGTATGTGGATGATATGTTGTTGATTGGAAATGATAGAGAAATTATCCAAGATGTGAAGTCCCAATTGTACTCTAAATTCATCATGAAGGATCTTGGTGTTGTAAACTCTATTTTGGGCATGGAAATTAAACAAGATTGGGAAAAGAGGAAGCTATGGTTAAACTAGAGGATGTATGTTGAGACAATATTGTATAGATTTAATATGAATGATATTAAACCGATGAAGGTTCCTATTTCGATAGGTGGAAATTTATCTACTGAACATTGTCCCAAGACGTAGCAAGTGGAATAGGACATGTACCATGTTCAATACACAAGTGCAATTTGTATCTTATGTATGCAATGGTATGTATTATACCAGACATTGAACATGCAATGGGAGTATTGGGTAGGTTTATGTCAAAACTAGGGAAGGAGAATTGAACATCAATGAAACGAGTTTTGAGGTATATGTGTGGCACTAGTGATTATGGTTTGTGCTACAAAAGAAAACTAGGATTGGATAGAATGTTGGAATTACGTGGCTTTGTTGATGTAGACTAGGTTGGAGATTTGGATCATAGAATATCTACAAGTGGGTATGTGTTTAACGTATTTGGAGGAACAATCAGTTGGATGAGAAAGAGACAATATGTAGTGGCGCTTTCAACTATTGAGTCTGAATACATGGGAACCACTCATGCAACCAAGGAAGAAGTTTGGTTGCAGAGATTGTGTTCAACTACAGGGTTGGTACAATGAGATATAAGGATAGATTGTGATAGCCAAAGAAAAATTTTCTTAGCAAAGAACCCCGCACCTTGCCTATAATTCGAAGACAAGGCATATTGATGTTCAATATCACTTTGTGAGGGATATGGTTGAAGTAAACAATGTGTTGCTGGTAAATGTGGACACTTTGAAGAATATTGCAGATGATTTGACAAAGTTTGCAAACACAAAGAATTTTTCTTGGTGTAGATAAAAAATGGGCATTGCATCCCTGGACCAATGATTATGCACTCCTACGACCCCCAGTGTGGAGGAAAACAACACGTGGGGGAATGTTGGGTAAGTGTTATATTATTTCCATGAATAGTCTGACATGCTGTTACGTTGTGTGGGGTGTAGCAAGGGGGTTGTAGAGGGGTAGTAGCCCCCCTACACGGGGTCCAAGGAAGTGCCCTAGGAAATTTATTGTATGCAGACCCAATAATGGTTGAGCAAACCCAAGAATGGTGGGAAGACCTACCCATTGTTTTGCGCATGGTTTTGGACATGATATTTTGTAGATTCGGTCAACGAAACTATGGTTATGTTCTAATCTAGGGTTAATGGATTGGGGGTTTATGAATTCTTTGACATGTATATAATGTACTGTAACATTGAAAGGAAAATAATGAAAAATCAATCCGGTTGTGGGTTTCAGGACAAAATCTCTATGTATATTTTTTGTGTGCTCGCCATTATATGTTTTTTTTCTATTTTTAAGAATTCATCTGCAGGGAGTTTCTATACAGGGTTAAACCCTACAGGGTTTTGGAAAAAAGTTCAAAACTAGAAAGGAAAAAAGGGGAAGATAAGTGATTATTATCTCACTTAGCCCCGACAAAAATATGTAATGTTTTACAATTTTTATTATTATTCTGCATCAACCAAAAGGCTGAAATTATCGAATGCCCAACGACATCTAAAAGCTGTGATTTTGTTCTTTGTTTTCAGGTTGAAAAAAATTACGAATTTTTCTTTGGAAAAAAAAAACCTTCAATCAATTGTAATATAAAACTTTTAATCTCAAAGTTCTATTATTTTTAGAGTCTAGATAATATGGAATGTTACCATGACTCAAATAGCATTTTAAATAATTGTACCAGAAATTAGTTGAAATAGTAACACAATATATTTTTAACGCTTACTTTAATTTCATTTTTCCATCTTAACTCTTCTTCTATTGGTGATCCCCCATATTACACTACTAGCTTACAAAGATCTTGTCCTTAGAAAAGCTTTGTACGATTAATTTGAAGATTGTATTCTTAAAGTGTAATAATCTAGTTTGCTCTTCTGTCTTCCCATTCTTTTTGAACTAACAAGTGATGAATGGAGGATGTGAAATAATTACCTTGGTATGAGACTTTAGGAGATAAGGTATGAAACATTTCACTGTCTTGAATACAAAAAAAATGTTTGTTTGTAAATTTCAGGATATCTCAATTTTACTCCTTTCATAAATACAATAGGCACTCCAGTGTCTTTTTAATTCTTTTGAGTCAATATCGTAACAAAAAAAAGGATTGGTAGAAGATGTAAATAAAAAAGATTCCTTATTAAAATATGTAAGTGTAGGAGATGTAGCAATAACTTTTTATTCATAACCTAGAGGTCTAACTATTTCGGCAAAATTTTTCTCACAAAATTAAACTTCCCTAAGATCAATTGCATTGATTTTTTATTATGCGGATTTTTTTTAAATAGTTTTAGTTCTCTTCGGCTCAATCATTATTTCAAATGTGGACACAATTTAGATATTACCTTCAATTACTGAAAAAATTACCTTTAATTTAAAATTTAGATATTACTTCTATTGCTAAATAAAGGATTCATTGATATTTTGTACCTTTGACACTGTTCAAAATATGTTTGAGATGATGTATATGATATTTTTTACTTTTTTATATAAAAGACAATTCATCTAAATATACAACTATCAACTTTTTTACTAGACGTTTGAAAGTAATGTCTATTTCTCTATGTGCATCTACATTAATTAACTCAAAATGTATTTTATTATATGCATATGTGCTCAAGCCCCAAGGGTTAGATTAAGTGGTCTAGAGTGAGATGTGAAGTTTTTAAATATTGTTGCTAGTTGTTGCTGATTACAGATTCAACTCTCTTTTATTCCATCAGGGAAATTTCCCATAATCAAGGCTGACGTTTTACCCAATTTACCATCCATGAAATGTGGGGAAGTGCTATGGGATTTCTCATGCTTTCTTTCCAAGTAAAAAAATGCATATGTGCTCCATTTTGTTTTGAAAATTGTCTTCAACTTATTTGCATGGGATAATAAAAACTAATTATAAATTTAAAAACCATCCAACTAGAATAACATTTTTTTAGCCTAAAACACATTAAATATTATACTCCATGGGTAGAATATAATTGTTATCCATATATGAAGCCTTATTGAGATTTCAGAAATTACTGAAAATATTGATTTCTCCATTCTTTTTCCTAACATGTATCGTGTTGGACACCCATTGGAAATGTTGAACTGGAAAAATTATTTAGCTTCCAACAACGATTTCAATTCTTTTCTTACATGTTGCTCCATTGTTGGATGTAATTTTTAAATTTTTGCTAAACATTTTTTGCTTCCTTCTTTAGAGGTATAAGATGTTGAATTATTTTTGTATCATATGTTTTAAGGTCGTTATATGTCCATGAAAATATACATTTATATTCTTTGAAGAGACAAATGCTTGCATCTTTTTCTATAGAAGTGCATCCAATATATAAATTAATGTAATGAGAATGTTGCTCGATATCAATATTAATTAACTTGGACTATATAGAGGAATTGCTTATCTTTCAATTTGTAACTCCTTTGATTTTGTTTTGGAGATCATAACGTTTCTCTAATTGAACTACACAATTTGGAATGAAATTTTCAATTTTGGGTTATGTTTCTAGAGTTAAAATATTAACATCTTGATCACGATAATCTACACAAATTACTAATTCCTTAAAAGTATATTCCTGAGTTAGATATTCTAGAATATGGTCATCACCATCAATATTCTCCAATTTGTAATATTATTTCATATTGAAGGCTTGTAAATCAAATCATCATAAAAATAATCAATAATATATATATATATATATATATTCTTCAATATAATTAATTTATAAGCTACATTAGAAAGTGTATGAACATTAATATTTTTTTCTTAAAGTACGTAAAATATGTTAAATGCATTCAACTAAGAAATTATATTTCATACCTCATCTCAATTATTCCTTAAATGATTCGAAATGTAATGTATCAATCTTTTTTACCAATTCAATTATGATTTTAGAATTACTGAAAAATTATAATGGGTTTAATTTCCAAATGTCTTATACTAAACCATCTTGTTCGTGCATTCAAACTCAAATATGCAAGCTATCATATGCTTGTATTCATTGGGATCCTTTAGAATCCATATTATGCTTGCACCCTTGCTGATTTTGGAACCGCAAAAAATAATAACCATAAATATTTATTTACAATTAAATTTACATTATTTACAATTACTCATAGTAATTTCAGTAGTATGATGAATATCATATTGATTATTCACATCTGCAGAAGGTGAATAATCAACAATGAAGTTCGCAAAAAAATGAATCACAAAAAAAGTTACCTAGTGTGGAGTTGGAGAACATAATGGGCTCATTAGTGTCATTTAAGCATGTTAATTTATTCCTCATATGTCTCTCTTGTGATATTTTGATTTTATTGGAATGACCATTATATGGTATCCAAACATGTGACCATTCTATTGAAACATATTTTTTTTAAGACAATCCTTACAAAGTAACAAATTGTAAGATTCAGGGATGTCAATAATTACTATATCTATGATCATATGGAATCTAGGATAAGAAGAAAGTCGAATCAATACTTTTTTTATTTCTCTTGAGACTAACATTTGAGAAATTTAGTTGTACAATTAGGATAGTTGCTTTTATGGATTGAATAATTAATATTTTACAAACTGAAAAATGCATGAAATTAGAAGATGCCCTAGAATCAACTAGACTATTGTGTCTATAATGTTATAAAAATGGTGGATTAATTGAACTAGAATTTTCTCCTATAAGGGCTGTATTTACAATTAATTTGGTTTGTTTTAAAGAAATATGAGTTGATTTTCCTTTATTTTTTTCTCTAGAAATTAATTATTATCTTTTGAATAGTTACTTCTTAGTGCTTGGATTAATTTACTTTTCTATTGGGTTAACTTAATCAATTTATACAATGAAATATTATCTCTAGTTTTCTTCATGTCCTCGATCATGTCATATTCTATGTTATAAAAAAAATATTATATTTACCTATATTTGAATTTTGTGATACTTGAATAAGTTTTCCTCAGAGGATAAGTAGAAGGAAATCATGAGTTGGATTGAAGATCTTTGCTTCTAGATTAATGCAAATCTCCTTGGTTTCATCTTCATTTTCAACAACCACTCCCATAAAAATATCCTAAATTACATTAATTGATGGTTTATGGTTCTCTTTTTCCTCACTATTTGATTGATTTTCTTCTTTCTCCTTAGTCTCAAATTTTTTTTTACACATATTTACAATGACTGAACAACTTATTTATGAATGAGAGCCATTATGACCTCTAAATTTTTTTTCCTGAGTGAATTCTTCAAGATTAAGTTCATCAACAAAAGGATTTTGGTTTTTTGGAGGTGGATCATTTTTTTATAGTAATTTTTTCAATGGTCTCCTATAAGAAGTTCCTTTCCTTGAGTTCTTTATTAGATCAATTATATATTTAAAAATAATTTTAACAATATTTTATAGACCTTCCATATCAAAAGGATATTTATATATATATTTTTTTCAGTAGTTTTATTCATGGGTTTGCATTAGGAAAGTTTTTCTTTTGCTTCTACTAAATATTTTCCCGTAATGTTGAGAATTTGATTTTCTATTGTTAATGTTTCATCAGAAGTTTTAGGATTTTTTTTTACATTTTTTACAAAAATTGCAATACAAGAAGGAAGAGAAGTAGTATAAAATTCGATTAAGACAATTGTTGTATTTCTCAAACACCCAAGAACCTTTTTCATTAGTGTCAAGAACCTTTGATTAAAATCCTTTATCTTTTCCTTTGAGTTCATTTTAATGTTGGATAATTATAAAAGTAATGTAGAAAGTGTTTTCTGTTCACCAAAATTCTTAATAAAAACATTTTCAAAATCATTCTAGTTTAAATTGTACTTTAGGGAAGAACAAAGTACTATGTAGATCCAAATGTAAAAGGGATATTCTACATACTACATCTTCATGTTTAAAATTGTAGCTTAGGGTAGAGAAAAGTGCTATGTAGATGCTTTACCTTCAAATGTAAAATGAAATAATCTACATACTATATCTTCATTTTCAATGTTCATCAAAGTAAATGTGAAGATAAATTCACTTACATGATCTTCAAGTGATTCATTGCTGTTTGGATCAAATCTTGGAAAGAAATTCTATGAGTGTTTGGGTAAGTCATGTTTCTATCCTAGTATAACCACTGCTACTAGTTCTAACCAAGGTCTTCTTTGTTGTTGGCTAGACATTTGTCTAAATTGTGATGGATATCTTTTAGAGCTAGGTGGTCATGAAGGTTTAGGAATCCGTTGTGGATTGCATTTAGGTGATTTCTAAGGAGAACATCATGGGGAATTTGGAGGACTCTCAGGTGGATATTATGGTGGTTTACCTACACTACTAGACAATACAACAATTAATTTGGATAGATCAACTTTACCTTAAACAAATTGAGATAAAATTGACGCTAATACTTCTTCAAATATTTCTTTAGACTTACCTAGTTGTTTTTTCTTGGTTATTTATCTTTTTGTGGGATGTTAACTCAATAAGAGATTTACCAAGCTTTTTAATTTGTGCTCTTGTAAAGAATTTTGATTGCTACACTTCTACAAAATCAAGGCTATATATCTAAGACTCTGAAGCTGAAGTTTTATCTAAAAGTTCTAGCTAATATGTTTCAATAGGAATGCTTTGTGATTGTGATTCTCGCAAATGATGTAAATGAATAGAAGGTTATGGATATAGATGATTTATAGAATTGTGAACTTCTTTACAATGTTTTGTAGATTTTACCTTATGAGAAGTTGTTGTGGTTGTCATGGAAAAATTAGTTATGCATGATTCTCTACATTTCATTCAAACATTGGTCCTCCTTCTAGTGCCAATTTGTTGATAGTTCGAAAAAATCAACTACTCACAAGAGGAAAGATAACAAATCAAGGTCCTAATTAGACCTACACTCATTTGGTATGGTAGCTTCTAACTGATATGTGGCCTTGATTAACCACAAAATTTTATTAAGAACAAAAGATTTTAATAATGAAAAGAATTCTAATCTAATCTATGAAACTATATACTTAATATTACAAAAATTAGAAGCTATTTCTACTAGATAATTAAGATATGAGACAAAATATAAATTATCAAATTATTGAAAGAATTCACAAAATTAATAATAGTCAAATGAATATGAATATGTATTGTTCACAAATAAAGAATGATTTAGATCACAAAGTATACATTCTCAAATTTAATATAATATTAATTGATTTAGTCAAGTAGATCATGGAAATGAATTCATATGAAAATAAGAAAAAAATGAAAATAACATAAACTTCTAGAAATGTAGGCCTATGTAAATTCATTCCTTTTGGTTCATAATGTTGAATGTGTCCTTTATTTTATTGGTCTGTGAGAAAGAGTCTTCTTGCTTTATCCTCTTCCTTTGCTTGTACTTTTGGTCTTCAATTTTTTTTTCCATTTTTTTATAAATCTGCAAATTAAAATACAATAGTTAATGCACTTATTAACAAATCAATTTAAGATCTAAATATTTACAATTGAAATGATTTTGGGTCAAAAATTTTCCTTTCAAACTAATTTCAGTCAGTTTAATCTCTAAACAATGGGTCCATACTTATTAAGTTGCATGAATAACATTCTATTTGTTTGACATATATGATGTTTTTTTTACTTAGCGAAGTCAAAATGGTTTTATACCACATTGGTCAGTAAAAAATATAACAAACAATTTAAAATGAACTTTCAATTCAATGCATTTTGTATGTGGTTTTGGCGCAATGTGGGTGATAACATATGTGGTATTATTTTGGAATTAATCACACATTAATATTGCATGCAAAATTTGTGACTTTGACCTCCCCATGAATATGTACATGTCATCAATGACATGCCACAATAGCTAAATTACTTGGAAATTTATGTATCAATATAACATATGCATCTAGATACATCAAAAGTTTCCAGATATTCATCTATCCAAGTATCTCTAACTTTCAAATGACACAGACAGTGTGTGATCCTCAATCCATATATAAGTCTAGATGAAATTCATCCATGATATGGGCATCCGGGACTTAGCCATAATGTTCCTTAGAATTTTTTTTTAATCTGGATATGTTTGGACATGAAATTTATTCGATATTTAAGAGATTATATATCAATTACAATTGCTAACTATCAAATTTGGATTTGTTTAATTAATAAATTGAAATCCAACGTACAAGTATCTGAGACTTTTCAATAAGTGTTCTTTACTAGTTCTCCTAGATTCATATTTGATCCCTCTAATGACACATCATCAATCTCATTGTTGAGAGAAAATTAATAGCATGTAGAAATTTGATATAAATTGCAACTGCCTAAGAAATCGAACTGAAATCAGGAGACACACATTCTACTCTACTAATATGCAGAATTAAAATCATAATTAAAAAAAAAAAACACATAGACACGAAACAAGTAAAACTACAAGTACATAGTGATTTCTAGCGGAACCCAACTGGGAAAAACCCCTCCACTACTTTGCATTAATTAAGATGAAAAGAGAAACAATTACAATTTCTTGTTTCAACTCTGAAGCACTTCATGCACTGCAATCCTATTCTTTTGCTTCTTGAATTTCCATGGCAAACATTTAGCCAATTCAAGCCTCAACCAACCTCTTATTTCCTTGCGTAATCCTGGAAGAATTAATTTCCTAAAAAATAGGGAAATTCCCTATTTCCTTGCACAAATCCAAGTGGAATTGATCACCTGCTTAGTGAAAAAGCATTTCACACTCAACAATATACAATTATAAATACAAATGTTCCTTTTACATCCACCCAGCTAGACAATTCAAATTCCATGCATGACTGGGTCTATTTTTAGCACATTGACTAGTTAATTGAGATATTAGTGAGTTAACAACAATATTTACTACTCAACTGACCTTCAATTGACTCAACTAGTGACTAGAACTCAATTAACTGTTTTCAAATGAAAATAACCCCACTAGATTGCTAAATATTAGCAATCACTAGTTGCACCAATCTACTTCTAGCCTATAACTTGAATTTACTAAGTAAAATAGTAGACAAGGCCATTTTACACAATTTAAATGCCTACAAGTTGTCCTGCAGATGTGGAAATTTTATTTACTCAATTTGACTAAGGCACAAGTCAAAATTGAGCCTTTTTCTTGCTACACTTGTAAAACTCCCTCTTAGCAAGAAAAGGGCCCTGCACAGGCCCAATCCAAATCCTATGGAATTCACTATAGCACTACCTCTCATTATTTTTGTTGCTACTGCAACAAATACAACTAAGAAGCATCCAAAATAATGAATCAACCGTGTCTTTGAGATGCAAATATTTCTTGAGTCTATGACTAATACTAGTCTCTGCAATGTCTACTGGGAAAACTACACTGTGCCTCCTGCATCGCTATCAATACTACTCTGTGCTCCTCAACATCTCATTGCAACTAGTTTGCAACTATCGCTAAAGATCTGACTACATCAACTGACATTGATCCTTCTACTACTGAATGTTGTGGGCCCCTGTATCAAGGTAATTATCCATGAGTAAATTATACTATAACTTCTACTTCTCTCTTATGGATCCTGACCAATTTTTGCAACTCTGGGACTAGGGATCTACATCGCCCCACCTCACTCCTAGAGGTATGGCTGGAATTTTTCCCTCTGAACTAGAAGGTGCCATATTGAGAGCTCTATCCCACTCTCTTTAAACCATCACATATGAGGAATTTTTACCTTACTCCTCAAGGTTGCACATGCATCTTCCTCTAATGTGTAGAGGCTCTCGATCCTGGCACCAATCTACTTGATCTGACCTGAAGAAAAGTGCTTGAGGTAGGCCTTCCCATTGTTGAAGACTACCTCATACCCTTTGTCTTCAATCCTCAATTTGTTCATCAGACTAAGTTTTCTGGTATCACTGCTATTTTCGAATAACTCAGTGAGGGCATTCCACAGAGAAAAGGGAGTCTCCTTGCCATGTAAATTTGAGACTATGTGGTCTCTTAGACCCTCTAGGATGATCCTCTTGGCTCTTGAAACAACCTTCTTCCACTAGGTCAAAATTTGTTCTCTAACTGTGGAAATATAAATTTTAACATATTCTAACACACCATTATCATCAAGCACTACTTCCATTTGGTCCTTCCAGGCTATGAAATTCAAGCTACCCTCTAGGGAATACTCCAATTTTAGTCCGTTTAAATACATTCTCCTGAATCTGAAGAAAATACGCTACAACGAAGCTTCAAATTCGAAATTCCTGAGGGAAAAATTCAAAATACTAGTTCTAATGTGATTTCACGGCTCTGATACCATGTAGAAATTTGATAGAAATTGCAACTGATCAAGAAATCGAACTAAAATCATGAGACATATTCTACTCTACTAATATGCGAAATGAAAATCACAATTTAGAACAACATGAATAGACATGAAATAAGCTAAACCAAAAGTACATAGTGATTTCTAGGCGAACCCAATTTCGAAAAACCCCTTCATCACTTTGCATTAATTTAGATCAAAAGAGAAACAATTACAATGTCTTGCTTCAACTCTGAAGCACACCCTGCACAACAATCTTGTTCTCTGACTTATTGAATTTATATGGCCAATGCTAATCCAATTCAAGCCTCAACTAACCTCCTATTTCATTGCACAATCCTGGAGGAATTATGTAGAAATTATATACAAGATGCATGTCCAGATTCTCCTGATCTAACAATATTTATCTTCTTGCTATATACAAAATCCTTCCACTGTTAATCTTTTGCGGAAATTTAAACTCAATTGCAAACACATGAAGAAATAAAAAACAATCGCACATAACACAGTTGTTTAACGGAAAATCCTGAAGCTAAAAACCCCAACTATCATATATTATGTATCATGGAGATCATGTAACAATCTCATACAAAGCTTAGTACATCAAGCTCTCAATACAATCAATCGTCACACACTAATAGAAGAAATATGCAAATCCATGCACTGATTTCTTTCCACCTGATAGCCTGCCTCCACTGCACAATCCTTGCTGAAGAAGAACCCTGAATGAATTCAAATCTACCTTGCTTGAACTGCGCAATCCTCATTGGCAACTCCAATGTGTGTGTGATGAAATCAATGCATCACTATAGTCACAACGGATAGTCCATCTTACCCTTTCACCTATCTCTCCATTGGGTCTCCACTGGAACTGACATGCACTGTAGTTAACTGCTGTATTTGTTCAGTTGATTAATGAGTTATTATTTGTGAATTAATTAACTAATTAATTGACTCCACTCTCACTAGTGTATCATTCAGTTAGACTAGATACAACTAGCTCAACTGAGTTTAACTCCATTAACTGAGTTAAACTAAATAACAAATCCATGAACTACTCTTCCAACTCTGTCATAACTTTTCCACTTCAGTTCTAACTGAGTCCTCCATGCATGAACCACCAGTAAACCCTAGGAATTGCGTAATTCCTTCAGCCCACTGATTTGACAAATATGTACATTGAAATTAAGTGCTCCAAGAGAATAAGTTGATGTTTATTGTCGGATTATTATTAAGAGCTAATAATAATCGACACTTCTATTTTTAGATCGACGATCTATAAATAGACATCTCCCAATATTCTAAAAATAGAATTTCATCTTTTATTCCAACCTGACCAACCATCCACAAATATCATCCTGCAACTTCTGAAATATGATCACCATGTCTAAAAATAGACATAGTCTAAAAATAGACTTACACCTAAAAATAGCCTACGGGCCCACTTAGTGAATGTGATTGATTTTCACTAAGATCATCATCTTGTTGAATCTCAACACGCCCTCTCAACAAGATATGGTTTATCTTTCACCCCGATCTTTCCTCTATGGTATTCAAATTTTCTCTTGGTGAGCGCCTTCGTCAAAATATCTGCATCCTGAACTTTCGTAGGAATGTACTGAAGCAACATGATCTTCCGCTGCACACAATATATGATATGATGATACCGGATATCAATATGTTTAGATCTATCATGAAACAAAATATTAATCGAGAGTTTAATGCAACTCTGATTATCACAATGTATCAATGTAGGATCTAAATGTGAACCGAACAAACCAACCAGGATCTTCCTCATCCAAATAGCCTCACATGCAGCTTGACTTGTTGCCATGTATTATTATTTTGTTGAATTGAGTGCCATGGATCTTTGTTTCCTGCTGTACCAAGAAACTGTTGTAGATCCGATACTGAAAACCCCTCCTGATGTGCTCTTTCTGTCTGTTGGGCTGCTTGCACAATCTGCATCTGTGAAGCTGTGCAACTTCACCTCATCCGTCTGTCTATACCATAAGCCATACTCAGATGTGCCCCTGAGATACCTCAGGACATGATTTCCTGCCTTCCAAAAGAGCTTGGTAGGCTTAACCATTGCTTGTGAAAGCTAGTTCACCGCATAGCATATGTCTGGTCTTGTATTAACTAAATACATGAGAAAACCCACCAACTGTCGATAAACAGTGGCATCCACTACCTATGCTGATGTAGCATCCTCTTTCCTCCAATTTCCTCGAAGAGGAGTGTCGATAGGCTTGTAACCTTGCATGTGAAACTTCTCCAGTATCTCCCGGGCATACTTGCCTTGAGACACAAATAGTTCACCTTCCCACTGCCATATTTTCAATCCAAGGAAATAATGAAGGAGGCCCAAATCCTTCATCTCAAACTCATTTGCAAGATCTGCCTTGCATGAGTGTATCAACTGCTCATCACCTGTTAGTATTAAATCATCAACATAAATAAAAATGATTAAAATCTTACCCTCCACCACAATTTGGTACAGGTTTGCATCCGCCTCACTCTTGGTGAAGCCAAGTCCAGTGAAATAGCTGTCGATCAGTGTGTACCAAGCACGAGGTGCTTGTTTCAGTCCATACAACGCTCTTTTGAGCCTACACACATGCGACTCGCTGATGAAGATCTCAAATCCTTCAGGCTGCTCAATGTACACCTCTTCCTCAATGATCGCATTAAGGAATGCAGTCTTCACATCCATCTGATGAATGTGCCAACCCATCTGTGCTGAGAGAGAAAGGATGGTCCTTATGGAAGAATACCGTGTGACAGGTGCAAAGGTTTCTTCATAATCAATCCCCTTTATCTGTGAGAAGCCCCAGGAAACAAATCTTGCCTTATACTTCTTGACGCTCCCATCAACAACTTGCTTTACCTTGTAGATCCATCTTGATCCTACAACTGATTTACCCACCGGCCTTGGAACAATCTCCCAAGCCCTCTTTCTGACAATGGAGTCATACTCATCCACCATGGCATCTACCCATGTGGGCTCCTACACTGCTTCTTCAAAATAATATGGCTCTGTCACGATACACTTGCTCATAAGAGCCATGTATCCAGTAAATCGGTCAGGTGACTTTCTCTATTTACGCTGTGATGTAGGGACTCCTACATTCTGTGTCGCATCAAGCTTCGATCTCTTAGCTTCTGTGGTACACTTTCTGCCTTGTTTGATGTTTGGTTCTGCATGAGTGGACTCCTCCACTCCATGAATCTCCTCCTGTGGCTGATCCACATCTAGAGGTTCATCTTTGGGAACAAGAAGTTCCTCCTATGCATGCAAGTGTAGCTCCCTCTCAAGCGACAACTTGATGGCTTTCACCTCATTTAATTTTATATCCTGTCACACCACAGTCATTCGACTATCTGGAAAATACACACGATAATTATGGGGTGTTTCTGTGTACCCCACAAATATCCCAACTTCCGTAGTTGACTCCAACTTCTTCCTGGCGTCCTTAGTCACATGAATGTAAACAGATGAGCCAAAAATATTCAAATGAGAAATATCAGGCTTCTCACTAGTAAGAGCTTCTTCAGGTGTACTCATGCCAAGTACTCTATGAGGACAATGGTTTTGTATATAAACTGCAGTGTTGCATGCTTCCACCCACAAGTGTATTGGTAGGCTCTAGTCATGCAGCATAGCTCGTGCATCACCCACGATCATTTTGTTCTTCCTCTTCGCGACCCCATTCTACTGTGGGTTATGAGGCACTATGAGTTCTCTTCGAATTCCTTCTTTTGTACAGAAGTCTTTGAATTAACCCGAGATGTATTCACCACCATTATCGCTCCGTAGAGCCTTCACTTGCTTCCCCGACTCCTTCTCCACCAATGCTTTAAACTCACAGAAATTTGAGAATGTTTCACTCTTCTTCTGCATGAAGAAGATCCAGTATCTACGAGAATAGTCATCAACAAATATAACATAATACCTGTGTTTTACTGTTGAAGCAACCGAGAAAGGTCCACATATGTCTGTGTGAATTCTCTCAAGGATCAACGAAGCACGGTTCTCCTTCTCAAGAAAGTTGGTATTCACAAACTTACCCATAGTACATCCCTTGCACTGATCTGACTGTGCAAGAGTACCCTTGGGAAGTCCAGTAGAAATCTGCTGCAAAATCTTCAAAGCGCCATGGTGAAGATGGCCCAATCTCTTGTGCCATAATTCGCCCTCATCCCGGCTCACCACTTCTTCTGCTTTGCCCATCATTGAAGCGCAGCCATCTACCTCCAGCTTGTAGATATTCTTAACTCAAATCCCTATCCTCTTGGTTTGACCCGTTGTTTTATGTCGCAGGAAAGCTTTTCCATCGCTAAAAACAACGTCATAACCTCTATCTTCCAACATTGTGACTGAGACCAAGTTCTTCTTCAGACCTGGAACATGCATAACATCTTTCTACAGAAATGGATTACCTAACTCCCTATCAAAGGTAATGCTCCCAATTCCAGTCACACTGTATCAACCATCGTCGCCCAACTCTATATGCATTTGGAGACCCTTCTCCTCCAAGTCACTAAACAACTCCTTATCTCCCGTCATATGGAAAGACACACCACTCTCAAGATACCACACCGATCCCATTGAGCTTGAAACCAAGCATGCGATCAAAGAGAAATAAAGTTCAAATTGCGAGGCTAAGGCCTCTTCAGCTGTAGCTCTAGCAGCCTTCTTATTCTTCTTTTTCTGTGGGCAGTTAGTGGCGAAATGCCCATGTTTGTGACAGTGAAAACACTTCACCTTGGACAAATCCTGCTTCTTGCCTTTAGCTTCGAATTTTGAAGGAAATTTCTTCCCCTTCCCTTTCCTTGCTTTGGCAGCCAAAAAAAAATTCTCTTCATTTTCATTCTTCAATGAAGAGCCATCCCTGGTACTTCGCCTTATCTCCTCCTGCACAAGATCCGACCAAAGTCGCTCCTATCTCGGCAGTTTCTCCCGTCCATTGATAGAGTCTTCATAGATATGCCAACTCTTCAAAAGCCAAAGGAGAGCCAAGCTCACTAAGTCTTCATCATCAAAAGTAATCCCCACACTTCCCAACTCATCCCTACACTGGACAAACTTTGTGAGATATTTTGGAATACTGTCGCCCTTCTCCATTTTTATTTTTTTGAGCTTATCTTTCAGCGCCAACTTCCTCTGGTCGCTACTGCTTTGGAAAAAATCTGTCAAAGCCTTCCACATTACAAATGGAGTGGATTTCCTGTGAAGGTTAGAGCTTTGCTCTCTTCTTTTTCCATGCGTCAAGTAATGCAGCATCGCTAGATCCCGGCTTAGGAACATCGCTATCAATGAACTCCTTCATTCCATTATCTTCCAACACCGCCTCCATTCTATCCTTCCAGGCTATGTGATTCGAGCTGCCATCAAGGGCATACTCCAATCGCAACCCATTGAAAGACATTTCAATGTATACTCAACCGTCGCACCAAGAAATCTCTGCAGCAAATTCGAATTGTCCACTAGCACAAACTCAAAAATTCTTCACAATTGCAATCTTCAAGAATTAACACTGCTTCGATACCATGTAGAATTTATATACAAGATGCATGTATATATCTAGATTCTCTTGATATAACAATATTTATCTTCTTTCTAAATACAAAATCCTTCCACTGTTAATATTTTGCGGAAATTTAAACTCAATTGCAAACACATGAAGCAATAAAAAACAATTGCACATAACACAGTTGTTTAACAGAAAAGCCTGAAGCTGAAAACCCAAAATATCATATATTATGTATCATGGAGATCATGTAACAATCTCATACAAAGCTTAGTACATCAAGCTCTCAGTACAATCAATCGTCACACACTAATCAGAAGAAATCTGCAAATCCATGCAATGATTTCTTGCCACCTAATAGCCTGCCTATGTAGAAATTATATGCACTAAGCATGCATATGTCCAAGATCCACCTAATCTCACACTATTTAACTTTATGCAAGATACTGAATCTATTCCACTTGTTAATCTTTTGCGGAAAAATTAATTGCACACACATGTGAAGCTTAAACAAAAATTATTAATTCGCACAGTTTTTAACTGGGAAAGCCTGAAGCTGAAAACCCAAACTATATATTATGTAACATGGAGATCATATGAAAATCTCATACAAACATACAAAGCTTATCACAAGCCCTCAGTACAGTACAATCTTCATACACTAATCAGGCCTAATCTTGCAAATCCATGCACCAATCTTTGCCACCTGCTAGCCTGCCTCCACTACGCAATCTCTGCTGAAGAATAGCTCTGAATGAATTCGAATTACTCCATCCTTGACTACGCAATCCTCATTGGCATCTCCAATAGGCGTGTGATGCAATCAATGCATCACTATAGTCACAATAGATAGTCTATCTTGCCCTTTCACCTATCTCTCCACTGGTCTCCACTGAAACTGCCATGTACTGTAGTTAAATGATGTATTGTTCAGTTGATTAATGAGTTATTATTTATGAATTAATTTACTAATTAATTCACTCCACTCTCACTAGTGTATCAATCAGTTAGACTAGATACAAGTAGCTCAACTGAGTTTAACTGAGTTAAACTGAATACAACTCCATAACTACTTCTTCCAACTGTGTCATAACTTTTCCACTTGAGTTCTAACTGAGTCCTCCATGCAATAGCTCTAGTAAACCCTTAGGAATAGCGCAATTCCTTCTGTCAGCTGCTATGCCACATCTGTGCACTGAACTGAAGTGCTCCAAGAGAATAAGTTGCTGTTTAGAGTCTGATTATTATTAAGAGCTAATAATAATCAACATGCATCTATTTTTAGATTGACGATCTATAAATAGATTTCGCCCAATATTCTAAAAATATAATTTCATCTATTTTTCCAACTTGACCAACCATCCAAAAATAGCATCCTGCAACTTCTGAACTATGATCATCATGTCTAAAAATAGACATAGTCTAAAAATAGACTTGCACCAAAAATAGCCTACGGGCCCACTTAGTGAAGGTGACTCTTTTCACTAAGCTCATCATCTTGTTGAATCTCAACAGCCTACACTGCGCAATCCCTGCTGAAGAAGACCCCTGAATGAATTCAAATATACCTTGCTTGCACTGCGCAATCCTCATTGGCAACTCCAATGTGTGTGTGATGCAATCAATGCATCACTATAGTCACAACGGATAGTCCATATTACCCTTTCACTTATCTCTCCACTGGGTCTCCACTGGAACTGAAATGCACTGTAGTTAACTGCTGTATTTGTTTAGTTGATTAATGATTTATTATTTGTGAATTAATTAACTAATTAATTCACTCCACTCTCACTAGTGTATCATTCAGTTAGACTAGATACAACTAGCTCAACTGAGTTTAACTCCATTAACTGAGTTAAACTGAATAAAAACTCCATGAACTAATTTTCCAACTCTGTCATAACTTTTCCACTTCAGTTCTAACTAAGTCCTCCATGCATGAACCACTAGTAAACCCTCAGAATTGCGTAATTCCTTCAGCCCACTGATTTGAAAAATCTGTACATTGAAATTAAGTGCTCCAAGAGAATAAGTTGATGTTTGTTGTCGGATTATTATTAAGAGCTAATAATAATCGACACTTCTATTTTTAGATCGAAGATCTATAAATAGACTTCGCCCAATATTCTAAAAATAGAATTTCATCTATTTTTCCAACTTGACCAACCATCTACAAATAGCGTCCTGCAACTTCTGAAATATGATCACCATGTCTAAAAATAGACATAGTCTAAAAATAGACTTACACCTAAAAATAGCCTCCGGGCTCACTTAGTGAAGGTGACTGATTTTCACTAAGCTCATCATCTCGTTGAATCTCAAAACTCCCTCTCAACAAGATAGGGATTATCCTTCACCCCGATCCTGCCTCTATGGTATTCGAATTTGCTCCTGGTGAGTGCCTTCTTCAGAATATCTGCATCCTAATCTTTCGTAGGAATGTACCGAAGCAACATGATCTTATGCTGTACACAATCTCTGATATGATGATACCGGATATCAATATGTTTAGATCTATCATGAGACACAGGATTAATCAAGAGTTTAATGCAACTCTGATTATCACAATGTATCACTGTAGGATCTAAATGTGAACCGAACAAACCAACCAGGATCTTCCTCATCCAGATAGCCTCACATGCAGCTTGACTTGTTGCCATGTATTCTGCTTTCGCTGAACTGAGTGCCACGGATCTTTGTTTCATGCTGTACCAAGAAACTGTTGTAGATTCGATACTAAAAACCCCTCCTGATGTGCTCTTTCTGTCTGTTAGGCTGCCTGCCCAATCTACATCCGTGAAGCCATGCAACTTCACCTCATCCTTCTGTTTGTACCATAAGCCATACTCAAATGTGCCCCTGAGATACCTCAGGACATGCTTTCTTGCCTTCCAAAAGAGCTTGGTAGGCTTAACCATCTCTTTTGAAAGCTGGTTCACCGCATAGCATATGTCCGGTCTTGTATTAAATAAATACATGAGAGAACCCACCAAATGTCGATAAACAATGGCATCCAGTACCTCTGTTGATGTAGCATCCTCTTTCCTCCAATTTCCTGGAAGAGGAGTGTTGATAGGCTTGCAACCTTGCATGTGAAACTTCTCCAGTATCTCCCGGGCATACTTGCCTTGAGACAAAAACAGTTCACCTTCCCGCTACCATATTTCCAATCCAAGGAAATAATGAAGGAGGCCCAAATCCTTCATCTCAAACTACTTTGCAAGATCTTCCTTGAATGAGTGTAGCAACTGCTCATCACCCGTTAGTATTAAATCATCAACATAAAGAACAATGATTAAAAGCTTACCCTCCACCACAATTTGGTACAGGTTTGCATCCGCCTCACTCTTGGTGAAGCCAAGTCTAGTGAAATAACTGTTGATCCATGTGTACCAAGCACGAGGTGCTTGTGTAAGCCCATACAATGCTCTTTTTAGCCTGCACACATGCAAATCGCTGCTAAAGATCTCAAATCCTTCAGGCTTCTCAATGTACACCTCTTCCTCAATGATCACATTAAGGAACACAGTCTTCACATCCATCTGATGAATGTGCCAACCCATCTGCGCTGAGAGAGAAAGGATGGTCCTTGTGGAAGAAGACCGTGCAAAAAGTGAAAAGGTTTCTTCATAATCAATCTCCTCGATCTGTGAGAAGCCCCAGGCAAAAAATCTTGCCTTATACTTCTAGACGCTCCCATTAGCATCTTGCTTTACCTTGTAGATCCATCTTGATCCTACAACTAATTTACCCACCAGCCTTGGAACAATCTCCCAAGCACTGTTTTTGGCAATGGAGTTATACTCCTCCACCATGGCATCTACCCATGTGGGCTCCTGCACTTCTTCTTTAAAAGAAGATGGCTCTGTCACGATACACTTGCTCATATGAGCCATGTATCTAGTAAATCGGTTAGGTGATTGTGTTTTTCTGCGCTGTGATGTAGGGACTCCTACATTCTGTGTCGCGTCAAGCTTCAGTATCTCAGCTTCTGTCAAAAGCGCAAGTCAAAGTGGCGAATAGTCGTTGATCCATAATAGCTCTATACATAAAAACTCATGTCCATGTTGGACCCCCCACTTTTCGTTGATTTTTAGTAGGCGTGGGGTGGGGTGCATGATTGGGATTAATGCCAAACTACCCATATTTGATCAATGGTAGAAATCAATATCAAGGCCCCTTTCCCCAATTTTGAAACCACTACTAGGGGATTTGTGCTACCAATTTTTTTTTGAGGAAGTTTCATACAACAACGTAGGCACACAATATGGAAGGTGACTCGATGTACATGTAAGCGGCTTCAACAGAGCCATGCAGGCATGGGTAAAAAAATAACACTGACCTGGAAGCTTATGTGGACAACTGATGTGGAATTCCATGCCAGCATAACATTATGAGGACGTCATCTGTGATGTCACCGACGGAAGGAATCGTCTAAGGGTATTTTTGGAATTCATGCCCAAAAAAAAAGGAGATAAATATCCTTGACAAAGGAAAAGGGGGAAGGTTGCATGCATACCAAGTGTCAAGGGAAGGTATGCAGGTCATTTCGATTGCAATGGAAACTAAAAAAACCCCTAATATGCATAAGAATTTATCTTCCAATTAAATAAGGGGCATAGAAAGGGGGTTCGTATGCATGAATAAAGTTACACAATATAGTTACAGGAAAATTTGACTGGTATAGGGGAGTAAATTAACCAAAAATTTAGCATTTTTTTGAATTTTTGGTACTTTTTCAAGTCATCTTCTTGCAAGGAATTTTTAAGGGCCTAAAAAATGTTTTGAGGTAGAAAACAACCATGATAACTCTGCAACTCAAATAAAAGAGCTAAAAGACATATTTACAATGACATACTACAAATGTGAAATAAATTTAATATGAAGGATTTATCACTTAAACAATATGAAGGAAAAATAGGGCATACAATCACTTCAAAAGGGAGTAACTCAAGAAACAAAGCACATATTGGGGTGCCGAAGTAGTCAATGGAAAGGTATGGGACCATAGAACCTAGCCATGGAGATAGATTTAAATTTTTGAATGCATAATTGTTTTGGAAATTGGAAATAGTGTGCTATGACAAAACAAGGGAATTGGGGTAAATAGGATAAAAAGTTCAAAGGCCATAACTTCCATCTCGGTCCTTGGATTTGGGAAAACATATAGTCGATATAAATTTATCGAGAAGTAGAACACACATATCAACCTATAATTTTGGATCAAGGTGGGGAATTCCCTAAAAAATTCAAAAGAAAGTAACATGTGGCCTATAAGGAAAGACCGACATGAGGAAAAAGAGTATGGGCGATGCTCAAGGGTCCTACAATCATGAAGAAGAGGTTATATCCATGAACATTAGCATGGGTAATGTAATACCCCTTCCCGGTTATGATGATGTCAATGTATGTACAAATATATTTAGGTTGGTGAGTCGGACGTATGTGACTAATATGTTAGTGAGCTGAGTTATTTTGTGGGCCTGTGTTCTTACTATGTTTATGTTTATATATTTTGGGGCTAGTGTGCATATATATATATATATATATATATATATATATATATATATATATATATATATATATATATATATATATATATATATATATATATATATATATATATATATATATATATATATATATATATATATATATATATATATATATATATATATATATATATATATATATATATATATATATATATATATATATTAGTTTTGGCTAAATGAATAGAGAGCCAAGATTGTAAATACAATGTAAATTTTGTACATATATTATAATATTAATAAAATGAGCTGGTTGTGGAGCCACTCCATGGTAATAGTATGGGTGCATAACTCCATGGTCAAGGGTAGCAGATTTGATGTGTTTTTTGGTAAAAAATAACCTAGTGCCCATGTGGCTTTGGGGGGATGGCACATAGTGAGATAAAGCCATGCGTATAAAATAAGTGTAGTTTTTCCTAAGGGAACTTATGGTTACTGATTAGTTAGTGAGTTAGGGGGTTACTGATTAATTTAATTTTAGTTATTGATTAGTTAGTGAGTTCTTGATTAATTGAATAAATTCAAAAGGGTGTGGTTATTCAATTAATCACACTGAAATGGGTACATCCTGGTTGGTGAGCCTTGGTGGCTTTGAGAGGTTGGTAGCTCTAATTAAGGCTTGGTAGGCATGGAGTTATGGTGGAACTCAGTTGGAGATACTTAGAAAGTCTTGGGATTGGACTTCAACATTGACTGGGGTTATACAATTTTATTGGTAGGGTGCTTGGACACCTAGAGAGCAGCAGAGATCCTAGAGCTGCAAGTTGAGATAGTTACTAGTTACTATAAGGTGATTTGGAAGGTGGTCACCACTAAGGGACTCAGGCTATGTCACTTTGGTTCAGGATAGGGGAATGTGAGCTTGTGGCTAGAGACTAAGGCTATTGGGGTTGGTTTCTTGACCAATATTTATGATCAATGTTTGGTTTACAAACTGTTGCCTATGGAGTTTCAGTCCCAGCTCGGGGGTGACCCATGGTTGAGATTTATGAACCAAATGGTCTATGGATGGGTGGAACGTGGAGAGCCCACAACTAGTTGGCTTTCTTTTATGAGATAAGTGTTCATGCTTCATGTGTATTGATTTATAATTATGTAATATGTTGTATGCTAAATTTATGGCGAACCTCTAGTTTTAGGGTTTGCATTCATTTAATTAATTTGTATTCCCATTATGCATATATGTGTGTGTTTATAACTTATATGTGTTAATTAATACATTGATATAATTTCACACTACATTCATGCTAACCATAACTACCAGGCACAAGAGCAATAATGGTAGGGTCAGAGTCATTCTCGTTCCCACAATAAATTCATACAGATTTAAGTACTGTTAGTGTGGTATCATTTCCCAGCTCGGGGCCGGGGATTACAAGGTGGTATTAGAGCCTAGGTTATCAACATTTGGTCTCATTGGGACATATTTGAGACAAATTGAGAAAATTGTAGGTTTCCCATAAGCTATTTGATGAAAGTCATAGTGGTGGGAATGATTAAAATTCACCTTATAAGTAGAGCACATGTAATACAACAATTTCAGAAAGATTAAAATCATTGCAAGAGAAGAATAAATTTGGGAATTAATGGTAGAGTTTAGCCTCGAAGGGATAAATTTGAGTGCAATACATTATTTTTGGGTATAAGTGGTTTTTATTTGTTTTTATTTTAAACATACAAAAACACACACACACACAAATGCATACATATGAATGATATAAAAGTAAATTAAATTTGGGGGGCAAGGTTCTAGGGAAGAAACCATTCTTGCCCAATTGAATGCATTACATCGTTCCATAAGTTGTTCATAGGGCCACAGGTTGGAACAACCTAGGAGAGTTTCTAAGGTAGAACCATTGGAGGTCGTTCCTCAAGGTGGTTCAATTTCCTGAACTTGCAATAGAGATATGGAGGAGTTGAGCATCGTTCCACATAGTTGGTCAATGGATCAAACTCATTTGAAAGCCCAAAGGTTTGTTGTATTATAGAATTATTTTTGTGGGCAGGACGATTGAAGTGGAGGATCTATAGTGGATTAGTGCCATAGGATACAGAGATAGGGCCACCACCCAGGTTGATACGGTGTGGAGTTAGCCATAGGCCATGGTGGTATGCCACAATGTAAGGGTGTTGGCGAACAAAGAGATGAAAAATGACAGGAAATACCATGAGAATTGATGGAAAATATTTTCCATTGGAGGGGCATGTAACTAAGATAGGATAGGGGTGAAACCTTGATAGCGGATCACCCCTCTCTTGCAGATGTTATGGGGGTCCCCACTATTTGTATAAGCCATCAAATTGAGAAAATTATGGTTTTAATTTGGATGGGAGGGGCAAAACATGGTGGTAGAACCATGATAACGACCCCCCCGCTGAAATTAAGGGGGGTGGGTGATATTGATCCTAGCCATCGATATCCTTGTTGTGCTCACCACCATGGATTTGACGGGGAGGGCCCGCAAATATTTCAAGGGTTCAAAAATTCATATTATAAAGGTTATAATATATCTTGCAATATGTTTTATGCAACATGGATGTTGTGGAATGCATGGAGGGCCCTGGATTGTGCATCACTTCGTTGCCATGGGGCATGAAGTAATAACTCAGGCTTGAAAGAGGCCAGGAAGATCAAAGATATTTTAGGGTGGGCCCAAATGTTGCTAGGTCAGACACACACACACACACACACACACACACACACACACACACACACACACACACACATATATATATATTGTTTTTTTATTAATGCTTCCACATAACTATGGTTCGCTGGGGTACAGTTATATATATATATATATAGATGTATGTATAATAACAATAGTAATAATAATAATAAAATAAACATGCCCATGTCAAAAAAGTGATTTGCATGCATGCCAAATGGGAAAAAGAGGCAGGTAGGTTAATTCACCTCCAATGCTAACTGGGGGAAAACTAAGACAAAACAAGTAATTATGAAGAAGGAAGCTATATACAGGTAAATTAATTACCAAAATTGGAAATTGGAATTAAATCCAGTGAGAAAACAGTTATAGGCAGGACAATAATTGAATTTTAATATATAGAAGGAAATTGGAAAACAAACAAAATTTCACAGGGCCATAACTTTCAGCCTAGAAGTCGAAATTGGAAAGTGACCAATAATTTTTTTTATTTTTTTTTGAGTAGAATTCATTTTCCAACCTAGAAATTTGATTTGGGGACAATATTTTGTTAAAAATTTGGAAGAAATAAAAAGGATTTTTAAAGGGGGAAAGTAGCTTAACAGGGTACAAAATTGTAGAGGGCATACCTTTCAGCCTAAATATCAAAATTACATAAATAAAAAATCAATAGAAATATGTTAATGAGGAGAACATAGTGGCAGACCCAAAATCTAAAATTGAATGAAAATTAGATCATAGTTTTATAGGAAAATTTACATGTGGTAAATAAGAAAAAATGCATAATGGGAACTAGATGTGAAAAAGATGCCCAGGGACCTTATAGTGAAGAAAAAGTGGTCAGGGATATAAATATCATCATGGGTAATGCTAAAATATAATTTAATGGACATGGACTGGACAAGCTAGAAGAAGGGAATCTAGAAGAGACTATTATAAGCCTCAAAATGGAAGTACTCAACTATAAGGCTAATAATGAGAGCCCGAGGAAGGAGCAACATCAAATTAACCACCAAATTTTCCAATGTCTAAACCAAATTTAGAGAGAATTAGACCAAAAAATTGAGTCTAAGTAAGAATAAGAATATAATGCTGCAGTCAAGGAAAGAGGTGTTGGAAGCTCAAGGCATTCTAGGAGTGTTGCTCAGTAGCACTATCACTCAACAAGGGAGTCAAGAGAAAGGGATTACACTACCTCAAAATCTAGAAGTAGCCCTAGCGTGTCACCAGTTAGAACGAAAAAGAGGTGCTGATGGGGAAAAATTGCAAGGGGAGCTTAGAAAAATTAAACCTCCCACATTAAGTGGGGAACATAATAAAGGAGAAGAAGCTGAGGCTTTGCTATTATAGATGAGTAAATACCTATAACTGTACAATTACTCCTAAAACTTGGAAGCTAGGACTTCCATTCACCATTTAAAGGGAAAGGATAATTTATGGTGGGAGAAAATCAAGGAAGTGAAGCACTTGGATGAAAGGAGAATCACATGGAAGAAATTCAAGGAATAATGCTATTATGAATGAAAAATGTAAGAATTATTCAAGCTCCAGTTGGGAAACATTACCATGGAGGAGTATGGTTGAAAATTTACTGAGATATTGAGGTATGCTAACTTCATTAAAGATGAGAAAGTTAAAATACAATGATATATCAGTGGGTTACCATTATTTTTTGGAGACATGACTAAATTTGATGAGCTTAAAACCCTAGAGGAAACCATGAGAAAAGTAGAAGTGTTGTTTGAGAAGAGTAAGAAAAAAAAATTTCTACAAAGGACTTTGGGTAGCAAGAAGAAGAATTTTAAGGAACAAAGTAAACTTAGGGTTTAGACACTAACCTTTTGACAATGATTCCCACGTAACCAACAAATAATACCAACCCTTAATGAGCCATAAGGGGGTGATTTCTCAAACAATATACTTTAGTTTCTAGCCATTAAATGTTGGGGCTGTAAAGGAGACCATTGATACATGGATTATCCTCATACATCTGGAAAATTGAGGACTGTGCATAACATATAAAAAACGAAAACTGTAGAGGATGTGGGAAAGGGCCTGCCTAAAATTTATGCATCATTAGATAACATGAAAGCTGAGCACCATACATATATTAAAAATCAACCCATTATTATTTTATTTGAATAAAGAACAAGTCATAGTTATATTGACATGAAATTTGTTGTGAAATTTAATTTAAAGAAAACTAAACATTGCAAGGAATGGTAGTACAACTAGCCACAGGTGTAAAGAGGAAAATTACAGAGTTGGCCAAGGAATGTCCAATTGATATGAATGGACTATGTACAACGCCAAGTTGAATATAATTTCATTGGGATAATATAGCTATTTAATCAACATGGATTGGTTAGAGAAGCACCGCGCGATGCTATATTGTTATAAAAGTCCTTTACTTACATTGATGATGGGGGACAACAGAGGTAGGTTCATGGAGTCCCTAGGTCGATGCCTATAAGATAGATATCATCTATGCAGTTAATTTTTTTTATAGAAAAGGATGCCAGATCCTTGTAGCTCACTTGGAGGAAGAAAACATGGATCAACAATCAAATTTAGAAAAATAAATAGCATTAAAATAATTTATTGATGTATTTTCTGAGATTCTTGGATTACCTTTAAGGAGAGATATTTATTCCTCTATTGACCTGGTACCGGGAGCTGTTTCGGTATCTAAATCAGCTTATAGAATGAGTATTACAGAACTTAGAGAATTGCAAATGTAGTTGGAATATATATTAAGGAAGGGATATACATATGCCCCCATGTTTCACCATGGGGAGCTCTAGTTCTTTTTGTTAAAAAGAAATAAATTTCATTGCGATTGTGTGTTGATTTCTAGAAATTGAATGAAGTTTCCATTAAAAATAAATATCCATTTCCAAGGATAGATGGTCTATTTGATCAACTTTATGGAGATAATTGTTTTTTATAAAATTGACTTAAAGATCATGACATCACTAGTTGCATATTAAAGGGGAGAATATCAACAATTTTTTTTTTTAAACTCATTATAGACACTATGAGTTCGTAGTGGTTCCTTTTGGATTATCTAATACACCAAGTGTTTTTATGTTCCTAATTAATGGTGTCTTCAATGAATATATGGATAAGTTTGTCATTTTTTTTCTTGATGATATATTGGTGTATTATAGATGAGAATAGGATCATGAAAAACATCTAAGGTTGGTTCTACACGTACTCAAGAAACATTAGCTATGTGCTAATATTAGTAAATTCTCTTTTTATCAGAAGCAGATCCATTATTTTGGGCCATATTATTTATGAGGATGGGATAAATATGGACCCAAAAAATATTAAGGGCATCAGGGAATGGTCAACATCAAGGAATGTTATAGAATTCAGATATTTGATGGGCCTAGCTAGTTATTATAGGAGGTTCATTGGGGTATTTTCCAAGATTGCTTACCCCATCACTTCGTTGGAGAGAAAAGGTGTAAAATTTGAATGGAATATTAAATACAAGGAATCCTTTCAATATCTAAAGGCTTTGTTAACCAGAGCTATAAAATTAAAAATTTCAAATTCAAATGCACATATGCATGTAAAGAAAGGATAGGAGATGTGCGCATGCAAAATGAGTAGGTAATCTGTTATGAATACAAAAATTAAAAAGCACAAGAGGAATTATGCTGCCCATGATTTGGAGATAGAATCTATAATTCATGCACTCAAAATGTGGAGACATTATCTCATGGGCCAAAGATTTGAATTGTAAACTTATCATTATGTGTTGCGAAATTTATTTGAACAACTAAATTTAAATTCTCAACAAATTAGATGATTGGAATTGCTGGCTGAGTATGAATTTAAGAGTAAGTATATTAAGGAAAATAAAACAGGGTAGCTGATGCACTCAACCGGAGAATGCACATCATGCACGCTACAACAACAAGTATTTTCAGGGAAGAATTAATGAGAAAAATTATAGAAGGTAGGAATTTCGACCAACAATACATCGAAATAAAAAGTAACTTATAACATGAGAATATATAGCCAAATTACTAGGATTATGAGATAAGAGAAGATGGGATTATTCTCTATAAAGGCTAGATTTATGTGCCAGATGCACCAGTAGTGAAAAAATTAATTTTAGAGGAAATGCATAGGGTGGATTTGGTGAGTTTATGCTGGTCACCTAGGTTATCAAAAAACTCTTTCAACAATTAAAAACAATATTATTGACCAAGATTAAAGAAATATGTGGCTAATTATATAGCTATATGCTTATAATTCCACAGGGTTAAGGACTAACACAAGCATCCAACTGGTTTCTACAACCAATTCCAATTCCTGAGTGGAAATGAGATGTAGTATCAGTTAATTTCATACCATTTTTCCCAGAACAACCAAAGGGCATGGATCTATAATGATGGTGGTGTATAAACTCACCAAATCCACCCATATTGTGTTGAAAAGTGTAACTAGGTTCAATATTCATAATTATATTTGTACTTATATCAATATGTATCTCATGCAAAAGAAAAAAGAAGAAAAATAAATTTATATTATTATTATTTCATTAGTCAAGCGTGTTCTTCATGCTTCTAGGATTTGTTGAGTCAAAGAATTGTAATTAAGTCAAAGTTCTATTTGAACTTATTGTAAAGAAAAAAGAAAAAAAATAATTTTCAAAATGCAATTCGGGTCAATTCACCTCAAGAGGCCAAGTTGGCCCTCCTGGATGACAACTTGGCTCACTCAAAATATGTGACTTTTTTCATATGAGAACAACTATATATTGGAATACGTCCTCCACCAAAATGACAAGTAATTCAATGTTTTTTGTAACGAGTTTTGAGGCAAAGGCATGCAAAGTTCATAGGCTATGTTTATGAAAATACTTACGAGTTCCTGAGGTCATAGATCTATAAATAAAAGCAAGCTTCTTGGATCTGAGATGATGAAAATTGTCTGTGAGAGATTAATTGAGATGATGCAAGTTTTCTTTGGGAGATTATCTTAGATAATGCGAGTTTTCTAGGGATATTTTTTGAGAAAAATGTGAGTTCTTTGTGGCAAATAATTTGAGATAAAAGCGAGTTTCATGTGGCATATGAGCTAAGATTAATGCAAGATACCGTGGCTGAAACTAATGCTATCTCTTGTGACTAAATTTGATGGATTCTACCATGACGATGCAAAAATTGGAGGGCTTGACTTGTTATCTTGGAGGTCGGATTCTTGTATTAGTCTTAGGTCTTAGATTTCTCACTTTGATCTAATTTTATAAGAAGGTAAGTTGGTTGGGTTTTCCTCCTGCTGGAGTTTTTCCTTGACTTGGAGCTTATATCCTTATGTTCTTTGCATCTTATGATATTCATGTTTTGTACTTTTGGTAAGTGCTTTTGAAAGAAGAAAACATGAAATTTAAAAAAGAATCCAACAAATTCACAAGTAATTACCATGACAAAGAAGCCAACCCTAATACATAAGCATATTGATTTCTCAACATGGAATCATAGTTAAGGTGATGGAAATGAAGTTTGAAGATCACTCATTTTGGCTATATCTAATATAGTTCATTGAAGAAATACTGCAATCTCCTGTGGCATATATCCTGAATTGATGTGATTTTATGTGGAGTCTGTGATCTAATTTAATGCAAGTTTTGGTGGAGGCGTTATTGCTGGTCAATACATGTTTTTGTGGTTCTCTTTTGATGAAGTTTGAGCTTTCCTCCTAAAGTTCTGAAGCATTTCAAATTACCCCTCTATATTTCTACAATGTTTTGAATCATGACAATGATGCAAAGGATTAACAAGTGATCCGAGTTCTCATCCTAGTATAATAATGTTGCAAAATTCTATGGAATCCATGGTCTGTGATTTGATGCATGTTTTTTCCACAGTAACACGAAGGTGTGACAAAATAGTAAAGCGATATACCTATACTTGGATAGTAATGTGAGTTTCTTACTCTTGGAATATGATTTTAGATGCATCTCATTCTAGACAGTTATCCAAGACACTTATACTATGAATGAAATGCTAGTGATATGGGTTCCTCTGTGGGTCACCTTTCTTGACATCACAATGATATGCATGATACGAGTTACAACAATGATGTGTGTTGTCTCCTCCAAATTTTTGCAGTGATACGAGTTCTTTCTAAGGTATTTTATGACAGTGACACAAAGCAATGCAAAATACTTCTTCCAAGTAATGTGATTTGACACTCCTGCGGTATGGAAATATTGCAGATATTTGAAGTTGATATACTGAGGTAATACAAGTTACTTCTTATGAGCAATGTGATATATGTCTAATTGGTATATGACTATGAGTCTAGTATGTGATAGTATTTGTAAGAGTTAGCATGATACACAACAATAACGCTGATGATTTGATAGTAAGTATGACATATGGAAGTAACCTTACCTATGACACATAACATAAAGTGTCATAGTTTATGAAATATTGGAGAACTATCTATAATAACAAATATAAGAAGCACACATTTTAACATGTGAATCCAATGGTGGAATTCAAATTATGTGACATATTTCTCCCTTCATACGATTCAATGGAAAAAGGATTGAAGTCTACTTACATTTCCATCTGAGACTGAGAAGAGTAATTCAAGCTAAGCTTTAGAGGAACAATACAATAGATCATTTCTAAAGGAAGCATTGAGAAGTAGAATTACAATAACAATTTTATATCCTCCTAAATAAAATATCATGATATGAAGTCCATCTCTGAAGTACAAATATGTGAAGCAACTACAATAGAAGAACAAATGAAACCTTAAATCTAACCTATTTATAAGGAACCAAAACTCTGTGAAATAAATCACGATTTTCACTTGGAGCACATTGTTGAGGCATAAATGGTTTGAGACTTTGTGAATTGTGGAATAATTATATCTGAAGATTGATGAAGCTCATCTCTACATTACAATCTTGTATGGATTCAATTTATGTCAAATAATGGAACCAAGACAAAGCTAGCAACTCAACGAAGAATGATTTGGCACTTGACAAATTGAAGGAGTAAATATTTTCAAAGAAGAGATAAGGTAAGGTTGTAAGGTTGTAAAGGTGTGTATAATTTTTGTATTTATTTTATGATTTATGTCAACTTCACTGGATCATGATGATGGTCATTTGAATGGTAGTGGAAGGGTCTGCATAGATATATATTAGCGATAGTGACGTATAAGATATTATTGATGTTACTACAAGTATTTTGTCAAAAGGATAGTTCTTGAGTTCAAGAAATGAAAAAATGTCTCTAGGATCAGTGTCGCTTATCCTTTTACATTATTTGAAGACCTTGAGAATCTAGGGTTTGTAGAACTTGCAATTTGTGAGACATTTTTCATTTAGGGTTTTTGAACCCATTCATAGTTTCGATCAAGCATAACCCTAGGAGAAAAAACTTATATAATCATTTCCATCATTATATATCTAACGCTTAATGTTTAATGTGAGAACATGGTAGGTGAACGAGTCCAAAAATTAGAGGGAGCTAATCATTCTAAAAAATACAAGTACTTTATATATCCTTGTTTATTATCTTCGTGCCTTGTCCTTTTTATAATTTCATGATATTCTAATAAAGGTTGCAGGTCAAGGCAAGTTCTATCTAAATCTTGACTAGTAGATGAAATATTTCAAAGAACATGGCATAACATGAAGATTATGAAGGAAGGAGAAATTTGTTGTATGAATCGATGAAGGAAATTATATGGAAATAAGTTAACTTACCTCAGATGGATAAATGAATCTATAAATATATTGATGGATACGATATTAATTAAAACTTGGCAGAAAGCCCAAAGAATTTTGTGACTAAAAGAGATGATGATTTATCTAGGATTGAAATCTAAAGAATATGAAGAAGAAATATGTTAGATAGAATGTTGACCTCGGAGGGAGAAATAAACAAGAATTGGACATAAATAATCCCACACATTTATTATAGGCTATTGTGATTTTGAAAATATGATAATGATGGGATATTGTTTAGCTCCCTGAAAGGACATATTGTATAAGTATGTGAAGAGACTGGAAAGACAGAAGTTGAGATAGCTTGTTTGGTGATATTGTACTAGAAGCTTTTTGATTTGATTTGGGAGAACATGGATTGAGTGGAAAACACTGATGATGGCTTGGAAGAGCATGAGGGAAGAACTATGTTATCTAAGGAAGAAGGCACATGTGCTAATAGCTATAAGGAATTTTTTCTCCTTGAAGATGAAAAATAAACCATTTGAGCACAAAGTTGCATGAAGATTGTCAAGATCCATCAAGGTCGAAGTTCGATATGATGTGATGTTGTTAGGAGCCGAGAAGCCCTACAAGATACTAATAATATCTCCATGGAAGGATAAGTAGATGATAAATGAGACAAGATGATGCTTGTGGTTATGTTTCCCTGTTTCAGAGGGAGTAAGGATCTCCTCCTTGGTTGAGGAGTGATGAAGGACACCGCATTCTCCATGTGTCATGCTCTAGGATAGGACTAAAAAACATATGTATAGTGAAGGAAATTCTAGGGAGAATGAAGGATTGGATAAAAATTTGGGACTGATACTTCTTGAGGATTTAGAATCCAATATAGGAGTAGTCCTGAGGACTGATACTCTTTGAGGATAGCGTAGGGTATCCAAGATAAGAGTAGTCAAAGAGGACATATATTCTTTGAGGATTGGGAATCCAAGATAAGAATAATCCTCTAAGGACATACTTGGTGAACATATGGATGGGGTATTTTCCTTGAGACAAGGTAGTGGTGGTGTCCAAATGTATGCCTCCCAACATTGTGCTCTAATCTAGCGAAGAGTTAGAGATTGTTAGTCAAGGCCTTGATATTTTGTAATTGACAATGCTGGTTATGATGTTGATGCTTAATGATTCTTATCAATCCGAAACCTTCTTATGAGAATATTTCAATTTGAGAGTATCCTCGTCTCATGTTGTCTCATTATGAATACATACCTAGTTAAGAGGGAGTGTTAAAAAGTGTAACAAGGTTCGGTCTTCATAATTATATTTGTACTTGTATAAATATGTATCTCTTGCAAAATAAAAAGGAAGAAAAATAAATTTATATTATTATTATTTAATTAGTAAATAATTTTCTTTATGCTTCTAGGATTTGTTGAGTCAAAGAATTTTAATTGAGTCAAAGTCCTATTTGGAATTCTTGTAAAGAAAAAAATAAAAATAAATTTTTCAAAATGTAATTCGGGTCAATTCACCTCAAGAATCCAAGTCGACCCTCTTGGATAACAAGTCAAATCACTTGAAATATGTGTATTTTCACATATGTATATTGGCATACATCCTCCACCAAATTGACAAGTAATTTGATGCTTTCTATAATGAGTTCCGAGGCAAAGACATGCGAAGTTCAGAGGCTATGTTCCTATAAAGACTTGCGAGTTCCTGAGGTCGTACATGTGCAAAGAAATGTGAGCTTCCTGGATTTCATAGGATGCGATTTTTCTGTGAGATATTATATGAGATGATGAGAGTTTTTTGTGAGATATTATTTAAGATGATGCAAGTTTTCTATGTGAAATTATCTGAAATAATGCGATTTTTCCGTGGGAGATTATTTGAGAAAAAATTCGAGTTCTTTGTGGCAGATAATATGAGATTAAAGAAAGTTTTTTGGCACATGAGTTGATATTGATGCAATATACTATGGCTGAAACTAATGCTATCTCCTGTGACTAAATTTGATGGATTCTACCATGCTGATGCAAAATTTGGAGCGCTTGACTTGTCATCTTGGAGATTGGATTCTTGTATTAGTTTTGGGTCTTGTTTTTATCACTTTGATCTGATTCTATAAGAAGAGAAGTTGGTTGGGTTTTCGCCTAGTGGGGTTTTTCCTTGTCTTGGAGCCTATATCCTTGTGTTATTTGTCTCTTGTGATTTGCATGTTTTGTAATTTTGGTAATTGCTTGATGAGAGAAGAAAACATAAAATTTAATAAAGAAGCCAACAAATTCACAAGTAATTATCATGACAAACAAATAAACCCTAATACATAAGCATATTGATTTCTCAAAATCTTATTCCAGTAAATTCAATATACAAAGTAGCTAACATAGCTGATATTTACATGCAGGAAATTGCTAGGCTTCACAGGGTGTCTAAGGAAATTATTTCAGACAAAGATCGAAAGTTCACATCTAATTTCTAGATGGAGTTATTTAAAGGATTGGGTACTAATTTAAATATGAGCACAACATACCACATAAAGTCTAATGGTCAGAAAAAGTGAGTTTCTATTGGATAATTGAGGATATGTTGTGAATTTATGTGATGGACAAGTCATCAGGATGGGAACACTGCTTGCATTTGGTAGAGTTCAGATATAACAACTGATATTAGGCATCATTGAAAATGAGCCCATTTAATGCCTTATGGAAGGTGGTGTAATACTCTTGTGAGTTGGAGTAATCCAGTGGACAAGATTATGGTTGGTCAATAATTGCTCAGGGATATGGAAGAATAGGTGGTGAAAATTAAGCAGAATTTGAAAGATGCCCAGGACAGGAAGAATATTTATGCAGATAAGCACAAAATTAATAAATACTTCAAGATAGGGGAACATGTATTCTTAAAAGTGAAAGAAAAGAAGAGCTCAGTGAGATTGGGAAATTGTTCCAAGTTAGTAGCGAGATACTACAGGCCATTTAATATCCTAGAGAGGATAAACCCAATTGCATATAGGCTTTCATTTCCTGGATCTATATATGCATGCTCATGATGTGTTTCATGTTTCTTTGCTTAAAACTTATGTTCCCGGTAGTAATCATGTAATTGATTGGCATATGATTGAAATTAAAGGTGGAGCTCGAGGGAGACTTCTAGGTCTAGCTAGTGTGGATTTTGGATAGGAAGGTCAAAATGCTCTAAAATTGAGCCATCTATATGATAAAGGTGCAATGGACCATGTCAGTCCAGAGGATACGACCTCGGAGTAGGAAGAATTAATGAGGAGGAATACCTTCATACTTTTGAATGATATGTTGTATAGACCTGTATATATGATGCACTGAGGACAATATATAAAATAATGGGGGGAGGAATGCAATACCCTTGCCCGGTTATGCTGATGTCAATGTATGTACAAAGATAATGATGCCAATGTATGCACACATATATTTAGGTTGGTGAGCCAGATATATGCGACTAATAGGATGGTAAGTTGAGTTATATATATATATATATATATATATATATATATATATATATATATATATATATATATATATATATATATATATATATATGCTAGTTTTGGCTATGTGGCCATAGAGCCAAGATTGTAAATATAATGTAACTTTTGTACATATGTTATAATATTAATAAAATGAGCTAGCTGCGGAGCCCACTCCATGGTAAAGAATATGGGGGGTGTAACTCCATGGTTAAGGGAAACATTTTCGATGTGTTTTTTAGAAAAATACACCTAGGGTCCACGTGGCTTTGGAAGGTTGTCTCATGGCGAGTTAAAGCTAGGCATATAAAATAACTATAGTTTTTTCCTGAGGGTAATTATGGTTTCTGATTAGTTAGTGAGTTATGGGGTTAGACTCTGGAACTAACTAAGGTGTGATTATTCAGTTAATCACATCAAATTGGATAAATATATTGGTCCATGAGCCTTTGTGGTTCTAATTATGGCTTGGTGGCTAGTTGGATACAATCAACGAGTCGTAATATTGGACTCTAGAATTGACTGAGGTTTATTCAATTTTTTTGGTAAGGTGCCATGACACCCAAAGAGAATCTGAGCTGTCGAAGCCATAGAATGATACTGTTCTTTAATGTTGTAAGGTGCTCTATAAGGCAGGAACCACTGAGGGACTTGGGATGTGCCACTTGGGTGAAGGATAGGGGAAAATGGGCTTGTGGTTGGATACTGAGGTTGTTAGGGTTGGTGCCTTGGCCAATGTTTATGATTGGTGTTTGGTGTACAAACTATTTCCCATGGAGTTGCAATCCTAGCTCGAGGGTGATTCGTGGTTGATATTGATGAAGCATGTGGTCTATGGCTAGGTGGAACGTGAAGAGCCTATATCAAATTGGATTTATTTTACGAGATAAGTGTTCATGCTTCATGTGTACTGATTTATAATTATGTAACGTGTTGTACGTTGAATTTATGGTGAAACCCTAGTTTCATGGTTTGTGTTCATTTAATTAATTTATAATCATGTTGTGCATATATGTATGTGTTTATAACTTATGTGTTAAATAGTACATTGATATCATTTAGCACTGCATTCATGCAAACCATAATTTCCAGGCATAGGAAAAATTATGACAGGTTTAGAGTAATCCTCACTTTCACATTAAATTCATATATATTCAAGAAATTTTGGTGTGGTAGCATTGCCCGACTAGGGGTTAGGGAAATTACAGGTAATCATGGAACACAATCAAATGGGCATGGAAGCTATAGGCTGGAGGATAGAGTCTTGGAGGAAACAATGAGGATCCTCAAAATGGAGGTGCTCAACTACAAACCCAATAATGAGATAATGATAAGAGAACAAAAAATCAATAGTCAAATTTTATATAACTTGAATAAATTATATATGATAATGGAATAGAGATATGATTCTAGGTAGGCGAAGGAACACTACTCATGATTTAGGGGGAAAATGTTGGAGATTCAAGGAACTCCAAGAGTGCTTCTATTTAACATCGTCATGCAACAAGGATGTCAACTAAGAGAGCTTATGTCTCCTTAGAACAAGAAGTAGTCCAAGTATATTACCAATGAATAAACAAAGAAGGAGACTTGACTTGTATAGTTTGCGAGGGAAGTTGATGAAAATAAAGCCTCCCACGTTTAATGGTGAGCTCAAGAAAGGAGAGGAGGTTGAAGCTTGGCTACGAGAAATGAAAAAGTACCTTCAGCTATATGATTACTCATCTAATTTAGAGGCATGAAATTCCATCTATCACTTGAAGGGGAAGGAAAATTTGTGGTGGGAGAAGCTCAAATAAGTAAAATATTTGGACAAAAAAATATTTCAATGAGGAAATTTAAAAGGTACTTACAAAGGAAGTACCTATATGATAATTACTATGAAAGGAAAATGCAAGATATTTTTGAACTCAACTTGGAGAACATGAAAATGGAAGAATATGGCCAAAAAATAACTAAATTATTGAGATATTTAGATTTTATCAGGGATGAAAAGCTAAAGAGACAAAGATATGTGAATGGGTTTCCACTATTCTATGGTGACACTATTAAATTTAATGAATTGAGGACTTTGGATGAAGCTATGAGGAAGGAAGAATACCTTTATTATTAGGGAAAAGGTAAATAAAGTTTCCAAAGGACTTTGGATGAAAATAAAATAAGCAATATGGAGCAAAGGAAGAATGGGATCAAACACTCATTCTTCAAGAACAATTCTCATACAAATAAACAAACTCATCCATCCCATAATGAATCAAAGGGGGTTGATTCCTTGAGTAAGAGACTAAGATTTCAACCATTATATGTTGGGGTTGTGGGGGAGAGCATTTGTATTGGAATTAACCTCACAAAGAAGTAAAAATGAGGGTTGTACATCACATCCAAGGAGATAATACAGCGGGAGACATGAGTAGAAGATGCTCAGGATCTATGCAACATTAGAAAATTTGAATGTTGAGCATCAAGAACACATGATCGAAGTGGAAATTAAGTTAAATAATCAAGAAATTTCCATTTTAATTGATTATGGAGCTAATCATAATTATCTTGATCCTAAGTTGCTTGAAAATTTTAACTTAAAGAAAACCAAGCATCACAAGGCTTGGTTAGTTCAGTTAGCTACAAGGGCTAAAAAAAGAATAATTGAACTGGTAAAGGAATGCCCCATCAATTTGAAGACATGTTTGTAGAAATTCCAAGGTTACCACCTAAAAGAGACATTCAATTCTCTATAGACTTGGTACTTGGATTTGCTCTGGTGTCTAAGAAACCATACAAGATGAGAAAACTAGAACTTAAAGAATTAAAAATGCAACTAGAAGAGCTCTTAAAGAAATGGTACGTATGCAAAAGTGTATCACTCTGGGGTGCCGTGATCCTTTTTGTTAAAAATAAGGATGGTACACTAAGAGTATGCATTGATTTAATTAAACTGAACAATGCCACAATAAAGTAAATACCACTTGCCAAAAATAGATGACTTATTAGACCAACTGAGGGAAGTTAAGGTTTTTTCCAAAATCAACTTGATATTAGGGTATTATAAGGTAGTAATTAATGTAGAGGACATTAGTAAGGAAACATTTCAAACATGATATGGGTCTTATGAGTTCATAGTAGTACCATTTGGGCTATCTAATGTACCAAGTGTTTTCATGTAACTCATGTGTAAAGTTTCCAAAATTATTTGAACAAGATTGTTATTGTATTCTTGGATGACATCCTAGTGTATTCTAAATCCGAGGAAGAGCATGAGAAACACTTTAGGATGGTTTTACAGGTACTTAGAGAACATCAAATATATGCTAAGCCAAGTGCTAATTTTATCAAAGAAAAAATATTTTTTTAGGTTATATCATTTCAAAGGAAGGGATAGTAGTAGACCTTGAAAAGATTAAAGTAATAAAAGCCTTGGAAAACACCGAAAAATGTGATAAAGGTGATATATTTTATGGGTTTAGTAGGACACTATATAAGATTTATTGAGGGATTGTTTAAAATAACATCCTATTACTTCCTTGTAAAATAAACTCATGAAATTTTAATGGTCCCATAAATGTGAAGACGCCTTTCAACATTTAAAGAGGTTGTTAACAAGTGCACCTATATTGAAGATAAATGATCCAAATGTAGACTTTATTGTGTGCACAAATGCATGCAAAGAAGTACTTGGAGGAGTTTTCATGCAAAATGTGCGTGTTATATGTTACGAATCCAGGAAGCTAAAAGAACATGAAAAAAACTACGCCACTCATGATTTTGAGTTGGTAGCCATTATAATTGATTTAAAAATGTGGAGACACTACCTCATGATAAAAATGTTTGAATTATGAACTGACCACAATGGGTTGAAGCATTTGTTTGAACAACCAAATTTAAATGTCAGAAAAATTAGATGGATGATTTTTTTGGCTGATTATGACTTTAAAATTAAGAAAATAAAGGGCAAAGACACTAAATTGGTTGATTCACTTAACATAAGGGTGCATACAATGAATGATACAACCATAAGTGTATGTAAATATGATTTAAAAATGAGAGTTTTAGAGATTGAAAGTTCAAATCAGAAATACATGGAAATAAAAAGACACCTAGAATAAGGTAATTTGTAACCAACATACATGGATTATGGATTAGGAAAATATGGAATTATTTTGTACAAAGGTAGGATTTATGTTTCAAATTTCTAGGGGTAGATAAATTTAATTTAAATGAGATGCATAAAGTACCTTATGTTGGGCATCCAAGATATCAAAAGACAATCTCAGTAGTAAAGAAACAATACTTTTGGCCAGATATAATAAAATAAGTGGTTGATTATATAGCCAGGTGGTTGGAATATCAAAAATTTAAAAATTAACATAGACACCCATCTAGATTGCTACAACCAATATCCATTCCTGAGTGGAAATGGGGAATTTTTTCTATCACTTTAATTACAAATTTTCCCAGAACTATGAGGCAACATGATTCCATCATGGTTGTGGTGGATAAACTCACCAAGGTTTCCCACTTTATTCCAATGAAGTCAAAACAAAAAGTAGCCAATGTTTTTAATATTTATATGAAGTAAATTTCTAGGCTACATTGTGTGCCCAAGGAAATTATTTTAGACAAGGTGATCAGGAGCTCAAGTCCAAGCCATGGAAAAAGGCTAAAAAATGAAAGTGCTCAGAATTTCTTCGAAACAGATCGACTGGAAAGTGCTCGTCAATACGATCCCAACGCCATGAACGGCACTCAAATCCGACTCCGTATGAGGAAGATATTCAGTTTTAAAGATCTGCCAATTTCAATTAAAAATGCCAAAATTTGACTTTGGGAAAAAAATATTTTTATTAAAAAAAGAATATTCCGTGGAATATTTTAGGAATATTCCACCTGTTGACCAGTTAGCAGTCGACAAGTGGCAAGCGCTGGTTCGTGAAAAAGTTGACTGTATATGTTTTGAACCAATTATGGGCTGCCACGTGGCAGGCCCGGAGGGCGCCACGTGGCCCCCTGCTTTGAGAAATGGTCGTATGTTAAAACATTTTGGAAGTCCGCAGGATTTGAACCTTTGACCAGCAATGCACAAGCGCCATGCTTTACCAATATGCCAAAAGCTTATGTTTTGACATGTATTCAATTTGAATTGTAAATGTGCTATGGCAGAGTTTAATGTTATGGTTACACGGTTGGCTCCCAACATATAATGCCGGCGGGATTTGCGGCCACATGTCACTTTATATTTATTGCTAACAGTTTATGCCGCCCCTTAAGTTAGCGCCGTTTCCTCCATTTTAGGCGGATTTGCCAGATTATCTCCAGTTCACTAAACTTAACTTGAGTTTTTTTAGGGGGAGACTGGCAGTTAGTAAATATGGCATATCTTTCACATGGGAGATCCTTTTGGAGTGAATTTTTTTTTGATTTTGGGTCTCTTCGACCTTCTGAAGCCATTGACACAGGTTTTAAAGCCATCTGAGGTCGTTTTCAGGTGATTTTGCTTCGTGGAAGTTCCAGGAGCCACTAGGGCCAAATCAGTTTGGGAGCTGCATTGGGAATTGTGCAGCCAGTGAATGTGGAAAGAATGTCATTCCTGAAGTTTTTCAGCATTCTGAATCCATTTCTACAGCTCGTTTTTCCTTTTGAGGCATTCTTCTCACTGTTTAGCTTCAGGGAAGCTTTCAGGGCCACCAGGGCCATTTCAGTGCTGGAGCTGTTTGGGGACTATGTTCATCCATTTTTGGTGATTCAAAAGCCTATTTCTGCTATTTTCGACCTTCTGAGTCTAATGGCAGAGGTTTCAGAACCAATTGAGGTCATCTTCACCTCGAAATTCTCCATGCAAGTCTAAAGGGCCACTAGGGCCAATTGGGGAAAGTACTGTATAAGGTACAATTTCACTGTTTAGTGTTTGGGAAAGAGCATGTTTAGCTAATTCCTATCTTCTGATTCTGTATTTACAGTCAGATATGTCTTTCGAGACACTCATATTCTTGTATTAGCCTTTGTAGCATTTTTAATACAATAGGACAAGCCTAGTTTGAGAGGCTTGGTCCAGCAGATGTAGCCCAGAGGGGGGGTGAACTGCTTTATCATTTTGATGTCTTTATTTGCTGAAGATGATATGCTAAACAAAACTGATATAAAGAGTTAAACAACAAATATACATAACTTGCATACACACATAATCACCTACTCAGCTGCAGAAATTTATTTGTCTTATTCCGCAAGACATCAAACTTCAAGTATGTGTATGTCAAAGACTTCTAAGTGTTTACTTCATTATTTCTTTAGGCAGAGCCTGTAGAGGGCCCGGTAGCCTCTGGAACTCATCCTCTCTTTAGAGGTGACATGTTCGGTGAATGCCCCTACAGTCTATCTCTGTATAAGAAATAAGAAGTTTTCACATTTTCAGAGGTCACTTGGAGTGTATAGCTCACATTTGAAATTATGGGAAATGGATACCTTGCACCCTTAAACAAGTACATTCCATTTACAGATCACAAGGATCACAAATTTACTTCCAAATTTTGGAGAGATTTATTCAAGGGATTTGGAACTAATTTAAATATTGGCACAATATACCATCCAAAGTTGGATGGTAAAAAACGAGAGTATATCATGTTATTGAAGACATGCTAATTATGTATGTGACAGACAAACCATCGATATTGGAAGAATATTTACATTTGGTGGAGTTTTCTTATAATAATGAGTAATAAGAATGTTTGAAGATGATCCCATTTGAATCCTTGTGTGGGAGAAAATGTGACACACTTATGAGTTTAGACAATCTAGTTAATATGGCCATTGTTGGTCCACACTTGCTCAGGGAAATGGAAGAGTAAGTAATAAAAATTAAACATAATTTGAAGTTTTCCCAGGATAAACATAAAATCTATGTTGATAAGAACATGTTAAATAGGTATTTAAAGTTTGAAATAATGTCTTATTGAAAGTGAAGGCAAACAAAACTCCATTAAATATGGGTAGGTTGTGAAAAGTTAGTGGCTATATATTGTGGACCATTTGAGATCCTAGAGAAGATTGATATAGTTGCATATAGGATTGCATTAGCAACATCCACCCATATTCATAATGTGTTGCATATTTTATTCTTTAAAAAGTATGTTCTTAATGCTAATCATGAAATTTATTGTAATTTTATTCAGGTGGATCCTGAGGGAGAATTTTAGGTCCAACCAATGTGAATTTTGGACAAGAAGATCAAGGCGGTCCAGAATCGATCCATCTCCTTGGTAAAGGTGTAGTGGAGCCATTTCAACCCTGAAGATGCTAAACGGGAACATGAAGATGTAATGAGGGAATAAAACCATCATATTTTGGATACACACACACACACACACACATATATATATATAATGCACTGAGGACATTTCATAAATAAGGGCCAGGGGAATGTAACACCCTACTTGACCCCTATATTATAAATAACATGTATAGGAAAAACTTAGGTTGGTGAGTTGAAATTTTCTGTTGGGGACAATGTGCCCATGTGAATGGGTATTTTGATGTTTTGGGGCCAGTATGCCTTTATGTATATGTATTTGTTTGTAGGTTTTGAGGCTACAAAGCCTGGTATTGTAAATATCTTATCTTATGCATGTTAATAAACACATTACGACTGCAAAATAAGTCAGACAAAAAGAGTACGGGGTGATAATACTCCACAGGAATATAAAAAGGGGCTCATATGCTTTAATAATCATTAAAAGAGCACATGTATATAACACAAGTCCATTAAATGAATTTATGGAGTGCTAAGTTTCAGAGAAAATATATGTACATAAAATAAAAGTTGATGGTATTTTGAGGCAATTAGTTAGGAGGGATACTCAAGATGGTAGCAGGAACTCTTGGATCCCCAATGTGAAGAAATTTTTTGTCCAGCTGAGTTGGATTCCCTAGAGTTGGTGGCACAAATTGAGGGATTGTAGTTGTAGATAAGGGTATGCACCACATGTGTGCAAGATGTGAGCCTAGAGGTTAGAGGATGCTAGGGTTTGATGTGAGGGCTTGGAGTATACTTGGAGATGCTGGAGGGATATAGTAAACCTTAGAGCCATAGTACTTTGAGATCATCCCTGTCCGATTGAATTGGACACCCTAGAGGTGGTGGCACAATGGAGGGACTGAAAGTGAAAATAAGGGTGTGCACTACTTGGGTGCATCACGATAGGGGATGTGATCTTATACGTTAGAGGCTATTGGGGTTTGGTACCTGTTACACCAATTTTTGGTCATCTAACCATGCATAATTAGATGGATCAAAATACACCATGTAAGACCAATTTTACCATAGTAAAATTTCTTTCACTAAGAAATAATTTAATAAACCATAGTTTATTAAGTTATTTCTGGTCCAAATAGAAAACCCAATGAGGAATAATTAAATAAATCCATATTTATTTGATTTTCCTCTAGGAATAATTAATTAAACCTTTGTTTAATTATATTCCTGGTCATATTTAACCCAATTAATGAGAAATAATTTGATAAATAATTATTTATATTATTATTCTCTAGGAATAATTAATTAAATAATTATTTAATTAATATTCCTTGTTAATTTTGACTAAATCATTTAGGAATAATAAAATAAATCATTATTTGTTTAATTATTCCTTGATCTCATCTTCGAAATGATAAATAAATATTTTCTTTGTTTATTATTTCTAAATAAAGGGATTTAACCAATTTAAATTCCTTTTCCCTCCAACAAAATATAATAAAATATTCCAAGCAGTTAGATCTAGATTTTGGTTAATAATATTTTATTATGCACCATTATCAAGGATAACTCAATATTTTTATTTTTTTTTATTTTTATTTTTATTTTATATAAATAGAAGGGTTTTCCATTCATTTCTTACCTTTGATTCTTTCATATTGGTCAGACTTTGATCCACTCATCATTGTCTATCTTTGATTCATTTTTATTTTATTTTGCTTATTGAGCTCCCTTTGAGTTCTACACGTCTTGGGTATTCTACAACCATTGAGAGAGAAAATCTGAAGCTAAAGCATTTGAGGACATCCAAGAACCCATCCCATTTACGGGGACTCTCTATGTTCCCTTCCCAGGTGTTACATAATATAAAAAATTATTTATAATTCTTGTCTTATCCATTGGATATTTTGGAGAAACTCTTATTTCATTTTGCTGTTTAGCTACTTTATTTGCATAGATCTGGGTTTATTTTGCATTTGTTTCGACCGTATATTATAGATCTAAGCAGTTAAATAGCCACATTTTTTGTTAGGGCTGTTTGTCATGTGAAGCTAAAGTGATATCTTTTGTACACTTGCATTAAGATTTCATACTAATAGTACCTTGACTGATTGATGGTACTGAACAGGTACTTAGATTTGGTAAAGTTTTGGACCATGGAGTCGAAGCCCCAACTTAGGGGCGACATGTTGTTGAGAGAAAATGAATCATGGTCTATGGGTTGGAGGGACATCGAAGTTCTACAATTAGTTGTAAAAAAAATAAAGATACATTTCTATGTTTATTTATTTTTCTACTGCAATAGCTCATATATTTTTGTGAAATTTATATTAATCTTGAATTTAGGTTCATGATAATACATTATTATGCATAGGTATGACATTTAGCATGTATCTTGACATGCATTTTACCAAGCCATAATTTCCCACCAAAAAATAAAATTTCCAGAATACAGGTTACTACTCACACAACAGACACAAAATTAGGCCTTATTTGGGGGCTAGAATTAAAATGAATGGGCACATTGTTAGAAACCCCAAATTACATAGTGTGATAGGTTTACTGGTAGGGGCTAAATATTGGTGGAATTCACCAACAAATGGATGGAATAAGATGATAGTGTTCTGGGGACGTTACCAAAAAAATTATATAAAACTATAGAATTCCAGGATCTAGGAATCTGGAGGATTTAAAATAAGAGTTATGTATTCCATTCATATCTAGATAGAATTAATCTAGTATTCCCTCAAAATAACCAAAGGGAAATAACCAGTAATACACAGAAATATGCCAGACAGATATATAAAGCAAAATGCTGGAACCAGATAATGGAACAAGTACACATAGAATGCCAGATCACTAAGCCATTTTATTAATCTGAGAATACATAGATAGGAATACAAGACAATCAGAATGAGTGCACCTATCCTTGCCCTAGGCAAGTGGAGACCCTCTCAGAACAAATAATGGCTGCAGATAGGGACAACGTCCTAGCTGGCTGAGGAACTGCTATGAAGAACTGCTGCTGGAATGCCCTGGAACTATGAGCTGGAAACTAGAAAGATGGCTGATCTCAATCCTCCAAACAAACCCCAGAAAATGTGAAACTGATGCTCCACCACCAATCAAACCCTCACCAATGAAAACGCTGTCTCTGCTAGTGACAGCGCAGAAGACAGATGAACGCTGGCAAGAAGGGATGAATCCAACCACAAGTCCTCCAGATGAGATGATCTACTCCTCAGGGCTGGAAACACTGAAAAATGCTGCCAAAACCCCACACAAAGACCCTGCTCATCAGATCTGCGTCCTCCCTGACTGGATCTGCGTCCTCTCTGCCCAGATCTTCTGGATCTGAGTCCTCCCTCTCCAGATCTGCGTCCTATCTCTCCAGATCTGCGTCCTCCAAGGCTAGATCTGCTGGATCTGCGTCCTATCTCTCCGGATCTGCGTCCTCCAAGGCTAGATCTGCTACTATCTCTCCTGACCTGCACAGTCTCAAGAAGGGGTATCTCCTCTGCCAAATCTCCACCAGAAACTACTGCAATTTACCACTGAAACTGAAGGATGATGCTCAGAAAATAACCTTACTAGGGCAGGCACTCGAAGTCCCCCGAAGCTAAGGGTGATGCTAAGAAAATAACCTTACCAGGGCAGGCACTCGAAGTCCCCCGAGGCTAAGGGTGAGATCTCCGACCGGAGACACTCAGTTTGCACTAAACAGTGCTGCAGACCGACTAAACAACCGGCGTGCTGAAGTAGACAGAAGTCTAGCTATCAATATCAATATCAAATCATCCATCCCAAATGAAGTGGAAACCCCTCCTTTTATAGTGCTAAACTCCCTCCAAAACCTTAACTGCGTCCTTCACCCTCCTTGGCCTGCGCAGTTACCCTTGGGTCAGCGTGAGGCCTACCCTCATACACGTGTGGACCCCCAAGGCCACCCCTTTAAGTTACAACGTCAATCAACTAGGAAAGCACTTTATTTTATAAAGTGAGATGACCCCTCTTATTTCTCACTTTATTTATTATTTTTAGCTAAAGCGGCAAAATTAAACAAAAAATGAAATATTCCAATTAGCAATGCTAATTAGGAATATTACAGTCTTCCCCGGCAAAACGTTGCTTGTCCTCAAGCAACTGAAGTGATGGATGCTGTAAAATCTGCTCGCTCTCCCAAGTGGCATCCTCATCCGGCAAAAATTGCTTGTTCTCAAGCAACGCTTGAACAAGCCTACTCTCTAGTTGATGCTCCCCACCAATACTGCAAAATGTGCCTGGGTCCCACTGAAACCTCTCTGTCTCCTGCATCACCCTGATACGAAGGGATATCTCAATGCCAGGATCCCAAACTGGCCTCTCATGGTACCAGCCAATCAATAGTCCTCCCGGATCCCATCGCCACTGTGGCCAATAATCGCACAAGTCCCACGGCTCGGACTGTGCACTGCCTCTGGCTATGACTAATGCTCTAAGAGGTGAAGACCACCAATGAGAATCCATGCTCTCGGGCTCCTGCTGTGATGTACCTGTGACTGCATATGCTGCCTCTCCAACTGCATACCAACTCATCACCTCTCTCCAATCCACGTCCTGACTCAATCCCATGCTGATCCTGCTCTCCTGAAATCGGGATGGAGTGCTGAAGAAATGATGTCCTGTGCTGCCCTGCCAGCTGGAATCTATAACCTCTGTTATGTCCAAGGGTCCCTGCCCGACTGTGCTCCCTACGAATAATACCGTACCATCTAGAGGGTACCAACTCATGATCTCCCGCCAGTCCATCCTAGAAGAAGAATCTGATGTAGCAACAACAACGGTATATGGAACAGGCCTGGGATGTTGCCGCCAACCTGTAATCAACTCACACTGATTTGCTCTATATGTCAAAGAAAGCTGCCTGTAGGAAGAAGCCCCTCTCCCTATAATGGGCCAAAGTGGGCAAGATGTGCTGCAAGCCCCATCAATGTACTCTTGGAGAGTACTACTCACTGAAAATACTGCAGCTCTGCTGATTGCGGGTACATCTACCGACACCTCATCAATGTGTCGGACCAAAGATGGATGCTCCAACTTGCCCTCTGATTGTACCATCAGGGAATCTAGTCGTTCCCCAATGCGGACCAACTTGGCCGCCGACTTGGCACAAGTCACTCTCATGACTCCAAATTCTGTCCCTAATAAATGGCCTCCTACAATGTGGCTCTTCTCTCAAAACACTGTAAGGTCTGTCGATGATACCGCTTCTTCATGTTTCACACCATCATCCAATACCTCTCGCACTGCTAGTGTCTTCTGTCGTGAAACTATCCCATCGAATTCTCAATGTTCTTATGAGGATATGGATTTGCAATCGGCGTCTGTAACTGATCGTCTCTCAGCAACACCCCAATGTTAGCTGCATATCTATCATAGGCTCAGTGTGGGTGCCCATCTGGATCTCACCCAAGGAAATGTCATGCCTGATGTCCATAGTAACCTCCTCTGCTGACTCAGGCTCCATCATATGCTGCTCTGGCTGAATCGTCACAAGTGACTCATCACCCAGAGTACCACCTATACAGTCCCCTGACTGCTCACCCTGCACACTAGAACACAGCTCTGGTCTACTGTCATCATCATCTCTGCATGGCTGCTCTCGGTCCCCAGAAGCATCCTCAACTGATCCCATGGACTTCTCCAAAGAAGAGCCCTCACCCTGGCATACGGAGGGAATGTCTACCTGCTCTACCTTTGCCACCTCATCTGCATCTCTCACACATGAGTGATCAGGCCCCCAAGGTTCTTTGCAAATGAAGCAAAGTCCCTTCCTCCTCAGCTCATTTCTGCTGCCTGCCCGACGGAACTGGAGCCGCTCCTCCCTGGTCAACTGTCTCCCGAGAAACTCAATGTTCTGCTCAACTAGCCCTTGGGCTAGCTCATAAGCAGCAGGCGAGACCAACCGCTTCCTCCTCCAAATGTTCAGCAACCTAGTCTGCAACTTCCGGCAAATGGTCTCATCGTATCTCATACATGACGACAAGATGGACTGCATGTGTGCTATGACAGTATCAGGATGATGTTTCCTAATGCTAAAGAAGCATCAGAACATCTGCAAAATCAGGTCATCACACTTAAGATAGAACATGATCTCATAAGTTTGGTTCATAGCCATGGCTTCTAGAACCTTAGACTTCCTCCCAAATGTAGCGCCTGCACAGTTGTCCAAATCCCGAAAAGTTCCTACTATCAATCTAAAAATTCTTCTCATAATATCATCATTGTAGGGAGGGTAGGGTTGTGTTATCCTCAGGATATCGCTGAAACAAGAGGCAACTATCGGCTGGACTCTCTCACTTGGATGTTCCAAGAATCTGGCTTGTATTAATGCAAGCATAGACGGCTCCAAAGCCCAATCCAAACACCACTCAGATTGCTGTACCTTTGAGAGACAGGATTCCAGTTCCTCTAACACAGGAAAGTCATTTTCTAACTTCCCACTCTTCAATTGCATCCCCTGTACATACAGCCAATTTCCCACTTCTCTCTCCCTCTGTGTATTCCTCGGATGCTCTTGATGGAGCAATTTATGTACCTTCTTGGTGAAGGGTCTGCTGTTCTGATTAGTTCTCTGGTTTTCTGCTCTTATTTTCATCAATCTGTTTAGAAGTTCCTCCATAGTTCAGCTAAGGATAAAATCACTGTTTTTCTGAGTTTTTAATTTGTCAAGCATATAACAGACTTATGGCTGTAGGTGCGGTTTTGTCAAACAGTACAAATACACACTGCTGTTGGTGACATGTGTTTGCTGGTAAATGGAACAGCAAGCGCTCTTCAGTAGATAGGTGGGTGTCCACTGCTGCAACCTTCAATCCAGTCCAGAATATATGCACAATATCAGATTTTAATAGCTTTGTCTCCTCCAGTAACACTGCTGTAGATTTCCAATGATTCACAGTCCCACAAGAACACACATCGTTGGCATTTAACACAACACTTGGCTTCCACAAAATGTTTCAACTCCCCGCAACATATAATACCAACTTGGTCCTTCAGGATAAGCGGTTACAGGCATATAAAGGCACGGCTCCAAGGGAATTTTCAGACCTGTATCGTGCATACAACAACAATCTCCTTCCCAGAATTTTGAATTTTTCGATACCTTGGCATGCACTCCTGCCTTTATTATAGACTAAATGCGCAGGTGGAACCTTCACTCTTCGGAATTACTCTGAGTTCATGGCTGCGACTTCAGTGCTCTCCAGAATAATTTTCGACTTATGGTTTTGCGGCCGGCCTCCTCCAAACTGGCTCGACTTCCCCACAATTTTCCGCTGCAACACTAATCGGTCTCTGGCAATGGACCGCTCACGTCCTCAGTATCTTCGAACAGGAAAATTGGGTGGCGGAATAATTGGCGGCTTCTGCACCCGGTTCAGAAATTTCGACGCAGCCTTCCAAATTCATAATCTCGCCAGGATATGCGCTGACTCCCTTTGACCGAATTCTGTGTAGCTATGAAAATATTCATACACAGGGATTAAAACTCATACTGTCAGACGATTTTGAATCTGCCCCGGCTATGAAAATGTGCTTCACGGAATGTGCTTTGCGGCTTGTTCTCACGCACGTGGTTGTCTATCCCCAACTTCTGAGGTTCGACGTCTTGGATCTCTGCACTTACCCTCACGAATATGATTGCCTTTGCTTCCTGCGATTTGTCCTGACGATGCAAGTTAACTGCCGCCAATTTCGTGACTGGGCCCGAGAGAAATATCTTAGCCGACCCTCGACAGAATTATCACTCCTTCCAGTAATCTTCCACGTCATTTACAGAGAAACGTCAATTTAAAAACAATTATTTCGTGGCCCACACCACACTTCACTTTGCTGATTCTCCATAGCCGATTACGAGCAACTCGGCTCAGGGAATATGGCGGCTCCAATCGACCAAGCGATTTCTGATGATCATAGACGAAGAATACACTCAGTCCTATGACAGATAAATATTTTGATAAATTTATATAGTGCAGAACTGAGTTCAGCTCTCGTAAAAAGGTATTTTGCCCCCAACAAAGAGCTCTTGTCCCTCTATAAACTTTTTAATTCCCGGACCCTTCTGAATCTTTCATGTTGAACACATAATCATCCCCATAAATTTAATACGGCCCCAAAATTCTTCAGACTTTGATAAAACCAAATTCTCACTCCTCCTTCGGAATCGATCTACGGAGCTTAGCCCTTGAAATTTCACGCAGTCCCAAATTTCAACAGATCGACCCATAAAATTTACTAGCCTGTCAACAAACCCTTCCTTAGGGCCACTTAGAGAATCTGTATGGTGGCTCTTGCTATTTTAATAGCATCTCCTTTGTAAGTTTTGTAAATTTTATAAAATTCACAACAATAATGAGCTTGATAAACCCTCGACCTTCTTTTGCAGTCAAACCCTCAGAAAAGGATAGCTGCAACTGAAAAGTGAAAACCTCGCAGGCTGAGCCAAGTCCGATGCTCTGATACCACTGTAATATCCCCAAAGGGAAATAACCAGTAATACACAGAAATATGCCAGACAGATATATAAAACGAAATGCTGGAACCAGATAATGGAACAAGTACACATAGAATGCCAGAACACTAAGCCATTTTATTAATCTGAGAATACATAGATAGGAATACAAGAAAATAAGAATGAGTACACCTATCCTTGCCCTAGGCAAGTGGAGACCCTCTCAGAACAAATAATGGCTGCAGATAGGGACAGCGTCCTAGCTGGCTGAAGAACTGCTGCTGGAATGCACTGGAACTATGAGCTGGAAACTAGAAAGATGGCTGATCTCAATCCTCCAATCAAACCCCAGAAAATGTGAAACTGATACTCCACCACCAATCAAGCCCTCACCAATGAAAAACGTTGTCTCTGCTAGTGACAGCGCAGAAGACAGATGAAACGCTGGCAAGAAGGGATGAATCCAACCACAAGTCCTCCAGATGAGATGATCTACTCCTCAGGGCTGGAAACACTGAAAAATGCTGCCAAAACCCCACACAAAGACCCTGCTCATTAGATCAGCGTCCTCCCTGACTGGATCTGCGTCCTCTCTGCCCAGATCTGCTGGATCTGAGTCCTCCCTCTCCAGATCTGCGTCCTATCTCTCCAGATCTGCGTCCTCCAAGGCTAGATCTGCTGGATCTGCGTCCTATCTCTCCTGATCTGCGTCCTCCCAGGCTAGATCTGCTGCTATCTCTCCAGATCTGCGTCCTCCAAGGCTAGATCTGCTGTTATCTCTCCAGATCTGCGCAGTCTCAAGAAGGGGTATCTCCTCTGCCAAATCTCCACCAGGAACTACTGCAATTTACCACTGAAACTGAAGGATGTTGCTCAGAAAATAACCTTACCAGGGCAGGCACTCGAAGTCCCCCGAAGCTAAGGGTGATGCTAAGAAAATAACCTTACGAGGGCAGGCACTCGAAGTCCCCCGAGGCTAAGGGTGAGATCTCCGAGCGGAGACACTCAGTTGCACTAAACAGTGCTGCAGACCGACTAAACAACCGGCGTGCTGAAGCAGACAGAAGTCTAGCTCTCAATATCAATATCAAATCAAGCATGCCAAAATGAGGTGAGAACCCCACCTTTTATAGTGCTAAACTCCCTCCAAAACCTTGACTGCGTCCTTCACTCTCCTTGGCCTGCGCAGTTAACCTTGGGTCAGCGTGAGGCCTCCCCTCATACACGTGTGGACCCCCAAGGCCACCCCTTTAAGTTACAACGTCAATCAACTAGGAAAGCACTTTATTTTATAAAGTGAGATGACCCCTCTTATTTCTCACTTTATTTATTATTTTTAGCTAAAGTGGCAAAATTAAACAAAAATGAAATATTCCAATTAGCAATGCTAATTAGGAATATTACAATTTTATATAAATAGAAGGGTTTTCCATTCATTTCTTACCTTTGATTCTTTCATATTGGTCAGACTTTGATCCACTCATCATTGTCTATCTTTGATTCATTTTTATTTTATTTTGCTTATTGAGCTCCCTTTGAGTTCTACACGTCTTGGGTATTCTACAACCATTGAGAGAGAAAATCTGAAGCTAAAGCATTTGAGGAAATCCAAGAACCCATCCCATTTACGGGGACTCTCTATGTTCCCTTCCCAGGTGTTACATAATATAAAAAATTATTTATAATTCTTGTCTTGTCCATTGGATATTTTGGAGAAACTCTTATTTCATTTTGCTGTTTAGCTACTTTATTTGCATAGATCTGGGTTTATTTTGCATTTGTTTCGACCGTATATTATAGATCTAAGCAGTTAAATAGCCACATTTTTTGTTAGGGCTGTTTGTCATGTGAAGCTAAAGTGATATCTTTTGTACACTTGCATTAAGATTTCATACTAATAGTACCTTGACTGATTGATGGTACTGAACAGGTACTTAGATTTGGTAAAGTTTTGGACCATGGAGTCGAAGCCCCAACTTAGGGGCGACATGTTGTTGAGAGAAAATGAATCATGGTCTATGGGTTGGAGGGACATCGAAGTTCTACAATTAGTTGTAAAAAAAATAAAGATACATTTCTATGTTTATTTATTTTTCTACTGCAATAGCTCATATATTTTTGTGAAATTTATATTAATCTTGAATTTAGGTTCATGATAATACATTATTATGCATAGGTATGACATTTAGCATGTATCTTGACATGCATTTTACCAAGCCATAATTTCCCACCAAAAAATAAAATTTCCAGAATACAGGTTACTACTCACACAACAGACACAAAATTAGGCCTTATTTGGGGGCTAGAATTAAAATGAATGGGCACATTGTTAGAAACCCCAAATTACATAGTGTGATAGGTTTACTGGTAGGGGCTAAATATTGGTGGAATTCACCAACAAATGGATGGAATAAGATGATAGTGTTCTGGGGACGTTACCAAAAAAATTATATAAAACTATAGAATTCCAGGATCTAGGAATCTGGAGGATTTAAAATAAGAGTTATGTATTCCATTCATATCTAGATAGAATTAATCTAGTATTCCCTCAAAATAACCAAAAATGTTTGAGAAGTATCTTGATCTGGATATAACTAATACCATCTCACATCCGACTTATTGAAAATAACAACATGCTTTGATTAGTTTAGATGTGAATTATGCATAACTAAGCATCTTGTATCTAAATTTATTGATCTAATAAACCACAAATAACATTTCGATTCAAACAGAAGCACTTTTCTCTCAAAATAGTTAGAAAATTATAGAAAACAATATCTTTTGGAAGGGTCCCCATTATTTTATGATGAACTCATATCATAATGGAGAATTTTTGTACAAGCTACAACAATGATCTAAACCACCATGTCACAAAAAATGTAATATTGAGGAATCACAATTTACACTCAATAATTTATGGCCACAAACATCATACAAATAAAGCAACAATATGTAAAGCTAAAATAAACATGTTCCTTAATTATTAGTAAATAAACAAAATAAATAATAATGTAGCGCAAAAAGATATTCACCAATAATAAAATTTTAAATTAGAGATATGGGTAGTAACATTAAGTCCCTAAAAAATTTAGCTTAAATAATTTTAGATCTGACTTTTGTGATCCATAATGTAGATAAATATCTTTCGGATTAATCACATCATTAGGAGTAATCCGAAAAAAATTTATCTACTTAAATAACTTGTATAACTTAGTTATAATATTTTAAAATGCATATGTATGTGTAACTTGTTACTAACAACCCCTCATTGTTAACCCTTTGACAATTCATCTATGCAACTAACATTGTGTCTATAAAAGTTTATGCTTTAAGATGCAACAAATATTTTCCTCAACATATTTACTAAATGTGAATACAAAAATTAATGACTTTCACTTCTTAGATATATATATATATATATATATATATATATATATATATATATATCTTAATTTAATATGAAATTTCAAGCATTAATTAATTTCTCTAATACTAAAAATTCCATATTGTTGTGATTCAAATTGGACACTTTGCTCACTATCAATAATCATGATTGACTAGGTTAATACCACCTTTATACCTTAGCCAATTGCAAGTGTTCACATAATAAATTATATAAAAAAATTTGATACCATTAATTAACAAACATAGATAAAATTATACTAATAAAAATGAATAAATAAATAATTAAAAATAATAAAGTGAATAAAAAAAAATATTTTATGAATAAAAGTAAAAGAGAGGGGGTGATTGGGGAAGGGGGCGAGGGGAATCTTTAACCCCAAAGGAACAATTGAAAGACAATATGCATTACAACTAGGAGCGTATCCTTGTAATGGTTTCGAGTCTTATTATTTGAGAGTCTCTCGAGGACTAAATATTGTATGTTCCTCATATAGAATACAAATATATGTCTTTGCAATGTGTGTGTGTGTGTGGGATTTGGGTTTATGTTGGGTGGTTGGGAAGAATGATTGTTTTTTTTTTACAAAGTCAGTTATGGTATTATATACTCCAAAAAAGAAAATGGAGTACGCTCTGGATACATAAGGGGCTAGAGAGAAGCATACTAAAGGAGAAGAGAGTGGGAATGCAATCCCATATACCTTTAGTCATGTTTCCGAAATTTACAGAATTTCCTACTGCATTTTTGGCATACTGCCTTACAAACTGTGAAAAAAAAAATATACATTTACATAACACAACGTAAGAAAACTAATATATGTTGAGTAAGTGTTTCAAAAAACTTCTGGGACATTTTAATATTTTTTGACAGATTGTTGTTGATGAGATCTCTGCTTGCTGAACTGAATGTTAGAATTTTCTCCCTCCTAATTCAATGTAATGCTCTTGAGGTAGCTGATTGTCTCTTCTAGATGAATGCACTTGTTAGTGAGTGAATCGATTTCAACCTTCTATCCCTCAAGCTGTCTCTACAACGCTGAGTTTTAAAATCTTTCTTGAATCTTCAGGTCTTGGATTGTCTCTCTCACCTTGTCAATAATGACTTTGTGGGTTCAACATGTGGCACATTTATCATTTTGGGAAGCTTTGTCTATTGGATTCAGGTTAATTGCTGAGTGGCGTTCTTCTGTTTTGAGGTTAATAATGTGGTTCTCTGTAGTTGGTTGCTCCTCCATGATGTCTCTACTGGCTGAAGGCAATGCAATGATTCTCCAGTGCTTGAAGAAGTGTGGCTTATGATCCTTGTCATTGATTAGATGAATGAATAGCTTCCCTTGATTAATAATCCAATCTAAAGTGTGGGGGGGCTTGATTCAGATGGGAAGCTCAAAGGATGAAGTTGTCTTCACTAAGGGGGAAGAGGGGTTGAAAAGGAGATGGAGGCCGGAATTGAGCGCATAGCGAGTCAGAGGGACAAAGCTTGGGCTGCGTTCAAAAATCTGCGTGCATACTGATATCTATGTGTATGTTGAGGGAGAACTAGGGAAGCACTCAGAAGGAATTGTGTGCACATAAGGGAGCCAAGATATGATGAGATATAAGGCGTAATAACTTTTTTGGACTGAGGGGGGGGATGGGGGGAGATGTCATTTAGCAGATGGGGGGATCATGGACAGAGAAGGGGAGAAGGAAGCGTGGAATGGTAGAGCTCTCACTGATAAAAGAGGACCACAGTCAAAACAAAGGAAGGTCGGGGGGGGGGAGATGGAAAGATGGATTGGCCCGAGTGTGGGGAGTGCTAAGGGAAGGGAGATGCCCGATGGTGAGGATAAGATTATAAATATAGGCTGGGCACAAGATAAGATGATTGATGTCACAAGTTCTCGATGGCATGACAGGCATGTGGGATGCCCTGTAGAGAGGGATGTGATTACTCCAGGTTGAATAAAGAATATTTCCTAGAGCAAGATCTTTTTTGAAGATATTTGTCATTATTTTTAACAGTTCCGAAGTGACTAAGGGATGGGTGTGAAGAACACATCTTTAGAAATTATTGTTTCCCCTTCTAGTATGGCTACTGCCACATTTTCATGGTGATCAATAGTGCTCTATTTTCCCACAAGATGTGTTTAAATGTAACATTTCCCAGATCAACCAAGTTTTGACTTATTCTATTTAGAATTTGGGCCATTGTTGCATTCGGAGGAGTTATTTTGCTGATCATGGCCTCAAGAATAATGGTTGAGTCTCCCATGATTATTGGATCCTTAATGTACTTATTTTTGAGAATATTGGTGCCCATTAGCAAACCATATGCCTCACCCCTGTTATTTCAGGTTTCCCCCAATCCCCATTCATAAGTGATAGAGTTGATTCCCCTCGGATCTAGGAGAATTCCCCCGGCTCCGGCTCTGGCTGGGTTGTTTTTTGAAGTTCCATAGAAGAAGAGACAATTATTGTTCAGATTTTACTTCCATAATATAAAATAATCCTTATTTAGTCTATTTTTCTAGTTTTGTGTGGGTGTTTAGGAATTGGGGCTGATTTTTCAATTGCTTGTAACTGTTGCGAGGCTAATCCAGTTCCTTTCTTCCTGCTGAAGGAGGATATTGTCTATTTCTTTTAATCCTTTCATGTTTAGGAATTCTGAAGTGAGACCCCATGTCTTCAACAAAACTCTTCCTATATTTGGAGGTTTATCTTTGAATATATGTTGATTTCTAGGTAGCCAAATCTGCCAACAGAGAAAGCATGGAAGGATTTCCCAAAACCTTTTGATGGTGTGCTTATTCTTCATAAAATATGGGTAATTTTTATTCCATTTAGTGAAGAAATAATTAAAGGTTTTTGAGAAGTTGAGTTCCATTACCAGAGGGCTTATAAGCTTCTTCCAACACTCTCTTGCAAAGGGGTAGTCCAAGAAGAGGTGTTGGATGGATTGTTGTTCATTTAGGTACATGGAGCACCTTGATGGTCCGGTGAGTCCTTTTACTTTGAGGTTTTTTACTGTGAGAATTCTGCCTTTTATAAGAGTCCAGCTGAATATATTGACTATGGGGAGGCTTTCTACCTTCCATATTGATTTCCATGGAACCCAATCTTGTTCATTTTGTTGTGCCTAGAGGGTTTTATATCTAGTTTTAACTAAGTAAGCTCCCCCACTCGGATCCCAAATAAAAGTGTCTTTGCATTCCAGTTTATTTAGGTCTACTCCTTTAAGACGTAGAACTAAGAGGTCCCATTGGATTTTTAAGTTTGGGGGAAAATTGGGGATATGCCAATCAATCCAATTTCTGTTTTTCCAGCGTGAGATAGAATGCAGGGTGGATAGCTCCTTAGCACACATCCATATTCTTAAATCCAGGAAGCCTAGGAAGGATGGTAATGGCTCTTTCCACACGATTTTATCGTCCCAAACCATGATACTTTTTCCATTTCCAAGGAGCTTTGAGGTGTGCTTGGCGATGGTTGGTAAATTTTTTTTGACAAGATTCCAGACTTGTGATCAAGGTCTGATAGGAAAATTTTCTTCTAGCAGAATATTTCTATGATAGTTCATATATTTTGAGGTCAAAATTTGGTTCCACCAACTATCCTTTCCAGTGATCAGTCTCCAAATAATTTTTGCCCCAAGAGCAACATTTATGATTCTGGGCAGCCTTATGGATAATCCTCCCTTCTCATAGGGCATAATTACTTGTTCCCATTTAACCAAGCTATTGGGGTTTGGTACTTGTTATACCAATTTTTGGTAATCTAACCATGTATAATTAGACGGATCAAAATACACTATGTAAGACCAATTTTACCATAGTAAAATTGCTTTCACTAAGAAATAATTTAATAAACCATAGTTTATTAAGTTATTTCTGGTCCAAATAGAAAACCCCATGAGGAATAACTAAATAAATCCTTATTTATTTGATTTTCCTATAGGAATAATTAATTAAACCTCTGTTTAATTATATTCCCAGTCATATTTAACCCAATTAATGAGAAATAATTAGATAAATCATTATTTATCTTGTTATTCTCTAGGAATAATTAATTAAATCATTATTTAATTAATATTCCTTGTTAAATTTGACTAAATCATTTAGGAATAATAAAATAAATCATTATTTGTTTAATTATTCCTTGATCCCATCCTCGAAATGATAGATAAATATTTTATTTTTTTTATTATTTCTAAATAAAGGGATTTAACCAATTTAAATTCCTTTTCCCTCCAACAAAATATAATAAAATATTCCAAGCAGTTAGATCTAGATTTTGGTTAATAATATTTTATTATGCACCATTATCAAGGATAACTCAATATTTTGTTATAAATAGAAGGGTTTTCCATTCATTTCTTAACTTTGATCCTTGTATCTTGGCCATACTTTGATCCTCTTGTCATTGTCTATCTTTGATTCATTTTATTTTCTTTTGCTTATTGAGCTCCATTTGAGTTCTACACGTCTTGGGCATTCTAGAACCATTGAGAGAGAAAATCTAAATATGAAGTGTTTGAGGACAACCAAGAACCCATCCCATTGAGGGGGACTCTCTATGTTCCCTTACTAGGTGTTACATAATACAAAAATGATTTATAATTCTTTTCTTGTCCATTGGATATTTTGGAAAAACTCTTATTTCATTTTGCTTTTAAGCTGCTTTATTTTATAGATCTGGGTTTATTTTGCATTTTATTCGACCGTTTATTGTAGATCTAAGAAGTTAAATAGCCACAATTTTTGTTAGAGTTTTTTTTCATGTGCAACCAAAGTGATCTCTTTTCATAAACTTGCATTAAGATTTCATACTAACAATTGGCGACTCCACAGGGTTTTATTCAGATTTTCCTACGTGGCCATTTGCTTCAGTACCTAGGGTTTTTATTCAGCTCTTTTTTAGCTTCTTAATTTTTTTTTTTTAACCTTTTATACCCTAAAACAGTAAAACATCTAACTTTCGCATGTTTCTGGGTGTTTTTCGCAGGTAACAGGTTTCAGCGCGACACAAACGACAAAATTTTTCCGCAACCTACCGCCGAGACTCTCAGAATTTCAACTCACACTTTTTAGCCCTAAACCTACGAGTTCAGGCCGCAGATAGTAGCTTTCAGGCCAAAAAATGCGAGTTCACTAGTCAATAGCTCAGTAATTGCGAGTTACATTTTTTTGCGGGGTTTTTTCTGTAATTTTCAGGGTTTTCTGCAAGTACTGTTCAGGGTTGATTGACCTCTGTCTCCACCCGTCTTAGGCCTAGATATGCTCAGTTTTTCTTTTTGAAGTGGGAACAAGCCTCTTAGTGCTTCAGTACGATTCCACCTTTTTAGGAAGGGTTTAGATGAGTAGGTAGTCTGAGATTTTGTAGCACTTTCAGCCATTTTTTAGGGTTTGATCCTTATTTCTTTCATATCCATTCATATAGATTACTATATCATCCAAAAATCACTCTTGAGTCTTGTTTTACCTCTCCCTTAGGGCCGCTCTTGTTCCCCTTAGGGTTTTAACATGTCACCTCCCTTTTCGCAGCAGTTTTCCCTCTAGTTTCCTGTAGTTTTCTGAACCTCTTTTTAGCAGATCTGAGTCATTAGATCCATGTCCCTTAGACCTTAGATATTTTGGAATTTTTTTGTGTTTTGAGTCAATTTCACCCGCCTCTTAAAACAGTTTCTTGGGAGCCCTTCTTTTTGGGTTAGAATTTATGCATCTTTAGCTGTTTATTTCACTACCAATTTTAGTTTTATTTACATTTATACAACATTTTTTCTTTTTCTTTATACACACAACTGTCCAAAATTAATTTAAATCAATACACCGATCACACACACACACACCTAAAGTGAAGAGCGCTTGTTTTACACCGCCAAGCCAAGACTTAACCATCGTAATTAATTTATCCGGCCCTCTGCGCCTTTGTTTATTTCTCTTCCATCTTATTTGGGTATCCATGTATTGTGATCATTGGCCCCCAAGGCATTTATCCCAGAGAATCCTAGGCCTTCATCCTCATTTCCATTAGGAAGAATTACTCCACCTCACTGCCGCCGAGTCCCTATATTGACTCTGATTTTGGTCCATCGGGCCCTCATTATGATTCCAAACTCGGTTCCCCTCTACTTCATTCTACCACTATGTCAGATGCTAATGTAGGTACTAGTCCTAATGCTGGTGGTAGCCCAAAACCTAACTCTGGAGCTATTAGTAGTGGAACCAATACCAGAACCATCCCAGCTACTCCCTTGCTACCTTTTATGGCAAGTTTGAGCCTCCCCGATTTTATCCAGTTAATCAACGACCCTATACACCATAATCTAGGTTGGCCTGTTATGCCAACTAAGCTTCCTTTTGACATCCATAAGTTTGAAGGAAACATTGGGGAGGATCCTACTAATCACATACGCTCCTTTCACATGTGGTGTTCGTCTAACTCCATTACTGATGACTCTATCCATCTTCGGTTATTCCAGCGTACACTCACGGGTGACACTACTAAGTGGCATGTTGACCAAGCCTCTGCCTCTCATTCCAATTTTGCGACTCCCGTGAAAGAGTTCCTATCCTACTTCTAGTTACCTCTCTGATATGATACCGGTACCGAGTTTTTGACTGCATTCCTTCAAAATTATACCACTCGCCTTTCCGACCATGTCAAAGAATGGCGTAGAAGGAGGAGCTTATGTAGAGTTCCCACATTCGATGACCGTGTCTATATGGATTGGTTTCTCAGGACACTTTTTCCCTCTATTGGTAAAGATTTCACATCTCACTTTCCTTAGAAAGAGGAATAAGCTCTCCCAATCACCTTGAAATATGACCTCATCTACACTCAGTATGGTTATGTTTATATCGTCTTACCAGATCTTCTTAGACCTGGTGGCGCCAACACATCGGGGGCATCTCATGCCACCGACGATATCATTGGATCTATTTCACATCTGTATACTAATCCTCCCATGGTTTATGGTTTCCCTTAGGGAGGGAGAAACTCCTCTAGCACTTATCCCCCTCTTGGCAACATGTATCCAAGACAAAGCATATTTGCTCAATCTATTTACCCCAATGTTGCGCAACCTACTTACTACCCATATCAACAGCCTGGTGCTCCAACCCCTCTGGCATTAGCACCCCAACCTCCTATGCCTTCTCAACCTCCATCGCAGCAACCACCTCCCCCTCCGAGTTAGGTGTATGCGCAATAGAGCATAACTGATCCTCCAAACTCTAAGAAAAAGAGGAAAGGCAACCAAAATCAACCAACATAAGGTAATCAAGGGTGTCAACCTATTCCGCCAAACACTAATAACCAGCAACAGGGAAATCAACCTAAGCATGAAAAGCCTCTTGGTACAAATAAGCCTTGTTCTTGTTGTGGTGTGCATGGCCATTATACTCATGATTGTCCCCTGTTACCCCAAATGCATAAGTTGTGGGAAGCACAAGCAACATCTAGAGGAAAACAAGCCTTGGTTTCGACTCCTCCAAAAAATGCGCCTGTTCAATCGGCTATTTTTATTGATCCCTTCCCTCAGCAAGGGCATGTGGCTGCCCAACCCCCTCAAGGTTAGGCCGCCCCTCAAACATCCCAGTCTGGTACCTCTGATTACCAGATTCTAATGATGAATTTTGACGTGGTTAATATCGTGGATGTCAAAATTCAAACTCGGTCGCGCCAATATGGAAAGCCACTTGCTTCCTCTGCAACTGAGAGTCAAACCACTGCTTCCACAGAGTCTAGTTTGACACTGAATGTTCCTCTATAGATCCCTCATCCATGTGCAGAGGTCCTTCCCAAGATCCCCAAAGGGCCATTATGCCAAACAACTGCTTCCTCGAAAGACGCCCATAACTACAACATAATATATGACTTAGCACAATCTCCTTCTTCTATGTCAATGCTGGAAGTCCTCTAGTCATGCCCTTCACAACATAAAGCTCTATTATTTGCTCTGGGCATTGTGGATCCTTCAGATGATTGTTTTATTGTCTTTGATGTTGAAAAATCAGATCATCCCCCTTACCTTCATCCTTCGCCTTCCAAATACCTATCAAGATCTAGAATGCCCATGTTTCACGCTATATCATTGACGAGGGGGAATCCACCTGCGTGACGTCTGCTTATTTTTGGAAGCAACTCGGATCACCTGAGTTAGTCCCATTCACTATCGCTTTGCGTGCTTGGGAAGATCACTATTCTTAGCCCCTTGGCATGTTACACAATTGTCCTGTTACTCTTGTGGGAAAGACTGTTTGCATTGACATTGAAGTCATTAATGCCCCCTTGGATTACAACATCCTGTTGGGTCGTAGCTACACCTATGTGATGTCTGCTGTCGCATCTGTGGTTCACCTTAAGATGTGATTTCCTCATAATGGAAATATCTTCACCATAAATCAGTTGACATATTACGAACTGAAGTCTTAGCTCTCTCTTGAGTCTATCATATCTTCTGTTGCTGATAAACAAACAGTCACACCTCTTACCAATGTTTCACTTGGAGTATACAAATATTACACCTTACTTGGTGCATTCCCTACTTCCCCCCATCTTGTTGTAGATCCCATATCATAGAATGCTTGCATGATGCAATCGTCTCAGACTAACCATAAGCGGTCTGGTTCAACCACCCAGCAACCTAAGCCTCCACAACCTACTGGTGGTCACTCGATGGATCTTACAGTGCCTTCCTTTGAAGGACCATCCTTTTATGCTAGTGTCTCTTCCACTCCTTTTCAACCAGGAACGGTTCCCCCTAGCCTTAACCTGTTGGGAGGCATTCCACCAGGCCATTACCCCTTCAGTTAGATACCACTTTTAGCTTCCCCCTTTGGAGTCTTTTCGGTACCTTTTATGGCTACGTTGAGCCTTGCCAATTTGACCCTGGGGATCCTAGTTTTGTACATCGATCCCCCAATCGAAACCCCGTCTGGTCAGCTCAAACCTTATACTGCCTTCACCCTAGTCCAACCGGTCACCATGACCCATACCTTTGCTTCAGTGCCTCCACCACCTCAACAGGAATCTACTCATGGTGCGAAAGCATCTGGTCAGGGGGGAAAAGCTAGAAAGAAGGAACGTAAGGACAAGGCCACCCAAACAACTCCTGCTTGACTTAAGCCTCTAAATAATTCACCTTCGTGCGCTTTGTGTGATTTCGTTGGGCATGCCACCCATAACGTCTTGAACTTCCTCGTCTCAAACCTGTGGTCAACAATTCGTTTCCTGAATCCAATATCCGAGAGGTCCATGTTACCTTACTAGATTCAACCAAGAAACTCAAATCATTGTGCAAAAACCACTCTTGTGCTTTGTGTGATATTTATGGCCACTATTCTCAGTTGTGTCCACGTCTCGACGACTTTCACGACACCCTTAAAGTTGTTCGCGAAATAGAGGCTGCTCGTAGTGGATCCTGTACCCCTATACTTGTGCATTCTTCTTTAATAGAACTGGAGGAAATTTTCATATCTCCTCCCGATGTCGAGATGACAGAATCTATGACCACCATCCAATATCTATCATCATCCATGAGATCCTTGGTGGAACACCCCTTTGAGGAGTTCCCTTCTGTTTTGACTGAACCTCATTCGACGATCACCTTGGGCTCAACATCGGTAGATGTTTCATCTACTAGCTCTTCTTCTACCCTTTGTAGTGATGTGTATGTGAACCATATCTCTCATGATGATGCGTCATGTAGCCATACCGTGTCATGTGGTCTTTCTTCTGCCAATCCCCCCGTATTTCACTCTAATGAAGACATTATGGAAGCAATGACCACCCCTAACTTTCCTTTGGATGATATACACCACCGTGCGTACTTCCTTCCATATTAGTCCCTTGATTTGTATGCTGTGGAGTCTAAAGACTTCATCTCAGATGAGGTCAATCGGTTTAGAAATCCCATTCCTGCACTCGATGCTTTCGATGAAGAACACATTGCCTTGGGGTCACCTAACGCTTCGAAATAAATTGAGGCTTACTCCAAGCTACTCAAAGAATTCTGCAATGTTTCCACCAGGTCCTATTCATAGAGGCCCAGACATGATCCTGCCATTTTTGACCACCATATTGACACACGAACTGATCCCTACCTTGTCCATCAAAAGTTGAGACACATTTCTCGACGAGAGGCTCTCAAAACCACAATTGATAAGCTCAAGCAGGCTGGTTGTTCCTATCCTATTTTCAAGAAATCAGGCACCATCCGTGTCTGTATGGACTTTTGTGACTTGAACAAAGCTTGTGCCCACGATAAATTCCCTACACTATGTATCGACCATATCTTTACCAAGTGTAAGGCGCGTAAAATTTTTACCCATAGCATCACTCATGCGTGTTTTTATTTCTGCCATGCCTTCAATATTTTTTCATTATCCATCATCTTCTCCTTTGTTGTCTTGTGATGTATTTTAGATGTGTTAGTGTCGATGTTTCATTCCTCGCCATCGCATCAAAATCACTCTTTTCATATTCACTAGGGGTTCAACTCAATTATTTTTTTTATCATTCCATCAGGTCATGCAAAAAATTGACTCACTAATGGTAGCCTAGTCATAAAACCTCACTTTCCCTCAAAATTTTCACATTTGCTGACCCACCTTCATGTATTGCCGAGAAAGCACAAAACAATCTTAAAAGCTGATTTCAATATGCTGCCAGGCCTACCATGTCAACCATGGAGTCATTCCTGCTGTCCCATTAGGTCAACCAGGTTTCATTTTTCAAGGTTCATAACACACTCATTTCATCTCAATAAGGTCAACGTGAAGGTGTGAGAGTTAAGTCCAAATACTTTCTCAATCATCTGCACATGATTTATAAACATGTAAATATGATTTTTAAAGGTTTTTATTATAGTTTTAGAGTATGATTTTCATACTAAAGTGTAATTTTATTTAAAAAAGAGAGATGTAATTTATTTTTAATTTTTATGTAATTTTATGCTAATTATATGTAATAAGTTCTATCCCAAGCTGCCAACTCAAACTTCATATGCCAAATTGAAGATAAGAAAAGTTAAAGTGAAAAGTGCCAAACTCCAAGCCAGACATATCCAAGAAAGAAGAAAACCTGCAAAGAAAAAGGGTATTACCCAATAAAATGTTTTCAAAATGTAAGTAAACATTAGAAAAGTGGGTTTTTAATCTAAATCTAAATTCACTCAAGTATTAAATACTTTCGACATCATTTAAAACTGAGTATGTCTCCTGCTAAACACTCAAGAAAACACTCCAAGAGAGCAGGCTTTGAGTTTCTAGGCGAAATTAGCAAAAAATAGAGCAAGAGGACGCATATCCTTCGCAGAGGGCGCAAATCCTTCAGCGCCGCACATAACCTTCGTGAGGGCGTTACGGGGCCTACAAGGGTACAACCTTAAGGCATTGTGTGCATGTCCAAAAAGGCCATAATTGTTTCAAATTTCACCATCTCTTCAAAATCGAAAGTTTTTCGACCTCCAACAAGTGAGTAAAGGTGTCTTCCATCAATTCTTCCTCCTTCAAGTTCATTTGTTGGTGTTGTGAAATTTGTTTAAGTGATTTAAGAAGCGCAAAATCATTTAAAACCCTATTATTTCCTCTTACACTCACAATTCCTAATTTTCACCCCTACACCTTCACCCTTCCCCACATTGCTAAATACGCATTCCCCAAAACCCCGCATTACATAATTCCCTTTCCCCAAACCACTCACATCCCAATACCCCAAGCCCTATGTGACACATTTACTTCAGGCCCTCAACCTCAAATCCCTCATCCCTAAATCCCCCATCGTATTACCACTCCTTATCCCCCTCCCTCTATTTACACATCCCAGAACCATCTCTATTTTCCCTTTCCCATTCCTCATTCCTTAAAATCCATATCTGTTACACATCAATCACACTTCCCTAGGGTTTTGACCTCAAAACATCATGGCAGAAGAAGAGAAAAGATCATACAGTGAGGGAGAAGAAACAGAGGCTAGAAGGCCACATAAAGGGGGGAGAATACTCAAACTTGAGCCAACAAGTACTAGATAACTTTTGGCATCTCTTATGGTAGTGAAATGTTTCAAACATGTTGGGTGTTTTGAGTTCTATGAGAAAATTCAAAGGATCCAACACCATGCCATGTTGACCAGGATTTTCATATCCAAACTCCATGACAACCAAGTTACTCTAGTTGGTGTCACCTTTACTGTATCAACTACCATCATTTCAGCTGCCACCAAGATCCCAAATGTTGGGGAGAAATGGTTCAAGCACAGTGAATTGGAGGAAAACTACTTTGAGCCTTTCATGAAACCAAGATATAAGAATGAGAAAAAGAGGTTCTTTCCTTTTTCCTACCTACTGGACAGATATGCACCAATGATGAAGATAATCATGAAATACTTTTCATGCGAAGGTAGATTTTCAAGACTTTATACCTATCATATCTGGCTCTTAATGCATTTCTGTAGGGTAAAGATGCTCAACATACCCTACTACCTTTTCCATAGCATTGATAATATGGCACTTATTGTCTAGAAAAGGGAGTATGAACATCAAATGAGAAGTATATTCCATCATTCCCTTATCAAAATAATAGTCCTCTATCATCTCAATGAAATAAACATTGCATGGAGTACCTTCATAGCCAATGATATATTCAGAGAGCCATCTACTCAGCATGCACAAAATGTGCCTTCATCATTAACCATCAATTTACATCCCTCCATCTCAGCCCATAGCACATTCATTATCAGCAGATCAGTTCCCTTCACCCATTTCACCTCCTTCATCTCCATTTCATCATGACATTGGATCACCTAGTAGGATTGAGGTCAGTGAGCCTAAGAGCACTAATGTGGTTGAGGTTTAGCCATTTCCAAAAACCTACCATAGAGGTCATAGGCATGTGTTTGCTCCACACATAGTGGAAGGGGCCATGCCTTCTACATCAACAAAGCAGGTGGACAAAGGCAAAGAAAAGGTGATTGAGGCAAAAATTCAGGTAGAGGTTAGACATGAAGAAAACCTCCATGAGACTGAGCATGATTTTGAGCTTGTTGACCTAGATGAGGATGAAGATGATAAAATCACTAGTGTAGTCATCAAGGGAAATGATTCCAATATTAAAGAGTTCCAAACTAATCTTGGCAAGTCCAAATTTGTCATTGACTTCCTTGAGCATGAGAACCAGCAGTTTAAAACAAAGTGTACCATTGATGAGGTGAAATTCATCACTGCTCAAAGAGAGGCAGAAAAGGCCAAAGTTATGCTAGATGAGACACTTTAAAAGTATGGGTTGCTTGATGAATAGTATGAACAAGCACCAAGAGGCAGACCTAGAACTACAAGGTTGAAAATAAGTCTAGCTCTAGAAAGAAAAAAAGAGGCTCAGATCGTTGATCAGCTAACCCTAAATGAGCATATTGCAATGGTGATCAATGAAAATAAGGAGCCATGGCTTGATAGATCCAATCAGCATTTGGAGAATATTTTGGAAAAATATAATAGAGACAATGATGTGTTGAGGAGGAAGGTCAATCATCATGCTAAAAAGGAGAAGATTGCAATGGCCAAGCTCAAAAGAGCCAATGCAAAATTTGAGGCTTTGACCATGCTGGAGGAGAAAAGAAAGTTAGACATACTTGTAGAGGCTTCACTCCAAGCCTATCCACCCCACTAGCACTCTCTCCACCAATTTTGAATCATTTTTGAAAAATCTAAGTTTTTATGTGTGTTCATGGACAGTGTTATATCAGCAAATTGGTCACATGCGCAGTGCCCTAGGCATTGTGCACTTTTTTTAGGCATCCAATGGCCAAATAGAGACTACCATTGGACTCATAATGATGAAGACATGCACTCTATAAATTTGCTAAGTTTTTTGAGACAAACTGGTCAGTGAAAAGGGGAAAAAACACCCTATTTATCATGTTTCTACCCCTATTTTGGCCTAGGCACTACGCACATAGAAGTCTTGGGAAAATGAAGTTTTGACATGGAAAATGACCTTCATTTTGAAAACTGAAGGCAGAATTGGAATCTGGACTTGAAGGGATTTCTAACAAGCTATCTTGGAGCCAATTTGGACACCTGCAAGTCAGCCAAAAACAGCCTTAAACAGGGAGGGCGCACTTGACAGAAGAATGGCGCACTTGACCATTTGCTAATTTTTTTAAATTTCATTGTAATTTTGACTTTCCTAAGAAATTCATGTTTCCACCTATGTAATTGAGGATGGTAAGTGTAATTATGTTATGGATAAGTTACCTAGGGGTAGATTCATTAGGTAAAAGTTTTCATTAAATCAAATGAATCAGTTTGAATATATTTAGGAGGAGTCACTTAGAGCTCCCTATACTCCAGCTTTCAGTTCAGAATTTTGTGGATCTCTTCCTCACTTCATGGATTCGACCCCTGAGGATGAGTGAATGTTGTTTGATGTGTATTTATTCCCTTTATTCACTCTTATCAAGGGTTGGAATCAGTTTGGATGCTATCTCATTGATCAAGGACTATTGTACTCAGTTTGGCCAGTTAATAAAGAAGAGTTGCAGCTATTTTTTGGGATACATGTGGTATCATGTTTATCATTGTTTTTCCTTTAGTTTCAAATGTTAGAATGTGTTGTTTTCATTTTCATTACATCTCTATTGTATGATCTCTTTCAATTTGATAGGCAGAAAACATGCTTGCTCATGCTCTGTTTAGGGAAAGTTATCATAATTTGTCCATTTTCCTCTGTTTAGGAAGAATACATCTCCCATTCTCTTCCTAGCTCCTCATCAGCCTTAAAACCATCTCATCGCAATCATCTTAAAGCATTAATTCTTATGCCTACCTTGCCCCATTGAATCTTTGCAACCCTATCTCATTTTCCCTGACCTAGCTCCCTTGACCATACTTTCATCCAGCAACCCGACCAAAATTAATTATGAAACCCCTGAACTCACACCTAGCCTAAAATCCTAATCCATTCAGCCTCCTAGGATGTGTTTTGTGGAGATAGCCCTCTCTGACTTGGTAGAGCTAGCTACCAAGTTAAAAGGTTGGTTTGTGGTTACCTCTGTTGGGATTCCTTCCTCAGACTTAAAAATCTGGCAAAGTGATAACACACTGGCACCGTTGCAGGGGATCAAAAAGACAAATTTTCCCTGGGTGTACGACAAATATTTATTGGAAATTGTTCCTTTGGATGATGAGATCGAGTTTCATAAGCTTGATTTCATAATTGCAGTACCTCAATAGCAGATCTAGCTTCTCGAAGAAAGTATACCAGGTCCAACCTTGATCCAAATCTGGTTTCTCCCGTTGAAGGTCCTGAAAGAATCCTAAGGAGGAAAAGATCTCAGCTAGCTTCAAGTTCTTCGAATTCTCCTCCTCGAGATTTGGTAAGATCCTTCTCATTACCTTCTGATTTGGTAGCCATTCAAGATTTAGTTTTTTATACCAAATTTGAGTTTTCACTGTTTAGAACCAAATTCGAGACTGACTTGAATACAATAGTCCTTGAACCTTGGAGATTAGATTTAAACCCATCATTTGTTGAGGCTACAAATGAGACTAATGTCAAACTTTGGAGACAATATCACAAGCTAGAAAAACTAGCCAACACCTTACATCACACTGCTGAAAAAGGCCTCATTCAATACCAACAAGAAACCCTTCACATCCCTAAAGATTCCCAAACAGATACCGCTTCATCATCCATCCCATCATCATCTCAACTTCCCCCTCAAGGACCTCCTCAAACCAATCCATCCCTCGTTCCTCCCCCTCCACCACATTCAGAAGAAATTATGGCTCAATTCAGACCTTTAGTTCTCCCTGGTCAGCTTGCTGATCTGCCACAAGGATATGGCCAAAGACTTCCCCTCTTCAATGAAAATTTTGAAATCATTGCCTGTCATCACATGGCCAAAATCACAACCTTCATAGATATTGAGGAGTTAGACGCAGCTGATGCCAAGATGCGAATTATCACACAGTTTTTCCGGTGAATTTAAAACTTGGTTTCGTGCCCTAACAGTTAATTCTATTAGGACTGCCACTGAACTAACTGATGCTTTCTTAGACAGGTGGGATAAGAAGAAAAACCCCTTACAAATCCCTGCTGAGTATGACTCCCTGAGGCGCAATCCTAATAAATCTGTTCCTAAGTATAATGCCCAATACCTCAGAATCTATAACTCCATCCCAAATGAAATGAAACCACCTCCTAGTTTGGCCCTCCTGCGTTATCCTGATGCTTTTGACCCAGACATGGCCTTCTCATTAAGAGAGAGAAATCCAGCTACTCTAGAAGAAATGATCTGAAATTCAGTGAGTGTTGAGGCCAACCTCTTGATTAAGAAGTCAAAACTCAAAACTGAACGTAAAGTGACCATTAAAGAGGAACCTTCCACCTCATCCGACACTAAATTTGATGCTTTGCTTAGGACCATGGAAAGGATGGTCGATAGAATTTCTATTTCAAATAGACAAACAAAACCACAAGTCAGAAATCTGAACTTTCGAGGCCAGCAACAGCAACCTCAGTTCCAGATAAAGCAAAGAGAGAAAAGAGATCCCGAAACACAGCAACAACAGCGAATTCGAACACCACTACAACAAAACTATGCTCAGAGTGATGAAGAGGAAGAACCAACAGTAGAGGAAAACCTTCTTTTTACAACTGATGGCCAGCGCATCTTTTTGATCGAAGGTGAAGAGTATGTGAAAAAAATAAGCTTACCGAGTGATAAAGACTACATATTGGCCAATGATCATGAGTTAGAAGTAGAATCTGATGATTATCAGAGAGGATACTTGAATGTATTGAGTTCCCAGCAAAGGCAGTACTCCTTGAGGAGCTGTGATGTTCCAATCAATCCACCTTCGAAGAAGACAGTCCAATAGAAAGAAGTACCACAAAAGCAAGCTTCTCAAGCCAATCAGAATAAGGGTAAAGATATTGCAGCTCCAATTCAGAACAAAAGCAATCAGCCTTCTACAAGTGCACCTACCAAAGTTAGAGATATTCAGAGTTAAGAAGCCACGCTGAAAGATCATATTGAGAAAAGGGATATCGTCATAAAAGAGGTAGACAAAACTATACCTTTCAGTTTAGAGTCAGAAATTTCAAAGTTAAAGGTGTCTATTCCTCTTACTGAATTGGTCAAAGTTGACAAGTATAAATCCCATGTAGTTAAAACCTTGAGAGTTGACCCTTTATCTGACATGGTCAATGTCGAGGATGATCAGCTCGAGCTTATATTTGGTCCTGCAATTGATGGTCAGTCTGAAGATAGTGAGGTCTCTCCATTTTACTTGAGTCTCAAAATCAACCAATTCATCCGTCATAACACTATGTTAGACTCTGGGGCCTCCCACAACCTCATGCCCAAAGCCATCATGGAGAAGCTTGGCCTTGACATAACCTGCCCATATCATGATTTATATTCTTTTGATTCTGGTCGTGTCCGTTGTTTGGGTCTAATCAAAGATCTAGTTGTCTCCCTAAAGCAGATCCCGGCCAAGAATGTCCTAATGGACGTGGTGGTTGCTAACATTCCGCCACGTTTTGGTATGCTGCTATCAAGATCCTAGGGGGCTAAATTTAGAGGTACATTGCAGTAGGACTTTTCCTATGCAACCATTCCTGTCTTCGGTCAAATGAGAAAATTATACCGTGAGACAAAATTGAAATATATGATCACAAACAAGGAAATACCTAATAATCATCCTATAAACACTGTACATATAGACTTAGAGTCCTTCATTTTGTATAATGATTCTGGATTAAATGATGTAGATTGTCAATTAGTAGAAATAGAAGATGTTCCTAAGATTTCAAATTGCATTAGAACAGTGTTAGAAAAAGAAAAAGAGAATCTGCCTACTACATTAGAACAACCATCAGAGAAGGAAGATGAAAGTTCAGAACAACATAAAGAAACAGATCAGAAAATTGTGTCAAAACAGAGACAAGAGTTTCAGCACCTTGAGGATGAAAATGGTCTTTGGACCATGGAATTTGATGGTGTCGTTGGCAAAGACGAGGCCGACATTGGTTTATGGATCTGTAGCCCATTTCATCAGCAAGGTAAAGTCCCTAAGAATGTTAGATTGTGTTCGTACAGATTAGAATTTGATTGCACGAACAACGAGGCGAAATATGAGCCACTCATTATTGGTTTGAAAATTTTGAAAAAATTGGGAGCTAGAAGAATTTCAGTGTACGGTAATTCAGAGCTTGTAATCAAAACAAGTCAAAGGTGAGTATTAAGCTAATCACCCAAGGATGAGGCAATATAGGAATGCAGTACTTGATATTTTGAGAATGTTTCCGAAATATACACTTACAGTTGTGCCAAGGATGCAAAATCTTATGGCTGATGCATTAGCCACTGCTGCAAGTAATTTTAGACTTTCAATGTTTTCAAATAAAAAATTTGAGATTCATGTGAAGCACAGGCCCACCTTTCCTGATAACTTGCGATTTTGGCAAGTATTCTGGGACGATAAGCAGGTGAACAATTTCCTTCAAAGTGAAGGTGAGTTTGAGAACTGTTCTATGGACGAAGAGTACGACAAGGATGACCAGGTCATCGAGCAACTCAGATTGACATACTTCAGCTCAAGGACAATAATATTCCAAAAGGTCTAATACCTTTGGAAGAATTATTTGATCAAGATGACGTGGCAAGAAAGCCTACTTTGGTTCCCACAGAAAAAGGCATAGAAGATGTTAATATCAGAACAGCGGATCAGCCAAAGTTCATCAAGCTTTCAAAGTCTTTGTCTCCCGAGGTAAAGACTAAATATGTTGATCTGCTTACTGCGTTTTCTGACGTGTTTGATTGTGATTACACAGATGTAAAGGTGTACGAAAAAGATTTCATTCAACACACTATCTCGATAAAGCCAAATCAAAAGCCTTTTAGGCAGAAGCTCAGGAGAATAAACCCAAAGTTGTTTCCGTCCATTGAGAAGGAAGTAAACAAGCTCTATAAGGAAGGTATTATTGTTCCAATCAGATTTTCTGATTGGATGTCCAATTTGGTTCCAGTGCGAAAGAAGACCGGCGAAATCCGACTATGTATAGACTTCATAAATCTAAACAAAGTGTCGTTGAAGGACAATTACCCGCTGCCTAAAATGGACCACATACTTCAGCGAGTTGTAGGAGCCACCAGGATGTCATTGTTGGATGGTCACTGAGGGTACAATCAAATCCTTGTGCATGAGGATGATCAGGACAAGACAACGTTCGCTACACCATGGGGTATGTTCAAATATGCAAAGATGCCATTCGGTTTGAAGAATGTTGGGGCCACTTTCCATCGTGCCATGGACATAGCATTCGCTAACGAGAAAGATGTCTTCCTTGTTGTTTATTTAGATGATTTGACTGTTTATTCAAATTCAGATGATGAACATTTACACCATTTGAGAGTCGTGTTCCAGCGATGTAGAAAATTTGGAATATATCTCAACCCAAAGAAGTGCTTATTTGCTATGGAAGAAGGAAAGATTCTTGGTCACATCATCTCAAAGGATGGGATCCGGATAGATCCTTCTAGAGTTGAAGCGATACAGCAAACCGATTTCCCTCGCAACAAGAAGGAAATCCAAGCATTCAACAGTAAAATGAATTTCTTACATAGATTCATCCCAACTTAGCAGAGCATCTTAGAGAGTTAACTGACATGCTAAAGAAGGAGAATGATGTAAAATGGTCTGAAGATGCTCGTAAGTCGTTCAACTCGGTGAAATTTGATTTGACCACTGCGCCAATTTTGACAAGTCCCGATTATTCACTAGATTTCATTACATTTTCTTTCGCTTCTGAGCATACTTTGGCAACGGTACTAATGCAGAAAAAAGATGGGACAAAGCTACCAATATCATTCTTCAGCCGCACAATAAGGGATGCAGCCCTTTGATACAACATCATCGAGAAACAGGCCTTGGCTTTGGTTAAAGCACTCAAGGATTTCCGTGTTTATATTTTGCACTCACATATTTTGGCATATGTTCCAAACGCAACTGTTAAAGAAGTACTCATGCAGATAGATCCAGAAGGAAGGAGAGGTTGATGGATAGCAGCGCTCTTAGAGTATGACCTTAAGATCAAACCCACCAAGCTGATCAAAGGTCAAGGCTTAGCCAAGCTCATGGCTGAGTCAAATCTCCATGCACTAGACATCAATCTTATATCAGCACTGTCCGATGAGGAAGAAGGTGTAAGTTTCATTCAGGTATCAGATCTCTTTTCATAATATCCACGATATGTTGATATCATTTATGTTTTGCAACATTTGAACCCTCCTCCGGGCATGTCAAAGAGTAAGGGCAGGTTCTTCAAGCTTAAGGCTTCAAAATATTGCATACTAGATAGTGCACTCTACTGGAAGGATCCTGGAGGTGTGTTACTCAATTGCTTGGTTGAAGATGAGTCCAAAGAAGTGATGAAGGATTTCCACAAAGGATATTGTGAAGGTCACTTGTACTGGAAGACCACGACCAACAAAGTACTGAGAGCGGGTTACTATTGGTCGACATTGTTTGCAGATTTGTACAAGATGGTCATGAGCTGCCATGAATTCCAACTTTTCCAAGGTAAACGTAAGCTTCTTCCTTTACCATTACAACCCATTTCAGTTCAAGCTCCTTTCCAACAGTGGGGCTTAGATTTCATTGGTGAGATACATCCACCCTCATCCGCTCAACACAGATGGATACTTACCGCCACAGACTATGTTATAATTCAGTTTTTAGAAACTAATATCTTGTCCTGGTTTGGTTGTCCTAGAAAGATCATCACGGATAACGCTGCAACCTTCAAATCGAAGAAGATGACAAAATTCTGTGACAGGTATAACATTAAGTTGGGTCATTCTACAACATACTATCCACAGGGTAACGGATTGGCAGAATCCTCCAATAAGTCTTTGATCAGCATAATCAAAAAGATGTTGGAGGCGAATAAGAAGAATTGGCACAAGAAGCTAATTAATGCACTGTGGGCAGATCGGGTAAGCAACAAGAAATCCATTGGCATGTCTCCATTTTAGGTAGTTTACGGTGTGGACATGGTTTTTCCTTCTTCATTGGTTGTCCTAGTCATGAAACTTTTACAAGAAACGAGAAGCGAAGAGAATGACATACAATTTACAAACCAAATAATCACCTACAGATACACAATACTTTTGTTGTGGCCCTATAAAGAATAATATCGGGCAAGAACAACTGACAGAGACAACATGAAACCACTTGGGAGTCCAGGACCTAGCCTTCCTAGACTCGTAGAGGGATCTCTTGTTTTTATGATATAGCTTGATAATTATGAGTGATGATATTAGGCTAGTTAAGGTTGATGGGTTTTGTTTGTTTGATTGATTGAGTGGTTGGACACAGCCGTGAAAACTTAATCCATTGGCTATGGAGTCATGTGTGTACGAGACTTTGCATCAACTTTTCAAGGTATTCACAGGGCAAGATAACTATGCAGAATGGATCTTAATAGCAGTGTGAATATGAGATGGGAGAAGGAGATGAAGGTTCAACTTAAATGCAGAGCAGACTGTCTCTGAATTCTGCATTCAAGTCTCAGAGGAAAACATTAAGATAACAAACAAAGGCAGAATTAAGGTGCTCTTTTAGCAAATCTTAATCTAAATTTTCTGTTTTGAAATCAAATAAATTGATGCGCAGCATGAAAAGACAAAGGAAAAACATCACCATTAACATAGCTCAAGAATCCTGTTAACGATCTCTTATTATTGATGCCCAGCTCAAACAGTTACAGTGCTCCAATACAATGATCTTCTATATGCAGAATCTAACAAGGTCCAACCCTTCATACTGCTAAGGCAAGCAGTATTTATCTAAAAACTAAGTCGGTTGCCCTGTCTAACTCAGCAACCTTTCATTGATTACGATTTAACAGAAAATGGACAAGTGTGGCCATGCAAGGCCTAACCAGAAATCTCTGACAAAGACACCGCCTGTAGAATTAATTTTGGGCAACTCTTCGTAGATCCAAACGCTTCAATGGCTCCTCGGAAGATCAAACAATAAGCTTGGAAGTGGTTGTGATGGTCACGAAGAGGTAACTAGTGGTGGCTCTGACATCTGGCCCTACTCTTTAGAAAACCGGCGTTGGGTAATCAAATCTGTGCAGTGTTGGCCATTTTTCATTGATTGGTGATGGTGCTGATGTGTTTCTACTGCCTTTCGCTTTTCCGTATACCAATAGTCTTTGGCATGAATGCCCTTTTGCCCGGACCCACCTCCCCGCCCATTTCGTTACCGAGATGTTCACCGTCGCTTTTGCCCTCGTCGGTCCTACCCGAGTCTTTCCATTTGTTTTAGCCTATTTCTTCACAAAAAATCATTACCCGGACTTGAAATTTTGTAGACTTCGGTTATGAACATAATCGCATCCATATAAAATCGCACATCACATGCTTTACAATTTATGATAAGGTAAAAGGGATTGGAGATGCAATGCGAAGAGGGAGGTGACATGGCAGGTAAGGTGGGACACGACCACGTTGCAAATCACAAGTCAGAAGGTTTTGCTATAAGCAATAGAAGATAAACTCTAAAACACGCGAAGTGCAGGGAGAGACAAGTGGCGTTGCAGGTAAGGTGAGATAGGCCACATCGCAAATCACAAATCCTAGGTTTTGTTATGAGCATGGGGGTTAAATACTAAAACTTGCAACGTGCGGTACGAGATTGGGACCCACCCACATCGCACATCGAAATATTTAATTTTTACCACATATCGTTGAGTTTAGAGTTTGGGAAATGCGGTAAGCGCTAAAATCCACGAAGTGCGATTTACGCTATCAGAGGATGATGTGGCAGAATGGAGATGGAGCCCATTGCATCGACAGAGTTTATAAAGCAGCGAAAGGTTTCTGCGGTAAGGTAAGTTTCATGAGGTTTCTATGTATTTCAAGTGGCTTGAAGTGGGGAGCGGAGATGTTATGGGGCCAACCCCATCGCAACTTAAACAAAATACATTGCGGGTGCTTAATGGTAAGTTACAAAATGTGCGATGCGATATATCGCAAATCGGCGATCACAAGTTTTAAGGGTTGGTGAAATGGAATAAGTTATAATTTTCGAAATACGATGGATGGTGGGCGGAAAGGTGACGTGTCAGGGAGAATGGCCCCACTTTAATCGAAATCGGGGGAAATGGGAAGGTGGAGGTAAAACAACGATATAGTGATGAAAACGTAAAGTAGAAATATAAAGCGGAAAGGCGGAAAAGGGTGAAGTTTAATGTTTTTAAAGGAAAATAAAATGAAAAGGAAGTTTGGTGGGTGAATGGGTCCCACTTCATCACATGTCGCCTTTGGAAGGTTTGTAGGAGATGAAAATCAAAGGATTTTGGGATTTATTCGATGCGAAAGAAATTTTAGTGCAATGGCAAGGTGGCTCCACCATTGAAACATGGTAATGCGGAGTTCCAAAGTTTTTTTTTTTAAGTAATTCCCTTTGAGCACCTTTAGAGAAAAATTTGATCTTTTCAATTTGATTGTAGGAAAACAATCAAGAATTTTTTAGGCTGAACTTTACATTTTTCCTTTTTAAGTACCCTCTTTTCTTCTTCTTTTTTTTCTCTTCATCTTTCTTTGGAAAAGACTTTTAATATTGACATCTATGTACAATATGAAAAATTTGTAAAGAGAAAGTACACAATCACCCTGTGATATTGTAAATTACAGGGTTCTAACAGTGGCTCCAGCTGGGGATGGAAACTACTTCAGGAGGTGTCAAGAACACCACAGACTAGTAGCCTGATCCATTGGGTTGATCCCACAACTTGTATCTTGATCTGTCCGACAACATAGTAACTAGAAACTAGCTGATTTTTCCTGCTGACTTTGACTGATAATAATAGACCACATGCTTGGCCAACCAACTTATTAGCATACTGAAATCTGAACTGAAACTATGATTGAACTTATCCACCGCAATCCATCAAGATGAACATACTACTGCACCTTGAAAACTTGAATGGTGAGACCAATACTGTACTGAAAATGAAAATAAATCTAAACTAAAAGTTGAAATATTCTTAGAGTGTTGAGATTATTTGCACACCTACCTAACCTAATCTAACTTGGAGATGATATATACACTAAGTGGACTTCTTTCTCCAATGCAACCAATCAAGTAAATGACTACATGATTGATTCTTGCTCGCTTTTTTGAGTAGGCTGAAAAAACAAAAGGGCCACTCCCATCTTACTTGCCTTCGAACAATAGTGCTCAAACTTTTGCTTAAACTATGCAACAAACCATCTGTGGCATAGCATACTCCTTCTTTAGATGATTCTAAGAAACCAGCAAAAGGATCTTGGAACAATACCTGGCCCTGAGGATTTGAATAACAAACTTCATCTAGGGCTTCTCCTTGTTCCATTTTTTCATGCTCGGGATCCTTCTGAAAGAGAATATCTACACATTCTTCATGGTCATCTGACATGACATCCTCATTATATGCCACTATGTTGTCCTCAAGAAAACATGACACGTCTTGACTGAGTTGGCTGAATTCTGTTTGAAGGCCATCATTTTGATGAATAGGAGCACTTTCTGGCAATAGGCCTTCTTGAGAAGGTGGTACAACATCAATATAAATAGGTTCTTTTGTTTCTTCATTAGGAAATTATTTAGAACATAAATCAACAGTAGAAAAAATAGAAATAATCTCTTCATTACATAAAAATTTAAAGGATGGTTGCATTCTTAGAATCTGATTGATTTCTTCTTCAGTTAAAGGAGGAGGGAGGCTTTGTTTTCTTTGGATTGAACAAAAAAAAAAATCTTTGCCTTGTGAAGACTGATCATGAGGCTGAATGTCTTCTTTAGCCTCACACAAAAGAGCAGATGAACTATCATTTTTCCCCACAAAGAGATCTGGTGGATCTTCTTTCATTTCTTGATTGCTTTCATTTTCAACTAACTTCTCTTGGTTGTCATGACAGTTAACTTGAGAATGAAATTCATGAATTGCTTTTAAGAGATCCTCAAGATGCCAATTTCCTAAATATTCATCAATATTTACAAGGTATTGTATGAGATCCTCATATTGATCGCAACAATTTCCAGCTAATCATAAAGATGGAGAATTTTTTTTATAATGCTCATAAAACACCTAGTGGAAATATTTTAAAGAAAAAAAACTACCAGGGTTCAAACCTTCATACCATTCTCTTGCTTTCCCTTCTAATGTTACCATGAACATCTTCATGAGGTGATCATCATTCCATTCGACTTTCAACCTCCATGAGTGTATATGAAATTTAATGAGATGTAACAGAGCATCATCAACCTTCTCATCTTGAAAAATAGGAAGATTTGTGTCCCAATTTACCTGAGGCATTTTGTGTGGAAATCCAAGAATGTGATCTCTGTTCATTGGAGCATAGCTGCGTTGTATTCTTGGATCCATCTTGTCAATCAGTCATAGAGTGGGGTCATTGTATATTCAAAACCAATCTGGATTCTTCTACCAGTGGAGCCTTTAGGTCAAATAAAAACTATGGAGTCGCCAGGTGGATGATTTCAACCTTCTTATGTCTGGCTGTTGTCCACCATCAACAACCAGATACCAATATTAGAACATACTTGAATCATACAATGTTTTGACTGGGGTTTCGAACTTCTGATGAAATATTAAGCCTTTTTCAATAACTCAGTCCCCAGTATGGTCTCCATTATGTTATCACTCTGTAATTTGTAAGATTGGGAAGAACAAACGACAAAGGACAACATCAAACCACTTTGGATTCTAGGACCTAGCCTTCCTAGACTCAGAGAGGGCTCTCTTTTTTACATTATTTAACTTGATAATTATAAGTGCTGATATTAGGCTAGTTATAGAAATTATGAGGGTTGTTTGTTTGATTAATTGTGTGGTTGGAAAAATAGAGCTATGAAACTTAATCCATTGGGCTATGGAATCATAAAAGGCTAAATTGTGCATCAAATTTTCAAGGGCATTCACAGGGCAAGGTAACTATGCAGACTAGATCTTACTAGCAGTGTGAAATGGGAAAGGGGGAGGAGATTAAGGTTCAAAGTGAATCCAGAGCATATCGTCTTTGAATTCCACATTTAGGTCTTAGAGGAAAACATTAAGATAACAAACACACATAGAATTAAGGTGCTCTCTTAGCAAATCTTAATCTAAATTTTCTGTTTTGAAATCAGATAAATTGATGCACAACATGAAAAGACAGAGGAAAAACATTAACACAGAGGGAAAACATCACCATTAACATAGATCAAAAGTCATGTGAACTGTATCTTATTATTTATGCCCAACTCCAACATTTACAGTGTTCCAATACTTCTTACAATGCAAGTTTTAGCAGGGTCAATTTTCCAACCCCTGGTACTGCTAAGGCATGCATTATTTATCTAAAGAATAATTTGGTTGTCCTACTTTAATCAGCAACCTTTAATTGATGAAAAACAAAATAAAATTTAGACAAGTGTGGTAATGCTAGGGCCTCGATCGTAAATATCCGACAAAGACATCGCTTGTAGAATTAATTTTGGGCAACTCTTCATGGATCCAAACTTTTTGATGCTCTTCATAAGATCAAACACTAAGCTTGGAGGTGGCTGTGATGGTTGTTGGTTTCATTAATCAGTTTGACAAACCGCTCAATATTAATTATCAATCCGGGAGTCGTAAACGCGAGTTGTATTACGTATTGGCTCAGCTTAATGGTCAGAGTATATGAGTTTCCTTATTAATGATAAACTAGGTGCTGAAATGAAACACACATTTGTTGGCAAACAAGCAATCTCGAAAAAGAAACCTACTTAACCAATTTCGTTCAGTGCAAAACTCCATAATGCAATTAAACTATAAGGGGACAAATCAATTCCTAATCATGTAACATTCTCGCATTCACAAAATATCCTACAGATAGCCGGAAAACCTTAATCTATTAACTCCCTCTCACTAACCCGACATTAACATTGAATCCAAGACTTGAGATAACTAAAAAACACACATTACCCTAATAATAAATTCAAACTTTAAACTAACGAGAACTATTCTTTATAACAAATTCAAGATTCTAAAATAACAAAAGAAACAATCCTAACTATTGTTAAAAGACAACTACTTTACTTTATGTAAAATAACACTTAAAAAGATCCTATTGAAAATAGTATTGCAAATAACCTATGATAAACTTTCAAACATTTTAATCTAGATTAAATAAATCAAGCAAACCATGTAACTTAATAATGAAAACAAAATCACTCTACCTGCACATTTAAATATGCACTTCAAACTTTATCTCTTAAGGAAATGATTACACTATAAAAACAATAAAGAATCTAATTAAAAAGAGATCTAAAACAAAACAACTTCTAATTAAAAGAGATCTAAAATAAAACTAATTCTAATTAAAAGAGATCTAATTATTGAGTGAAATCATGCGTAAAGAAACATTTAAATCCTACAAACATCCAAAGAAATTAGATAATGCAACAATGATTTAATATTTTAAATAGCAAGCCTAATATACTCAAATTTCAAAACATTACATTCTATTCTAGTTGCATATTTAAACTCAGAAATTAAAAAAACAAAATAATGAACTAAGTGCATAATTCTACAAATTAACAATTTAAAACAAAAGATAATTTTTTTTCTAAGTAAAACTATTCTATTAATCAGAGAAAAATATTTACAGCGGGCCAAAGCCTGAACATTCCCCTGTGCAGTGGCATTTGAACAAAAAAATCTTGAGAAACACTGCCCTGTAGTAGGGAAACCAGTGAAGAGCAGTATTCAAGAAAAAATCCCTCGCACAGGAGATATAAATATCAGTTTTTGGATCACAAAGCTGATAACAAACTGAAAGGTAGGCAAAACATTGACATAACAAGCTGATAACATAGACATTAAGACAAACAAGGACAGGCCCAGAAGTACGGGCCGAGCCAGTACACAAAAAGCACTAGGAGAGGGTGGAACTACTCATCGGGAGCTTCTTCAACGACCCTGCACCAGAATTCATCAGGGTTCCCATCGACATCATACAGGTCTGCAATTGAATGGATCACCTTCTCGGCTGAAGAAGGAACCATCCCTCCGCTCACGAGATCAGCAGTGTTCCGCTCCGAGCTCATAAGACCACCAACAGTCTGCACCTCGCTCGCTTGACCACCAGCTTTCAGCATCCCGCTCGCTTGACCATCAGGCTTAAAAATTTCCATCATCTACCCCTGCTGGGCAGAGCTGCCAATTCCCTGCAAATTCAAATTATCATTGTGCAACGTCCCTTCCCGCATGCCAGAGGATGACACCAGGCCAGAAATGGGATCCACGCTATTAGGTTCTTCATGAAAGGCCACCGTGATGGAGGCGGTGACCCGTGGATGGCTGAGAGAACAAATGAAGGAGAAATGCGCAGTGTGAGTCTGTGCAGGGGGAGGAGAAGGAATGGGGGAGCCCAGGCAGCGACCAGAGCGAAGCCTACGACCACAATGAGCTCTTGATTGAATGTTCTCATGAGGAGAAGAAGACGAGGAGGTGCTAGGAGCGGGAGAAGGACGTCGCAGCCGGCCACGAGAGGAACCTCTGCGACATCGCATTCAATGCCGGAGGTGCGGCATGAGAACAGACTCAATGGGGATATCAGGATGAGGAGGAATAGCCTGCCTAGGGGCAGAGACCAACGCGTGAGGGTGCAACGAGAAAGATGCGAGCATACAATTACCAACGAGAGAGAGGTGAAAATTGTTACCAAGATCAAGACAGCAGTTCAAACTGCTTCTCTTTCCAGTGGAAGTGCGCTTGCAAGAGATACTGGCATCCAGAGAACAGCTCTGTGTAAAAGGCATGGGAAAATCCTCCATATCAATGAAATTCTCCATAATATCTCTAGAGTACCGAAGAATCCAGAGCCCAGGACCTACATTAAATTGACCAGAGGGCTGAATCATAGCGCAGTGCTTTGAATCGTTTCGAGAGTCGAACATGGGATTGTTACCAGTGCCAGGCATAAATGCCATAACACACCAAACAACCAAAATTAAATTTCCTTCGTCCTCAAGCTCGAGGGGTGGCAAGTGTCACGCCATCTTGCTCCACCCCCATCCCATCAACTTAAACGCTCGCCTCTCCACCCGCATCCGGTAACAAAAGATAATTTTACAAATTAAACAAAAGTAGAATTCGAAATCTAAACTCAGGGAAATTGAAAAACAAAAACAAAATAATGAATTATTTGTATAATTCTACAAATTAACAATTTAAAACAGTTTAAAACAAAAGATAATTTTACAAATTAAACAAAAGCATAATTCCTAAATCTAAGAAGAGTGAAGACTCGACTCCAGGTTGTGGTGGATCCTTGCCACTCCCTCGAGTGAGTCCTAAACTAGCTCAACATTTAAAAATAAAATTAGAATGCTTATATAAAAACAAACGCAGACTAAAATTTATTAAATTAAATCAAAACCATTGCTTCACGCATTAATGAACAAATACATCAGCTGCTGGGCCATTTGCTGTCGGATCTACATTTGAGAAATCAAATTTTCATTGAGAAATATGATGAAAATTCTGCGTTTTCTATATTTTCAGAAATCGATTTGAAAAATGAGCAATCCTGCTTCTAAAATGACAGATTGATCACACTATGCGCTCTCTACATTTCATAAATCGATTGTTGCTTTGATATTTGTTCTAATGGATCGGCTCCTTCCATTCTACAGCTCCTACACATTTCTATCGACTTCCATGTAGCTACTGCTACTACTCCATCTCCCTCTAGCTACTCCTTCTCTAATGCACAACTACACATTTTATAGCAGCAGAGCTGCTCTTGTTTGCCCAAAACCATATTCTTAAATAGCAGGGTTTGTTACAATAGATATATCAAAAAACCGATTTCAACAACTACATGGATTACTTGCCAGAATTAACTTGAGACAGAATGCCCAATTCAGGAATTCATTCCTCTTTTCGTGGGTTGCTTATGTCGGTGGAAGATGTGGTTGAGAAGAATGACGTCCATTGCCAGTGATAATGAGGTGAGGGCATAGCAGAAAATGAAAGTGGTTACAATTGCCCCATGCCCAATATATAGCATGCCAACAATTGCCAGCAAGATCACAAGAAGCATGAGCATAGCAAGGTGTGCGCCCGTGCCCACTAATGCTGACAGTAAGACCAAGTTTCGTGGTGTTCGGAAAACATGTTGACTTTCCAGCTTGTTGCAAAAAAATATAAGTTATTTAGTTGGGAAAATGAATAAACTAACTACAGAAATTGTGTTGTATTCCAAGGTGCAAAACACCCAACAATGCATTCGGAAGTCTGAGAAAACAATACCAACTTCCCTTATACAGAATCTATATATTGCAACAGCATTTTGACTAGCTTCCATGTAACGTATATGTGGGAGACAGAAAAGTATGCAATCGGACATTTTTCTCTAAAAACTCAACAAAAAGAACAAAATATTGGAAATCAATAACAGAATCATGCATGAGATCAGCATTCAAATACCCTGCCCTTTATTTTCTCTCCCTAGTATTTTCCTGCTCCAGTATATGTCTGCTTTGTGATTCCACGTCTTGAGAAGTTGAAACCTCTGTTATAATTTTTTGGGTTACCCCACCTTGACCGTCAAGTATTTTTTTTCTGGCATAGTTGGCTCTATTTCTTCGACCCTCACAGAAAGGAAACTCAGCTACTTCAAGTATGCGCACCACATGTCCCATCTTAGGTCTTTCCTCAGAATCTGGATCGACACATCTAGGCAAAACCAAAAATGTTCTTCAAATCACATAGATGGTTTCCCATTTCCATATCGTGATCATTGGAGAGACTAAACCCGTGAGAAAAATAACCATCATAAATGAATTGAAGATGGAGAACCAATGGATCTGATGTTCAAAGAAAGGATAGTCTAAGTAGACATCAAAGCGCCTGGCAAATGTTATGTTGGTCTCGACCCAATGGACTGAATAGGTAAGTTCTAGTGTCTTCCCAGTAATAAGCGGCTTTGGATTCTCCTGAGTGAGGTTGACATGAATTATTTGATCATTATTGGTTTTCACAATAATATTCTTGTGTGTGTATAGAAAATGCTTTTGATCATCACTCAGATTTGAAGCCCTCGAAGAACAATGCATGCTCTTGCACAAATGCCTTGCCAGATTACTTATTGCATCAACTATTGCCACAGAAGATGGTGATTTTGACTATTGTGCCAGGATAGCTGTAATTTCAATAATGTTGATCTGCATTTGTGGTTGTGACACCACATTCTTGTGATCAAGATGTTTAATCAACATGGATAATAGAAAATGAGTAGAATGACCTAATCTCTCCATTAATTGTTGCATGTCATAGAGAATGTAAAGAGCAAGTCCATGCTAGGAAATATGGTAGTGACAAAAGACTTCAACATATCGGGGTGCTTAGCAGCCAAGGCCAGAGAAATTATGCAACCCATTGAATGAGCGACTAAATGGAATGACTTAATTTTGTACGGTTGAAGCACTGACTGCTCTAAGTAGTATACGAGCAATTTGATGGCTTGGGACTTTTTCCAAATCCAAGAAGATCAACTGCAAAGAGCCTATATGCTAGTTTTGTAGCTTCGGATAAAGAGGTAAGATTGTTTCAATCCACAAAGATGTGGAAGAAAGAAACCCATGGATAAATATGACATTTTATTCTGAATCAATCAAACTGCCACTAGAAGCACAAGTACTTGAACCTTCGAGTGCAAGGAACCATATGTTTGATTTATGGATGGGTCAACATTCTTGCTTTCCCATAATATTTCTCTTCGTAATTTGATGGGTAAACTGAGATTTGTTTTAATCCCCAAACGTAACTAGAGTAGCAATATTCATAGAGACTCAATATGTTCACGTTCAAGAGTGGTCTTTAGTGGAATATTCTCCCGACGATAATTCTTTCACGAAGCCAAATTTCGCCAAACGGTTTCTAGGTTATAAGAAACACGGTGCTCTGAACACAACCCATGTATCGGAATTTAGATATTCTGCTCCATTTGGTCGCAAATTTGATATTTTCACCTCTTGCAAAGATTATTCTTTAGCAGTTGCTTTTATGCATTCGGTGCATTTGTACTCTATTTGCATTCCTGAGCCTTCTGTACCCAACCAAGAAGTAATTTATTAAAAACACTCATTAATTAACTAAAATCAAGAATTTATAATTTAATAGCTATTATTTCTAAATTCCTCTAATTAACAACATAATGGATTAATAACGATTAAAAACACTAGGTACAAGCATGTAATGATGTGATAAATATCGTGAAAATTTGGGCAAAAGTGCGGCTCAACAATGGTCACAAAGAGGGAAGAGGAAACCAATGGCGGCTACGACATGCGGCTCACATTTCAGAAAAGGCGGCGTTAGGTAGTAAAATATGGTGCGGTCATGGCCATTTTCATTGATTGGTGACGGTTTGATGCGTTACTTCATTTTCCACTTTCTTCAGTATACACAGTTCTACATGAATTCCCTTTCCTCCGATCATAGTGGGATATTATTGAATTGTTTACTAAAGGAAGAAGCTAATAAAATACTTGAATAATTTCATGCAGGTGACTGTGGAGGGAATTTATATTGGAAAACTACTGCCAACAAGATCCCCAGAGCTGGTTTTTACTGGCCTACCTTGTTTGCTAATGTTAAAAATTTTGTTACTTCATGTCACAAATGTCAAATTTTTGAAGGCAAAAAGAAATTGTTATCTTTACCCTTAAAGCCTATTTTAACTGAAATGCCATTTCAACAATGGGGTTTAGATTTCATTGGTGAAATTCACCCCCCATCCTCTGGCCAACATAAGTGGATTTTGACTACCACTGATTACTTCACAAAGTGGATTGAAGCTATTCCTACTAGACAAGCCACTGATGCAGTCATTATTTCTTTCATAGAAAATAACATTTTGTCAAGATTTGGATGCCCTCACAAGATAATTACTAATAATGTAGTAGCATTTAAATCTAAAAAGATGATTAGCTTTTGTCATAAATATCATATTACCCTAGGTCACTCTACTGCATATTACCCCCAGGGTAATGGCCTCGCTGAATTCTCAAACAAAAGACTTGTAAATATCATTAAAAAGTTACTTGAAGACAACAAAAAGACTTGGAATAAAAAGTTAGTCTATGCCTTATGGACAGATAGACTTACTACTGAAAATTCTATTGGCACTTCCCCCTACCAACTTGTATATGGAATGGATGCAATTTTTCCATCATCCTTAGGTGTTCCAGTAATGAAAATCATTCAAGAATCACAAGTGGAAATATATGATATACAAAGGATAATTAATCAAACTATTCATCTACAACAAACAAGGGAAGAGATCTATAAGAAATCCCAAGTCATTCAGAATAAAATCAAGAAAATTTTTGATAGAAGAAGTTAAGAGGATGATTTTTACATTGGAGATCAAGTGTTAAAGTGGGATTCTAGAAGAGAAGACAAAGGAAAACATGGAAAGTTTGATTTTATGTGGAAAGGACCTTATGTAATTTATGGATATAGGGGTAACAATGCTTTCTTTATCAAATATTTGGATGGAACAGATATGCAAGAAGGACCAGTAAATGGTAGAATTCTCAAGCACTACTATTCATGTGAGCTAATCAATAGTTAGTCCCATTTACTTTTACATCATTTTAAATATCCATTGAATTTTTTAGGTTGGATTGGATATTTTCTTTACAAAGTTGAAGCCAGGAGAGAAGGCCCTAAGCTTTACAGGGTAAAATGTCATAAATATGAGTTTTTTTTTATGTAGAAAAAAATAATTAAAAATAATTAAAATTAAAAAAAAAATAAATAAATAAATAAATAAGATTACTAGATCATCATGGTCAGAGTTGAAGGCTACTAGTCAACGGTGTTCTTAACATTTCACTAGGAAATGCCATTCCCATGTGAAGCCGCTGTTAGGGTCCTATAAATATAGGATTCATAATTTTGAATTGACTTTTGATAGTCTTGTAAAATATGTACATACCTTGCTTTCTGCAAGTTGTTTTCCCATATTTTGAAAAAATAAAATAAAAATCAAAAAATTAAAAAGAGGGTAAAAAGTCCTAAAAGAAAGATCAAAGGACTTAGAAAATATAGACCCCAAAAGAAAAAATATGAGAATAAGACCTGAAAGTGAGCAATTCCAAATGCCACTACTTTTTACTTTCTTGCAAAATAAATAATTATGGCAGAGTGTCAATAAATGCCATAATCCATGATAAGTTAAATTGTTTAATCTTAACTTGTCATGTTTTCAATTTCATGTTTTAGATAGTGAATGGAGATTTGTCACACAGTTTAATCCTAACAAATCAGTAGATAGGTAGTGAATAATGAGGAGTTCAACAATTTAATCTGAGCCCTTGGATGAAATAAGGTATATCTAGATAGTTTTATTGCTTTAAAATAATAAATGTTTCAAGGTTGCAAGCCTAAATGCACCTGCCAAAAAGAAGAAAAAATGTTAGAGTAATGTTGGGTAGGTAGAAAAAATTGGAAGAAAGCATGTAATATTCATCATTGGGCAAAATCACTAATTTCCCCTCCCCTATAAGTATTCAGTATTCTAAACTATCAGTCAAACGGGCTCAGAGCATTTCTCTGACTTTTATTGGGACCAGACCCAAGGCTCGATGACTGGCTAGTCGAAAATATTGAGTTCTTATGTTAAATCTCCACTTATCATCATTCATCCTTCATTCATACATTTTAACATCTTTTCATAAGTAAAGACTCATTCTTACTTAATGAAGCATATAAACCTATCTAATTAACTTCCTTCATTCAGAAACATACAAAAACCCTCAAAAATACTTTATACTAAGTATTGGTGAAATGATAAAAAGACAAGCTTTGCTTTACTTTTACACTTTACTTAGTCATTATATGTATTTTTGTGTGCCTTCCATTTCCCTTTTCATATTAAGTTTATTAAATCCCTAAATAATACCTTATCCTACTTATTTAATTCCCTATATCTAAATACCCCCAAAACCCATTATTATAAAGATTTTAGACTAAAGTTATTACCCACATGTCAAATAGAAAAGCCCAAATAAAATTCCCTTTGGTCTAAAACTAACACTAAATAAATATCCCGCCCCCTATGGTTATTAAACCATTCAAAAGGTTTAATACTATATAAATAAACTAAAATTTGCGCCAAAAGTGTTTTATTAAGACATATTGTGAATGTTTTAATAAAAACATATCACCCCCGCTCATCAACTTTTATCCAAAGTTTTGAATCAAATCAAATGTTTTTGTAAGGTTCAAAAGGCTTTAACCACACCACGTAAAGTCGCACCTTTGCAATGCATACATTAACCTCTCCTCTACATGTTTTATAACCCAAAGTTCTATCTAAATAGACTAAGGTTTATTTCAATAAACTAAGCCCTGACCCATATATTATTTCCGCCATGCTATGAAAAGCCTCATGCTTTATATAACTAGCCCATGATATATTCAAACCATACATTTACTCCATCCCGTATACATAACCCCACTTTTGTATAATTAAAACCTTTGATCCAATTCATATTCTATAAAGGTTTTAAACCAAGTTTTTAACCGCCAGTGCTTATGTAAACCCCGGTCCCACCATTTCTTTGCCGCACCTTCCAAGTCAAATCTCAACCCTTCACACCTGATCTCAAGATCCAATGGTCCAAATGTGATATTGCGTGCACAAACTAATCGTCTGCCCAAATGCAAAATGGATGCGAAATGGGTTGTATTTCCCATTTCTCCCTCTATGACGTGGCGATTTCTTATTCGATCGTGTTCATTTGAGAATAAACCATTTATTGCCCAATTTGCACGCAATAACTGCTCTCTTGTTTCGTTTCAAAGCTTGAAACCGCCTCCCGCCATTGACAAGACTTGCATTCATGACATTTATGGAGATTAAAATTAAAGGTTAAAACCTTTGATACAACTATTTTGCAGTTTATCTACGCATTTGAAATCTGAATAGACGCCCCGACTGAGTTAAGAATTTTCAAGCCCTCATTGTCGATTTTATGCCTATAAACTCTGAATTAGACCAGAATTCCACCATTGAAGACCAATTAAGGAGCTATTCGTCGCTCCGGAAAGCTGTTACAGTCCTCAAAATCAACTGAAAGTCTCAGAAACCCTTTCAAAATCTGAATACCTGCAATTAAAGGTATTTTCCGACAATTGAAGCCTGCATATTCAATTTTAAACCATATTTAATAGAACTAGGCCTTTCATTAAGAAATTTACCGAACCAAACTTCCAAAAATAATTCAGGATCCCTGTGATAAGCTGATGAGTGAAGTACTTCCTACTTGTCACTATTTCCTTTTCTAAGTTTCATGCATTCATTTTATGTTTGTTCTGTCTAAATGCGTAACTAGGAGTATTACTACAAGGTTAGTCAAGTGCTCCCTATCTTTAACTAGTTGCCATTTTAATGTTTTCTTTTGATTTCTGGTGCAAGGAACCCTTAATTGCTCCTTCTCCCGTTTGACCTCTGCCTTCTACTTCCATTTTCCGGATCAAAGGATCCTTAAGTGCCCTTTATCCCGATCATACCACCTCTTAAAAAACCACTTTTCCAAATCTCTGAGGGTTATCTATGTTGCCCTGAATATATTTGTACCTTTTTGGCCTTGATTTCTAGTGCTGCTAGCTTGATTTAGACCCCATAGCCCAATGGACAAGTAGATTTCTCTCTATCTTATTTCCAAGTGATTTTTTTCCCACCAAACCCTTTAAACCAAAACCAAATTGTACTTTCATAACTAGCCTAATATTATAAATCAAAACAAAGTTAAACTTTAAAAAAGTTAAACTTTAAAGAGGGAGCTCTCTCTGAACCCTAGGAAGGCTAGATCCTAGAGTTTGAAGTAGGTTTGTGGTGACCTCTAGTATTCTTTGACTAAAAATGTAAAATCCCACAACTTAAGAATTTACAAGAGTGATAACGAGATGAAACATTTAAGAGGGGAGGTAGCGTGGCCATCCCATGGACTGTTATGTAAATCGAAATTTAGAAGGTTTTTCTATAAGCAGTGGAAGGTAAACTCTAAAACACGCGAAGTGCGAAGTGCGGGGAGAGAGAAGTGACGTGGCAGGTAAGGTGGGACCGACCGCATAACAAATCATAAATATTAGTTTTTTTTATGAGCGCGGGGGTTAAATACTAAAACTTGTGAAGTGCGGTACGCGATTGGGACCCACCCGCATCGCACATCACAATATTTATGTTTTACCGCATATCGTTGAGTTTAGAGTTTGGGAAAGGTGGTAAGCTCTAAAAACCACAAAGTGCGATTTGTACTATCGGAGGATGATGTGGCAGAATGGAGATGGAGCCCACTGCAGAGGCGGAGTTTATAAAGCGGTGAAAGGTTTCTGCGGTAAGGTAAGGTTTATGAGGTTTCTATGTATTTCAAGTGGCTTGAAGTGGGGGGCGGAGCTGCTGTGGGCCAACCGCATCGCAACTTAAACAAAATACATTGCGGGTGCTTAACGGTAAGTTATAAATTGTGTGATGCGATATATCGCAAATCGGAGATCACAAGTTTTAAGGGTTGGAGAAATGGAATAAGTTATAATTTGCAAATGCGATGGATGGTGGGGGAAAAGGTGACGTGTCAGGGAGAATGGCCCTTTGGTACCAATCGGGGAAATGGGAAAGTGGAGGTGAAATAATGATATAGCGATGAAAAAAGGTAAAGTAGAAAGATAAAGCGGAAAGGTGGAAAAGGGTAAATTTTAATGATTTTTAAGGGAAATGAAATGAAAAGGAAGTGTGGCAGGCGAATGGATCCCACTTCATCGCATATCGTATTTCAAAAGGTTTGTAGGAGATGACAATTAAAGGATTTTGGGATTTGGCCGATGCGAAAAGCAATTTGAATGTGCAAAGGCAAGGTGGGTCCACCAATGAAACATGGTAATGAAGTGGGGTTTTTTAGGATGAGTTCCAAAGGTTTTTTAAAGTAATTCCTTTGAGCACCTTTTAACTTATAATGTGTTTTTGAAACCTTGGATAAGCCATTCTTTGCCAGTTTTGACCTTTTTGACAAAATTAAAACGTGTAGTACCCAACCTTATTACAAATTATTTAATCACATTTAAATGATGTGATTAATTCAATCAAAACATACTTAATTTTCTCCTAATGTTGCATTTGGATGTGAAAGCATATTTTTCCTAAGGTTTTAACCTTTTTGGAAATAATTTACAATCATGGAATATTATTTACAATATGAAAGATCTGAGATGAAATAATCAATCACCTTGAGATCCTATAGATTATAGGACCCTAACAACTTCCAAGCTCCATGATAAGATCAAGCAAATCTATGACAGAAAAACAAAGCAAGATGATTTCAAGATCGGTCATGTAGTACTCCGTTGGGATGCTAGGAATGAAGACAAGGGTAAGCACAAGAAGTTCGATAATTTATGGAAATTCCATTTTAATATTGTAGCTTCTCGTGGAAAAAATTCATATCTATTAGAAGAAACGGATGGGAAAAGTTGCTTAGGAGGGCCAGTTAATGGTAGGCTCCTGAAGCACTATATTTTTTGATTTGAAATAGTGAAAAAAAATTCATCCTCATTGTATATATCAGTTTGATATTCCTGCAAGTGTGAAGTGGAAAATCATTGGAGTTCGGAGCCCGAAGTGAAAGCCATGAAGTTATATTGATTTTATGTAATATTCCCAATTAGCCATGAGCTAGTTGGAATATTCAATTTTGTTTC